>JBBMOI010000006.1:16377500-16620000 GCA_038088405.1 Porites divaricata | reverse complement strand
CCCCCAAGCCTGGAAAAAGGTTAGAGATATGACACACTGGCCATTCTCGGTGCGGCGGACAATAACATGGTCCGAGGGGTGCGTATATAAAGTTGGTAGCAATCCGAGGACCATCTGCCTAAAACCTTAATTAACCAGTCCGGCAAGCCCGCAGCAGCTGCCGTAGAGGCAGCGCCAATACGAAAACTGTGCCCCTTGAGAGAGTTATACGGTAGACCGACTTGACGCGCGGCGTCCCTGAGAAGGTTAACGACGGTGGATCTCGTAAGTAGACGCCCAGATTGGAAGGAAAAAAGTGGTCCGCACGGGCGAGCGGTGAGAAAGTAATCACGCATAGCGGTCACCGCGCAAACCGGCGAGGTGGAGCATGCAATAACAAGCGTGTGCCCTTGGCGAAAGGCGTCGGTCTTGGAAGCCTTAAGAAAAAGAGACATCCGCTGCGGGGAAGCCAGACTGGGATGGAATGACACACAGTCAGTGGACAGGTCAACCTGGGGGCGAAATCTCGAAATCCCCTGATATGTAAACTCGCTACAGCGAAGGAACGCAAAAAAGGCGAGAGTGAAGGCTGCCCAGACCATAGTAAAGTCCCGACCCCCCAACCAGGAGAACAAAATTGTAAATTACAAAACTTTAGGACGGTTGAAGTATTCTAAGTTAGCAATACAGCTCGGAATGAGACACAGGACTTTAACTAGGCCTTTTATAGTCCGAGTGCTATCCCAAGGTAAGCCAATGAAAAATACTGTACTACAGAATAGAACGTGCACCTAAAGAGCTCCACGAGATATGCATGAGGAAAATTATTTTTACTAACCATACACAACGAGCGATACATTAGAACCTAGCCCTAACTGCAACAAAAACAAGGATTGCTATTGTATCAGTAGTTTCCCAGCTATAGAAGTGATTTTACGTACTACCCAGTACTTTTACCCACTACGAGTAAACTTCTACGATATTTGATAGGGGCTATAGCATTGCACTGCGTTACATGTTGCTGATTGAGGGCGTCACGCTCCATTAACTGCGTTTTACAATTGCGTTGTAAAACTTTCTATACAGGGGTTGCAGTTGCTACGGTTTTTATTTTCAAAAGCACCTTAATTTACACAGTTTTTCTCTAAAAAAAAAACTACAATCGGGCATGAAAAGTAAAACAAGCTGCACCCCTCCCCTTTCAATCCCTCCTTAATAATAATGTCAGTTGTTTTGTTAACATTGTATCCAGTTTTAATTTGAAGATTGTAATCACTTCCAATTAACCACTCAAGAAACTACCAATTGAAAACATATACCATAATTAATGCTCTTTGTTGTCACCCAATTGTTCTCAGTTTCTTGTGGGAGTTAAAATGGCCCCAAGAGAAACTCAGCCACGAAGCAATACATACTATGCAAAATTTTGGGGTGACAAACAAAGAGCATTTAAATATTATTATCTATGTTATGGTTACCGTATTTTCTGGAGTGGTCAATGGTACCCTGGTAGTTGTTCTTACCAGAAAAGTCTTTTCCTTGAGTCTTCTGAGCACCGCCTTCATTCCACTCCAAATGACCAATGCGGTGGAAATAGAAAGGCTGTTGCATTTTTTCTGAAATGAGTTGACAGCTCCAAATACCTTCAGGAATTAACAAAAAGCATGGTAATGTTTTGGCACATGTAAGTCGATCATTGAGGACATATGATATTTTGTCAAATAAAACAAAGAGTTTGAAATCATATAGTTTAAGTTAATTAACCTTAATTTTGACAATTAATTAAGGTAAATTTTAGAAATTTATTTACATTTTAAATGCAACTGCATCTACATTAGCATTTTTTTCATTAACCCTGGGCAGTTTTTAGCATGATCTCGAAACTTCTTTAGTGAGTGATCGACTGTTCTGTTCCATTCAAATGATATTAATGATATTTTTTGGGAAAACTTACGTACGCCACCGAGCACATGTAACTCAGGATTGCATGGAAACAATACCTGTGAACTCCACTTACTCTTAGCTATAGTATATCCTAATTTTTAATTCACAGTAATCATGAAAAGATTCATAGAGATCTGAAATCAAAGACCCCTGCTGATGTTTGCCTATTGAATATGCAAACATCAGCTCATTTGCTTGGAGGTGACAAATTCTCACATCAACTGGATTTCTGACGACTGTACATCAACAAGATTTTGGTTCAACAAAGAACTTAATTACAAATTAGCCACATTAGAAGTCTTTCTACTGAACGAAAATGCATTTGCCTTATGTGGCTTCTCGTAACATTTATTGCAATTCAAGAAGGTTGAGTGATTTTACGCACTTTGTGCTGGGAAATGTTCCATTCTATTATTTTCTTTACCCCGTGTATTACAAAATCATGTCACAATTTATAAGCCGTTTTCAGTTTGCCCACCGCTTTTATCTAAACACCATTTATCGTGAATAATTTGAATAAAAAGGCTATAAGCTGCTCTGTTGCATTGGGAAGGCCAAACTGTTTTACTTAATGCTAAACAATGAGACTCGATCAATATCTGAAAGCGCATTTTTAGTTCCCTCTAAAACACCTGGAGAATATACATTTCTCAAAGAGCCACAGCCTAAAAAGGCTTAAAGCTGCTCAGTGTTGCATCAGGAAGGCCAAACCGTTTTACTTAATGCTAAACAGGGAGTCAAATATTTATATCTGAATTAAAGCACATTTTTAGTTCCCTCTAAAACACCTGGAGAATAAAATTCTCACAGAGCCACAGCCTAAAAAGTCTATAAGCAGTAATTTAGTGCTCTGTTGCATTGGGAAGGCCAAACTGTTTAAATACTTAATGCTAAACAGGGACTCAAATAATATCTGAAATCGCATTTTTAGTTCCCTTAAAAGTGTCACCTGGAGAATAACATTCTCAGAGAGCCACAGCCTAAAAAGGCTAAGCTGCTCTGTTGCATTGGGAAGGCCAAACTCACCAGTTTTACTTAATGCTAAACAGGGACTCAAATGTCTGAAAGCACATGGAGTACATTTCTCACAGAGCCACAGCCTAAAAAGGCTAAGCTGCTCTGTTGCATCAGGAAGGCCAAACAGTGAGTGTTTTACTTGATTTATCTGGCTTTCCCTCTCTGAATTATGAAGCTTAAAAGAAGTACGAGAGAGAAGAAACCTCGATCCCCAGCATTTGAGGATTTCCAGTTGAAATAGGGTCCGACAGAGAGCCTTCAGACACGTGCAATTAGAGATGAATTGAACCAAGTAGAGTCTCTGCTTGAAAGCTTAACACCCGAGGCAGGTAAACAGTCTGCAAGTGCCAACAAACTTCAAACCCGGACCTTTACATCCGAAGAAGAAAAGGAGTCTGCCGCCAGCATCAGCAAACTTCAGAATGAGAACTTGGCACGCTCTTTGTCCGCTTATTCTCCATTTGGAACATGGCTTGGAAGATCCTACCAAGAATGACTTCCACTTAGCAACAACCTTGCATGGTATCACAGGAAACTTTTTGTAATTCCCAAACTGGGAAAGTGTTGGGGATTTTTCCCATTATTGGGAAATGTTTGGGACAACATTTTCCTCTCATGGGAAATGATTGGTAAAAGTTTGGTTTTATTTTTCCCAATGCTGGGTTCACTTTGGAAAATGAAGCAAAATATTTTTTAAAATACCAGTGTTGGGAATCCAATGGGTTTTCTCCCCAGAGGATGGGAAAATGATGGGACTATTTTTTCACAAGTTGGGAAATATTTCAACATGTTATTCCCAATTTTGGGAAATGCAAGGGACAAGAAATCCCCACCTTGGGAAAGGGTTGGTTAAAGTTAGGGTTATGTTTTCCCGATGCCGTGTTTAGTTTGGGAAAATATGCAATATAGATTCCAAGATCCCAACATTTGGAAACCAATGGGTTTATTTCCCAAAATATGGGAAAATAATGGGCCTGTTTTTCCACAAGTTGGGAAATATTGCGACATGTTATTCCCAATTTTGGAAAATAAAAGGGACAAGAAATCCCCACCTTGGAAAAGGATTTGATTAAATCTAGATGTTATTCTTATGACTATTGGGTGGGAAAGAATACAATAATCTTGTGTTAGCATTACAATGTAAGGGTTAGGCCAATAATTATATTATTTTATGGGAAATATTGAGTAAATTCCAACCCAAGAACAGAAAAGGATTAATAATAATATTTTTCATACACATAATGTTTGGTAACTAGTAAATCTTCCCAAATGTAGAATTTAGTTTTGAAAGAAATGACAGATTGCTCTTGAAATATCAACATACATAGTGTCCAAATAATGTTTAAAAAGTTTAATTCTCCAAACATCACTTCTGCCAAGTTTAGAACAAAACAGTTAAAGTTTCATTGGTTTATTTGAAAACCAGAAGTATGGTAATTCAGTGCATGCACTTGATCGCATGCAGCCGCTTCAATATAACATGATATAATTAAATCTCACTTGGCGTATAACTCTTCTCGATATCAAGGTGTCTTCTGTTGATAGCTCAAACTTTTCCAATTACTCGAGTCCAATCTGATTAATGAGATTGCTTTGCATGGATTTTTCGGCGAACTACATTTTTCGCCGCATCTGTGAATAGGACTGCTGCCTTTTTTCAAAGGATCCCTCACCTGGGAGAACAGTACAATATTTTCTTCTCACTGCTTTACTCTTCGCGAGCGTCGGCATAATGCATTTAACTCTGAAACGGACTACAAGTTAAAGCTTTCGAAGACAAACAATCTTCTCCATCGTACCGTATTGCCGCCATGTTTGGTACTTGAACTGGCTTCCAGTCCTCCGCTTAGTGACTTGCGAGATCACGTGGGGCTTTTGAACCAATAGAAATGAGTACAAGATCACTTTTCTTGGTTCAAATCTTTAGGCGGACTTCTGTGCTGTACAACGGCGGTGGCGTGCAAACGGATTGTCTTTAAAATGAATGTATCAGGTGTGCATCCAAAGATTTTAACGCAAAATATTCACTTGTGAAGTTGCTTACATTTGTCTTGTTTCAAAATCGTCTTCTATTAAACAATGACTCAGCTGGATTGCGCATTAAAGAGGAAGGTATGTGTGTAAACTCGTGTTTGATTGCTCCGTTGAGATCGTACGAGGCTCGACTGTCTCTTGTCGGGTGCTATTTGTTCGTTTTTATAGATGAAGTTTCCACCTTTTTTGTTTATACAGATCGATGACTGTGGTCTTTGCTGCAAATCGTCCACGGAATCCTTTAGAATAATTATATTCTGGCGGAATATTGAAATCGAGGACTTCTATGTATTTGAGCTGATTAGAGGAAATATATTAAGAATGTTCTGACATGTCCGCTGTGTAAAAACTATACAAGAGACTGGTTCATTTATTATAATTATGACTTGATGCTGTTTTTTCCCAGGTAGGACTTAGCTATAACTATATACTGCTCTTAATAAACTATGAAAATGAAGTTAAAGGACATTTGATGTGTTCATAAAGGAATTGAGCTGTTTGATGAATGTACGGAATAGCCTTCAACAATATGACTCAGCATAAAGGCATTGCTCTATGATTGATGAATGAACTTAAAATAAACAGTTTAATATATTTTTCTGATATATTTTTCAATGATATTGTATTTTTTGGACATCATATATTTTCATATAAAGAGATACAGATGAAATACCTGTTTAATAACAATCAACCAGTTTGAATTGACACCGGCATTGTCATCTAAAATAAATGTTACTGTTAACCATATTAATATTGTCGAACCTTTATTTTGTGTTTTACAACTGGACCAATATTTTTAAAGGCTGCTTGATTGATTACAATGACATTCTGGACCAAAAAAATCCCATATTTCAGGAAATAATGTTGGCCAATATAATGTTATCCCATTATTGAAGATCAACTGGGGCAATAAAAACCCATCTTTGGAGTATTACTATCCCAATATATTCCCTTACCTCGGGTTTAAATTGGTCAAATACTATCCCTTTAATGGGATAAAAGTGGACCAATGTTATACCACTAATTGGGGATTACCTGGGGCAATAAAACCCATGGTTGGGGTATTACTGTTCCAATATAATCCGTACATTGGGTTTCAGATGGTCCAGTATTAACCCACTATTGGGATTCAACTGGGACAATTGAATCACATTTTTGGGGTTTTTGTGGGCCGGTAAAATCCCATTAATGGGATAAATATGGGACGTGAAAATTCCATTCCTGGGTTAAAGTTGGTACACTAAGATCCCAATTTGCGGGTTTTTATTGGGTTTACTTGAACCCAATATTGGTTTTGGTAGCATTTTCCCAATTTGGGAAATTACAACCAAAACCCAAGAAAACCCCACGAATTTCCTGTTTTTTTCCCACTTTGGGAATCACCAAAAATTCCCTGTGTATTCAAAGCTGCAAAGGCTGCACAGTCTCACAGAAACAACCCATGACCCCTGCAACGCTTTTGGCTATCAAGTCAGATTTGAACTTGACAGACCCAGTCCATGCCACCTTTTGGGCTGTCTGCTTAACAGGCTTCTTTGGCCTTCTTCACAAAGCTAATATGTTGTTGAAGGGTGTTGCCAAGTTCAACCCTTTAAAGCATCTTAGGCAAAGTGACATTGTGTTCTGCCCAGGCTGGGCCATTGTCATCAACCACTGGTCTAAAACCATCCAGTTTAGTCAATGTCTCCTTACTGTTCCACTACCTCTCATCCCAGGTCACCCACTGTGTCCCTATTCTGCACTACAGCATGCCCTCAAGCTTGTGCCAGCCACCCTGTCTGGTCCAGCCTTCGTCTTGCCTGCACCCTCAAGGAAGGGCCTAATACCATTCACCTATGCCAAGTTCGACAGCCTTCTTCAATCAGTGGCTTCCACAGCAGGTTTAGACCCATCCTGCATCAGTGGTCACAGCCTTTGTTCAGGGGGTGCCACCCTAGCCTTTCAAGCTAACATTCCTGAGGAGTTTTTTAAAAGACTAGGAGACTGGCGATCTGATGCCTTCAAGTCTTATATTCACATACCCATTAAGTATAGAATGTCTGCTATTCGCCAACTAGCCTCATTTGTTTGATTGCTTATTTACTTTTATACTTTTCTATTGGTATGGGGTAGGTCGTTTCTCCCTTGGGCAGTTTGTTTTCAATAAATGGGAGGGCCTGCTTTCTGGTAACCTGAGATCAGGCGTTATTTTTTTTTTATTTATTTATTTTTTTTTGCTTCTTTGCTTCTTTGGCTCAAGAGGGGAAAAAATAACGCCTGATACATTTATTTAACAAGCCGTCAACCGCCCCCTAATTTACATAATGTAACGTCTGCTTGACCTGTCATGTTATTAGCCAATAAGCGTTTACCATAAGGGAATCAAATTTTGACGCGAATAATGTCTCTTTTGAAATTAATTTTAGGGAAAAGAAAATTTTTAAGTTCGTCCATGTTCAGATGGCGCTTCCTAAAAAAGAAATTTTAAATGTCATGGTATTGTTTTTGTGATGAAATACTGCTAGCTGGAGCTGCCATACCTTTATTTAACAGCTACAAATAATAAAGAATTTACTGGTTAAAGCTCGTTGACTTCGTTCTGTACTGAAAGCACTGAAAAAAAAATTAGGCTGAAGAACCATATTTCACAAACTGAAAGGTGGTGTGAGAGCGAAGATCGCTCAGAATAATTCGCAGGTTTCTGAAGGAAGAATTACAGTCAAGCCAGGTCAAGATTCCGTTCATGAATTGATTATTTGAAAAGTGAACCATCAAATTGCATTCAAATGATCGGTGAATTTTTAGTATACGATGAGATGGAAAATATTTCAATAGATGAAATTTCTATTTAGGCATTCTTCAAATTCAAGAAAACTGAGCCGGCAGAAATTTCATAACGAACTCGCGTGTGTATTCACTGCCACGTTACGCAAGCAAAAATGCAGACTGAAATCAACAACAACTAACGGATGGCGGCATTTTGGCCAATCGAAACGGCGCAAATCATTCGTATTGTTTCCTATCCAATCAGAAAAAAGTCCAGATTCTGGCTTTTTTACATGTGATCCGACAAACAAATGTATCATGCCCTCTTCCCGTGAGAGACATAAAGGGTTAATAGGGAGAGGGCATGATCTCAGGCTAGCTTTCTGGCCCTTTCCTCTACCCCATACCTGTTGTTGTTGTAATCTTCCCTCTTGGCTCTAAAACACCCAGAGAATAAAATTCTCACACAGCCAAAGCCTAAAAAGGCTAAGCTGCTCAGTGTTGCATCATGAAGGCCAAACTGTTTTACTTATCATGCTAAACAGAGACTCAAATAATACCTGAAAGTGTATTTTTAGTTCCCTCTGAAACACCTAGCTAGAGAATAAAATTCTCACAGAGCCACAGCCTAAAAAGGCCTAAAGCTGCTCTGTTGCTTAATATTAATTAAAACAGGGGTTCAAATAATATCTGAAAGTGCATTTTTATAGTTCCCTCTAAAACACCTGGAGAATCAGAAAGGCCAAACTGTTTTACTTAATTAATTAAGTGCGCTGGACAGGGGTTCAAACAACATCTGAAAGCATTTTTTTTAGTTCCCTCGGAGACATTCGGAGATTAAAATTCTCACAGAGCCAGTACAGCCTGAAAAGGCTAAGCTGCTCTACTGCATCAGGAAAGCTAAACTGTTTAACTTAGTGCTAAACGAAGGTTCAAACAGTATCGGAATTAAGTGCATTTTTACTTCGCTCTGAGACACCTGGAGATTATTAATAAAATTCTCAAAGAGCCACAGCCTAAAAAGGCTAAGCTGTTGACCTGTTGCATCATGAAGGCCAAACTGTTTTACTTATAAATGCTGAACATTCACTATCATCAAGGTACATTTTCATTTAGGATTTAGTTTTGTAGTTTCTAAAATTAAAGGCTGGTCATCACCATCCTCTCTTAAATAAACAACACTAAAATGCATTCAAGCAAGTTCTTAACAATAATACAAAATATTTTTCATCACATTAATTATGAATTACTTCCCATGCAAGTATACCTTTAAATCATGGGCATAAGAAAACACTCGATTTCAATTCCACATCCAACCAGCACAAAATTCCCATCATTAAACTTTTCAAAACAACAACAACAACAACAATTAAGATTAATGGCTATTAATTGAATCCTAATCATGTTTTTACAGTGACACTGGAAATTGAAACTTCCTCCCTGTGGTGAATTTCAAAGTCGTATATGAATCTCGTTATGCAGAGAGGAAATTGTGAATAGAACAGACTACCCGGCTTAAACCATTCTAACCCTACTCTACAATCAAGCTTGCACAACAGAGGGTGCAACAATATGGTGCAAGGAAAAAATTTTGTTGCAGGGGAAATTCACCCTCAATGTGCATGTTCATTGATATTACTGACAATAAAAAAAAATTCCCAGTCTTAACCCAAGAAACAAGAAGATATATACCTTTTAATCACTGATTTGACAACATCGCGCTCTAATATGTGGGACATTTGACTATTGAAAAAGTCGTCAGGGATGCATCTGACAGGAAATGTGTATGGCGTGTTGGAGGCAATATTTTTCCATTCTGCACATGAAGCTAAACAAAAACGTAGCCAATTTATTTTGTTTTCCAGGTATTGTTCCCATTTACATATTACATGGTATGACCTACTCCATACATGTCAATTTCTAATTACAATAAAAATTATGTATGCGAAGTATTACTTTCCTATATTTCACCCGGAAGTTCATAAGATTATTAATAAAAAAGTAAAATTAAGAATTTCATGTGTCTTTAGATTCTCTGATAGGAGCAAATTATCAAATAAGAGTGGATAATTTAGATGGGATCTATTTGGTAGCCTATAGGGTCTGTGTCCTCTTGATTCTGTAGACTGAAAAAGAACTTCTTTAGATTTTAACTGAATGACAGAGGAGACTGAATACAGAGATTCCAACCCTGTTGACTATATAAAAAAGGGAGGTCTTAGGAGCCGCATAGCCACTCCCACTAACGACAAAGATGAGAGCCTCTAGGGGGTCTGGAAGCATTTTCCACCGGCCTCTAAGATGCTAGACTACAAGTATAGTTCCACCTTTCTCCTGTGTGGTGATTTTCACTTGCTCTACTATCCCTAAGGAAAACTAGGGAATACTCATAGTCTGATAACCTACCTAACAAAAATTTTGCTCTTGCAGCCACCCATTATTTCTCACTCACACCTTTTGCTCCACAATCAATGAACAGCCTAAATGTGATCCATGTAAAAGGCGTCCCAAGGCGAGTTTTGGGCCATTCCATTTAATAATACAGACTTTATGAGAGTTCACTGTAGATAAATATTTTTCAATGGGCTCACAGGTAAATAAATGGTGTTTCCCAGGTTTTCTGTCGCTCAAATCCACTGAAAATGAACTCATCTATGGGTATTTCTGAGGGGCTCTAGGTGAGAAATAAATCCGTGGGTTGTTTCCAATAAAGTACTTCACCCAAACTCCAAGCTTACAAATGTACAATTAACATGACGAGCTTTGAAGTGCGAAAAAAAATTTATGCAAATTAGCTGGCTGCACATAATTCAAAACCAAAGTCTGACAGCTCTAGCCCTTGAGGTGTGGGCAGAAAACCGTAGGACTTCCGTAAATTGCCCACAAAAGAGTAACTCAAGCTGCCATGAAATGAAAGTAACCGCAATATCTGATTAAAGCAAGGTTTAAATCTTTTTCTGCCCCGCTAACCGCTCTTCCGAGGCACTTACTATTTCGGAAATAATAAAACGACATAAACATTATGGTGCCTTTTTCAATCTCGGGCAGAGAAATGGAGGTAAACTCAAGAATTCAGTTTTGTGACTGGACTCAGCTGTGTCCTGCAACATACTTTGCAAACTATTTAAGCCGCCTCCTGAAATGCCGGGAAAATGTTTTTCGTAAAATTCGTAAAAGTAGCTCCTTAATTATACAAACGCGCTAACCACAAATAGTCCTGGCAATATATGTCACCATTGCAAAATCACCAAATTCAGAGGCTCTTAGATCACTAACACAAAATACTACAATTAATAACTGTTCTTATACTGCTCTTTTACTCCGCTTTGTTCAAGGCAACACTTGTGCCAAAATCAGTTTCGAGCGGGTGTTGAAAAAATAAGATGGAATGAGAGGAAGCTGTTAATTGACCATGAGTTGAATAAGACTGTCACCTCCATAAGTCAAATAATTCAATGTTATGTATTTTTTAGGTATACATTAGCCGGGATACTACAGCATTGATTAGAGCATTTCTGCAAAACAGTAGATTTCAGGTACACACTACCCAGAATACTACACCATTGATTAGAGTATTTTTGCAAGTTAACTGTAGATTTCAGGTACATGACTTGTATACACAACCCAGGATACTACAACAGGAATGATAAGAGCATTTTTGCAAGCTAACTGTAGATTTCAGGTATACACTACCCAGGATACTACAGAAATGATAAGAGCATTTTTGCAAGTTATAAGTAACTGTAGAATTCAGGTATACACTACCCAAGATACTACAGCATTGATTAGAGCATTTTTGCAAGTTAACTGTATAGAATTCAGGTATACACTACCCAGTATACTACATGAATGATAAGAGCATTTCTGCAAGTTAACTGTAGAATTCAGATATACACTACCCAGGATACTACAGCATTGATTAGAGCATTTCTGCAAGTTAACCGTAGATTTCAGGTATACACTACCCATACAGCATTGGTTAGAGTATTTTTGCAAGTTAAAGGAGTTTTCAGGCATACTGCAGGATTGATTAATGTATTTTTGCAAGTTACCTGTAGTTTTCAGGTATACACTACCCAGGATAGTACAGGTTAATACCATGCAACACAGATAACAAAAGCTCAGGAAACAAAGGGAACCCAGCATGACCCAGCGAGGTTAATTGTCCACGAACATTTTTTGAGAAAAGAGCTGACTCTCTCAAGTGTTTACCGAGAATAGAATAATCCAGAATCATAATTTTTAACATCAAACGTTACTGATATAATTATTAAGTTTCTTACCTGTCTGGAGTCTCTTACTGGTGTCACTGATCTGGGCGCCAAACAAACACGCACGGTACATATTTCCCGCCAGAAATAATTAAAAGCACTTTCATGAGATGGTGATCAAAATACAAAAGCAAAATAAGCAAGCGCCAAATGCTCCAGGCTAGTGATCGTTTGTTGGGTGGCGTGTGATAGAGTAAAACTGATAAAATGTCGAGAAATCTGGACAGAATCTTTCAGTAATACATTATCAGCAATTACGTGAAATACATCATCAGAGCACACGTGCGAAAAAAATAACTTCCGCTCTATATTTTTTCTCGGTATTTTTCATCAACAAAAAACCGAAATATTAAAAATCACGACTTGCCAGCAATTGCTCGGCTAAACAAAGCTAAACTTACCAAAGTCGATAACCAAGTAAAGATTTCCTACAGAAATAATTTCCCACTCTCATTTAGCAGTTTAGTGGTCGAACTTGATGTGGGTTAAAACGGATTCGTTTTGTCGAGGGTTGAGGGTTCCATGTCGAGGGCGAGGGTACCATGTCAAGAGCAACATTTTTTTTTCCTAATTTTTTTTTTTGAAAAGGTAATAATCAATGTAATCAACGTCATTTACACAAATAAGTAGAATTTTAAAAAAAATGGCGCGTGAGCATATTCTAGTTGTTAGGTGGGGAGGTGGAACATCTATAAAGAAAATGTGATGTTGTTATTGTTGTTTAATTAAAATAGTACGTGGACATTCGAATTTGCATAAAAGTAAAGAACCTTCTCTCTTCCTGTGAAGGAAGACAGGTTGTGCCTAAAAATATCAGTTCAGAGAAGCAAAAATTGCCTACAATTTTCTGTTACTAAAAATTTCTAGATCAGGGGCACCCAACGTCAATTTTCGGAAAATATCTGTTCGGAACATCTGTTGTAAACTTTCTTGCTTGCCTATACCTCTCCCAGGATTTTCAAAGACCTAAAAAATGGTATAATTGCCCATTTGTAACAGATTTTTACCCCACAAAAGGCCACCTAGAATTTTCGGAAGCCTTTTTCTGGCTCAAATTTTCGAAAAGGTAAGTTTTGATCCCTATAATTTTCGGGTCACTAGACTTTCAGCTAGGAAATCCGAACAGATGAAAAGTTTTTAGGAGATAAAAATATGCCTATATCTACCATTGAAATACTAAAATACATTCAACAATGCTATGTTAAGTGGTTTTGAACTATATCCTCGTTGGGTGCCCCTTGCTGGATGGCCGTTCCATTCATGTACAGTCATGTACAGTTTTCGTAGCTTATCTAATTAATTCCCAAGGACTTTCTAAAGTTTCAGTCTCCAAGTTAGCCTATTTTTCATAGAAAAAGGAAATCTAAAATTTTCTCAGTCGAAAATGCGATGGAGAGAGGAATCAGAAAAGTTCTCATTTTCGTAAAACCTAAAATTGCATCTAAAATTTTCGGGAAAATAATACTGAGGCCCTAGAACGACCGAACAGATACAACTTTTATAGCGCCGCATAGAATGCATTTCTAAAGATTTGAAAGTACTCTGGATAAGCGAAAAAGTGTTTTCAATGCACTTAGGAGGAAACCGTGGTTTGGTGCCCCCGCTTCAGCTTATATTTCAGTCACGTCTGCCTCTTCTCTGCCTTGCTTGGCTGTTCAGTGGGGTAGTTTGAATATGGATATTTCACCGGTTCTTGTTTGTTAAGCTATCCTACTGTATGCGACCGAATTGTCGTGCTTTCAATGAAGTAGAAACTCGCCATGAAATTTTAAAATACAAAACATTGATCCACACCGACACTGGAAATGGTGACCTAGGTATGTACAGTAACATTTGACGGTTGGAACACACAAGCCATGATGCTATCACCCGAGTCGATCGCGCCGCAATAATAAACTCCTTCAATTACCAACATTATGTTCTGCAGCTTAAAAAGTATATTACTGCAAAAATTTGAAACACCCTGAAACACAAAAGGAACGCAAAACCAACACTTATTGGCGCAGTTGATGGCGGCAGTGGGATAATAGGAAGTCATGTGGCGAAACTAACATTATACACATCTTTATTTCAAACAGAAATCAGAGGTGTCTGTGCAAAAACTTTCTTCACGACGGCTTCAGCGATTATTTCCTATTTTGCACGAAAATAATAATAATAATAATAACAATTTAACATTTATATTGCGCAAAATACATGTGAATATGATCAAATGCGCATTACAAGTAAATTATCGCCATTACTAAGTTATCGAAAATAATTAAAAATATTATATCAATAAAAATATAGTATATATAAAATCCTAATAAAAAGCTAATCTAAATAAAATAAAAGCTAATAAAAAGCTAATCTATTTATAATCTAATAAAAAGCTAATCTAAAAAAATGGGACTTAAGTAAACCTTTAAATCTATTAAAATTGGGCTCATTTCGTATTTGTGATGGTAGCCCATTCCACAGTTTAGGTGCTGCAACTAAAAAAGCGCGGTCACCCAATGTCTTTTTAGTTAAAATTCTTGGCGTTTGAAGCATAATTCCCATTGCACACGATCTCAAATTGTAACTCCCTTCCTCCCTTTTGCTAATAAGTTCTTGTAGATATACCGGAGTTTGTCCATGGATCGTTTTAAAAGTAATTATAATAATCTTAAAATGAATCCTAAATTCTACTGGAAGCCAATGAAGCGTACACAGAATTGGTGAGATGTGATAAAACCTTGGAATCTTAAAAATAAGTCTTGCTGCGGAATTCTGGAGCCGTTGTAACTTTGCTATTTGTTTAGCTGGTAGCCCATACAGAATACTATTACAATAGTCAATGCGACCAATTATTAGGGCGTGACACAAAGTGTCTGGGTTGCTTGGTTACTTAAATACTCTCTTATTCACCTTACATTTGTAATGTAGTAATAGGCTGCTTTACACGTGTTATTGATATTAACTTGAAGACTCATGTTACTATCTATCCATGTCCCTAAGTTCTTGACCGACTGAACAGGCGACACTTGAGCATCGCCTACTGCAAGCGAGTCAACATGAACCTTGGATAGTTGCTGACGGGTGCCTATTATTACAAACTCTGTTTTGTCATCATTGATCTTCAGTTTGTCACACAGCATCCAGGCTCTTATCTCCTTTACACACCCTTCCATAGCAGCAACGGCATCCTCAGTACTTGAGGCACAGCCAGGTTTAAACGCTAAATATAACTGCGTATCGTCTGCATAAGAATGTACGCTAGGCAGGTGTCTCTTGACAACTTCAAACAGTTTACTGGCATACAGAGTAAACAGTAATGGCCCCAAACATGACCCTTGAGGAACTCCTTGATTTAATTGTAGAGATTCCGAACACTTGCCACTTAGTGAGACACGCTGAGAACGTCCTGATAGGTATGACGCAAACCACTCAAGTGCTGTACCTCGGATCCCAAAACTTGTGCTCAGACGAGATAGTAACACAGAATGTTCCACCGTATCGAAGGCAGCACTCAGATCCAACAACACAAGCAGAACAACCTCCTGACGATTCATTGCCATTAATATATCATTATATATCTTGAGTAAGGCTGTTCCTGTGCTGTGACCTCGTCTATACGCAGATTGCAACAAGGGGTAGAGGTCATGTTCAAAAAGGTGTGCATGTACCTGGTCAAATACTGCACGCTCTACCAATTTCGACACATACTGCAGGTTACTAACTGGACGAAGATTAGTGAAGTCATTAATTGCAGCTTTTTTGTATCGAGGATCAATAAGGGTTTCCTTCCATACCTTCGGAAAGTGGCCCCCAAGTAGCGACGAATTGATCATCTTAGTAATAACAGGTAACAGATGATCAAGTGATTCTACTACAAATTTAGTCGGCATGGGGTCTAGATTACACGTTTTCTTTGATGACTTCTGAATAAGTGCCAAAATGTCAGCTTCAGAGAGGGGCTTGAACTCCGACAGTATCTTTGTATCGCTGACTATAGGGTCATCTGGAACAGTATCCATATCAGTGATAATGGTGGAGTCTATTTGATCACGTATCCGCATTATCTTCCGTACAAAAAATCACACTATATCATTCACAAGTAAAGACTTATCATCATAATCAGGAAACGACAGAGTGCTATCATTCTTTCCAAGCAGCATCCTGGTGGCATGAAATAACCTCCCCTGGTCACTGCTATTATCTTCAACAAAGTCCGTGAAAAACTTGCGCTTAGCCTCATTAAGGAGATGCGTCACGTGATTCCTCCGCCTCTTGAATAGCTGAAAATCAGCTTCCCGTTTTGTTTTCTTCCATTTTCTTTCTGCCTTTCTGCGTAAAAGCTTTGCGAACAGCGATCAGATCGAAGCAGACCGATTATGCGAACTTTCAATAAAAGAATGTTTCATTTTCCATCGCCTCCATCTCATGAAGATGGGTCGGTCCACCCAGCCAAAAGCTGGGCAAAGTTGGAAGGGTTAGGTTAGCCGCATATCCCTTATTTGTTATTTTGTAATTCCTGTTATCAAGTAACGTGTTCTCTATTCCACCCCCCACCCGCCTCCCAACCCAACAAGTAGAGCTAATATGAAAGGAGCAGGAGGGGGAAGGCGTCTCTATTGTTTTCAGGTATTTGTCTGTGACCGAGTCATCAATGACAGTGTGACGTCACATAGCAACAAGTCAGAGCTTCGCGTCGCTTGATCAGTTTAGCGTGGAGAAGCCATCAAAGTTAAACAAAGAAAGGGCTAATACAGGCTTTTGTTCAGCGTTGGTAAAACAATTTGTCGTAAGTGTGCAAGCTTTGTTGCTTATATTGTTTGTGTGTAAAAGCTGTGTTTGTTTTGTCCTCACGTTTGTGTTAAATTCTACTCCAATCCACTTTGGGTCAGTGGCGTGGGCACCATTTTGAACTTGGAACTAGATAAGTCCACCCTAAACGTCAGCCGTTTTTTCTTTAAATTGCAAACCAAATCTCCTCGGAAAAGGAGGTTTAATTCATCAATAACAGAAGTTTGATACGATAGTTGATTTGTGTTGATGTAACAAGCCATTTCGCTCATCAATCCTTTTGAATGCGAAGATACTGTTTTGAATCGCGTGTGGTTTCTTGGTTTCTTGACTGTCTGGGGTAAATTTTGCAGACTTTAATGCTGTCATTGTGTGTTAAGTTTGCTTCTTTGTTTACTGCTAGTATCTAAGGTTTGCTGCTTAATCTGGTGCCCCTCTGTTTTGATCAAGGTAATTGCCAGCCTTTACTGCTTTGAAAATTTACTGCTGTTGGTTGTTTTATTCTGTTTTGTTATTGTTGGTAAAATTTGCTGTTTGCATTTGTCTGCAGTTTTTTGTTGGCTTTTTCCCCTTATTTTACTAGCCTGTGTCTTTTTGTCTTAAATTTTTGCTGGTAATAATAATTGTTGTTGTTGCTTGTTAGCAGTGTTGTTGGCTTCTGTATTTGCCCTTTAAAAAGATTATTCTATTAATTAATTTAGTGTGACTATTACTTGAGAAAAAAAAATTATAATAATATTAAAGACATATAAAAGAGACAGAAAAACATATTTTAAATAAAAAGTACATAGCCTAATTTTATATTCCAGAAGATGTATTATTTTAAAAAGGAAAAATTAATTTAGTGAGAAAATTAATAAAGTAAGATCATATTTATATAATATATATCTAGTATATTTAACAATTATTCCTCGAGCCCGAATGGGCTCTGAGTCAATAGCCCATGAGGCCGAAGGCCGAATGGGCTATTGACTCAGAGGCCATGAGGGCGAGAGGAATAATATTGTTTTAGTAAAATCCAACTAGTTGGTCAAAAATATCAAGAATAAAAAAGTTTCAGCTTGTTAAAGCTAGACTTTAATCCTTTTTTGCCGCCAAAAAGCCCGCGCTTTTCGCTACTAGTGGGCTATAACATATAGCCTAGTAGTAGCTCAACCAATCAGAACGCAGCATTGATGATAGACCACTAGTTGGATTTTACTAAAATTATTTACTTTAAAAGAAGAAAACATCATGATGAATAAAAATATTTTATTGTGTATATATTTGACAACGGGCTTCTTGTTGTATGATTTATATTTTGACATTGCTTGGCTTTTTAGTCCTCACAATCATAAGATTGTGTATCTTGTGATGGCTGTTCTGCATGTCCATATTGTTTTTGCAGTGATTTCAATATCTTTCCCAGGCCTTTCAAACCTTCCATGTGCCCTCTGCATCCCTTCAAAGCCCCCATCTTTTTTGGAAACACAAATCCCTCACTCCTTTGAGTTACAAAGTAAAACTTTGCATGTAGTAAAAATGTTGGTCTCCTCTGTTTTGTCCTTTTTTATTATCCACTTCAAAGTGAGGGTAATTCAAAACTTCAACCTCTCAAACTTCCTTGTTTCCCTTTTAGCCTTAACCACCATTATTTTTACATTGACTTTTCTGTTTTACAGGAAAGTATTGTGCATGGTTTCTTTAAGGCAAATGATTAAGTATAGATCAACTTTAAATTGTTTTTTAGAAATGCTTCTATTCCCAGCTGTTATTACCTTGAAATTATTTCTATCTTTGCTTGATCCAGTTTACAAAATTTTGTTACATCTAAAGCCTCAATTCAACATTTCACTGGTAAAATATTTTTGGAGATTAAAATCACACCTTTTTTTCTCCTGTCTAATGACCATCTGCCTTTTTGTTTCTCATGGCTTTTTACTGAACCTTGGCATTACAAAAAATTGTTCTTTAAAATGTCAACTTCAATATCCTGTTTACTTGGCAACTGCTGGTTTTTTGCTGATAATTTCTGCACTCCCATTTTCATTCTTTGTGGGTTTATATGTTGTGACTATTATTATATTTGGTTAGACCTTTCACGCTAGTTCCAGATCCTGTACAGAAATATTAATAGTATTAATTTGTTGGTTTTAATATTTTGTATTTTGACAACAGAGATTCCTTGCAACCCTGATCAAAAATTATTTAATGGAATATTGCAGTTAATATTGTACAATGCAATTGCACATAGATTCTAGCCTAGCAGTGTTATCCCAGTCTAGCATTAATATATGGAGAGCCGTTTGTAGAGCCTGAACATTAATTTTATAACCTGCATGTATTTCAGGAGCTATCTATTTGCCACTCAAAAAATTACGTTTTCCTGATGTTAATTCATGCAAAAAACATGCAAATAAGTCTCCTGTTGTTAGAAGTAAACGAGGAAATTTCAAAACTTACCACTGATCTCTACTGCCAACCTGTTGCAGCAGGTTCGTCTCCACATCTTTTCATTCCATCGACTTTAAAGGGATTGATGAGAAGAACTACGCACTTTGGCTCGCTGAAATTCGGCGTACATTAAGCTCAATGTATCATATACCAATCCTCCTATTCTGAGATCAGGATATTGCCACACCACCTCGCACGTTGCCCGAAAGCGATAAACGATCATACCCCTGGATCATACAAACTATAGACACTTCGCGGTACCTTTCTTTGCCTCGTGTGATGCTTTTGAAACTTTTTCCGACTGAACCTTATCGCGAATATTTCCAAGTTATTTTTCAAAAGCTCCGCCTTATTGAAGAAGGCAAAAGATGAATCCAAAAATTCGGAAAATGGACATCCTTTGCAACGTAACGAACAAGAAATTTGCCCACCATTTTGAAATATTCACTGATGAATGACCACAGCTGGCCCAAGCGTAATATCACTGGTAGCCCTGTGCGTAATATGAGAGTTTGTATGGGAGAAATAGAGTTGAAACTTAGACGAATTAAATGAAGTAAAAGCGATAAAAGTTATCAATAAAGTGTAAATATTGTTACCTGGAGTCGTTGTCTTTGTTTGTACGAAGTTTCAGCGCGATTTGAGTACTTTACATCATCTAACCTGACAGTAGACTCTTATTATTACACTCTCAGGATAGATGATGTAAAAGTACTCAAATCGCGCTGAAACTTTGTACAAACAAAGACAACGACTCCAGGTAACAATATTTACACTTTATTGATAACTTTTATCGCTTTTACTTCATTTATTTCGTCTAAGTTTCAAACTCTATTTCTCCCATACAAACTCTAATATTACGCACAGGGCTACCGGTGATATTACGCTTGGTCCACCTGTGGAATGACGAGACGTCACACTGGCAGTGATCAGTGAACCCTGTCCACGCGAGGGTACCATGTCGAGGGTAACATTTTTTTTTTCCAATTTTTTTTTTTTGGAAAAGGTAATAATCGATGCAATCAATGTCATTAAAACAAATAAGAAGAATTTAACAGACAAATGGCGCGTGAACATCTTCTATTTGTTGGGTGGGGGAGGGGGGGTGGAATAGAGAAAAGCTCCGGGACATCCCAATTTGTTTTCGAAAAATTACAATTATAACACCCCGGAAACCAATACCACGAACAGAACACGTTACTTGAAAACACTGATTCCAAAAACAAGTGTCGTAAAAAAAAATAAAATGTCGTAAAATAAGAATACGTACTTTGAATTATGAATTTCTGGCCCAACCAACAAGAATCTGCCTTACATGGCTATTCAGTGGGACTCGATAACAACATCTAGAGGGTACAGTGTTACATCTTGATTTGAATTTATAAAGTGATTCTAGCGAGATTTTTTTTCCATGGTGTTTCATATTAGTTTCCCTCAAGTAGGGGGGGGGTATTATTTGAGGGAGGCCATTAATCTCAGGACAGCCATCACTGGGGGATATACAGTCCTAAACCTCGTCAGTTTGTCATGTTTCAAAAACTCTTGGTATTACAATTACGGGATCAAATGGTAGCCGAAAAGGAAAAAAATTTCCAACTCCAACCCCTCACTTCCCTCGAGAACTTTTCTAATTTCTTCGTCTTCGGATAAGAAGTTCTACATAAAATAGACCATATTCGTATACCCGGAAGTGAACTGGAACTAGCGTGAAGTAGAGACTTATGCGGGAGAATAACACAAAAGAATTTTTTCACGAGAACAGGGGCGCTTTCCATTCAACCCAAAATTCCGGTAATTTCGGTTGCTACATCAAATGGAACGGACCATTTCGGTTTGGTCCGACCGGAATATTCGGGACCAGCTTTGAACGTGGTCCTCTTTGACCGGTCTGGTCATTTCGGTCGGTCGGACCGAAATGTTCCTTTCCATTTGACAAAAATTGTTGTCCCCAGTACCGCTCTTCTGTATCCTGATAGAAAGAACAATAAAAAAGCGCGCGGTGCCTTGGGTCGGGTCTGTGCAACCGGAATGTACCGTTCCATTGAACACGTAAAATTTCCGAAATTTCAAACCGGAATGTTTGTTGAATGGAAAGCGCCCCAGGTTCCCCGCTCGAGCCTCGTCTCTACGCTGGTTCCAGATTACTTCCGAGAATACGAATATAGTCTATTGTTTTTAAGTTATCGAAGGGAACATTTACAACGCAATAAGAGTTTTTTCCTTCCATTCTTGTTGGTTGGACCAGAAATTCATAATTCAACGCACTCATTCTTGTTTTACGACATTTTAAATTTTGTTTACATTTTTTTTAAATCAGTGTTTTCAAGTAACGTGTTCTGGTATGGGTTTCCGCGGTGTTATAAATGTAATTCTTCGAAAACAAATTGGGATGTCCCGGAGCTTTTCTCTAGCAAACAAAAAAAAACTGTGGGCCCCAAAACATTACAAACAAGTCACACCTTGCAAATATTTTTCGGCCTGTTTCCTAGACGTATGACCACGAGGTTTGCAGTTCCTTTACGCAAATCCGTAGTTGTGTTGTGTTTTTAGGTATATATACAGGTACGCTTAGTTGTATTGTAAAACTCCCTGATGAAGTGTGCGCTAGTCACACAAAACGCGTAGGAGAAAATAAAAGTTTTTTACAACTTAAGAAGTTCGCAGAGGTGCTGCTCACTGGTCTATCTTTTTAAAATTATTTTAAAATTAAACACATTTCTACTGTTTTACTGCCTTCTAATAAATAGTTGAAATACATAATGATTCAAAACACACTTTATTAATGCACCTATCAATGGTTTGTCCCAGGATGGGGGGGCCGGGCAACCCACGGGAAATTTGACATTTTCAGGTTTTCAAATGTCAATTTCCCCACCCTTGGGTCTTCATTGTAAGTCAAATTCCCACCCCTGGGGACCACAGCACAGACCTTCATAGTAAGTTAAACAACAAAAATTTTTTAGGATAGAATTATTAAAAAATTGACATAGAAAGAAACAAAAAATAAGTTTATTTAATAAAGCACTACTTGTCATTGTTT
Organism: Porites divaricata; assembly: GCA_038088405.1. Taxonomy (NCBI): domain Eukaryota; kingdom Metazoa; phylum Cnidaria; class Anthozoa; order Scleractinia; family Poritidae; genus Porites; species Porites divaricata. The sequence continues at coordinate 16,597,770 of JBBMOI010000006.1, read as the reverse complement.
GGTGAGATTTGGCACAGGTTTCTGGATTCATTTTCTATGTCACTCCTGGAATAGGTCGTATTCCGCTTTCATCCAACTGATGTTTGTAACTGAGGTCCACAATTGACCAGAATTTCATGTAATTTAACATTTGGAGTATACTAGCAAATCTTTGAAGACAGGCAAGCAGGAAGTAAAATTTGATCTAAATGGGCTCTTGTGTGAATATTTGTTCTCAAAGCTGAAGGAAAAATACCTTATGTTATTAGAACTTTAAACACAGAGCAATGATGGGCATAAAAAACAACATTTTTGCTTTAAAAAAGCAACACGATGCTCCTTACCTTTCGTTCCATCCTTGGACGCGGGAAACTCGCTCAAATGACTTCTGGGTATTTTCCAAGATGGCGGACCACTCACTCATTCCCAGGTCCTCTCCACTTTTCAAGATGGCGGTCGAGTCAAATTTCCCACCCCCGGGGACCGTTGTGGATGTCAAAATCCCCACCCACGTGCGCTTTACGAAGTCTAATTCCCGTGGGTTGCCCGGCCCCCCCATCCTGGGGCAAACCATTGATAGGTGCATAAGTTAAACATGCAATTTGAAATTTAGAGCCATTATTTCATTGGTTTATTATTATATACTACATTTGAAATGCGAGTGGGAATTTAGAAAAAATCCTAAATGGAAATGGGATTTTTCATAAAATGGCAATGGAAAATGGGATCCGACCCCCCCCCCCCCCCCCACCTCCTTCAGGACCCTCATTACTGACAGTATACATGTGACAATATCGGCAAATTCATCCAGACGCGACGAGGTCAGTGTACATGCAGTAAGTATTCCTTGTCTAAGGATGAGAAGAAACATGGAATCTTGTAACACTGTCAGAACGTGATCAACACTAAAAAATAAAATAAAATACCACTCTAACATTTCTCAAAATTGTGTCTCAAAATGCACCACATTGCATCTCAGCGCAAAAGTTTTGGGGGGATTAACAAGGTGCATTGTGGTCTATATAACAATGGTGAATTCTTAAAACTGATTCTTAAAAGCAAACAAGGCTAGGAGGTGAATCCATTGTAGTGTGTATTTTATTAATGAAAGTATCATTATTTTCACTTATTAACAGCATGATTTATTATTAATTAATTCTTTATATTTGGTAAATTTCTAATTATAAGTTATTTTACAAGCTATTTACATGTCGTTTTCGATGTTTTCAACCTTTCAATAAATAACTTGCCATTAGGGAAACCTGTCGTGTCCACACAACTCGTCCTAATTGATTTTGAAATAACTTTGATACAAACTACTATTATTTTCGATCACAACGTTTGAATGTTATTCTCTCCCTCATGATAAGTTACTTTTCGATCGGTCAAAGACAAACGAAAGCGCTCGGAAATACATCTGCGTTCGTGGGCTAACTTCCTGGTTATCAACCAGCTTTGAATTTTTTTGCCCTGGTTTCAAATCGGCCGCTTCATAGTAAAAGAAATGGAACTGCGACATCATTTCTGACCAGTTAACGTTAACTTATTTTACGCAGAAGTCTCCTTGAAAGGTATCATCCTTTTTTTGAAATACATCTTCAGTAATCATACATGGAAGGTTATAATTTTCAACCGATTCCAAGTGACTATCCCATCAGTTACTTGGATCAATCAAAAATATGGTTCTCCTTATTATCCTTGTATGTCAAGTTTGAAACTGAGAAATTGCCATACTTGGCGACTGCTAGTGTAGATATTAGAGGTGAGGATCTATTAAATACTTTAAACTAATTACAAAACAAGTCTTTAAAGGACGGAAATATAAGGCTACAAACACATGATGGCACTCAGGTGCCCCTGGTCAGTTTTTTCTTGGTCCATTATAGGGCAGCTAGTCAAGATGGGGCCAAAGTAGATGAAGTAACAGTTGGAGTGACAGTTTGTTTAAATTAGACTGCATTATTTTGTCAGAGTTTTGGAAGGACAATATTTATGAAAAATAAAAAATTGCCAAAAAAAGGACGGAAAGCTATTGAACTATTTTTGTCAATTCTACTATTTAAAATTTTTTTAAAACTTTATTATTTTTTGTTTTGTTTTCAAAAGGCTGGTTTTCACTGGCGACGGACTCGGAGTCGCATTTACAGCCGAGTCGTAAAACTGCTTATTACCTAGTGAAAATCAAAAATCGGAGTCAGTAGAATCAGAACTTTTCCATTTCTTCCAACTCCGCTTACGACTCCGCTGCTTACGTTCTGCTTAAGATCAGATTGTCAGAGTCGGAAGCAGAGATGGAAGAATAAGCGAATCACAATGCACGTTCCCACGCAATGTAATTGGTTTAGTTCTTTCTCTTCTGCTTCCGACTCCGATAATCTGGTTTTCACTAGATCATAAGGGGAGCGTAAGCAACGGAGTCGTAAGCGGAATTAAGAAACGCTGTTTTCACTAGATCATAAAATCAACCCTTCTGATTACGACTCCGACTCCGACTCCGTCGCTAGTAAAAGCAAGCCTTTTAAAAATTCTGAATCAATCACAGTAATAAATAAATAAAATATATAGAAAAAATAGAATTTATTTAATAAGCTTCATTCACTCCTCTGTTCTCGGTCTGCAGCAACAACTGAATCGTAGCCGGCAGATAAATCTGGTCACTCTTTGTTTCTGCAAAGATAAAGTATACAACCAAAGGAGATTGTTAAATACGAAAATACACAGCAAAAACGCTGTCTTCAAGAACGACGAAGAACTACGCTACACTGATTAGGTGCTTTTTGGTCCGAAAAAACAGCGTTTTACTGATTTACCACGACCTGTCATGTTTAGTCACGGAGTCTTTGTCTCGCAGCAAAGTGAGCATGACATGACATGGAGGTTAGTAAGAGACTAAACATGAGCACAATAACAATATGTCACCCCTACCGAGAACAAAACCTCATTTACACGAGCAAAACTAGCTTTTATATCCGAATATCACTTAAAGGACGATATTTGCTTTGTAGTGGTTGTGGAGATGACACGCATCTGCTCAACAAACCTATCCCCACCCCCCCCACCCCCCCCCCCCCCCACCCCCATTGATTCATAAGTAACTGCTGGCAATTATTCACAGTCGTGAGGCCAGCTATCATTACCACACTCCGAGGATTTTCATAAGTTGGTCTACTGAAACCATTTTAGGCCAATTCAATTTTGAAGAGTATCTGTAATGTTTGAGCCAACTCACCAAAGTCTTCGGTTTTTTCTGTCCAGTCCGTCTCCTTTCCTCTTTGAGAATTGAAACTTCCTTTTCCCCATCACAGAAGTCTACAGATCGACGATTTTTCGCGAGGGAGAGTCGATCAGGTTCGGAAGAAGAAGTGGTCGGCTGGCAATGTCCACCTTTTGGTTCGTCATTTCCTCTCTCGTGTTTCTCTTTAGTTTTCAGAGACGAAGATTCAAACGCCTTGTTGCAAAAGGTGATGTTCGTGAGCGTGATGGCATTTGAACGCTTTTTCTTCTGTACCCGAGGTGCACGGCCGGCTTCTTTTACAGCCAGTGTATGTATTTTGGTGGGTGCAGTTGCCCATTCTGGTGCACAAATGGCGAGCTGCTTTAGGTGGTTGCCCGGTGTTATGGGCACTTCACTGTAGACAGCTGCTGATAATTGAGCAACCGCAGGAGCTTCAGGGATCGACCAGCTGCTGGTGTTATTAATAAGCGGTAACAGGAACTCGATTAGGTTTTGGCCTTGGGAGGGAGCAAGTCTTATCACGAAAACTGTTTTGGGACACACGATGGTACTTGCAATTGGGGCTATCAAACTTGTTGGAAAATCCTTTTTCTTCGCCATGTTCACAGCAGCAGTTATTTTGTTGGCGCCGTCTAACACAGTTGTGGCTCTTTCTGAATTGGGTGGTTTTGGTGATGCCAGGACTCCCTGTGTAGCGCTATAACTGTGAGGCAGCACTGCAACCGTCTTTCCTTCTACTGGTCGATTATTAGTGTCGAGCTCTGTGATGGTCGCTCCTCCAGACGATGGTCTGGGCCACTGGAAGTACTTAAGCAGTTCAAAGTACCCCCAGTGATAATATCTAAGGTGCTGATACATCCACTCCCCCGCGCTGTAGCCTAAATCGAGTTCCTCTTTTGCTTCGTCAAGTTCTTCGTTCTTCTGCTGAAGCTCCTGGGTGCTCTTGTCAATCTTATCTAATAAGGAAGTACACTGTGCTTTCAGCTTGAGATTTCTTTTTTTGAAATCATTCAGTTCTCTAACGGCGTTCTTATGCCTCCACTTGATTTCGTCTTGTGATGTCTTTAGACGCGCTAACTCTTTCTTTAATTTATTTTCTTTTACATTTCTCGATGTTTCGACATCCTTGAGGTTCTTTTGAGATTTTTCCAACTCCTCTCTCTGGATATGATTATCCTCTTCCAGCCACTGTCGCTCTGATTGCAGGTTGTTAATCACTGCCGCGTGTTGCGCTATGGTAGCTGCTTGTTGGTTCACAATTGCCACTAGCTGATCATATGTATACACATACATCTGTGCCATCCTGAAAAATCGTTTCTTAGAAAAAATCACTTCACCGCTCTATAAAATCTTCTGTTAAATTTCAAACACGTTTTTCTTCTTCCAAAAGTGAGCTTTTAAAATTTAGTGACGTCATAAACAGTTAGCCTCACTTGTTAATTTCTTTTGCGCGCGCACTGGCTTTTCTAGGGCTGCGATACTAATGGTCAGCACCAGAGCATTTGTGGTTTCGGCCTTGTGACAAGTGGTCGAGTAACTGGGTCAGTATAGTTTAATCTCTTTTCAAACTTCTCGTTTGTTCTCCACATTAGCTTGCACGCAATCTTTATCTCGAGCGAGTGGGCGATACGAGAGATAACGCGCGAGAGAGTGACAAAGCCAGAAATAGTCCACGTTCGATATATTAAAATTCTAGCATGACTCCTTGGCTTTAAGGTCAAAACTGCAAATTTTACACAACTCCATTGTTTCGCAATTCCCAGAAGAGAGTATAAAACAAGGAAATTAAACCACATATAGAAAAATAACCAGAAAGCCTCGGATTCTTAGAATGTTAATATATCGATCGAGGGCTATTCTCGTGTTACTCGCGCGTTATCATACGCGATATGTGTTTCAGGGGAATTATTCGACATTAGATTCTCATACAAACACTGGAATTTCTCACGCGGTTGCCTACTCGTCAGGATGGCTTCCAAAACCGTGACAAGGCCTTTTCTAAACTACTTAAAGCTACACGTTGGAGATCTAAGTTGAAACAAGGACGTGAGGTCACACTGGAATCAAAGTGAACTCGGAACCTCTCGCACAAAAGGCCGAGCACTAACCAACTGATCCAATCCTTGTTCCTAATACCTCTTTGAGAATAAATAGAGACTTACAATCACGGTTACACCAACTTATCAAACTCTTGTCATACATCGATGAACATTTGATATTCAGTGATCATACATGAAGCACTCGTTCACTGCGTATGCGTAGTTCAAGGGGTAACCGGTCAAGTCACCCGAAAGTCATCTCGCCCGAAGTCATGTCGCCCGAAACCAGAGTCATGTCGCCCGATATCTTGAGTCATGTCGCCCGAAATTTCAGAATGCTCAAAAGGATTCTAAAAATGCGAGAGTGAAATGTGAAGCTCAGGTTGTTCGTTTCGCTGTCGTTTTCACGGAGGTAGTAAACTTAACGAAATTAACCAAAAAACCTAATATTAGTTACAGTATGGTTCTTACTGTTCTTGTTTTATATGTTGAAGCAGTCTATTTTGAAAGAAGGTCCACATCAAGGTCCACATCACTACGATTGGAACTTTGGAAAACGCCGCCATCTTGACTACAGCACCTGCTCAAGAATCATCACATGATTGCGACGTTGCAGTAAATTCAGACACGCATTTAAAATACAAAGTTAACATATTTATTGCTAGCAAATAAACGTAATTACACGCGAGGACGTGTGGGTTGTCCAAGTGACACCCGCCCCTTGAATTAAGTTTCCCAAACGAGGGCGAAATGTGATAAAAAATGAGGTAAAGGAAAATAATCTGTACGAACTGAGCTCTAAACTAGCGATTTTTTTTATATTGACATAAAATAAACTATTCCTTTTAAAATAGAATAATAATCATAATATCATTACTTTTCTAAACGCGAGCGTAAACTAAAGAAAACTAATCTGTACGAACTGGTCCGTGTGCTAAGTGGGAGCATGATTTAAGGAGCCGCCTACTTGAAATTTTACTTGCAGCGTAGTCCTCGCAATAGCCAAAGATTCTTGCTTGCAGTGCACGATATTTTTTACGCTGGATCCTCTGAAGTTTTCTGGCGTTGACGAGTCGAACTTGGACGGTGCACACAGAGGATTCTCGATGGAGCAGCTGAATCAGCTGAATCAACATTCAACGCACAACCAATCTATTCTTCCTCTTATTACTGCCAAACGGTAGGTGGCTTGGTCGACACCAGTCCCGCAAATACGATGCTGCCAAAAGCCGCATTCATCGCACTGAAGGGCTTGCTGGCGTGGTCGAACTTCATTTCCGCACTCGATACAGGGATAAAGGCTCATTGTAGAATTCTTTTGCGTACGCGTAACGATATCGTGTTTCAGCTAGCTGATTATCTCGGAATGAGGTGGCTATCATTAATTTACCCTCTTTATATGTGGTTAACCGGATCAAAATTTACATGCGACCGGCTGAGGAAACAAGTAACAACTGAACAAGTCGCGATAATTTATGCCGCGTCTGATCCTAAGGGGAATGATGCTAACACGCTTTGTTCGCGTGGTTAACAATGAACAACAACAAACCGCTGTAAAAGTTTCAAGTTGTTTTTTATACGAAAAATCAAACAAAGTGAACTTGATGTATTTTTTGGATATGTGTGAAAAATTCTGATAACTCTAAGTATTTCGTTTGTAATTACTAGAATCTGTACAGTAGAATGAGCGGTTTAGTTCATAACAACGAACAACGCTGAAATTAACAGCGATATTTGAGTCTTTGTTTAACTCCATATTTGCATAGGTTAGCGGACACAAAATTTTACGAGTCAATATTTTACGAGTTTATTCCTTGCGATTTACTTAAGATGTTGCTTTTCTTCAAGTTTATGCAGTCGATAAAATTCCGGGCGACATGACTCTATTTTCGGGCGAGATGACTTTGGGGCGACTTGACCGTAAAGCGTTCAAGGCAGCATTGCTAAATTTGAAATGGCGGAGTGAGGTATTGAGGTAGCCTGAAATTCATCCGATCGCTTCGAGTCGTTTTCTCCTCTCAACAACGTCTGAATCGACCGGCCGTTAATGCCGTCCAGTGACGTCACTCACTACCCGAAAACCGGGTAGTGTTTTTGATTGGTTGATTGTCTAAACATTCGCATAATTATGTATAATTAAGAAAAATTTTAGCGGGATTGTTGCTTGATATTCAACGGATCGCAACCCTGGCATTCTTTCGTGTAGTTCAAACGTTTCCATAAGCTTAATCTTTATCTTAAACAGCAAAATTGCCCTTGTCTTCGAAACTGAAATGCTAAATTGAACTGCCAATGAAGAATCATTCCGGAGAGTGGGTAGGTTTTTCATTTAGAGCCGCTTTGTGGTTTTGACGGCCGGTGATTTTGTTTACGCGAAGTTTTCTGAGATCTGCATGTTATAATTCGACCTTCTTGCTATTTTTACCGTCAAGTGTAATGATTCTGTTAGCTTTTCTTTCTTGTTTCCTTGTTTTGTTTTCTTCGTTAAGGCCCAAATAGCTTCTTTTCAATTAAAGCAAATCAAATTGAATGTGTTTTTGAACTAAGTGTTCCGTGTGTGTGTTTATTTCATTGCGTGATTGCGACAGAGTTTGATTATAGAATTCAGTACAACCGGTTCAGAGTTGTGCAGTTGATAGTTTGAACGTTAAACATGAATTACGATCGAAAAAGATAAAGCAATTCTGTATCATGCAGACATTTCCAAACGATATTTCTCGGTTTGCCACTTGAAAACCGTGTTTACTTTTTGCATGAATTAAAGCAAAGGTCAAAGAGTAGTGACGTCACTGTACGGCATTAACGGCCGGTCGATTCAGACGTTACTGAGGGAGTAATAACGACTCGAAGTAATCGGATGAAATTCAGGCTAGTATTGAGGTATATTGACGAGTATTTACCAGTGTTTAAAGCTAAGAACAAAAAAAAAATGAGAAAGGATAACCAACTGTATGAAATTGAAATTCACGAGGTCGATAACGAGAAGAAAAGGATCAAAATTCACTACAAAGGTTTTCGCGAAGATACAGATGAGTGGGGTGACTATGGTTCTTTATTTGACCTCGAAGGATTTCACGCTGTAGTAAATTTCGAATTGATATTTCGGTCCGGTTTTCCATCCATTCAACAACTTTGCCAGTGATTTTCCTCCTGCCTTGCTCGCACGTCTTAAAGTCGTTTGCAGTACTGAAATCTTCTTTTTGAAGACGTTTAGAATACGGCTGTTAAGAAGGGCAGCACTAAAACATGGAATCCGGAATCACGGAAACGGAAACGGAATACGGAATCAACTGTCAATGATAGAAAATTAAAGTATTTCACATTGCATAATTTAGTACAATCCAAAGAGAATTTGTTTTAATTTTCTTCGCAGTTCCCTTAAATATATTCTTGTTATTGTGTCTTGATAAGGTTTGCCGTAGTGAGGGTCATTGCACTGCAAGGCCGATGAAAGTAATTTTACGATTTATTTTATTCACGAGTCTATGGGTTGGATAATACAGTTAAATATTACCTTTGTAGCTAAATGTCAAGAACAGTAGTAGTTGGCCTCAGACCACACCGCGTGATTGTCCCCAACTGAATGCTCAATACATGACCAACCCGTGACATGACCACAGTTCCGGTGTTTAGCAATAAGTTCAACTTTTTCGCCAAGCTGAATACTGATGGCATACTGGTGTACCAGTAATTGAGTTTACGTTGAAGTCCGTATTTCTGTTGAAGAGGCTTATTAAACATGGTGCATTATTTTGATGTAATCAGTTGCAGAATCAAGCAAATGCATGCACAACTCTCTCTTCTCTTTGGGCTCCACAATGCCATGGTCTCTTGAGTAAGTTGTCTTAATAAATAAAGCTGAACACTGTTGAAGACAACCCAGAAAAGACACTCAGGAAAAACTTGACGGCGACACCTTTCAGTTTTATAAACGACACCTCTGTCGATTTAAACGAAGTCTGTCTCCATATAACTTACCTTTTTCTTAAGGAACTAGTTTTTGTCATTGCCGTTTTTCTCCTCGCTTTGCTGTCCCATGAGAATTTGCATTGATTGCTGGAAGTAGTATCAAGAGTCTTTTCACCGGAATCGACTCCTCTAGTGATACAACAGTCTCCTCTACTGAGCTAATTTACTCATTTATGTCTTTTTTTATCTGCTTAGTTATTTTATTGTCATTGCTAACATTTTTTTTTTTTCAAATCGATCGCTTGGAACCTTCTTTCACGGATTCCGTATTCCGTTTCCGGATTCCGGATTCCCTGTTTTAGTGCTGCCCTGTTAACAACAACATCGCTAACACCAGATTCTTCAAAAATTATTTTCACGGCAGCGACTGTGGCGGACTCGTAACCGATTTCTGCGTTTTTATTCTTTTTGCCATAATGTATAAATGAGAAAGCTGAAAGAAATAAAATGTAGACCCCGGAAAGTTAATATTATAGGAAATTATTGACTCAAAACGCAAATCTGATTTTAACCTGACAATATTTTCACGGCTGGACGTATAGTACTTTTGTATCAATCCACATCCTAGGCCTGAGTATCTGAGCCAAACCTTCAAACGGAGATAAAGGGCTCAGAGATCTAGAAGTACGATAATACTGAATGGGCACACTTACTGGTACGTTCATTTCGTGTCGGAATGAAGGAACCGTTTCTTCCCGTACCATCCGCATTGCCGATTGCTTTGTAGCCTGAGATCATGCCCTCTCCCTATTAGCCCTTCATGTCTCTCACGGGAAGAGGGCATGATACATTTGTTTGTCGGATCACATGTAAAAATGCCAGAATCTGGACTTTTTCCTGATTGGATAGGAAACAATACGAATGATTTGCGCCGTTTCGATTGGCCAAAATGCCTTCATCCGTTAGTTGTTGTTAATTGATTTCAGTCTGCAGTTTTGCTTGCGTAATGCGGCAGTGAATACACACGCGAGTTCGTTATGAAATTTCTGCCGGCTCAGTTTTCTTGAATTTGAAGAATGCCTAAATAGAAATTTCATCCATTGAAATATTTTCCACCTCATCGTATACTAAAAATTCACCGATCATTTGAATGCAATTTGATACCGACTACAAGTTACAGAAGCGACAAACGGGTTCACTTTTCAAATAATCGATTCATGAACGGAATCTTGACCTGGCTTAACTGTAATTCTTCCTTCAGAAACCTGCGAATTATTCTGAGCGATCTTCGCTTTCACACCACCTGTCAGTTCGTGAAATATGGTGCTTCAGCCTAATTTTTTTTTTCACTGCTTTCGGTACAGAACAAAGTCAACGAGCTTTAACCAGTAAATTCTTTATTATTTGTAGCTGTAAATAAAGGTACGGCATCTCCAGCTACTAAGCTAGCAGTATTTCATCACAAAAACAACACATTTAAATTTCCTTTTTAGGAAGCGCCATCTGAACATGGGCGAACTTAAAAATTTTCTTTTCCCTAAAATTGATTTCAAAAGAGACATTATTCGCGTCAAAATTTGATTCCCTTATGGTAAACGCTTATTGTCTAATAACATGACAGGTCAAGCAGACGTTACATTATGTAAATTAGGGGGCGGTTGACGGCTTGTTAAATAAATATCAGGCGTTATTTTTTCCCTCTCGAGCCAAAGAAGCAAAGAAGCAAAAAAAAAGGAAAAAAATAACGCCTGATCTCAGGTTAATTGCTTTGCTACCCTTTCACGCTTGGAAAACTGGCAAAAATCACAAGGAGCAGGATGTAGCTGTTTTGAGAGGCCATTTGACGGGCTCAAATCTGCTCTTTGTTAGACGTTTTACATATCAAAACAAAGGAAATTCGTTCCTCTCTTTGATTTTGGTACATTTTCAATTCGCGCTTGCGTAAAAGAGTTATCGCCCAAGATCCCTCGCTCGGTCGTGTTTTGATCACAAACGCCTTGTTAATTTTGATCGAACCGCTCGGGAAAATTGAAAAATGACGAGGGTAAAATTTTACTTTGGAGTCAGAAAATTAGCAAAATGGAAAGCCATGATATCATAGTTAAATATTCCAGTGGTACATTGAGTACTTTTAGAATACAGAATGAGCACGACGATAAAATATCCGAAAATCGCAGCCGATTTTAGTGAGGCGCCGAAAGGGGCGTGGTCGCAAAATTCAATTAAAGACTATTTGTACCCCTTGAGTTTCATATGCATCAACCACATGACCAATTTGGACGTTCTCTGTTTACATCCTATTTTGAGAAATACCGTTCGTCGCAAACGTGATTCTAAAGTTCTCTTATCATAATTCGCCTTGCTTACCCCCAAAATTTTGCATAACCATTCTTTCCAATTTCTCCCGGGTATTACGGTCGTTCCAAGAGAATTAAAAGACTACGGGTGTGCAATGTTTTTTTTTTGGAGGGGGGGGGAGGGGGGTAACAAGGTGCATTATGGTCTATGTGAAATTGGTGATTTCCTAAAAAGGTGAATCCATTGTATGTATTTTATTAATCAAGTATTATTATTTTCACTTATTTACAGCATGATTTATTATTAATTAATACTTTATATTTTGGTAAATTTCTAATTATATCTGCTAGATTCATTTTGATCTTTATCTAAATCACATTTCTTTCAATTTTTTTATATTTGATAGTATTTTTCATTCTTCTAGCGAGCCAGTTATTTTACAAAGTATTTATATGTCGTTTACGATGTTTTCAACCTTTCAATAAATAACTTACCATTAAGAAAACCTGTCCTGTCCACACAACTCGTCCTAATTGATTTTGAAATAATTTTGATACAAAACTACTATTATTTCCAATCCCGGCGTTTGAATGTTATTATTATGTATGCAAATTTTAAAAACAAAATCAAAAAAACATCAGTGAAACAAGGTTCCTGTTTGCCGGGATGCCAGACGTACTTCCGGTTGTTGCTTTACCTCCTCCTGATAAGAGATAGTAAGCAAAAATACATCTGCGTTCGTGGGCTAACTTCCTGGTTTCAAATCGGCCGCTTCATAGTATAAGAAATGGAACTGCGACATCATTTCTAACTAGTGAACGTTAACATATTTTACGCAGAAGTTTCGTTGAAAGGCATCATCTTTTTTTTTTAAATGCATCTTAAGTAATCATACATGGAAGGTTATAAACTTCAACCGATTCCAAGTGACTATCCCATCAGTTACTTGGGTCAATCAAAAATATGGTTCTCCTTATTATCCTTGTATTTAAAGTTTGAAACTGAGAAATTGCCATACTTGGCGACTGGTAGTGTAGATATCAGAGTTGAGGATCTATTAAATACTTTAAGCTAATTACAAAACAAGTTTTTAAAGGACGGACTATAAAAAATGAGGCTATAAACCTGCAGAAAAGGTTTGCCCTTATTTAGATCGTTGATTGAGATACTCACCACTGGCACAATATTATTTGAAAAAATCCTAAATTTGTAGAAAATGTTTCTCGTAAAGAACAGTTTTATTCAAATTTAATTTCCTCCTTTAAAATTTTTTTTATTCAATTGTTCAATCCTTTCCGCAATTATTTGTTCTCCTATTACATTAACTCTTGCCCAGCATGACCTTGTCCGCTTTTAAGCCTGGTTTTCATAAGTCGGGAAAATCCCATACGATCGGGGATTTTACTATTATTACCCGACCATCCCAGATTTTGCCCACTAATGAAAATTCGAAATCGTAGATATTCCCGATCGTCTGGTATGATCGGGGACAAATCTGGAAAATTGGGAGCGTTTCTATCGGGGCGGATAAAGGTTGGTTTTTATTTTTCCGACGCGGTCCAGATTTTTTGGACCAGTTGCATTAACGAACGCTTGAAGGAAAGCATGGGCTACCGTTCATTTCCTGGCTGCTATCATGCACAGTCCATACCAGTCCATACCCCCCCCCCCCCCCCGGTCCATACATAGCGTTTTTTCGTTTTGTTCCTGCCATATTTGCAGGACCACGGTTTGTTTAGTCTCCTTCGCAGCCGTTTTTAGGCTCGGCACGCAATGCTCACGCTTTGCATGACGAGCCTAAAAAACGGCTGCGAAGGAGGCTACACTTTGTTGAGATCCAGAAATTTTGCTACCATAGCAACGTCACGTAACGACGTCTCCTCTCCTCTGACAGGGAAAGCAGTTGAAGAAGCGTGACTTGGTGCTACATTTGTTGTTGCAATGCGGTGCAAAGTTGACTAGTACGAAGTGTAGGTAAGGTTTTCCAATAGAATGCTCATAACTCCCAAATCCGGTATCATTACAGAAACTATGAGGTGAATGGGTAAAATCTTTTGCGGCAACAATTCCTGGAATCTTCTGGGTGGACAAATATTACTTATGATTGGTTAATGGTCGCCTTAAATATCATCGACCAATCATAACTAACGCTTGTCCACACAAACCATCCCAGAAATCACTGCAGCCAAGGCTTGTATCCATTCTCCCCAGAGTCTCTGAAGTGGGCAATTTCGTGTCGTCATCCCCAACCTTGGTGCTCGTTCTAAGGTGCTATATTTTTGGTTCGTAACCAAGTTGGCAGGTCCTGACAAGAAAAGGGATGAGGCCCTATTGAGGTGCGAGTAAGCTAGGTGACTCCACCAGTTCTTGCATTAATTAAGGTCTGCTTTATCCACAATCTGTTTCCTTTTCCTAGCACTTAGCAGTCTTGTAGAGACGTATTCAAGTTTTCACTTTGTTCGCCGACCTCTTTGCGTGTCTGGAAGGTACTTTTGCTTTGTTTCGTGAGCTGACGACACATTTTAGGTAATTACGGATAATGCCGACGATATTTCTTTCCGGGATAATCCTATCCACTTTCAGGTCAGGGATCACCTTTTCCAAGCAGTACCATGGAATTATTGTTCTCCGTGTTTATTTGCTACCTGTTTATCGTATGACGAGTCGTTTGGGTCATTTCTATGTTCTCCTCTCTCGATGGCGCCTTAGAATGACCAGCAACGCCATTTAAAGTGAAAGCGCCCTTGTCAATAACTTCAACGGGTGGAAGTTCATTTTGCAGAGCATGTTCTTCATTTGTTGATTCAAAGCTGCTACTGAAAGGTAGTCTTTGTTCTTCAACCTCCAGTGAAGGTTCTTCCCTTGGATTTAAATGTTCGTGTTCTGTCGGAACAGGGGAGGTCGCTGGTGAAGCGCGAGGTGTTGGAAGAGGGGTGATTTGTGCTTGAACCACCTATAACCCATGGAGAAAAAAATTATGGTTAGAAATATTCAACAGGTTTTGACTTAAATTTTCCTTCGGGCTCGAAAATGTACCAGGCCTTTCGAGAAATTGGCCCCTATGAACAGATTAGGGAACCATTTTACAATAAGTCTTATTAACCTCTCGGTAGTGCGGGTTGAAGCCTTCTAATCAAAATATTTTGTTTCGTTAACTAACTCGGCTCTGTTGTATTGGTTTTGGGGCCGGATTGACACACTATGGAAAAACGGGCACCAAAGATTTACTTCTTTTAATTCAATTTTAAAGAGGCACTTGTCGTCGCTGTTAATTTCTATGGATAGAGCAGATGACATTTCCCCCATCCGAATGTGTTTTGTTAAAACATCGACTGGAAAATTTCGCGTGTCTCAGATGCGAACAAGGTTGCAAAAACGAAAAGTTTGTGATAACAAAATTTTCAAATTTTTCGCAAACGCCAAACCCTATTTTAATACAAGGTCTGACCAGGCCAGTCATGCGCAGAATGCAGTGCAGCGGTTTTTAGTGAAAACAAGGGTTTGGGTTTGGTGCTCAGTCTCGCGGGGTCATGAAACCTCAGTCATTGTTATTTAAGGATTTTCTGTAATGCGATCTCGTTCCTAGAGGCCGTGATCTTTTTGGTCAGTGATCCTCTTCGCAGACCAAAATGATAGCGGCCCTTGGAAACGTGATTGGATGTTTTGCTGATCGCAGGTTATGATTATGCATGCGTGAAAACCATCAAGGCAACAGCTGAGAAAAGAAAACGTCATGAACATAACCACTCGGGAAAATCTCTAAAAAATACGTGACAGAGTCGCAAATGTGAAACTCTATATCAGACCACCTTGGCCTCTAACATACACGCGCATTAAACAAATGACAACCAGTTAACTTTTCCATGAAATACATGTAATGTTCAGCGTAATTATTCTAAAATTTATGGGGTGTCCAACTCAAAAGCTCAGTATGCGAATTATCAGTTCCTTAAAGAAAGATGACCTACGTATTTAGAATACACGTTTTCGCTTCGGCCAGCGCCAGTTCTTCGTTTTTCTCCAACCAAATCATAGTGCAACGGCAGTTTCGCAGATACTGCGAAAAACATCATTAAAAAATTAACAGTAAATAAACTTCAAGATTATGGGAAAAAGGCGGACTGTTTGTTATCAAGAATATTAATCATTTAGTAGAGAACTTAAGCGACATACTGAATATTGATGCGAGATCAGCTTATTGTAATTTCTAAGCATTTCTGACTTAAATACACTGGCTTGCAGGTGCTCCTATTGAAAAACTGACATGCTTATGTTTAATTCTGTAGCGTCTTTGTATTCGATGGAACCACACTTATCGGCATAAAAAAATATTTTACCACAACACTAGATGTGAGATTTCACAAAAAGAAAAAAATTCCTACATTTTCTTTTAGATTTTGAGTGTTTTCCCAACCTTAGTTGAGTATAAAATTCTCGTAAAGCTTGTTTTTGACATGCATAGGCAATATCAAATATCATTCAAACATTAAAAGAATACATTACACACAGTTTTTAATTTTAATAATGTCATTACGCGCAAAGAAACAAGTTCAAACTTATCCTTTTTAATAACAACACATCCTCGTCGTAGTCGGAGCAAAAAACACATGCAAGTCATTAAAGCTTGTCTTTAGAACTCCATTAGTTAATCCTAATCGATTTTCAAAAAAAGGCTTTTTTAAATCCAATAGGCGTGTTTCCCTTAGCAATAACTCAAAGCAGACAGGAAAATCCAAGCCAGAACGTTTTTACCTTACTGTAGCTTCAGGTTAAGAATAACATGTGTTAACAAAACCTTGAAACGGGCTTTTTTTGCTAATAAAATTTAGAGGCGAATCTATCGACTCCTATTAATCTTAAATTATTAACTCAGTAAAACTTGTGCAGCACCTACCAACTCATTTCTGCTTCCTGTCTTCTCTGTTAATGTGTTTCTTCGGGTGTTACAATTACTCGGCGCAAGTTCACGTTCTATTTCATCGTGACTATCGCTCTTGTTGTCGAACGAGGACATTCTGGAATGTCTCTGCTCTTCTTGGTTGGGCAAATCACAGGCGCTATCCGACACCATGGGTACGACTTTGTTGTTGAACATTAATTTAGGCTTGTTAGAACCTTCTGTCAATTCGTTTGCGGTATTCGTACCATTACAAAGGGTGCTATTTTTATTTAAGTGTAGTATAGGCGTCGGCCCTTGAAAATCCATTTTATCCGCAGACTGGCTACGATCTAGATTAGAGCTTGGGTCTATTGCACAAGGCGTGGATGAGTTCGTTTTCGGAGGTCGCTGATGTTGTCGCTGCCGAACATCATCGCTGGACGGTGTTGGTCCCATTTTATAGCCCAGTTTTCGCATAGCTTTAGAGTTAAGATTTGCATATTGTATGGCTTTTAGAGATTCCAACGGATCTGGCATAGCTATATTCTTCGTTTTTTCTTCGATAACGCCGCTAATTGAAACGATAACACCTGACATTACCGCGAGTCCCACCACCATGTATATTAAGTTGAGGAACTCTAAAACTATAGGAATTGCGCTGTCGCCATCGTCTTTTTTAAGATTCAAGGGCACAAAATCGCCAAAACCTATTGTTGTAAGAGTTACAAAGCAAAAATAGATGGCTTCAAAGTACGTCCATTCTTCTAAACGGTGAAAACCAATTGCTGGAAAGACGACAATAGCTATGAGTAAAATAAAAGCAATGATTGCAGTCTTGATTTCAAGTTTCTCTGCCTCTCTGTTGTATACCCTCCTCTCGAAGTTTTTTACAGCAATTCTAATTTCCTCGGAGATACTGTTTCCTACAGAACGAAGGGTTAATCCAGTTAAAGGAATTCCGAACAATGCGTAAAATATACAAAAGAAGCGGCCCCAGAATGAAGCCGGTACAATATGTCCATAACCTGCGGAAAGAAACATGAAATACCAGCGTTACCAAGAAATAGAACATCAAGAGTATTTACTGCAAGACATATCATATTTTCTACTCAAGCCATCCGTGGGCACCTTATTGTTGTTTATTTCTCGTTTGGATTTTTTTACCTTTTTTTTCAAAAACGCGAGTACTAATTAATTATTGGAAGATGCGACTGTTGACTCAGTTCTACCATCATGACTCACCACGCGAGATGTCATAAAGTTGCGTTAAGCTCCTTCAAATATTTGTATGGAAGCGATGTAAGGTTAAATACAAGTCCGACGAAGCTGTTATTAATTTGTTCAAACTATAAGCTCGCGCTTGTCATCGCAATTTTTTTCGCAAATACAACCATAATAAAAACTTAGTTGAGCATGCTTCATGTAACAAATACAACCGCTAGCTGGACCTAAGAAACGGTTTTTTACACCGTGGCCAAATTTCTTATTTGCTGATTATTATAAGTTAGCATGGCAGGCAAGAAATACTTAACCCTGGCCTATCTTGTTTGTCTAAACCATTTGAGGGCTTTGTTGTGGCAAACTACCACATCGTGTCTTGTGGCAAGGTTGCGCCAGGCGGGTCAAATAAAAACAAGGACATCAAAAATATAAACTTTACATGTAGCTAAATATGCACAATAAACCCCTTTTAGACAAACTGGAAAATTTCACAAAGTCCGCCGCAAGCAAGACCTTTTTCCGTCTCCTTGTCAATGATTGACCTTTGAATAGTCTAGTAATTTCTTTCTCCTTTTTTTTTTATCTCTTAGCGTACGTTTTTTTTTTTTATACAAGTCGCGAGAAATTGGCTTGCGTAATGCGTAATGATATAACCATGCATATACACGATTACGCCCAGGGAAAATTGTGGACATCCGAGAAGACTAAAATAAGTCTGGCTTATGAGCTCGTATTTCGCGTCGTAGCCACACATTAAACGATGGAATATGAGGGTGAAGAATTAATATATTGGGAGACAAAAGATGGTTCTTAAGTTCTCTTAAGATGTTTATGCGCAGTCGACCAATTGTGGCACATTCAATTCCATTTTGTGAGTTAAATAAAAACGCTAATAACTAGTGTAAAAGAGACCACAGTTAAAAGCTACAATAAGTTAAAACTTTTTTCTTTGCCATGTTCGTACAAGCTTTTTGGTAGAGGGTTTTTGTTTGCAGCGTTTAAAGCCCAAAAATTTAAATATTAAACAACCATAACACACAGCTGCTTGCCCAGCGTTATAGCCAAAATCGACCGAATACAATCGACCATATGATGCCGACACAACTCCCTAAAAACTTTAGCCGTTCCCAATTGACGAATATTCGTTCCTTCTGGTAAACAATGCAATCAAACAAGCCAGTAGTTAACTAACCGCCGATTTTGGCTAAATTGCAAGTGATATGTGGTGACTAATCTACGTCTCTCTCACTCGGTATGTTGCTAAGGCAGATTAATGCTTAGCACGTTTTAAGCCAAATTTTGGGGGGAGCGTGAAAATACACGCTTATCGAAGATCATTTATCAAACAACAAAGTTGTAGCCCATCATCTGACTCACCAATGGTCGTCACAACATTTCCAGCGAAAACGAAAGCGTTCATAAAATGCCACTGATACCTAGGAGGATATTTCGCAGTCTGCAAGTCGAAGCCAAGCTCTACTGCTTTCTTGAGTTTACCTAGGAACTCTTTCATATCTTCGTCTGAAATATTGTATCTATCCGTGAAATTTTCTTTGACTATATCGAACTCAAGGTCCTTTCGTTTGTCTAGTTCATACTGAATTTCGATTGCTTGGAAAATGGCAGCTCCTACAAGAAGGTAGACGAGAAATAACACAATCCGTATAATCAGCTTCTTTGTGTTCTGACTTAATGCCATAATTAAGCCAAAGTAACGTAGGGAAAGAAGGTTAGTTCAGCCATAGATGCGATTTTCCACAGCGGTTTTGTTATCACTGGCGGGCGGCGTGTACCAATAGCGACCCAAGCGCTCCGAACGAAAACATATTTCACTGAGAATTAAGCGACACTAGATCTCTCTGTCTAAGGTTCGTTGTTTGGTTGGTAGGCTTGACAATATGTCTTGAATTGCATGGTACGTTACAAGAATCAACACCTGTTCAACAGGGCATGCGCAAAGGGTGTCTTTCGCAGACCTTTTCCAGTAGACCTTCTTGGATCTTCATTAAAGTTGCTTCACTAATTACAGCAAGTTTAGCAGCGTAACCGGTTAATCAAACGCTCTTCTGCGAGACCCAGTACACTTACACTCGCTTCATTCTCTTATCTTACGGAATATTTTTGAGAGAAATAGATCGCATTAAAGGGAGGACTATTTCCTATCGTTTTGTCATGAAAATTATTATGAAAAGCCTTTGTGACGTCAGTTCCATTTTGTTATGAATATTACGCCAAGGACGGTGGATCCGTCGATAGAACATTTTTCATGTTTCCGTTGTAAGAGTCGCTCGCTCTTATCACAACGAACTTTGCATAACAAACGGCGATAAGCCGGCAAGCATATCTCTCTAGCCCTCTTGGGCGGGATACAGAAATAGCGGGAGATTTGGGCGAAAAGTTTTGTTTAAATGCACAATGAAAAAATTTTCCTTGAAAAAATGGGCAAACGTTAATACACGTTTTGGGCAATGACTATTTGGATTGCTATCAGTCTATGGTTCATAATGGCTTGCCTTCATCACAGGCTGAAGATGAGCAATAAAGAAGGAATTAGCAGGATAAACCGTCACAGCATGTGTTTCTTTTCTATTAATTGAAATTCAGGAAGTTTTCCAATGAAAAAAATATCAGGGGAAAGGTACGTTGTGTTTACCGTACGCTTGAGTTAAATGACTTGTGATCACATGCTTGCTTTTAACGGCGGAGACTGAATGAATAGTTACGACGTTGAGAGAGTCAGTAAAACGGTTGAAGAGTAGGACAGCATCGACGGAAAGTGAGAAGAGGTTTACATAATTTATATTCTTCGAATGTTTTTTAACAGTTCTCTGCTTATGACTCCAACATGGCAATTTTCGTTTCACAAACTCAGGGTGTGTCCTTCACCGCAATAATCGTCGCCATCTATTCAGTATATTCAAACTGCAAGCCTACAGCACTTGTATTTTGCTAGACATCTCTCAGACGTATGAAGATGTTGCCATGATTAAAAAATTTATGTGCGCTTTCTAATGCTTCTGAAAAAGCGACACCTTTTTTTCTTTATGAGTACCACTTTGCAACAATAACATCCTAAGGTTACCATGGCAAACTAACGCAAACGATGTAATTTTGTTTTCCAATAAATGGTGGCAGCCAACATGTCAACTTCAAATTGATCTGATAAAATGTTATTACCAGCTGTGGTAAATTAAACATGCAAATCATTTAATGTCCGTTCATTTCTATTTAGGGCAGTGTAACTTATATTATTTTTTTTTCAAGCATTAACAGAAAAAATATCTGGGCAATTTTTTTGGCTTTTCTACAGGAGTATAAATTACAAACGTTCTAAATTACAATTTTTTATTCCAAGTTGCTGTCATTCTCAGCCTTGTAGTAATAGAGTGAGAAAAGTGTAGTAATTAACGTTCCAATATGTTTATCACTTGCAATGACTGAATACATTAATCTACAAATTAAAACTCCGTTCAATTCTTAGCTATTCTTCTTATCTATGTGCGACCGTGTGCTCCAAAATCTTCATAATGGCGGCTTTATTTGGTAATTAATAAAAACTTACTAAGAGAAAAGTTATATGGAGTTGCAGGCCTTTTAGAGCTTGTCAACAAAAAGCAACCAGTTACGTTCTCTATGTCGTTAACGACCTCTTCGTCCCTTTATAACGCTCATGATGTCCAAATTTTGGGTAAATTTTAGAATTGTCGTTGCTGTCAGTAACATTGATCAGAAGTAACAAAACCGTGGGACTTATTTTTTTACCTACTTATATACGATCGATTACTTATTTCGCAGAAAACTGAAAGGTCTCGTTTTAAGAGCAAACATTACATTCTCTGCTGTATAGGTGTTTAGAAGCTTGAAGTAGTGTTTCTCTAATTTGCGGAACTAAACTGGTTTTCTCCTAACATGTTTTCGATTATACATTTCCCGTTTTATTAGCCTCTTCAAATAACAAATTAATAAATGTGAAGAAACCGTAAAGCATAAAAAACAATGCCACTAACATTTAAAGCATTTTAAAACTAAGCAAGGAGTGTGATGGGCAAGAGACAAACTATTACCGAAAGCGAAACCTTACAAAACAGGAACTTACAACGACTATAACTTAAATATTTTCTAACTGTTTCTAAAATATGTACAGCAACAAACCGACTTTGCAAGGCTGTAGTACAGCAAACAATGATTTTCACAAGAAGATGAACCGTGTTCGATCACTTGTACTCCCCTAAATTTCTTTGCCTTCACTTTACGCCTACGACGTGAAATGATCAAATTTTAAGTTTACTTGGGAACGGGAACGGCAAGGTGATAAATTCTACCATCTCTGTCCGAACTTGAGAGCGTTCCCCTCTCTTCAGCTCCAGCCAAAATCCCCTTCTCTTAAGTAACAGAAAGAATTGGGATAATCGCGAAAAAGTTTAAAATGATGCGAAGTCTGTTTTTCATGGACGTCGCCGTTGTCGGATCGTAAGGTGCCGACACGCGCGCTCGTTCTTTCTTACGCCCACTACTTCCAAACGCCTGATACGCAGGCTCCTTCCATATCGGTATACTTGTCTTTCTAGCAAGGTATCAAACCTTTCCTTGACTTAACAGAGGGGTTCTGTTGTCCGGCGCTGTAAAATTGGGCTCTGTTGTTCTCAGATTCTTGGTTTGCAACCACGTGACAAGGCGGCCATATTGGGGGTCAATACAATTGACCACTCCAGAAAATACCATAACATACCATAATGCTCTTTGCTTGTCACCCCAAAATTTTGCATAAGCTTTGTTTTCAGTTTCTCTTGGGAGTTAAAATGGCCCCAAGAGAAACTGAAAACAATGCTTATGCAAAATTTTGCGGCGACAAACAAAGAGCATTATGGTATGTTATGGTATTTTCTGGAGTGGTCATTCACATGAAAATAGAGTTTAGTTCCCAGAGGAGAGATATGCTTTTGTTCTGGAACAACAACATGGCCGTCGTAACGTCACGTGCAAACGAGCAATAGAAGAAAAAGGTCTAGAAATCGTTAACCTTCATGAGTGCATCCAAACAAATGACCCATTAACAAGAAACTCCCAGGGGTGATACATTCATGTCGTGAAAGCTGTCTTCCATTCCGGCCAGGGCGAAGAGAGATCATTAGCCTGCAGTCAAGCCAAACGAAGCCTTCATACAAAATTTAATAAAAGATGTAAGATAATCACCCAAGCGGCTGCTTCAGTAATTTTAAGTGGAGGTATCTGACGACATGATCACCAGTTGATTTTAAATGGATCATAGTGGCGGATCCAGTCCTTCCGATAGGGCGGGGGGGGGGGGGGGTGGTCATCCAGACCCTGAGATAAGGGGAGGGTGGTTTCAAAAAAATATTTTTCGGTCCTTCGGGCATCAGTTTTGTCTAGAGAGCCGGGTCCCCGGGTCTCCTCCTCTGGATCCGCACCTGGGTCAGTAAGTGTAACAAGTTACATAAAATTGACTTCTTTCGAACAGTAACTCGCTACAGCTAATTAATGTATGATTAATAAAGGCATCAGCCGTTGTGCTAAATCAGTTACTTCACGTTTTTTATATATTTCAAGAGTAGATTGAAGACTTCTTTACTCCTGTTGCATTCTGTGTTTTCTTCTTAAAAACAAGATAGACTGCCCACAACTTTTTTATTTCATTTTCTCAGTATTCGTGGGAAGGAAGGTGACCAAAAAATAGCCAACGGAAGGAAAGAGTTAAGAAGAAGGGAGAAGGGTTATCTGCGTTCCACTAACACAAGGAAGTATTGTTTGTAGGTTAGCGATCCATTCATTCCTAAAATCTCCTAAGACACAGACGGGAACCAAAAATTCAAGTCACGTTACATGCAAGTTTGTCATCTCTTTTGTTATCGTTGTGTACGCTTGAACATGGGTCACATCATTTTTAATGTTTTCGTTTTTTAGCGCTCACACTGGAGTAGCCTGCGTCCAATTTTGGATACGATTCGGAGTGATGACAAATTATAGAAACCATTATGAATTTCGTTCTCACGTTCGCGTCCTTTTAACCGCGCAAATTCAATTATAAATATGACATACTTGAAATTGTCAATACATATGTTAAATGATTTTGAAACTTAATCCACCTGATGACGATCATGATGCTGTTGCTGATTATAATTTTGAAGATGATGGCTTTACTGACTTATGATTAAATGTCGCTTTCAGTTATACATGGCAACACAGTCAAGCCCTGCTTTGCGGCGGGACACCCGCTTTGATACTGCAACTTGATCGATGTTATCTCGGTGGACAATTTGCTTTTTTCTTGGGGGAAAAAAGCCTTGATATTTTCTCCAGCTAAATTCAACTCTTTAAATACGAACACCCTGTTAATAGAGACACTTTCTATGGCCACATCAAAGTCCGTATTAACAGGGTTTGACTATAAATATTTTTCATCTTTCTAATATCACCACGATGTTAGAAAGATGAAAGAAAATTTTAGTTATAAGACATACTTCGTTATTTACACATAAACGTAAATTGATCACGTATTCTATAACCGAGACCAATCACGCAGTGCAAGCTGCTACAAGACCATAATTAGAGCCCCAGTGTGTGCTGTTTGTCAGTTACGGTTTTCAGCTCATCGTTGTTTTTTACCTTGAATGACATTAAACGGAACGCATTAAAGAGATATTTCCTTTTTGCTGAGTAAGTAGCCAACAGCATTTACAAGATTTAATAAGCGATAGAATTATGAGCGATTGACGTCTTCTGCCCACGTCAAATTTTCATGATTTTAGCAAATTGAGTTCAATTTGGATAAAATGATATCGGCTTTTTGAATTTATTTTTTACTTGCGCGCTGGACTGATACACCTGATATAAGTGGTAAATAGAAGTAAACACGAGTCACGTACGGGCTGCTAACACGCAACATTAGACGTGTTGGAATCTGCCACCGAGTGCAGAAAGGAAAAGTGGTAGATGACAAATAGCGGTATCTCATTATTTTATTACGCGTCCTATGTTGTGTGAATCTTATTTTTACCTAAGACAGAAGTATA
Organism: Porites divaricata; assembly: GCA_038088405.1. Lineage (NCBI taxonomy): Eukaryota > Metazoa > Cnidaria > Anthozoa > Scleractinia > Poritidae > Porites > Porites divaricata. Next base: position 16,573,179 of record JBBMOI010000006.1, on the reverse strand, counting down.
TGACCTGAACTGTGGACTAGATAAAAAGTTATGAACGTTCAAAAAATGTTTCTTTTCATTTTCATTTAAGAAATTAAATAGATAGACTGGCATCGTGAGTATAAACTTCGGCATTCGGTCGGCTTAGTTTCCGAATATTACACTCTTACGAACAGACAGCATACCAGTTGCTGTTTCTAAAAAGATGAATTTTAACCAAAATGAGAAATTTCAACATGAGAAATGCAAGACGGTGACAAAAGAGTTAGCTAGTGGACTGGAAATGAGGAAGAAGAGGCACCCCTGAGTAATCATGTATTTTCACATTGCCCATAGAAAGGAGAAGTCCTTACGTCAAGTTGGCATGGTAGCAAAATTTTTGGATGACAACAAACCGATAAGTCACTTGAAAGTCTATTCGCACTATTTCAAACTTCACCGATCTTATTCAGTTTCATTTAATTTGGCAAATCTTGGTGCAATTTTCTTTGGGACCTTATCCATCGTTATCTAAGTTTAGAAAAAGAAAGCGACAATTTTTGTGCTGTGTTCACCTACTCCATAAAGCGGGCTCGTGAAATAAGGAAATTTCTTGTCGTAGTGGTGCAACGATGGCAAAGAAAGGTACAAAATAGCGTGATTCACGTGCAAATTTGTTGTTTGTTAATATAAACATTTTATTTTTTCGCCGTTCTCCTTGCCGTCGCCGTCGTCGTTGGTTTTGTTGTCATCCAGAAAAAAAGCCACCGTGGTAACGTGACGTCACACTTCTCCGCTCTATTTGTGCATAACCATTGTTTCCAATTTCCTTTTGGTATCACGGTACTCGTCCCAAAAGAATTTGGAGAACATACATAAGCCCTCAAAGCTTTAAATTGACCCTGGGGGCACCGGGCCTATGAAATACGGACCAGCTGCTGGAAGTAGTATAGAATAAATATATTGATCAGCTCAAACGACGGCCTATATTTTCTTCCCAAAAAGAAATGGCCTGAACTATTTGATTTTACTAACGGACTTTACAGTTGCTCTATGCAATAGACCATTTTCGATGTATTAAAATTCATACTTGGCTCCGAGGCTTGGGGGAATAAAACAAAAGATATGTATTATTCATTGCTGAGCCTCAAGATGAATTTTTTTGTTTTATTCCCCCAAGCCTTGTAGCCAAGTACGAATTTTACTACATCGGAATTGGTCTATTGGTCTCATTTGTGATACTTCTGCAAAACATGACCAGAAGTACCACAACCACCTGCTAACCAGCTGAGCCGTAACCAGAACCAGCTAGCCAAACGATCGTTCACCTAGCCGTCATACCGAATTTAACTTGAAATATGGTGACTGATAGTTATGACCCAAATGTAAACCTTAAGTTTTGATACAGCCACACCGCATTTATTCGGTTAAAAAAAATTGCAAAAATTCCATGTTAGAACCTCCAAAAATACTTTGCCCTTTCATAATTTGTTCTTATAGGATGTAAATACAATAACCTGTTTATTTATTAGGCACCGAGTTTGATAGCTAATCAGAGCGCATGATTATGCATCATTAGCATTAGAACCCATGCTGCCAATCAGAGCAATTAGGGAGGATTACATAGGGCACGATATTGTGGCAGATGGATGGTCTATAGTCCCCTTCGCAGCCGTTTTTAGGCTCGTCACGCAAAGCCTAAAAACGGCTGCGAAGGAGACTAGAGAGGAGAAGTGTGACGTCATGTTGCCATGGTAGCAAAACGTCTCAGTGGTTTTTAACAATCTTTCTTGACATTTGATTGTCGAACGATGGAAGACAGTAGGCCACCGTCGTGTTCCTGAGTGCAATCATGCAAAGCAAAGTCGTAAATATAAATTTTTTAATTTTTTCTGCCGTATTTGCAAGACCACGATTCATTGAGATCTACAAATTTTGCTACTATGGCAACGTGACGTAACGACTTCTCCTCTGTATTACCAGTGTGTCACGTCATGGGTTATGAGTGTCAATACGCACATCATTACCCACTGATGTCATGGTAACGATATCTTCAATATCAAGGTCATCAACCCACAGAAAATCAAATCAGTAACGACCCTAACCTCTCTAGTTTCCTTATGGTATCCAAATAAGAAGTACGCAGACTAACAGTAAGGATTTAACACTTCTTTTTAAAAGAACAAAACGGTTCCTATATTTCAAAGCCGTGTCTCTGCATACATGTCCTCCTCGATTTCGAAAAGAATTTGCTCACCTTCGCCCCTCGCCATTTCTATTCTCAGTTTTAAATCCATGATTTCCTCAAAAAGATGTTCGAATTGTTCCGTTAGCAGGAAACGTTCATTCTGCATAGCTGTTAACTCGCACTTTATCCACTCTATACTGCGCCCAATATTACAAATTCTTTCTTTCTTAGTATCCTGGACTGTTACCATCTTGTCATTAACGTCGTTGATATTTGCAGATGAATTCTCTCTTTCCTTTTCGCTGTCAATTGTGGATGAGAAGATTCCATCGCAGGCACTTGTCATAGACACTGTCTTTGCGTCTTCGTTTTTCTTGACAATGATGTGAGGATCTGTAGGTTTTTCAAGCTCAGAATCTTGTTTCTCAATTGCTTGGTGTGGTGCTTGTTTTGTTGTTGAAACGGTTGGAATCTTAGCATCAGAAAATTCACTGCAACAGTCTATTTCCGGTACTGGAGGTGAGAGAGAACCACCTTCTGGAGTGAACTCTTGAAACGGTTGTTTCCCCCAAACGATGTTATTGTTTATATTGCTCGCACGCTTCATGGCATTTTTAGTGGCCGAAAAGTAAAAGAATTGTTGTTAACGTTGCTTGTAGTATTGTCTTTTAAATGATGAACGTAACCATCAGGAAATGTGTATTCTTCTTTATCTAGCGCTTACTCTTGTGGCAAGGGAACCGCGATAGCCATTTCAGTTTAACACAGTAATAGTGAATATAACTGGGTTACTTGACAAAAAATTGTTTGTCAAAGGTTTTCCATAGCAGGAATAATGTCAATGATATTTCCTTACGTCGCGTTCTGGTTTGTTCGTTGAGGATCACCGTTGTGTTCACAAGTCAATAGCCCAATGAGTGTCTTTCCGGTAGGACCGGTTACTATGTACTTATAATCCTATTATTGTTGTCATCGCCGGCAATTCATTATATGACATTTTGGAATGCACGCGATTTTTGAACGATGACTGTTAATTAACGTCACGCTATAGGGGCGGACGGCCACCTGTTATTATGAAAACAAAACATGTTTTTAGAAAGGTGTGAGTCACTTGAAATGGCTAAAGAAAGTCATATAAGGTGAAAACGAAATTGAATACAATTCTCTCTTTACCAAAAGGCGGATTAATTGTCGAATCTGTGCGAGCAACCCGGAATATAGGTTTCCTAACCCCATGTGGTGTACATGTGTACTGGACTGGAAACAATTGACATGATTAACCGTAAACCTATACGCATGTATAGGTTATCATCGCTGCATGGGTAGGGTGTAGAGACGAGTAGTCCCTCATTTTCCCTCAAGGATAGTGGAGCGAGCGAAGCGCGAACGCGCGTGAAAATTACCCCACACTCGTTTTTCTCTCTCCCCGCCGCGTCTCGCCTTTCTCGCGCGGGGTAATTTTCACGCGCGCTCGCGTTTCGCTCGCTCTGCTATCCCTGAGAGAAAATGAAGGACTACTCCTAGTCTAAGTGAGGTGTTATAAGGGTCGCTTTTAAAACTTGGTGTAAAAGTAATTAAAGCTCCAAGAGTCATACATTGTTTTATTTATCTCATTTACTCATTCGTTTCCATGTACATGTGCGTGTTTTGTTCAGCAAGTTCAGCCTGGGTACTTTGGTTTTGTAAATCAGAAGTACTCAAACTACTACACAAACAATACTTATTGCTAAATGAGGGTCCCCTATTTGTTTTTTGGGATGTGGGATTTGCGTCATGGTCAAAGAGCGGGTTTCGGGATTTTAATGAAAATGGGGGCGGGCGAGATTCGGGATTGAAAGTGTACATGGATTACGAGATTCAGAAAGTCTCACCCGCGCGGGGCTTGGGGCAAATTACAAAGTTTCAAGATGGCTTCTACTGAACACCAAACACCACTCAACTTTACCTGACTCTAACTTAGTTTGTGGCTCAATTTTTAGAGGATGTACGTGTTCAGTATCTATTTCACCTGTTTATTTGTTTTTATTTTTTCATATAAGCAAATTTCAGCTGAGCAAGACCGAATGTTTGACCATTTTCAACGGCCGAATGTTACAAATGTAGTGTTGATTGGTGCAACGGGTGACTTAGCGAAGAAGTATTTATGGAATGGCTTTTTCAAGCTGTTTAGGCAGGAAAGGACAGAAACAAACACTTTTAGATTCTACGCTGCGGCTCGTGACGACTTTAACATTGGTAAAAAGAAGACTGATACCATCTTAGATGACTGTTTAAAATGCCCTGCCAACGACTCCTACTGTGCTAACGAGAAGAGCGCTTTTGTCAGTGTCACGCAATATCATCGTTTAAAAGCGGAAAACGACTACAAATCTTTGTGCCTTATGCTCTCAGAAAATGTGAGCCCAGACGAGGGGGAAAGAGGTCGTTTGTTCTATTTGTCAGTGCCTCCATTTGCATACTCGCAGATTGCACAGAGAATCCACTCTTTTTGCCGCCATGGAGATAAGCACACCTGGACTCGACTTGTGCTAGAAAAACCGTTTGGCTCGGACTTAAAATCTGCCCAGGAGCTGGCTAAAAATCTGTCCAATTATTTCAATGAAAATGAAATATATCGCATTGATCACTATCTGGGAAAAACAGGAGTGATGCAGATCTTGGATTTTCGCCTTGACAACCATGAACAGCATAAAGGTGTTTGGAATAGAGATCACATTGAAAGAGTGGAGATCGTTTTGAAGGAAAGGAGCGACTGCAAAGGAAGAACAAACTTTTATGACAGCTATGGTGTCATCCGTGATGTCATGCAAAATCACATGACTGAACTCATTGCCATGGTTGCTATGGAGATACCAAACAGTCTTAGTAATAAAGCAAGCATTATGCAAAACAAGCTAAGGCTTTTAAAAGAAATCAAGCCAATGAGTAGATGGAGTGCAGTCACTGGTCAGTATAAAGACTACAATAAGCACTGCCATCTTGACAAAGGGCAAGATGAAACAGTCCCCCCTCACAGCCAAAGCAACACACCTACTTTTGCTACTGTGTCTGTGTTCATAAACAATGCACGCTGGCATGGTGTGCCTTTTGTGTTGGTGTCTGGAAAGCAGCTTGATGAGAGAACGGCTTATGTACGGGTAGTATTCAAGAGCAATATTCATAAAGTACACTCTTCTTCAAGTGAGGCTGAAAAATGTGATGTCAGACAGATTGTGTTCCATATTCAAGGAGAGCAGATCCAAAACCCAGCAATTCTTATTTCAGGAATTCTTCCCAAACCTGTATCTTTTCAGCCATTTAAAGCTCCAGAGAAGAAACCTGTAGTCCTTTTTGGTTGTTCAATGGATGATTTTTATGCTTTAGTTCAGAAAAACTCTGTTGATGCTTACACAACTCTTATATCAGCTGTCTATCATGAACAGCAAAACTTATTTGTTGGAACAGAAGACCTTTTGACTTCCTGGAAAGTCTGGACACATTTGCTAGACAGTTTGAACAATACAATTCCCCAACAATACGTCCAGGAAAACTTGGAGGTGCTAGAATTTACTATACTGGGTGATCGGCTTGAGTTTTCATGGAAAAATGACAAGGGAACTTGTGATAATGATGGAATCTGTAAGTCAGCTGGGAAGACAGTTGACCAGTACAAGCCTGAGTTGTTTAGAAATAATCACCTAGTAACTGGAACAAGCTTGAAGGTTATAAAGAATCTAGCTGTCAGTATAACTGAACATGCCCTTAGAGCTGTTTCAATGAGTGGAATATTTCACTTAGCTTTACCAGGAGGTACCTCTCCTGTGATGTTGTTTGAAGCTCTGGCTTTCAGTGTCAAGGAATTTCCATGGCAACACACCCATATATGGCTAGTGGATGAACGATGTGTCCCACCAACCAGCAAGGATTCAAATTTTAATTTGATTTATGAGAAACTCTTAAAACATATTCCTGTTTCCCCTTTCAATATTCACCCAATGTATGTCATGTTGAAGGGTGGATTATGTGACGCAAACGACAATGGTGCTGAACACTATGAGGCAGAACTGAGGAGGTCTGTAGCAAACAGCCAGTTAGATTTTGTGCTTCTTGGTGTTGGCTCAGATGGACATACGGCTTCTTTGTTTCCACATCAGACAGTTCTTAATAAAACTGACAAATGGATCAGTTTAACAGAAACTGGCTATGGCCACAGGGTAAATCAGAGAATGACCATGACCTTGAGCTTACTTAACAAAGCTAAAGCAATAGCTGTTCTTGTCGTTGGTAATCAAAAGCAGAATGTAGTTAAGAAAATATCAAGTGGTGAAGTCGATATATGGAATTACCCAGTAACTGGAATTCACCCGGATACAGGAGACATGACTTGGTATATCGATAATGAAGCCTTAGACTGGCACTAGATCCAAAGTATTAACCCTTTTACCTTCAAAGTCTTGGTCCAAGTTGTAAAATGTAATAATAATATGTACTCATGATGTGTTAGTTTTTCCTGTGGGTAAAACATGAGTCATGATAAAAGTTCCAGTGTCTCATTTTCTTTGTTTTAGTTGTTGTTTTTGGCTTACATTAAATTGTTTATTGTCTAGCTTGTAAAGAAAATTACAAAGGGAAGGAAGGTTGTACCATAGTTGTTATTTTTTCCTTATAATCCTCAATATAATAATAATCACAAATGCAACTTTAATTCATAATATTGAAAATAAATGCAGTAAGCAACAACTGATCTACAAATAAAGGGATTAATATTTCTAAAAGGGAAGCAAAATTTTTTAACTGATACCTAAGTCATCAAAGAAGTTTTATGTTACGATGATTTTATCAAAGCACAAGAAAACATAACATGACATTCATTTCCAATTTCATTAGCATAACATACGGTACCCAGACAAAATTTTTTATTTGTTGAATAATTCCTGATGTTTCGATGCAACACTGTCTAATGAGGTGAGTAGTCCAGCTACAAACTTGGGGAAAAAAGCTTAACTGGCGAGAACAAGAAAAGAGAGGGTGTAAAAAGGATGTAAAATTGAATTTTATCCAGTCATTGATATAACTATTAACACAATCGTGATAGTGGGACAAGCAAACAGATGCACTTTTTACGGGGGTTCATGTCCAGCACTCCAGGAACCCTTTTGGCTCCCCGGCCCAGCCACTTCTCTGCCAATGGTCACGCCATCATCCCTGATGGATGAGCAGGTACTAAAGATGTGTATTCTTGCTAAATTTCTCCCTAGTTTTGAATGCCATAGATGATTAACAATTTGCCAAACAAATTTTGTGACAACCTTGATTGACCTCTCTTTTCCCCCGCCTGGAATCACGACACGTCACACAGACCCGTCACGCACCAAAGCATTACACACGCGGAGAACCCTGGGACTTGGAACTTTTGGTATTTGTTTCGTTTTCTGAAACTGTCGATTCCGGACGCACGAGGACTCAAGAGTGTCCAGTTTTTCACTTGTGTCTTTGGTTTTCTTCTTGGTTCACCGATGTCAGAGCTTCCTAAACATCCAGAACATTAATAGGTGCCTTAAATTGGGCAAACTGTCGTAACTGTCTGGCGCTTATGTATTGGAGAAGTCACTTTTGACTTCCGCCTTTTTGAGATGCGTGGATATCATCGTGAAGTGAGTTGTTGGAATTCTAATTATCCTCTTTTAATTTGTAGGGACTTCTCCGATTAAAAGTGTTCTGAATTTGCTTTTTTTGTTTTACCAAAGATTATCAGTTGGTTGAAAACATGACCAAATGGGCTTTGCTTTGAGTTGAACAGGGAAACGGAACCTTCAAGGTTTCTCAGTGTATAAATGAACCCAGATGATCTTGGCGCTCAGGCATATTTATATTACAAGCAACAAAACCAGGGTGGACAAGGAACGGGTTCAATTTTAAATTTACCATTTAAATATACATACCGAAGCATAGACAATACTTAACAGAACGTAACATGAAATAGCAACTTTGTTCAAGTATCAATGTGTTAGTTAGCGCTGCGGTAAGTTAAGGCACCTGCATGAAAAAAGCAAAATTCACTTAGCATCAGGAAAACCTCTAATTGAGCTCAATTAAGAAGGAAAACAGATCAATAAAGGCTTACTGTACTTTGCGAAATGAAACCAAAACGAAACAAAACCAAAGCGAAACGACACCAAAACGAAACGAAACGAAACCGCCAAATCGAAACAAAACATAACGAAAACGAAACAAACCAAAAATGATTTTTCATCTTGTGCCACGAATTTTCGATTTGGCTCGATCTGAGTGGACATTCCCTCTTAATAATTTCCGCTTTGTACGCTGGGCTCACCCGTTTCTGCTCGAATGCTGTACTTGGTGAAACGAAACCAAAGGAAATATTAACGAGTAAAATTCATGCGGTTCGAAAACTGAGGGTCCACAATATGGGTTCTCAAATCCCGCTTTCCCGCCTTTTTTTCTTCTCAATCCCGCCATCCCGCCCCTCTTTACGCCCGGATCCGGATCCGGATCCCGATCCCGCCCCATTTTTTTACGAGATTTTTGACAATGTTTGCTTGATCATTCAAATAGGCGTTATGACTTACCTTCTAACAACTGTCAGTTTTGATGGTCCAGGTTCTCAACATCACAATTAGCGACCATAACTTTATTTTCTGTTTTGCTTAATTATTTTTTCATCCTCGCATTGGTACATGAAGCCAATTCTGTCAATTGTGGAGTTTAGGACATGGAAATTGTATATAAACACACTGGTCCTTCCAAGCAGGAAGATTGCTTCACCATCCAAAGTGGCAACCCTTACAACACAATCAACACAAGGGTTTCGCTAAAAGCAGGCCCGCGGCCCAGCGGCCCACGGCCCGCTGCGGCTCAGCGGCCTGGCGGCCCGAAAGCCCAGTGGCCCGCGGCCCACGGCCCGCGACGGCCCCGCGGCCCGGATTTTCCACAGTTTTTTGTCCAGCGGTAAATCCACGCGCATGCACAGATCTGCATCAGGTTTGGGCTTGCAAAATGGACGACGGTGAGTTTGAATTTGTTTACCATTTTAATCATTTGAATCCTTGTTTCTGTTTGTTGTTCAGATTAGAACGTTTTCATTCTCTGTTCATTCGTCTCTTTACAGAAACCGATAGAACAATAGAGGACTTTCATTATCGAACGATGTAAGTTATTTTCAAACCATACTTTGAAAGTGAAAATATCATAAGTAATAACATATGTGAACTGCGAATCTTTTTCCATACAGAGACATGTCAGTCTATTTACAGGAACCCTACCCCTACCCTACCCTTACACTGTCATTAGAATCTTCGTGAACATTCCTGCAGAGAGAAAATTATATGAGAAGCTAGGTACAGTCTTATGAATGTTTCATAGTTACACAAGAAAATATGCAAACGCAAATCGACCGCCTTACAAAACCTTTCCAAACTGTTGCCTGCCATTGCACAGAATTACCGTAAGATCATCTGATTACAAAGTGTGAATGTAATTGCCTGATAAACTGACAAACGCAACTCAGGGACAATTCGCAGTTCACATATCTCATTATTTAGCTTAAGAAATTTTCAATCTCAAACTGTGGTTTGAAAATAACTTACATCGCTTGAGAATGATCTTCCTCTCTATCGGGTTCTGTAAAGAGACGAATAAACAGAGAATGACAACGTTTTTCACTTAGCAACATGCAAGGAAAGAAAGGATCGAAAAGGATTGAAATGATTATTAAAATGGTAACCGAATTCAAACTCACCGTCGTCCATTTTGCAAGCCCAAACCCGATGCAGATCTGTGCATGCGCGTGGATTTACCGCTGGACAAAAAACTGTGGAAAATGTGGATCGGGCCTCCGGGCCGCGGGGCCGTCGCGAGCCTCTGGGCCGCGGGCCTGCTTTTAGCAAAACCCTCAACACAAGGATAATGAGGTCATTGAAAACAATAAATAATGGATAGCAGTAAACTCAGGTCGACTCACCTGACTGTTTCCTTTAAGGCTTTCAAGGTCTTCACTTGCCTTGAGACGGGAGCTCTAAATTTTTCTTTCCGAAGAAATGCATTACCACTGGCACCTTTCTCGTAATATAAAGCCACACACAATTTATGATGTCTACCACATTGTCCACTTCCACTTCTATCAGCTCTGTGTGGCCATACTGTCGCCAGACTTACTTTAATAGCAAATGCTCAGTCCAAAGGATCGTCCAGGTCCGACAGGTCCATCCGACCAGGCAAAAGCAGAAAAGGTCAAATCCGTCAACAAAACAGGAATGAGTGCAGGATCTTAACGAACGTGACTTCTAACCTCAGTGATTTGATACCTCTTTCCGAGTGACGAAAACGACGAAAATAGTAAAACCGGAAAAGACGAACAACACAAAAAAGTGATAATGGGCAAAATTTGACAGGCTTGAAACTTCCTTTGACACTCATAGTGTGACTACAAAGGCGGTATACACGCTTAAGAACCTTTTTTTTTTTCAGTCAACGTTAATCAATTTTTAGTCAAGACAAAACTAAATTCCCGTATCCCGCTATTTTTTCCTTACGATTCCCGAATCCCATCCCCATAAAAATAGGAAATTCCGCTCCCGCTGGTTGTTAAAATTCCCGCATCCCACTTCTGTTTTCAGCTCATATCCCGAATATCACCACGAAAAATAGCCAAATCCCGCATCCTGCCAAACCTATTGTGTACCCTCAAAACTTCCCCCCCCCCACATACATACATACATACATACATACTTTATTGCAACTCCCTAAAGAGGGTTTTTCAGTTACAAGGTTACAATCAACTAATCAACTAAAATAGCTAAATAAATTACCAAACACATAAGATAATAAATATACGTTAAAAAAAAAGTGAGATACAATAGATCATTCACTATTTACAAATTCATAGATTGATCAGAAAAAAGTAGGTTAACAATTTTTTTCCTAAAAACTCTGACAGAATCTGAAGATTTAACATTGTCTCTTAGGTTATTAGGTTATTCCCCTACCCCTCCGCCGCATCATGGCCCATCCTTATCTTCTTCTTCCACCGGAAATGTCACGCAAAAATAATTTTTCTTTCACTGATTTACCTGTTAAAGCAAGACGTTTCGGAAACTACAGTAGGTTAGGTTTCATTTCGTTTTGGTTTCATTTCGCTTTGGTTTCATTTCGTTTTGGTTTCATTTCGTTTTGGTTTCGTTTCGCAAAGTACAGTAAGCCATCAATAAACAGTCCGAAAGTTTGTATTGTAACCTTATTTTCTTCCCGAAAATTACCTCACAAAGTAAAACTGGCTGGACCAGGGGCTGGCTGGACCAAGGACCACATACTGTGCAGTGTTTGTATGACAATTGAATGTCGAATGATTTCCATAAAACGGCTGTTTTGAAAAAATATGAATTGTAAACTAAAGCAGCTATACAACAAAGGATTTTACTAGAAAACTTTGGGGGCAGTTACTGTGCTTAAATTTCTCCAAACACTTGCTTTAGATTTGTCACTCTGCAATTCCTGGGAAATTTTAGTGGGCAGGAAGAAAAATATGTTTACAGACAAATGTATACAAAATTTTAAAAAGTGGTTCTAGTGTAGCTGCATGTAATGCCCTCACAGTTACCTGACCAAGAAGTAAGTCCTCCACTGACAGAAAATCACAAAGGATTATAGATCACTTCATCTTCAACAATCTGGTCGTACAATGCTGATCAAACAGCAGGTCACAAGTACACAGGCAGCATTATTTTTCCTTTCTTCCTTGTAGTGAGTAAAAGAAACCCTTGAGAGATGAGACTTCTCAAAACTAGTCAGTAAAACTCATCTGCTGACAGGACTTTTCCTCCATATGGTTGTTTAACTGCTTCTTCTACTCTCCTTTCAAGCTGAAATTGATGCCTTCAGTTTCTAATTCTAATGATAAATTCCCATACAGAAATCTCTTCATGCTTCGATCACCATGATTACTGATTTCAGCTAATTGGATAAATAGGAAGTTATGGCTGTGATTGACATGTTTTGAAGACTGACCAATCAGGATTTGTACTTTCATCTGATGGATGTTTATTACATAAAAAACAATAGTGTCCTTGCAGGCATTTCCCTTCCTCCTTCCTCACCCTTCCCTTGCGCTTCTCTCGTGCCCAATATCTCCTTTCCCTTCCTTTTTAAATGCCTGTCATGCAGGCTAGGCATCAGTGATGCTAATGCTGATTTAGAGGTGGTTCTGAGGGTGAAAGTAAAGCAGAAAATCCATGTATTTATGCTGGAACCTATTGGCCACCGTAGTGATACTTATTTAACAGTAACAGCTTAAATTCAGTGTTTTGCATATGAGATGGTAGAAAGCCAACAGGGAGAAGCCGAGTTGGCTATGAATTCGAAAGTGTCAGGTTCAGCCAGCATGAGTGGAATATTTACTGTTTTATTAAAACACCTACAAAACATTGATAAATCCTTCCAACTTTATGTTCATGTTGTCATAGGGAACCCACACTCTTATTTGTAAACTGCAAATGGAAATCAAATATTTGGGAGATAAAACTTTCCTGTTCTGTTCTTGAATTATCTGCTACGGTCAGGAGCAAAGTGAAATGAAAGTTGTTCTACAATAATGCAAAAACGATGTTTATTGTGTCGACACTTTGTCAGTAAATTTCACAGTGCTTTATTTTATTCTCTGGTACTGTTTTTGTTTTTGTTTATTTGTTTGTTTTTTCTTTTATGTTGTTCTATTTTATATTAATTAAATTAATTAATTAATTTATTTTTATCACTTTTTTTTCTCCTAACTTTATGATATATTTTTCCTCTCGATCTTTCATCTGTTGCAACCCTATAAAATGTAATTTAATTATTGTAACTACTCAGCTCGTTTAGTTCTTTTTGCTATTCCAAGTAGTTTTTTTGCCTGATCTATTTTAGTTTATGCTGTTCTTGTAAATGTTTTAAGTTGGCAAAATAAAATGGTTGGTTGTTGTTGTACATTGTTGTTATGTGGTTTGTCTTGCATTTTACTGTTGGTGTCCACGCGGTTATTATCGTCTCGCATTTCACTGTTGGTTATTAATTAACGGTACTGTAATTAGCGGGCGAGAGATAGAGAGAGAAGAGAGACAAGGGATAAAATTAATTTGGCGACTGATTTATTTTTAGGCCGTACTCAAGTATCAAGTACGTTTGGCAGGGAAAGAGTTTTATATTTCAATATTAACAATCTAATCAAGGAAGTAATATTCATTTTCAGGAGCTTATACTTTGTTGATGATGGTGGTAGTGGTGAATCTATGAGCAGTTGTACCCATCCAGCAGTCTAGGACAAGTACATTTTGTTGCTGTTCCAAAGTTTACTTGTACAATGGGCAAGGCAGTGCCGTATCCACACCTTGGGGGGGGGGGGGGGGGTCTCCAAAGAAATTTTTTTCAGTCCTTCAGGACTCAGTTTGCTCTGGCCCCTCCCCCTGGATCCGCCACTGCAAGGGTCTAAGTAAGTCATTCCCTAACAAAATCATTAACTAAGAAAAGCAAGATATGGCCCCAGGCAAGCAAAATGTGAGAGACGCTTGCCCAAAGGACTGGCTTGAATTGGCGTGAATTGAGGTTTTTTTCCAGCCCTGTCATGTTATATTTATTTAGTTATTATGCCAATTATAGTCACAAATGTGTATCATTTGTTTTAGGAATTGGTTTATCCTCTCTGGACTCCAGTTATGTAAGGTCATGGCTTCTGCTTTACTACAGTTTCAGGAGCATCACCAACCTGATAGCCGCAGCAAAGTTAAAGTCACCATTTTGGCCTCAGAATGGGGGTCAAGTAAAGGAGGACTTTCCACTTTAAGCAGAGAGATTGCCTTACAATTAGCCAGATTCCCTGAGGTGGAAATCACTTTCTTTTTGCCAAGATGCAGTGAAGGAGCAAAGAATCAAGCTCTTAGTCACAATGTGAAGGTTGTTGAAGCAATACCGCATCCGGGGTTTGAAGAACTGGATTGGCTAAGCTTTCCACCTGAAGATTTGCAAATTGATATAGTTGTCGGCCATGGGATAAAACTCGGTCACCAGGCACAAGTTATTAAAAAATGTAAAAAATGTCAGTGGGTGCAAATGGTGCACACAGACCCAGAGGAACTAGGAATGTTTAAAACCTATGACAAGCCAATTTCAAAAGGCGAAGAAAAGCGCAAGACCGAAGTGAAACTGTGTGAAATGGCAGATCTCGTTGTAGGAGTTGGACCCAAGCTGAGCGAAGCCTTCCGCTTATATCTCCTTGGGTTTCAGGAAGTCAAATGTGTCCATGACTTCACTCCTGGAGTGTTTGATGAATTTGTGAGTGTGAAGCAAAGTCCTGATGAGAGGCAACATTGCAGTGTCTTGGTATTTGGCCGCGGCGATGATGAAGATTTTACCTTGAAGGGATTTGATATCGCTGGAAAAGCTATTGCTAAACTGCCCTACACTCGTCTCGTGTTTGCTGGGGCCCCAGATGGAAAACACGAGGAAATTGCAAAGAAGTTGAGTGAATGTGGTGTTTCCAAAAGATGCTTGAGGGTAAGAGGCTTTGTCCAAAGCCGGGAGGAGTTGAAACGCTTCTTCCAAGAGGTGGACCTTGTACTTATGCCGTCAAGAACTGAGGGCTTTGGGTTGACAGGACTTGAAGCCTTATCAGCTGGTCTCCCTGTGCTTGTCAGCAAAAACTCAGGGTTTGGAGAAGCCCTGTGCAAGGTATCATTTGGCTCATCATTTGTCATAGACTCAGAGGATCCCGACAAGTGGGCCGCAGCCATCAAGGAAGTCTGGAATAAAGGCAGGCAGGGACGTCTAGCGGAGGCTGAGAAATTACGCACTTTTTATAGGGAGAAATACAACTGGGCCAAGCAGAGCAGAGACCTTCTCGACAAGATGATTAGCATAGTTCATGGTATGGCCTTTCATTATCTTTGCATATACATTGTAACTTATATAAATCGGTTTTAAAGAAAAGTAGGAATGAAACACTGTGTATGAGAGCCTCAAAGAAGCTTTAAAAAACTGACTTCTTCTCAATTTTTGACAAACTACAATACTAACAATACCTAAACTGTATAAATGTAAAAAAATGCTATTTTCAACACTTTCAAGCCCAAAAATTAATCGAAATTTAGCCTCTGACTTCCTTGGAACTAGTTAGTGAACCAAGATCCTGGAAGACTCGTAAAGAACGCGAGGTCATTTACTTTGTGCAAGTTTTGGATTTTCAGCGTGTTACTGATAATAAAGCCATCCTTAGCTTTGCAGCCAAATGTTGCGCACTATTTTGTGTACCGTCCTTTTATTAAGATACATGGCTGTATGGAGGTGTAATAACGTAATTGTAAATTTCTTTGCTACTTGATATGTTGTAGAGTTTCATGTCCATTGGATAACGTTTGCATTTTTTAAAACTCTTTGAAAAGTAATGCTGTTATTAATGGTCCTGCTGCAGCTGATACTTCTATTTTTGCTGTTGGTCAGTCACTAAATCCCTCTACAACCCTCGAAGTTAAATTTTTCTTTTGGTGGCCATTTGGCGACCAACTCTTTAGGTTTGGTCGCCAAAGGATTTTTTTAGGCGCCAAAATATATGTTAACAATAAAGTTTTAATAATTGGTTAATAATTAATTGGGCTTAAAAATGGTATTGTTCAGCCAAGACAATGTTGCTAAACGGCATTTACCGTATTTCGCTAGACATAGTGCAGGAAAACGGCCGACAGGAGTGTAACATGTTTGCAATCGTGCACGCGAAAATTAATTGCGTAAGCACTGTGACCGTGTCTCCTGGTGTCTCATATTTTATCATAAACATTCTCTTTAACACTGGCGAAAAGTACCAGGACGTACAAAACTAACAAAATGTTGAGCTAAAACTGGTTTAAAGCTAGTCTTGTTTCAGTATTTTAGTAATGAAACCGCACATTGAGAATTTATTTACATCTGTCCTATGAAACAGAAGTTGCCTCAACGACGGAGCCGGAAAAGACGGCGTGATCTATAAATCAACCCTATAGTTTTCTATCAGCCAAAAAAAACCAAACAAAAATACCGCTTTTGCTTTACTTTTGGTTAAAAATAAGACGTTCAAGACAATTGTTTTTCGCAAAGTTTAGGTTCGTCTGATGATGATGTTGTGTTGATCTGCAAATGGTCGCTTTTTATTTTATATATAAAAAACGATTCAACATTTCATGTTACTCAAATTTATCTCAAAATGTTCCATGCCGACTTAAACTTTCTGCTTTACCATTTATTTTAACCCCCCCAAAATATATATTTATTTAGGTTGTAGTCTTCCCAGTCTAGCCGCACACACAGTTTCCCAGAGAAAATTATGAAAAACAAATCGATTGCGAGCTGCTTGTCACGCGTTATGCATCAGTCAATTCCACCTGCGCCCAGCCCCCCCCCGGGCAACCGCGGGGCATTTGCCAGCCTTGTGAGTCCCGGGGGACGGGGGGCTTTAGCTAATTTAGCGCGACCCGGGGGCCGGGCATTGGCCAACCCCGGGGGCACCCCCGGGCTTTTGACACGCACGTTGTTAACTTTAAAACGTGGTCGACATGGAGAATTTCCGAGATAAAGATCAGCAGTTTGTGGCGGATTGGCTTGTCCAGCAAGGGCTAGAAAAACTTGTCGACGTTTTTAAAGATATGTTTTTTTTAATTTCAATATGTACTGTAATCTAAAAAGCCATAATTTCAAAGCAAATAGCAAGAGCGTGAATGAATTGTCGCGTTTTTCGCAACAGGCCGCATTTGATTCATTCTATATGGTAATTAATAAAATTCCGGCTTTTGGAAATATTAAAAGCTTGCAAATTTGAAATCAAGGACTACAATATGTATAATTAAAAACGTCTGTGTTAGAAAATATTTACGCGTTTCACATCAGGCCACAATTTTAGCGGTGTTTTTGTGCCTGAATGGTTTTTTATCATCGGTTTGCAACTGCTGCCAACTCATTCAACTCATTTTGCGACCTTCGAATTCCAGAAAACGTGAATTGGGCCTCAAAACACGCTTCATTTCTTTGCTAGAACAACTTTGCGATCTATTGCAGCGTACGAAAATGAAAACTGGGATTAAAACGATCCCGGGGGCGGGGCATTCGCCCTCTACTTTCGTCCCCACCGCCGGGCATTTGACAGCTTAAGTGCTCCAGCCCCCGGGAATTTGCCATCCATGAGAAAAAAAAGGCTAATTCCCGGGGGTTAGCCCGGGGGGGGGGGGGGGGCTGGGCGCAGGTGGAATTGACTGATGCATTACAAGGTTAAAAATTTGTCACGTGCTAGGCAACGGACCTGTGCTCAGTGGAGCAGAACAATATTTTAGTAGAAATCTTAGCGAAGTAAGCGTTCGTTTGAATGAATATCGACGAGATCTTCTAATCTTGCCCCTCTGGGATATCAGCAGAGGACCTTAATCATTTCAGTACAATTCAGACAATTGATCATCTTTTTCGTTTCTTCAGTTTTTCTCTGGTCGCCAACTTGGCGACTATTTTTCGAATCAAGTCGCCAGTACCCAAATTTTAGTCGCCATGGCGCCTAAAGTGGTCGCAGCTTCGAGGGTTGCTCTACCGATGGACAAGTGCCAACTCCTTTTACTACTGCGTGGCCCTTTTAGTAATAGTTACTAGAAACACTTAAGTGACTGTAAATGGCACTGCAGTCACCTATGTTTGCTTCTATTAATTGGCACACTCTTAATGAAACAGGTAATTGCTATGATGGAAACAACGGTGCTCAGCAGCTTTCGTTTGATGGCTCAACAACGAAACCTCAAAATGACGGCGAAAGAAGCTTGCTTAGTTTACCTGGCCCCCCTACCCAAAAAAAGCAAGAAACAGTAGGTGGTGGAAAAACTAATACTAGCAAAGAACCATCTCAGCAAAAGGAAACAGGTAATAGCTATGATTACAGCACTCTTTAAAATAAGAAACCGTCTCTTCACGTTAATCCCTAGAATTGTTTAAATCATATCACAGGTCATTATGTTAAGTTCTCGAAATGACCTGCTTTCGGCCTTTATCCGGAAAGATGACATGGTGAAGTGACATGTAGTACAATCTCATGGTTCACTAGGAATTAGATTCCTGTCTTTGCTGGTTTCATACACCTCTCTGATTACATTTTCACAGGGAACTCAGTTGTGGCAAATTTAAAAGATGAAAAATGTGGTTCGAGGAACAGGAATTTCACTGTATCTAACATATGCTGAACCCGGAGTTGCATGTCAAAACATTTTGGAAATTGTTTTTGTTTCCTGTGCGGACCCTTTGCCTCGATATTTTGTTTCAACAGAATTTTCATAACACTAAACATATGACAAAGTTTGACATGAACTTCACAAGGATAGGTTTTACCACAGACGAAACTAAACTCTGGTGAAGTCCGTCTGCAAGCCAGCGCCAAATCCTTGTTTTGAGTCTCCAACCATTTGAGTACCCGCTATGATTGGCCTGTCAAAAAAATCTATTGTTCGACTGGCCAATCAGGTTGAAGAGAAATTCGCAACGCACTTCCGGTAATTCGTTGAGTCCGTAAGGGCCCAGAACAAGGATCTCGGCGCTGCTTCGCAGACGTTACTAGCTGACATTAGATAAGCTGTCCGACGCAGGCTAATCGTTCCTAAACCCTCAAAAAACTGAAGGAAGGATATATAACTTTTTTTGATCATCTCCATTTCGTATGTATCAACTCACTAATGTTTTTTCTGTCCATTACCAGAGGTAAGTCATGTGATAAAGTCTGACGTGGAAGCCTGTCGCAGTAAGCGCACAGTCAAGGTTCCAACCTCTGTTTGGTCTTCAGATTGTCAGGTGAAACTTGACCAGATCTATACTCGATTGCCATGGGTGGAAAAAAAACAAACCCCAACTGAGACATTACAGTCTAAACTGACAGATTACGATGTACTATTCACAGCAGACGAGAACGGTGTTCAAATCAAATCCAAATCAAATCCTTTACTTAGACACGTAACACCCTGGAGCACCAAAGTTCTCGTTAAAACGTGTACGTGTGTCGAATAAAAATAAATGTAAAAGTACACTAGTAACCTATACATTACTACTATTAAAATACTAACTATAGGATCTACAAAATGGCTAAAAGCAGAATCTAAAACTAAAGCTATTTACAGAATTTACAAGCCCTACACTTTAAGCCATGTTAGCTTTAAAAGATCGCTTAAACGACCCAATGTCTTGTGATTTCTGACTTTTGGAGGTAACGCATTCCAAAGTTTGCTGGCTAAAAATGTAAAGGATCGATGCATAAACTCCAGATTAAAGGGAGGTAAATCCAGCCTTGTGCTAAGACCACGAAAATTGCAGGACACTTCCTTAAAATTAAAATATACACTTATATAAGGTGCCCCCTTGTTGTGAAAGCGTTTGTACAACATAACTAAAGATTGGAATTGTGTACGTTGTTCCAAGGATTTGATCAATATCAGTCATTTTGAGGAGGTAGTCTTATGACAAAGGCCGCTTGGAATAGCCTAACATTGTTCTTAATGATGTGAAGTAATGAAATAATTCATTTTTGAACTGCGGTTGTAGATGAAAGTGAAGAATGATCATTCTTCACTTTCATCTACAACCGCAGTTCAAAAATGAATTATTTCATTACTTCACATCATTTCACTCCTCACGGGAGATATGAACTCAATAAATTGACCTCGCTCCCAATGTGTGGCTTCATAGCTCATTTGGTAGAGCAACGCACCGGCAACGCGGAGGTCACGGGTTCGAATCCCTTTGAAGCCCTGATGTTTTTCAGGCTTCTTCTTTCCAATTGCTTAAATTGGAAAATTTACTGCGATGATCATTCTTCACTTTCATTGTTCTTAATATAAAATAGTCGTCTCTATTTTGGTAGTCTCGGCATTACCTACACTCCCAGCAAAAACGGACAACAGTACTCTAGGTGAGAGAGAACATAAGCCTTGTAGAGACGTACTAATATGTCCTTAGAAATGAACTTACGTATTCTCCGCGGGGCCGAAACCTTTGCGCAACCCTTATTCAGCTGTTCCTCTATGTGCGCTTTAAATGTTAATTTACTGTCTAGGACCACTCCTAGGATTTTAAGTGTATCTTTCGTATCAACATTAGAATCATGAAGATAGAATTCGTACTCGTATGATGACGGCCCAATGGCAATAGCTTCCGTTTTAGCGGCGTTAATCTGTAAAAAATTCATTCTGAACCATCCCGATAACACGCTCAGATCGGAGTTAATTACAAACTGCAAAACCGTAGGTGTGACATTAGAGGCGTATTCAGTGGTGTCGTCAGCGTACAGCCTCAAAGACGTATTAGTAACAAAATAGTTAAGATCATTAATATACAGGGTGTCCCAAAAGTTCGTTCCTCTACTTCATAAGTCTTTATTTCAGTACGATTGGACTTAATAAGCAAATCATTTCAGCAAAAGTTGTGTCTTTCAATATAATTCACTATTTTCATACTTGTTGTGCCGTCTTTTGACTCGAATATTCGATCTGTGTACTTCCGGGCCAAAGGTGCGCGTGCGCGAGTATATGTTCCAGCCACATATTTTTTGTATTTCATAGAATTGCTCGAACTCCTTCGTTGTTTTTTTGTGAACATCACCAAAGATAAACCCCCTTAACGCAAAAACGTTCAGCTGCGTGAAAGCATAAGCCTGTACACTTCGATTTACTGGCTTATCTGTTGTAGAAATTACTGAAAACTGGAAAAATCCGAATGTTGGGTGGTAAAATGATCATGGAGAAATGAAGGTTTTGAAGGCAAGAAACTAAGGGGAAGACCAAAAGCCCTGAATAAAGTAGCTAAAATAGTTTTAAAGAAGGCTAGATACAAAATAGGAGACTCGACAAGGAAGCTCAGTCTCACATAGTTACCAAACCAAAGAAAAGGGTCATGAAAAGCTGTTTAAGAGCGGATGTCAGTAAATATCGACCAGAGGGCTACAAAAGTGAAAAATCGACAATTCTCAAAAAAATTCACAAAGTAGCACTAGGTAAGCTACTAACATAAATGTAATTTTTACTTCGATCCGATAATTATTTTCCACGTACGGGGGGGTTATTGGTTTCGCGGCTCTCGGACCGGGTTTTCCAGGCCCGAGACCATGTGTCACAAAAAAATCGGTTTAAAATTCAAATCCATTGTAATGCGGACAACAAATAACTTATTCAGAAGAGTACATAATTGCACACATTTTAAGTGGTGATTTACTCGGTTTGAAGGAAAATGTAATATTTTGGAGATTTTTCTTTATTTTCAATATTTTGAACGTTTTCGTTCAATGAAAAAATGGCAAATTTCAAAGCCCAAAATCGTCGACTGGTACCTCGATTTCAGTAACGAGTCTTATACCACGTTAAAGAGCGCTATCTCTTCTTTCAAAATCTGTTTTCAAAACTATGGGCAACTTAAGAGAAAATTTTTGAGGCCAAAAAATACAAGTAGTACTTTTCTGAAATTTGAGCTTTCAAGACTCGGTGGGCCGATGCTAGAAACTCGGAAAAATGCAATAAGATATCAGTTTGAGCAACAGAGGTTTCACGTTATCAGCTTTCAGAAACCAAGACGTGTTTATACAGCGATCTGATATAAATTAATGCCGTTTGCTATCAAGAAAGGCAGATTTAAGCTGTCAACTCCTGCCAAGTGCTCCAGTCACGTGAAGTTGTCGAGTCAAAAGCACTAATATTAAAAAGTCTTAAAATTCAAAACGTTTTACGTCCATGAAATCAGATTTTAGCGTACAAAACAATGTTGTGAATGTCTAGTTGTTCGTACCTTAGCATGGTGTTTCCATATATTGGAAATGTCAAGTATCCACACGGGAGAACATACCAACAACTGCAACAACAACGTTTTAAATCCAAGCGCCGAAAGATCGTAAACGGCAAAGATTGCGTTACATTTCACAGAACGACCGCTTACCACTGTTGTCACTCCTTTTTTTCGCTGGAAGCTACGAGGAGTTTTCATTCCGTCATGAGTGATTCTTGATCAAGATGATAACTGAGGACGTTTCGTCAAGACTCCTGTTGTTCAGTTTCAGGCTTTAGCAGGTGCGTAGTCAGGATTTTTCCGGAGGTACGCCCAACTTTTTCTACATCGGCTTCCCCCACCTCCCCCCCCCTCCTCCCCGCCACCCCAAATCTCAACATGTTTTTTTAAGGTGCCTTTATTAAAGGTGGGTTTAACGGTTGTAAGCAAAAGCATTTTTGCTGTTTATGAAATGACACAACCTCTGAAATCCCTTAATTGCTCGTTTTCAGTGTCACGCCATTCAAAATAGATTAAAATAAGACTCAAAACCATTCGACAGATAAAGTCTAGAATCTTGGAAATGAAAGGAGGTAAATATACAAAGACCCTTGCCAAGATTTGGGTCGAAGGAATAACTCGTATACGAGATATCCGAAGAAATGTTTTACCCAAATTTATAGAGCTTTGTATGGAGACACCATGCTGGAGCTCATCCGGATGAGCTCCAACGTGGCGGATGGAAACCAACAGAAACATCTGTTTCCGAGTTTTGCTACAAAAGCGTGAATTTATTCTTTGAGAGACTCATAAACATAAAGTAATACTTTTTCTAATACATGAACTGTTTAGATAGCAAAATTTCCTAAAATAAGTCATTTCAGTTTAACCTACATGACAGCTAGTTTGGCCGTCATGTAAATGCCGCGTCACGCAAAAGCTTGGAAATTTAAGCGTACTCTATCACAAAACCAAGAACCCTTTTGAAGCGGCAATTTGTATGAAAATTAGTTTTCAGCTGCTCTAATGCATCGTGAAAGTAAAATCTCGGTAGGATTGATAGCTTTTTAGTTTGCATTTTAGTGACGTCATGTGAAAACCAAGCATACTGTCGGCTTGTTATGTTCATTGACGTCAACCATTTTTCATTAATTCAACTATTAAAAATCCAGCTTGTAGTACCTCCGACTTTAGTTTACAAAGGACTCTTTTAACCCCTTTTTGTCACATTATTTTGGACCGGCAAAAGCACCACACCTTGACGTAATTGTGCCCAACTTCGTCTACTGCGAAGATAGGTCGTGGAGAAAACAACGCGTTCACGCTTTACATCATCAAGCTTGCTATATAAATAAATCATCCAAGATTCGGTTCTCCAATTGATGTCGTCGCTTCTCTGGAAACCGTTTTTTTAGTTATGTTTATTTCATTTTATTTTTTCTCCTCAACTTTTTCGGGTACACACGTGCGAACCGTGCGTACAAGTAGCTACGCCCCTGTTTAGTCTCCTTAGCCCTGAGCGTTCCTCTCTTGCTGTTTTCGCGGGAGTTCAGGATGTGGTCCACCCAGTATTTCACGTCTCTATTAAATGAGAGGCAGCACTTCTTGTTTACCGTTTCTTTATCAGACATCGCTTAGAGTCTTAGCCTTTCATCTAATTTTGATCATTTAGTCACTCAGTATACGTTCGATCCTGGCCTTGTAAACTTATACTTTTATACTTTAAGGGAGCTTAATACCTATATTAATTTTTTCTTCGTTAAGTGTCGTCCAACAGACCCAGTTTTTTGGCATTTTTTAAAAACAGCAAGAAAAAGAAACGACAAGGTTCGTTTTTTGTTGGACTTCAATTAATTCTTTTAATCTAAAAGATGAACATTATAACAGCATTTCCAGGAATAAAACGTTCGGTGGTGTATCCTTTTTGCTTTTTACCCTTTTTGGGCCCTCTTTTTTATGAAATTGACCATCAGATTTTCCGCCATATTTAGTTTGTGTCCATTTGGTGACCATGTCTTGTTGTTTTCATGCTCCACGGCAATGATGCTGGTGTTTCAGGCCTCCTGTTCTCAGATTTCTTGTTATTTGTTTTCATCCCACCGACCGACCGACCCAAAACCAGGAAACCTATTCGACGCTAAACGATCGAAAAGGGGATGACCTAAGCCTTATGGTTTCTTTTTGGGCTTCCTCACCACATTGCTTCTGCGTATTTCTGTATACCTGTCTTTTGCTTTGTTTTGTTCTTTTTTGTCGGTAAAATAAACTGAAACTGTACAAAGACCCTCTATATTCCCTTTGGAGAAAACCGCGATGATTTATTGACCGCAAGGGCAATGGGGTGGGGTTAGGGCTCGTTACTGCGCTCCGGTTCACTTGTGCGCTGTCAAATGGTCCCGAAATACAAAATAAAAAATAACTGTGGACAGACTATTCACGTCTAGACATCAAGCATCTTTTAAGATGGGACTTATCGCCTCTCCCCGTTCATGGAGTTAATTCAAGGTGTTGACGTCAATTTCGTGATGCCCTGTATGTTGCCGGGACATGTTTCAAAAGGCCCTTTCCACAGCTACGGAGTCCGCCGTCACCTTGTTAACCGTGCGAGAAATGATGTACTTCACAAAAACAAAGAGAAGTTATTTTCGATTTGCCCCGCCCCGTACCCCCGAAAGTCCCCGACAGGACCGTTTCAAAGTACTCCCTAGCCCCGGGCCCAAATTGCTGGACTTGTTCCTGTGGTTGCGCGGGGGATAGTAACAGGTCTAATTAATTTCACCGTGCATCAGTGACAGTTTAGCTCAATCAGAAGCCCCTTTTCCCTGTCTATTTCAAGGTGTGTGCACCTCCTTTAAGCTTTTTTTTTCGGTTCTTACTGACATTTTTGATCTTGAGGAAATTCACAACGACAGGAGCAGGTTATGGGCCTTTTTCCTACCCCTAATCCTACATCACGAGAAATTGGGAAATCCCTCAGGTTAGGCAAGAATTCGATAATCCTTCCATAATCAATCCATTTTTTCACCGCGTGAATTGGGTATTTTTTAGCTTATTTCGAGGAAATAATTTTTGCTTCAAATCCAGGGTGCAGCTTTTAAACACATTTTTTAGGCCAAATTGTTTTTGCGTGAATCTGCTTACCAGATCTTTTTGTAGAAGACACGACAAAAACCCGAAAAAAGCTCGTGTTGTTGGTGGTGGTGGCATATTCAGTC
Organism: Porites divaricata; assembly: GCA_038088405.1. Classification (NCBI taxonomy): domain Eukaryota; kingdom Metazoa; phylum Cnidaria; class Anthozoa; order Scleractinia; family Poritidae; genus Porites; species Porites divaricata. The sequence continues at coordinate 16,548,060 of JBBMOI010000006.1, read as the reverse complement.
GTCCCGCGCGTCACACGAGGCAAGCGTTCCGTCGAAATGCGAGCCCAAAAACAGGTGGTAAGCGGTCAATCGGTGAAAAGAAACGCGATCTCCATAGTTTGAGAGCAGCCGAAGATGCTCTTGCCGATGCTGTCCTTGATGTTTTTTATTTCCAGGAAATTCCAGTATCAAGGAAACCCATGCTAAGGTATGAAACATGCACTCGTAGGCATTGTTCTGTCCGCTAAAGTCTAATTCCTGGACGCAGAAACGTTATGCTTTTTGAAGTAAATATTGTGCTTTCTTTGACAACCTTACGTGACTCGTGCGTTTGGTAGCAGACAGAAGATGGCTAAACTCTGCTTTTCTTGTTGGAAAACGGCTTTAAATTTTATCAGATCACTCGATAAACTCGTGTTGGTTTCTGATAGCTGGTAACGTTAAACCACTGTTGCTCAGACTGATTTCTTATTGCATTTTTCTGAGTTTTTAGCATCGGCCCGCTGAGGCTGGAAAGCTCAAATTTCAGAAAAGTACTTCTTGTTTTTCTCGGCCTCCAAAATTTTCTTTTAAGTTGCCCATAGTTTTGAAAACAGATTTTGAAAGAAGAGATAGCGCTCTTTAACGTGGTATAAGACTCGTTACTGAAATCGAGGTACCAGTCGACGATTTTGGGCTTTGAAATTTGCCATTTTTTCATTGAACGAAAACGTTCAAAATATTGAAAATAATGAAAAATCTCCAAAATATTACATTTTCCTTCAAACCGAGTAAATCACCACTTAAAATGTGTGCAATTATGTACTCTTCTGAATAAGTTATTTGTTGTCCGCATTACAATGGATTTGAATTTTAAACCGATTTTTTTGTGACACATGGGGTGCTTACCATTTGACAGAAAATTTCGGAAATTCCGGATGGAAGGTAAATGGTAAGGTCACTTTTCGGAATTTCCAACCGAAAATTGAGGAGTACGTTTTGAGGTAGTCCTTTCATTCCGGTTGGTACGAACCAAACGGAATGTTGCTTACCATTTACCAATTTCTCGGTTCCAGACTCACGCTACACAAATTCGCCCCTTTTTTGGATTCAAACCGTAACGGATGTGGCATTTCTGCGGTAAATTGGTAAATCCCTTACCATTATGCTTTTCACACTCCAACCGGATTTTTCTGTCAAATGGTAAGCACCCATGGTCTCGGGCCTGGAAAACCCGGTCCGAGAGCCGCGAAACCAATAACCCCCCCGTACGTGGAAAATAATTATCGGATCGAAGTTAAAATTACATTTATGTTAATAGCTTACCTAGTGCTACCTTGTGAATTTTTTTGAGGATTTTCGATTTTTCACTTTTGTAGACGTCTGGTTGATATTTACTGACATCCGCTCTTAAAATGTTTAAAGTTAGAGGCCCCTGAGATGGCAAAAAAACCTCTGCTTAGTCTGCCAATTAATGCCCAGCTCGTTTCAGATCTGTAAAGAAGTACAAAAGCCTTACTGTGGAAGGGGGCCAGGATTATTATCTTTTTTGGGGTGAATGCCCAAAATATAGTTTTTCAGCTGCCTAAACTAAACAAATGTTCTTTGGGGGTTGAACTGGATCCTGCTTACCAGGTGATAAAAAAGCTCAAAATGGATCATTTGTGGATCTACACGCTGAATTCCATTTCATGCCGCAACGGCTACAGAATGTGATAAAAAAACAAAAGGGGCCTGCTAGTTTCTGAAATTCTGAATACATGTACTTGATAGACAAATAAACATCTTCTAGAAATTTCATGTAAAAATAAAGTTTTGATCAAAAGTTATAGTGCATGAAAATAGAGGAACGAACTTTTGGGACACCCTGTACATATTAAACAAGAGTGGACCTAACAGGGACCCCTGTGGTACACCAGTTCTTATGGTTCTCCACGTAGAATGTACACCATCAAGTTAAACTCTCTGTCTTCGTCCAACAAGATAAGCGGTCATACGTTCCAGCGCGTCATACGTAAAACCATACGCCTTCAATTTGGTTAACAGAAGTGGGTGGCAGACCGGGTCAAATGCTTTACTTAGGTCGATAGCCACAGCTGCGACGGCTTCTCTTCTGTCTAAACAGGCACTCCAATCTTCAGTCAATTTCAATAGCGGCGTTCAACATCAATGACCTTTGCGAGAGCCCGACAGATTCGGTGAGAGCCTCCAGTAAAAGGCTTCATACATTTGATCGAACAACACCTGCTCATATAATTTCGACATGGCAGTCAGAACAGAAACTGGTCGATAGCAGGTCTTATCCGTCGGGGTTTTCTTCTTAAATACCGGAACAACATTACTACTTTTCCAAACTGTCGGCCTTTGTCGATTGGTAATAAAATAATAGATCAAACCGGTAATCGGTTCAGCAATAACAGTTGAGGATAAACGTAACAACCTCTGAGAGATTTTATCGCAACCGACAGCCTTGCGAGGGTCAAGAGTACCCAAAATTTCCCTTATGTAGGTGACATCAACTGGGACAAAGTGAAAACTATTATCTCGAGTTTTCTCGGCAATAACCTTGACGCTGGGATGATCAACAAACTCAACCATTTCCTTACAGTGACCGTCACTCTGAGCCACCTCACAGAAGTAGTTGTTGAAAGTTTCGGCCACAGACAATGAATCAGTAATTACACGCTCGTTATCAATCAGAAGAATCTTTGCTTGCTTCTTTCCTTTGCTTGGCAACAGGGGTTTCAATATATTCCAAAACTCACCATGATGTTTAGTGTTTGTCGATGCCTCTAAGCAAAACCTCTTCAACCCTTTTCTTTTCAGCGACGTGCTCTTGTTTCTCTGTTTCTCAAACTCCTCCCAAGAGGTCTTTGTTGGCTGAGGACCCTTTTTTTCTTTATTGGCGCGTGTTTGTCCAACACCTCATGATACATCGTTATAAATGTATGCACTACTCCAAGGGACATTCTTTAGGTCATTTAAAAATTTGTCTATTTCAAATTATCGGACACTTACAATTACACGTACGTTAGCCCTTGGTAATTTATTCTTTCGCACTGCATAAACAGGATCGTGGTGGCTGACCCCCATATGCAAATTTCTTTCCCTCAACTAAACAGGAACTGCCATTGGTTGATTCTTGGTCACATGGCCTTGACTAAAATCAAATGTATTCTGATCGTGAATACGGGGGACAGAAGGCGGGAAAAACACCGCCAGTTTTCTTTTTTGTGAATGAACACAACAACACAAACAAGAAGCCAAGCTAAAAAGCAACGATTTTTAAAGTAATCCCAGGGGAGAAACAGCAGCTAGTTGAGGAAAACGATGCAGATAATATAAGGAAAGTACTCTGTAAATCATTCATTCAGTGGTTTTGAGAATTTAATTTGTGTTCTTCTCAAATCTCAAATCTCAAATCTTTATTTCAACACGGTAAAAATTCATCAGGTTTTCTTTGGTACAATATAAAGTACAGCTACATAACAATATTTAATAATAATAAATACGTATCTAAAGAGTCTCTTCAGTAAAAATACTACTTATAATTACACTAAACTAGACCTGTTTTCCAGGAATACCGTGTATCTAACTTAATTAACAAAAATGAAGGTTTAACAATTGCTTAAAACGATTGAGAGATTTCACTTGCCTAAGACTGCAGGGTAGACTACCATGTGCTCACAAAAACTCCTTTATTCTCCTAGTTCCAGTTCCCCACACGGGGGTAGCGCCTGGCGCTTACAAACAAGTTCAGATTAATCTCCTGACACTAAATATATCCAAATGTAATTTTGTTATCTTTGGAAGTCCTCAGAAACTGAGTCGTATTCTAGGCATTTCGGTTAAAGTAGAGGGCAGTAGTATTGAAAGAACACAATCATTCAAATACCTAGGCGTAACGTTCAACAGTCTGTGTCCTGGGCAGATCATGTCGATGCTATCAGCATGAAGATTAATCAGAGAATCAGGAATCTATTGCCGCTACAAGCTAGATTTGCCTTGAACAATGCCCTAATCCACCCTCTCTTTGATTACGGAGACGTTATATGGGAACTATGACACCATTATGTCGGAATTACAGATTCTACAGAATAAAGCTGTTAAAGTTATTCTGGGGCAACCGCCCCGAAGCTCGTCAACCGAAGCACTGAAGAGTACTAGATCTGAAGTCACTCTCCACGAGAAGGTTTTTTCATCGCTGCATTGCAACCCACAAGTGTCTTATTGGAGAAACCGATTTCAACTTTAATTTTACTAAGAAATATAGCTGTTCGTTCATATAATTCAAGATGCTCTAATGAATTCTCTTACCCCTACCCAGATCAAACTGGGGCAAACAAACTTTATTTTTCACGCCGCGAAAGACTGGAACAGCCTTCCAACTGATTTAAAAGAGTGTAATTTTTTATCTATTTTTAAATCCAAGTTAAAAACTTTTTTAAAAGATCGCAGCTAATTTTAAACCTTGTTATTTTTTTAATAATCGATTTCAAGATTTTAAGTTTTTTTTAATTTTTTACTTGTAAACATATTTTACTTTATTCGTGATAATTAATTAATTAGTTAATTAATGCATGAGGGCCCCACTGAAAACCGCCTTGGCGAGTTGGGCTCCCTCTATAAATATTATTATTATTATTATTATTATTATTATTATTATTATTATTATTATTATTATTATCATCATCATTATTATTAATCGCGTGTTCAACCTCTATAGCTAAAGCTCCTTTTTAGGTAGTTGGTTCTTATTAAAGGGACATTTAATTTGTTTGCCGAGTCCCTTAAGACTTAGCCCGGCGTACTGCGCTCAGAAATCATAGAGGATAAGTAGTCGGGAGCTAGATCATTAAGAGCTTTGAACACCATTAAAGCTACTTGAATTTGACGCTGAGCAATCAGGTCTTTCCAACCAAGTTGTTGTAACAAGTACCCAGCGTCAGCATCATAGGAAGAAGTCGAAATGCGAGCAGCACGATTCTGCAGTTTTTGTATTTTTTCTGGGAGCGTTTTGCCGCAAATTCCCCAGACAATACTACAGTAATCGAAAAGGGGTCGTACCAAGGCATTGTAGATGTAATGTAGTATTTCTGGCGTAACAAAAGGTTTAATTCGCTTTGTGGCGCCAATGCCGGAGGCAATCTTTTTGGATAGTTTGTCGATATGACTATGCCATGCCATGTTATCATCAATAAGAATCCCAAGTGATTTAGAAGTGGATACTTGATTTATAGGAACATTATCTATCGAAAGTTCAAGGGATTCAGATAATGTACTCAGCTTTTGTCTAGAACAATTAACATAACTCGGTCTTAGTCGTATTCAGAGTAAGTTTGTTGCATAGAAACCACTTGTGGATGTTACTTAAATCACGATTCAGACTAGACTGCGTTGAGTGTAAGTCTGCGCTAGCATATGTTATGTGGGTGTCGTCTGCATACATTCTAGGTTGGTAGAACGATAAACAGTTTGGCAAATCGTCGATATAGATGAAGAATAGAAGAGGGTCTAGGATAGTTCCCGGAGGGACCCCACGGACCAGAGAACAGATTTTCAAGTCCAGGAAAACCAGTGCATTTCCATTACCGCGATCTATAATGAAAGCCCATCTGTCAGTCGCTTTTATTGTAAGAGAACATTATAAGTACGGGTAGACTGTTTTGATTCGCTCCGGTAATTCATTTGTTGCTGTTGAAGTGAAAGTCTAGAACAAAACACTTAATTGTGAAAGGTTTGAACCCAGGAGTCATTTCAAAAGTAGGTTGAGTTTGATCGTCCGGGTGAACGTAGTCCTGAATAGGACTGTTGTTGTTGACAGTGACTGACGTTTCGACAACCTGTGCGGTAGTCATCTTCAGAGTCAAAGTGAGTTGTATCACGTCAGTAGATGGTATTATATACTCTGGTTATTGATCTGATTGGTCAATAAAGTCAAGATCAAATGCTGTGACTGCCAGGCTTCTTACATTGGTGAAACCGGTAGAAACCTTAGCACGCGACTGACCGAACACAAACGAGCAACGAGGAATGGTGACGTCAACAATCACATTGCTGAGCATCTTTTACAGACGAAACATCAAATTGACTGGGACTCTGCGACATGTATAACGTATTCTACAGACTACCATCAACGCCTTACTTTGGAAAGCTGGTTCACTAACTTAGAACAAACGCCACTGAATCGTAGCCAACAGTTACCAGCGCCGTACAAACGACTTATTGACGAGATGAAGCGAAACTAACTACGAGAGATCGACTGGAGAACTGACAATTTGACTAACAATAGACGACTGCTTAACTGTGACAGTAGACGGATCGAAACGCACCAATTACTGATTACGAGTCTTCATAGCCAATAACACCACGGCTTAACGGACAGACGACCAATAACATCTTGACTTTATTGACCAATCAGATCAATAACCAGAGTATATAATACCATCTACTGACGTGATACAACTCACTTTGACTCTGAAGATGACTACCGCACAGGTTGTCGAAACGTCAGTCACTGTCAACAACAACAGTCCTATTCAGGACTACGTTCACCCGGACGATCAAACTCAACCTACTTTTGAAAACACTTAATGTCAGATCCTTCGGGAAACCGGTTAGTTTTGTTTTCCCTCGAGCCCTGATGTTTGTAATAAAATTCATCTCAGTTGATATTGGGCAATAAATTTTTATTTGATGAAACCTAACTTGGATAACGGACATTATAATCGCAGCCACTCACACAAATTGAGTGTGATACGTTTAATTTTAATGTGAACTTATACATTACCACAAGTCGAGAGTGAGAAGTTCATTGGCTTTATAATCCAAAAGACCAAAATTATTCACACACCCCAGTCGTTATTGAAAGCCTCGAGTAATCTTACATGCTCTTTCTTTATTACACTACTTTAGAATCTCCTGGCAATGGGTTCCTTAAAAGGCGAACCGCTGACTCTTAAGAGTAGGAGAAAAACAGTCACTATTAGTTGGAAGCAAGGTTCCTTCCTTGGATTTGGTGGAGACAGGAGTCAAAACTACGTCCTATGTGATTACTCCACCAGCAGGGGTAACAGCGTCCCAGTTTACATTCAGGGCGGATACGACATACCACAGGAACTGGTCATAGATTCTAAGCTGCAGTATGGAACCCAAGAGAATGTACTTTTCTTTGTGTACCATGACAAGAGCCAAACCCCATTCCAAGAGCGGTTTAGATGCAATGACCTTCAGAAGTTTGTTGTCTATTCTGCGAACGATATTCTAAAACGGGCCGGCAAAGACATTGACATTTCCTGGATGGTTGGAAACTATTTGGTGGACGTGTAAAAGCGGGTTCAGCCGCTAACTGTGTGTTTGACCCCAGAGAGCCAAGATCTCGATTCTCGTTTGGCTCAGTTGATATAGCTGTGGTCAAGCAAGGCGAGTTCCGTTCAGTGCTAAGTAAGAAAGATACGAGAGCTCCCATCATTAAGCTCTCATCATTATGTTCTCAGTATTATGTTCAATTTTGGCTTTGCTTTTTAATGTAAGCATCTTCAAGTTGGGAACTGTCAGTCAGCCTTGCTCGGAATTTAATAGTAAGACTCTGTGCTTGTCATTTCTTTCAAAATAGTATTTCTAAGTAGCGTCCATTTTATTCACTCCCAGGCTTTTCAAAGTCGATCACTGTCTCTGATTTACGGTCAACTAAAGGGTTAAAATTTTTACTGTTTCTTTTTTCCATTCAGTTTTTTCAGATGTAACTTTTTAGCAACTTCAACTTTTTTATGAGGAGAGTTCTTCGATCATTTTCTTCTGCTTGTTTTAAGTAGAATTCCTTCGTTTTTAAACTAAAGATTTAGTGTAACAAGTTCATATTCACAACATTGTTTCATTACCTTCTCTTATGGAGTGTGAAAAAAGACTAAGGAGATTGTAATTTACTCTATTAGTTTAGTTTATTTTTGTTACTAACAGTTTTAGCAATAGCCAAGTCTTGTAAGTTCGAGCTCTTTAGGTACCTTGAGTCCTATACCGAAACAAATGACGAAGTGTTATTAAGGAAAAGTTTGCAATTGAAATAAAAGTAATAAAAATATTAGATACAATTATTTGTTTACCGATTTTAACGATGCCTAGACATTTTGTCTCTTAGCTTCAGCCAACCAAACCGATTGTTTACAAAGCAAGAAATATTCTTATTTCTGATCAAAACCAACTGTTCAATTTTTAACTTTGAGAACGGGAAAGGTTGCTTTGGTAGTCAAAGTTGCAGTCTTCTTCTCCAAGTTTAACTTTCTTCTCATTTGGAAAAGTTAAAAAACTAGGGCCACACTAATGACTTAGGGATATGGTATACATTTAAGGCTGCCTCGCAGGAGAATTCTCCTTGCCCCGAAAACAGAGTGCTGTTAATGCAGGTTTTGTACAGTGATAAACAGTAATGCCTAAAGGTGTAAAGCGGTTTTTTCAATCGCTCATGTTGACTAAATATATATTGTTTTGATTTAACCAAGGTTGATTCTCAATGATCTCAGACCCAAACTTCACGACACAAAGTTTAACATCCATTTCATCAAAGCTATTTTAAAATCAACTAATTAATCCTCGCTCAAATTAGTTTCCATTGCAGCCGTTTTTAGTGTCGTCACACAACCCTGAGGAGCGTTCCATGACGACACTAAAAACGGCTGCGATGGCTCTACTTCGTGTGTATTGCTGACGATGCAAACATGAAGCCAAAATATCAAAGGAATGATGCCAGTTAGAATCATTACCCATATCCTTAGGTCCAGCATTGTATAATAAAATATTAGTAAATACTCGAATGATCTGAACCAGAAAGAGAGTGGAGAGATAAGTAGCAGCGCACAAAGACACGTTTGCGCCGCCATTTTCAACTTGAAATTTACTTTACTTGTGCCTAAGAGAACACTCATGCAAGGGGAAAAGGGAATTGGAAAGAGCACATTTGTTAAAAAGCTAGCGTTGGATTGGGCTAAAGTCGTTGAGGGTAGGAACGTTGTAAACGAAGAAATGGCTGCTCCAAGCAAGTGCGGAGGGGGTGAGAAGACATCACGTGAAGACTCAGCCAGGCCGAGAGTAGCCAAACAAGAAAACAGGATGATAGCCGTGACAGTCGTATTGACACCCTGAAGAAGTTCCACCTTGTTATTGTTGTTCCTTAGAAATATGTTTCTAAATGCCAAACATTCACGGAAGTTTTAAGCTGTTCTCGTCTGATTCCCAGAGACGAAGAATCTTTAACGGATGATCTCTTTACGTACGTTTGTAACAGCCAAGAGAAATTCTGTTGGTGTTTGATGGCTACGACGATTATCGCACTGGATGCGTAGCAGAAACCCAATTCAGTTGGACCAAGAATCGCCTCCCCTATTTGTGAGATTTTCCGTCGAAATGAGCTTAGAGACTGTACTGTTTTAGTAAGCACGAGATCTTCGAGAGCTGCTGAACTGCTAAGATCTGACGACAAACACGCTGAGATCACCGGATTTGATAAAGAAGACAAACTGCATTTATGAGTAAGTTGCTAGAAAGCAGCAGCAAGGTAACTGAGCTAGACCTGTTCCTCCGAAAAAAGAAAGTGTCAGACCTTGCAAGAGTTCCTCTTCTGAATCTCTTTTTCTGCTTGTTGTTCAAGCAGGAAAAGGAGAACCTGATGAAACTTGGCAAGAGGAAAACTCCGTTATATCGAGCTATCATCCGATACATCTTGCAGAACAGCAACAAGAGGCTTTCTTCTGCTAAAGTCTCTAAAGTAAAAGAGGAAGATTATCAAGAGATCCCTGCTCAAGTAGGAAAAGTGGCATATTGGAAAGTCTTGTGAAGGGCAGTCAGGTGTTTGAATATGGTCAGCTGTCTGAGAAGGTACTTGATAAAGTGTTATGTTGGGCCTCTTACAATTATGCGAGAACGAGGCAAGTTTGGAACCAACGGAGATAGTGTCCTTTATACACAAATCAATTCAAGAGTATTTAGCAGCCTGGTTTATCGCTAACATATGTGTTACCCAGGGTAATCTCGGTCAAATTGAAACCCATCGCCGCCACTTTGGAGGATTTTCAGTCATTGGTAAATGTTTTCTATTTTGTGTGTGGTTTGTACAAGGATGGAGCGGTAAAAGTTCTGACGCATTTATCCAGTGTCCGTGCCAATGATGTTTCAGTAGATTTATCAGTGTTTATACCAGTTGAAGAAACCGAGACAGACCTGCCATGGACTGGCATCACCGAGGAGTATAGCCGATTCAATGACCTGGTCTTAGTTGCTTTAAAGAAGGCTCACTGGAGCCCGAACTCGTAGAGCATGTCTTTGGTTGCACCGGCGGAATCATCCTCTTAGAAACGCCCCTAGGTCCTGATCTAATACTTAAGCCAGAAGGTTTACCTCAGCAACCAACACATTCTTGGGCCTTCCTTTTTGTTATACGGGGTTGATTGGTAATTCGTTGACAACCATTGGGCGAGTCAATCCATTAGTTCGGCTCCATGAATCAGTTAGATTTTTGGATATCTTGCATATATCTGTGAGAATAAGTAGAAATTCTAAAGTTTTGAAATTGGGGGGACTTTTTAGCAAAGTTTCTAGATTGTGGCTGTACCAACAGTTGCCTTTTCAATTCCGTACATTGTTTTCGTGAAGGCAAAGTGATGGCTTACATCACAGACTTGAGGCTCAAGTGTGATGCGCACATCAGTATGTTTACTGAAGCTGCTGCTACGGTTTCTGCGCTGTTTCTGATCAATCCGTCTTTCTGCAAATTTGTCTTCAAGCCAATCATGTCTAACATTCTTAACTTCTCTAAGCTGTTTTTCCCATGAGAAAGAAGAACTGCCTCAACAAATTGCTACAGTGGTTAGAAACTGTAAACATTTGCAAGAAATTAATTATCGCGTAAACGGTGACTATGTACTTGATCTTCTGAAGGAAATTGCATTGTCCAAATAAAACATATTTTTAGAAGGGGTGTGAGTCACATGAAATAGCTTAAGAAAGTCACGTAAGGTGACTTTACATCAGACAGTTCTTAATAAAACTGACAAATGGATCAGTTTAACAGAAACTGGCTATGGCCACAGGGTAAATCAGAGAATGACCATGACCTTGAGCTTACTTAACAAAGCTAAAGCAATAGCTGTTCTTGTCGTTGGTAATCAAAAGCAGAATGTAGTTAAGAAAATATCAAGTGGTGAAGTCGATATATGGAATTACCCAGTAACTGGAATTCACCCGGATACAGGAGACATGACTTGGTATATCGATAATGAAGCCTTAGACTGGCACTAGATCCAAAGTATTAACCCTTTTACCTTCAAAGCCTTGGTCCAAGTTGTAAAACATGAGTCATGATAAAAGATCTATTAATATTACTAGCAATATTTGCTTCTCCGAACAGATATTTTACAGGAAACAGTCGTTGGGTGCCCCTGATAACTGATCTACAAATAAGGGATCAATATTTCTAAACGGAAACAACATTTTTTAACTGATGTTTAAGTCTTGAAAGAAGTTATATGTTATGATGATTTTATCAAAGCACAAGAAAACATAACATGACATTCATTTCCAACTTCGTTAGCTTAACAAATTCCTTAAAGTAATTGGGAGTCTAAGTAACGTACAGTTAAAATATAGATTTAGCCAGGGCTAAAAGCGAAGCTCCATTAATAGAATTAATTTATAATTTAAAACAAACAATAGCCTTGTAATCCACAAATCAGTTAAATTAAGGGCACATTCGTGTGACTTTTGAGGGACAGGCTAAGGCTGAATTCATTATGTACGCTACAGGGGGGGGAGGGGAGGGAAGAGGATTTTTTTTTCAGCAGCTCGTTTTTTTATATCCCCCCCCCCCAAGGTCCATACAAATTTTCATAATCCCCCCCAAGCAATCAGCCAAAAAATGAATACCCCCCCTCTTCCCTCACAGGAAATATCAAAATAAATATCTGGATAATAGTACACTATATATGTTTGAAAATTCAAGAGACATGTTTAATAAGAACATCAAGAGAGCTTTGACTGTTTATGTCATACCTATGCCAGCCAGTCTAAGTAGCGCGAATTAGGTATAGATAGCCTGCCAGCTCGTGTACGAGTACTACCAGGCCTGGAGTATTGACAGGAACCTCCATTTCACTGTCACTCTCGTCGACAAAAGCAACAACCTCATCATCATCATCACTCTCACTATCACACTTATCCACGGATTCATCTCCGCTGTTGCCATCCTCTTCACCCTCGTTTTCCGGCCGTTCAGAATCATTCCTCTCAAGTGCGACATGTGCACTGGAGGATGACGATGCGGAGGATATTGATGATGATGACAATAATGATGACAATGATGATGATGACAATAATGATGAGGATAACAATGTTGCTGGTGACAAGGCTGCTGCTGATGATGATATTTTTTATTTTTTTTTATTTTTTTATTATTCAAGACATTTATTACTGTAATTACAAAGAACTAATTAAAAAGAAACTAATAACAATGTTCTAAACAACTGCAATAACAGACATACTTACAATTATCTACATTTCACAATTATATACATTACAGCCACAAACAGCCGCGCAATTGCTGAAAGAGGCATATTTTACAAAGAATTAATTAATACTTAATTACGTACTTAATTATGTAGATAAAAGGAAGATTAACATTTAATGTTTACAGTACACTCTGAAATAAAGCAAAAACACAAACACACATAAAAGATTACAATGTTAATTACATACTCACGAAATTAATTAAAGGGGAGAAATGTCTTTTGGCCATTTTTCATAAAAGGTTTCTAATTTGTTATTCTTAGTGGAAATATATTTTTCGATTTGGTATTTAGTTCTTACTTTAAATTTGAAACCTTTGATGTTTGGAAGTACTTGTTTCTTTCTGCAATCCCATAAATACAATTTACCAATTAATATGAGATAATTTAACAAGGGGCATTTTGACCTTGTTATTCCAATTATAACCTCTCGTAAACACAACTCGTGAAATTCCTTTGTTATTGTTAAATAATACTGTTCAACATTTTTCTGCTGATGATGATATTGACAATGATGCTGGTGACTGATGAGATAGACAGTGTTGAGGATAATGACAAAGATGAGTAAAAATGACAATGTTCTACATTTTATGGTCATATCTTTTTCTTTTTTAACCTTAATGGCTTAATTATTTGTTGTCTTGACAAGTGGCAGATATAGCAGGGGGTGCACTGGGTGTATGTGGACCCCTTTCAAACTGGTACAGAAAATTCATTGCTGGTTTTCAGCACGGTCACTCCATTCAAAATAGATGAAAATAAAAATCAAAACCATTCAATAGCTGGAAAATGAAAGGAGGTACATAGGGAAAGACCCTCACCAAGATTCAGGTCAGAGGAATATTTCGTATACGAGATATCCGAAGAAATGTTTTACCCAAATTTATAGAGATTTGTATGGAGACACCATGCTGGTGCTCACCTGGATGAGCTCCAACATGGCGGACGGAAACCAACAGAAACATCTGTTACCGAGTTTTGCTACAAAAGCGTGAATTTATTCTTCGAGAAACTCATAAACATTAAAATTATAATACTTTTTCCAGTACATGAACTGTTTAGATGGCAAAATTTCCTGAAATAAGTCATTTTTTTAACCTAGATGACAGCTCTCTTGGCCATCATGTAAATGCCGCGTCACACAAAAGCTTACAGAAATTCAAGCGTACTCTATCACAAAACCAAGAACCCTTTTGAAGCGAAAATTTGTTTCACAGTTAGTTTTCAGCTGCTCTAATGCATCGTGAGAGTAAAATCTCGTTAAGAGGGATAGTTTTTTAGTTTGAATTTTAGCGACGTCATGTTAAAAGTGCACATTTGTTGTTCAATTTCATAGAACTGTGCACTGTCGAATTACATTGTTTTCTTTTGCAATCATTGATTCAATAAAGTTGCACTGCTTAGACTGAGGTTGCATTAAATGTTTCCATTTTAGATGTTTTACTTTCTATACTGTATCGAAACATTACATCTACAGGCCAGGCACACTGCTTGAAAAACTACAAAATAGGTACCATAGTCTCTCAGAATAATAGAGGTACCCTTGTTGCTTTACAATCCTTGCTTATCATTTCTTTATCCACTTTTTAAAACTATTACAAAAGCTAGACAGAATCTTACAAAAAAATAAGCATCTCCCCAGGAGATATTTAAACAATTTTCATATCCCCCCTTTTTTGCTCTAAAAATTTGAGAACCCCCCCTAAAATCCTCTGCCCCCCCTGTAGGATACATAATGAATGCAGCCTAAAGTGATTTTAGAGTGAAACAAATCTTGCATCGAGTTGATAGCCTTATATGTAGACCCAAAAAATAGCACTGGCAATCATCTTCGATCACATTTTAGAGCAATAATGGCCCTTGATCACGGTAGATTAGGCGTGGAAAACAAATTCTTGGAAAACAAATCAGGCCGAATTTTTACGTTCGACAAGTTTACTTTAGGAAATCTTGCCAACAAATCTGGGTGCGTGCAAATCAACCTTTTATACTTTTTATACATCAAATCTGAGGTGACAGAGTACTATGAGGCGCTGTTTTTATCATACAGACCGCCTGACCTCAGACAATTAGCAGTCAGTTTCACAACTTTTCAAGACTAATTCCATTCATTCAATATTCAGGACCATCGAAGCACGCGTGGGCTTTTAATTAGCGAAACCGTTCAAAAAAATTCCAAAATCACCTACCAAGTTCGCAAAGAAATTTTAACAGAGTTGCGCTTCAACATAATAAAGAATTTATTGTGTTTATTTTTTATTGATAGTTTTATGACCGTCACGGCGATGTGTGATACGCGCGGTACGTTGAGTACTCCCGCAAGCGATGTTTATGAACGACTGTAAACAAATAACGGCAAAGGGCGGCAAAGCGATGAAAATTGCAAAAGACAACTAACAATAAATAAAAGATCAGAAATATAATTTGGTAGAACATTTACAGAGACAACAAGTTTCATTCACGAAAACAAGTATTTAAGTGTCTATAAGAATCTTAGAGTCTTTAAGCTTAAAAATTAAGTTTAATTTTAAGCCGCCGGCTTCCCGGTGTTTGCTGTTTTCCTCGATGAACTCGCGACAAGTAAATCGCTCAAAGTTTTCTTTCTACAGCCAAAATAATAACTAAATATTCTTCGGAACGGTTTTTCTTGTTATTTGCGGTGAAATATCGACTAATGGCTTTTCAAAGTTCTGTAAGCTTTCAAACCTCATACTAGGTCAGATCAGTGTCTCAAATCTAAATACAAACGTGCATAAACTAGCCTCATAAACTGCGCTCGACTTCATGAAAACAGATATAAATACAATGATAACTCAGGCTTACCATATTTCGAGATGCAGCTCCTGAAAGCTATCAAGTAAGGCCTGAATCGCTTACACATCCAGCAAGGTGAAAAACAAAAACGATGCCATCCGAAATCGGATTTCCGACTTTGACAAGCAGCGCATTTCTCAACAAAAATTCAGTAAAGAAACCAGCCATGAATAACGTTAACAGAAGACTCTTGGTAGCAGCTGTATTTCATTTTGTACATCCAGTGAAAAAAGACAGTTATTAAAAACATCACAAGTTGACACAAAACTGTGTCAGCTTCTGTCAGCTGTTGAAGCAAACAAGTTTCAAGATGTTGTATGAATTTTCCGCATGAACTCACCTGTCAAATTTTGACCAATCAGGGCATAAAAATTGGACGTGGAGCGTGACCAAAGCGTGACTGTCCTGAGAAAAGTGAAAAACATCTGTTTTCCCTTCTTGCATTTTTAAATAACTGGCCCAATTTTAGCGGCTCTCATACGCGCTCTCTAACGGCTACCGCCGCAATGTTAATTACAAAGCGAAACGAAAATAGAGCCTGATCCCAGGTTATTATCACCCATTCATCCATAAGGGATGAAGGCGTGACCATTGGCAGGCCTGGGAGCCGGAAGGGTTCCTGGAGTTCTGGAAATGTACCCCCGTAAAAAGTGCATCCGTTCATTTGTCCCACTGTCACGATTGTGTTTCTAGTTTTTCCAGTGACTGGATAAAATTCAATTCAAAGTTTAATATTGAGGCATAGACAATACTTAACAGAACTTTACATGACAGTGCATAAGAACTTTACTCAAGTATCGATGTGTCAGCTAAATTAATACAGCCGTTCTCTTTGTCCATACAGACTCCAGTGGTCTGATCACGTCAAGAAGGGAAAGTCTTCGAAGTATTCTTACACGGCCATTAAGAAAAGATGAAAGGAAGTCTGGTGAAAAATATAATTCCTCTAAATTCTACGGTGATATAGGAATTAAGAAAATTATTAATAAGCTACCATAAATCCTCTATTAAGCTCCCTCTCTCAAATAAGCCCCTCCTCTGATAAGCCCCCCTTTTCAGAGGAAGAAAGATAATAAGCCCCCCCTCCCCATCCCTCTCCCCTCCGTCCTTGTTCTTCACAAACAATTAACTTGGACTGGTCAGTTATGGTTTTTGGTCTTCGGCTGCATGACCTCCAACTTCATGTGCTTAACTTTTTCAACTTCACGCTTTCGTTCTTTGTGGAGAATTTTTACTATTTTCTTATTTTTAGAAAAAGCAGTATAACGCCCGGGAACCACCAGTCCTTCCTCGAGAAACCTTGCTCCCGTTGATCTGTTTCACTACATTAAACAAACTCCCCCCCTCCCCCTATCTATTAAGCCCCCACTCAAAAGTGCTTGAAAAAAAAAGCCCACCAGGGGGCTTAATAGAGGATTTACGGTATGCTTCATTATTGTGTTTCAATATAGGGTCCTTTTTCTCTGTCTACCAAGGCTCTGCTCTAAGAAAAATATTTTGTGAAACCCAAAGCTCTATCTAATTCAACCTTTTGAAAGCCAGGGTGCTAAACATATGAGTCTCTCAAAAAACACAGATTTCCTGGTTCAACCAGGATATACTGAAAGGGCTCACTATGCAGTGCCTGATCCAGACTTTGAGATAAGCGGGGGCGGCCATCCAGACCCTTAGCGGGGGGGGGGGGGATGTCCAAACAAAATTTTTTTCAGCCCTTCGGGCCTCAGTTTGGTCTAAGAATTAGGGGGGGCGCGGGTCGCTGGACCCCTCCCCTGGATCCGCCACTGGATAAAGCACTTATTTTCTCCTTGTTTCTTCACTAATTTCTACCTTTCCAAGACAACCACGAAAAGAAACCGCTGATAACATACAACAGTACAGTTTTCACAAACTCATCCGCAGTCTCCCTACCATAAAACGACTGTCCCGCTAAAACTGCTAACACGACAAAAGAGCAACCACCACAAAACGTACCAAAACATATGAAGATGTGTTTTATGCACCGTCCATTGCATTGGCAATCTTCTAATTTAAAAATCTGGTAGAGTATAAAGGTTAACGCGAGGACGAAAATGCAGGCTATCAAACAAACGGCAAGTCCCCATACTGGATTAATCATAATTCCGATCACCAGCCAACAAAAATGGTAAACAGTAAGGGTGACAGAAAATCTTATGACAGCTTTTATATATACTTTACATGGGTTACATGTAATACGACTTCGGCATTTTTCGAGGCAAGTTAATACTACACCTTCTAAAATTAGGAGACCGAGCGTTATATAAATTTCGTTCGGAGCATTTCCTGATTTGGAACAAATAAACACAAATACTAATATCACAGTCTCAATACAAACTAATATATGGGATAAACAGACAACAGAGCTTATGATGGGGTCTTGCTGGTTGTCACAAACTTGGCAACACAAAATTATTTCGTCAGTCTCTTGCCCGCCGTTTTCTTCTGAGTCTGGAGACGCGCCTGACTGCGGAGGATCTGACAAGGAGTTTAAATTACGTAGTTCATTCTCCGCGGTTGAAGCCTGGGAACGTCGTACACGAACACATTTACACCAGCAGCAGAGAGACTCATTTTTAACATGCATTTTTAACACACCTAAAATAACCTCAGCTATGAAAGGACCAGCACAGAAAGAACATATAAAAGCGCACCATAAAATTGCTGTTATGTAGGAACTTCGCAGGGGTCCGGTAGCCAGTATGTCTGTTTCGTGTCCCTCTATAATGCACTCTACTGTGTTTAGTCTTGGATCCCGTATTCCTGGACTCACGGCCAGATCTTGAAGCTAAGGTGAAGAAACAAGTTCAAATTAGTTGAATAATAGCATTAAGGTCGTATTCCAGGCTATTCCTGCAATGTTGTATCGGAACATTCGTATCAGTAACATAATAAAACCGGAACTGGTTGAATAAGCTCTTTTTAGCACCTATACGGCTGTGCTGAATCTGAATTGATGCACGTTTGCCAGTTTTAAATGTAAAAAAAGCGAAAAATATTAAACAACCAATATAACATCGGTGAACAATTTATGCTGGCCCGGGAAGAAATAACCAAAAATGAGCTTTGCAAGTTCCATGTTTGTAGTAAAGGGGCTATACGACTTTTCTTTTTATTAAATTGGAAAGGATCTCGAAAGTTTTACTGCGGGTTCTGTGCCACTTCTGCAGTACGCTACAAAATCGCAAACCTCGCCTTTGAAGAAACGTTGAAAGGCACTGAAGTTAGAAACATCAGTATGACAGCTACTGGTCGCGTAAGTGATTATATCCCGACGAAGATTTGTTCATGTACAAACAGGACGGAATTATCCGTGGTCATCAATGCAAATGTCTGAAAGAAAATCCATTTAGCCGAAAAGTATTTTTTTACAAATTTGTTTGTATATTTCAAAATATTTAACATTAAATGTGCAATTACGTACCGCAGCGAGAACACCTCGCATCAGGTCGTTTTGTTCCTTGGTTGATGAAAAATTTCTACAGAAATAGGGGATGCAGATTTTCAGCTCTTGTGTGCGTGGTGCAACAAGAACTGAGCCAAGCGACAAGAGTTGGAGGACTTGAGGAGGAATAGCAACATATAAACAGTTTAAACTCCAAGTGTAACTTGCCACTGATGTTTCATTGTGTGTGATGAACTCTACTTTAACTACAAGTGATGATGGCATCATTGCTGGATAAAGAGCGGATTCAATGTTGAAACTGTTCTCCTCTGATGCTAGGGATTTGTAAATATCAGCATAGCTGTCAATACAAGAAGTAAACTTGGGGCAATGCCTCTTCGCAGTTACTTTGGTGTGTTGAGCAAAACCAATGAACACAGCTTGAAGGAAAAGAAGGCAGATTGACCGCATGGTAAGCACTTATGAATGGCCTACAGTTACCCCTATAAAGAAACGACAATTGAATAGTTTTAGATGACTGTAGTACGTTCAATTGTAGGAAAATTGTGGAGGAAAGCTGTTTTGTTTGTTGGTTTGGTTGTTTTGTTGGAATACGGGAATTTGCCTCCTTTTTGGAAGGAGAAATTTCAGTGATACATAAACTGTACCAGCAAGGGCCTTGATGTCGGGGAGCGAGAGAGTGAGAGTAAAATTGCGAAGACAATGAAAACTCCGGTAAGAAATCCTGCTCACACCTAGCAAGAAGCACCCTCCTAGGTGGACGGGGCAGCCTACTCCATAAAGTTTTATACGGGGAGGTTTTGCCCCGAGGTCTAACCCCTAGCCTGCGTAGCAATCGTTTCGTGCGGTCTAGGAGCAAAGAACGAGGAACAAGAGTCAAAAAGACCGCGCGAAAAAAGGCTCTCGTTTCATTTCTCGCGCGGCCAAAGCCGAGAATCCCGTTCCTCGGTCTTCCATGCTTGAGCAATTTTTTTCGCGGTCTTTGACTCTCGTTCCTCGGTCTTTGCTCCTAAACCGCACAGAAACGCTTGCTATGCAGGCTACAAGAATCTCCAAACTAGAAAATCAGTTCCTGTGTGCTCAGAAACCGACTTCTTCTAGACATTACAAGACTTTCCTCGTCAAAATGAATTTTCTTGCCAGTCCTTTTAACCTGATTATCAGGTCTGCCTTAGGAGTGATGGGAGAGGAAATTTTAGATGACGGAGCGGGGGAGGCAGGGGAATAGAGGCTCAATATAGCGGACAGAAAGGCAGTTTCTTTCGTTTCGCTCTCTTCCTTTTCGCTTCTCTCCTCGCCACTTCTCACAGAAACGCCTCAACCTCGTTCCCAGGTTCTCTCTCCCTAGGGACGGGTAGGAGAGAACCCTGGGAACGAGGTTGAGAAACGCCTAAGACTCAGGCTAAAGTCTTTTCCTCCAGTTAAAAAGGCTATCACAGAGAGTCCTCACATTTATCATGGAAAGTCAAGTGCCCCCCCGGGGTCAAGTGAGACGATTGTAGCGAGATTGTTTGCCGACATGAGCCAACCACTAACACCACATTGGTGGGTTTAAAAGTAGACATTCCCGTAAATGTGAGCTTATTTGATCAGCTCCAGGTAGTGTTGAGAATGATGTGGAAATGCTTAACTAGTAATGTTTGATCAATTTGATTCTATAACCATAAAGAAGCTTCTTTTCGTCATAACGAACATATTATTCAGGAACTGATTAGTAAGAATCATAAAACCGGAAGTAGAGTTTTCACTTCTTCATTCCACCGCCTATCTGTGAGAGGAATGTCATGATTCTAGCAAGCATTATCCACAGTTGCGAGAGTGTAACTGCATTATGTGGTTACGTGAAGCTTGAATAGACCATACTTACAGAATATCGAAGTTTCACTGAAATTCCACCCGTTCAAGCAGAGGATCGTGAATCGCGTGACCGTTTTGTTTAAAAAAATTGCGTAACCAATGACGTATTGGTTCCGATCCAAATACGGTGATCACACAATTAAGCTGTTGCGGTCTGTTTGTGCTGGCAACAGTCAACTTTTATGAGTTCTCTTGCACTTCCAATTGAAAACAATGCTTATACAAAATTTTGGAGTCACCACAAAGAATGTTGTGGTATTTTTGAAAAAGGCCATAGATAGGAAATTGAAAAGTTGCAATAAAAAGATAGGGTCGCATTGCTTGTTTTTGCTCTGCGTCCCCTTAATTCTAAGTGTATTTTCCTGGTTGCGCGTGATGTTTGAAACTTGAACAACCATCAAAAATTCTTATTGTATAGCAAAACTATGAATTTAGTGTCCTCTCAACAATGCTCCCGCTCGTGACCTAAACCCAATCGAGTTCCTGCTGCTTAATAATAACACCTGCAGTTTCATCTTTCAAGCTCCTGAGGTTTCTCAATTATCAGCAGCTGTCCACATTGAAGTGCCCTAAAGAACTGGAAAGCACCCACAGCTGTAGCCTGAGATCATGCCCTCTCCCTATTAGCCCTTTATGTCTCTCACGGGAAGAGGGCATGATACATTTGTTTGTCGGATCACATGTAAAAATGCCAGAATCTGGACTTTTTCCTGATTGGATAGGAAACAATACGAATGATTTGCGCCGTTTCGATTGGCCAAAATGCCGCCATCCGTTAGTTGTTGTTAATTGATTTCAGTCTGCAGTGAATACACACGCGAGTTCGTTATGAAATTTCTGCCGGCTCAATTTTCTTGAATTTGAAGAATGCCTAAATAGAAATTTCCTCCATTGAAATATTTTCCATCTCATCGTATACTAAAAATTCACCGATCATTTGAATGCAATTTGATGGTTCACTTTTTAAATAATCAATTCATGAACGGAATCTTGACCTGGCTTGACTGTAATTCTTCCTTCAGAAACCTGCGAATTATTCTGAGCGATCTTCGCTTTCACACCACCTGTCAGTTCGTGAAATATGGTGCTTCAGTCTAATTTTTTTTTCACTGCTTTCGGTACAGAACAAAGTCAACGAGCTTTAAACAGTAAATTCTTTATTATTTGTAGCTGTTAAATAAAGGTACGGCATCTCCAGCTACTGAGCTAGCAGTATTTCATCACAAAAACAACACATTTAAATTTCTTTTTTAGGAAGCGCCATCTGAACATGGGCGAACTTAAAAATTTTCTTTTCCCTAAAATTGATTTCAAAAGAGACATTATTCGCGTCAAAATTTGATTCCCTTATGGTAAACGCTTATTGTCTAATAACATGACAGGTCAAGCACACGTTACATTATGTAAATTAGGGGGCGGTTGACGGCTTGTTAAATAAATGTATCAGGCGTTATTTTTTCCTTCTCGAGCCAAAGAAGCAAAGAAGCAAAAAAAAAAAAAAAAAAGAAAAAAAAATAACGCCTGATCTCAGGTTACCACAGCTGCTTACCATTTGTCCACCCGAATGGGTAAATGCAGCGAACGCAATAGTCCCAATACCTACAGTAAAAGCAGCCAATCGTGCCCCTCGGATACCGAAGATTACCACGCTCACCAACATCACCTCTTGTAATCTTCTTGGGTTATATACCTTATCTTTGCAGAAACAAAGAGTGAGCAGATTCTTTTCATGGCTACGACGACATGGGTCTTGTTGGAGACCTAGAACAGAGGAGTGACTAAAACCCTATTAAAGTTTCATTTTTTCTATATATTTCAGGGGCGTAGCTAGGGGGGGGGGTCCTGGGGTGCCCGTGACCCCCCCTTGGTAGGCCTTCTTTTGAGCAAACAACCTACAATGTTCAGGTGGCGAAAACGCCATGACAATATCTTGGCCGTAAAAGCCATTGTTGAAAAGCCCACTTTTTTAAAATTTGTTTTTTTGTAAAGTATTTTCGTCAACGGCTCTTGTCTTTAGTTAATAAGGGCCTTCATGCCGCGATAATACGACCGAGCCCGCTGATACATGAGGGAAAGCAGCGGTATAAACCATATATAGTCGGCGATCCCCGGATGGTGATCTGCTGAGTAGCCTTTGTGACCCCCCCTTTGAAAAATCCTGGCTACGCCCCTGTATTTTATTATTTTGATTGATTGAAAATTTTATAAAGGCTGGTTTTCATCTAGCCACGGAGCTTATGATCGGCTGAAAACAGCGTTCCGATTCTTCTTACGATTTCATCGCTTACGTTCCGCTTATGATCTAGTGAAAACCAGTTTGTCGGAGTCGTACCAAAGGCGAAAAAACTAAACCAATCGCAATGCGTGGGAAAGTGCATTGTTGAGGGCCACTAGTTATTCAGTTGAAGCACTGTCCCGTGTTACCCTCGTTAAATAAAGTTGATTATTATTATTATTATTATTATTATTGTGATTGGCTTATCCTTCCACCTTGATCTGCTTCCGACTCCGATCAATAGATCATAAGCGTAACGTAAGTAAAGGAGTAATAAGCGGATCGAGTCGGAAGAAATGGAAACGTTCAGATTCTTCTGACTCCGCTTACGACTCCGACTCCATCTCCGTCGCTAGTGAATACCAGCCTTTTTTTAGAAAACAAGAAAAAAAGTACAAAAACGAAAAAATAAATTAAAAAAGACTGAAAAAAACATAAACAAAAGACAAAAGCAAAACAAAAATAAAACAGAAAGCAAATAATAGTAGAATTTAAAAAAAATAGTTCAATAGCTTTTTGCCTTTTTGCCATTTTTTTTATTTTTCCTAAATATTGTCCTACACTCTGACAGAATAATGCAGTCAAATTTAAACAAAACGTCACTCCAGTTGTTACTGGTTGTTACTTAAGAACTTCAACTGCCTGGGCCCCATCATGCCTAGCAGGCCCTGAAGCATGGACAAAGAAAAAACTGACCTTCACACGGATCTGGATCATGGACAAGATGTAGATCAGAAGGTACCATTGTGAAAAACAATTCGGGTGTCAGTAAAACCGCGCGGGCTCGGGGCGGGCTCAGGGTCTATGTTTTTTTAAGAATGCTGTTTTAGCTAGGGTGAAGGTTGACACTAACCCTAAATAACCCTAACCTATCCCTAAACCTATAACTAAACCTAAACCTTATCCTCAATAACCCTAAATAACCCTAACCTGACCCTAATCCTAACCCTAAAACAGCATTCCTTAAAAAGAGATAGACGTCCATCCCGGCCCCAGCCCCCCGTCCCCGATCCCACGTTTTACTGACATCCAAACAATTCCCCTAAACCTTAACCACTAAAGTCGGGTGTCGGAACTCGGAACTCAGAACTTGTTCTTCACACGGTGCCTTTTTCCTAGACTGCGAGCAGTTTCTGTTTTTTTTTTTTTCAGATTCTCTGAGGGGAGAGCATGCACGCAAGCGTCTATTGGCGAAGCCGCGAGACGAGAAACGAGGGCGTCTCGCGCCTTCGTGGTCATTTGCGTGTCTTGCGCGTTTTGCTCGATGGACCAAAAAAAAAGGAGAGCCTACTCGTAGTCAACTTTTCTCCCAATCCGACTGACTGCCCCTGGGTCCATGTGCCATCGGTGTTGGGCGCAGATCTTTCGCCGAAGAGAGGACATGACCTGCCTGCATGTTGGACACCTGTTTATAAACCGGAAGTGATCCCCTATCCCAAATTTGTATTGCTTGGTACCTTTAGTCTCGGGAAACATCAGGACTCGCGGGAAAACAAAAGATGATTCGATTGAAACCATCTTGCCGAAACTTTGGGCTGAAAACAGTTCAACTCCGGTTGGAAGAGCTGTTGTCACTTAGTCACGCAGGTCGGTCACCACACCTGTCACGTCTTACTCGCTGCTGCTTGAGTCTTGCATGCAGGGTAAACCGTGATCATCACATGACAAACGTCAGGACCAGGATTAGCGAACGCAACTTTTGGAAACTGAGCGTTATCGTCATCTTCGAAAATGATTCATTTTGTTTTTCTTCTTTTGCTCAGTGCCTTTGCATCTTCAACAATCAAGAGCGTTCCTAGACTTTCAGATCCTTTAGGTCTCGGTGGTTTAGGCTGGGAGCTTGAGGAGCTTCAAGTTGAAGATTATGTGAAAGGTTCGGTTTGGCCGAAACCTCAAGGAGAAACGCCTAATGGCGAAGTTTATTCTCTCTCGCCTCAGAATTTCACATTCACAATAACCGGACAAAGTAGTGATGTTCTGGAAGATGCCATTTCTCGCTACAAACAGCTGACTTTTCCCGATAGTGACAGCTCTTGTATGAGAAAGAAAGCTAAAGCGCAAGACTCATCGGAGATAACGCAGCTAACTGTCAAAGTCATCAACAAATACGAGAATCTCACTTTAGAAACCGACGAATCATGTAAGTATCGTCAGTCACTTCTCCTTTTTTGATTAAACTTCATAGAGGTGGTTGATATGAGGTATTTTCTTTTACATCTATTTCTCAGGTGATATCACAGTTTAATTGGGCTTATTCAAAACTTATAGCTTTTAACAAACTTAAGCTTGTTTGGATTATTCATGTTACTCCAGTAGCTTAAATATTTTTTTACCGCTGTTTTGATAGATTGTTCGTTTGTTTGCTCCAGCTCACTGACTGTTGCCTTAAGCTTTATACCCTGCTGGCAAACATTCTACCGGTACTTCAATTCTACCGATATCTTAACCGTGTTTGCATATAACATAACTTAAGCTCATTAAGTATTTTTTTCAGTTAGCCAGAGTAGTCTGTAGATATAACCACTCTCTTTTTAAAAAAGGTTTGTTTTATTTGGTGTGTATCAAGGGCCACAAAGAGAGATTTTTTGGTAAATGCTTAACATGTAGTGAAAGAAAGTTAATAAAATTATTTAATTTTTGGTTGATTGCTAAGTCTGAAAATACCTGCGAAAAGTTGACAGGTTTTCTAAAATAATTGTTAAAGTAATACATGGTTAAAATCACATTAAAATCCAAGACAGACATGATCGTAAGGCCCGGTTAAAACGTTGAACTTTACATGTTAATTAGGTTCGGCACATGTAAAGTTCGACGTATGAATCAATTAGGAACAGCACTTTTGTATTTGGGTTGACTCTGCCATTCTATTCGACTGAGCTTGTCGAATAGAATGGCAAAAGATCGACTTCGATTCATACGTCGAACTTCACATGTGCCAAACCTAATGCATAAATTATGTTGATATATTTTTCAATATAACCACGCTTCTGATTGGCTATTTAGTGGGTTTTTGCGCCTGTGTGGACAGAACTAACAAAGGTGTAGTGACGGTTACCAGCATTCACATTGTAGATTTTTAGATTGAAACTGGACAGCTTGAAAGGGCCTTCCAAATAGTTGCTTTTCTTTATTTCCATAAAGAAATCGTAATGCATTTTAAAACTGATAACAGAACACAGATCACACTAAAATCAAAACAAGAATTTCCAGGCTTTGTGAATTTTACTTTTTTCAGTTTATTTCTGTATTTAAAGCAGTAAGGATGATTCTTGTTTTCACCGTGAATTAGGTGCGACACATGTAAAGTTCGACCATCTGAATCAACAGTCAAACTTAATAGTTTGGCTCGACCTAAACAGGTATTAGGTTTGGCACATGTAAAGTTCTGCATTTGAACTGGGCCTAACTTGTTGTGTGTAAAGAAAAAAAACTAATTTAGCCTTGATAATTAAATTGTCTGGTCATGTGAGAGAAAAATTGCCTACAAACCCAGACATATTGTGACAATGGGTTATTCCAGAAAAAATCCACAGCCCCCCCTCCCTCTGGACAGAAGGCACTTTTTTACCCCCTCCCCTTCCTTTCTATCCAGATTTCCAAGACTGCTTGAGCCCTGCCCCCCCCTCCCCTCAGGATTTCCAAGTTCAAGGACCCCCCACCCATCCAGATTTCTATAAAATTTTAAGATACCGTAACATTAGTCTACACTCATTGTAGAAGATTCTTTTTGGCATTATTTTAAATGATCTTTTTGTTAAATAAGTCTCACTTCTCTGTGAATTCTGTGTTTGTTGTGAAAGTTAAGATTATATTTTCACTTCTTCTAAACAGGCTTACACATTTTGCAAATAAGCTCACATTTGAGTGAACTTCTCTTTTTTTCTAGACCAGGCGAAATGTACAGCAATGTAGACAATGATACAGCTGAAAACTAACTATATACACAAATAAAAGCTCCTCTTCTTTGTTGAGAAAAATGACTACGAAAGAAAGAAAGAGGAAACTTAGTGGGGTATTACATGATTCACAAATATACATGAAACACGACTTACACTGACCCACTAATAATAAATAGCCAGTCTGAGATATACCGTAGCTGATTGATTAGGATGTTGTTTTCTACTTATTGTCACAACTCTCTCACAATTTATTTTGCTCCATATCAGACCAGCTAGATGTTATGTCTCCAACTTCTTCTCTGATTGCATACAGTGTGTGGGGAGCACTGCGAGGTAATAGCTGTAATCATTATTGATCCAAACTAAATTTCTCATTCACTGAGTTGTAGGGTTCCCTGGAAGCTCAGGTGACTGGCATAAATAATAAACTGAGAAGTACCCACTACTCTTCCATTGTATTTGTATTTCTTGGCTTTTTGATAAAAACAAACATATGGTATAAATTTAAATATTAATATTGAGAAAAATTGCATGTCACTAAATGCACTATTCAGGCCCTCTCCCCCCGAATTAAACTTTTCTCAGGGGAATCCTGTCAATTACTCTTAATCCTGGCTCTTCTGACTGAAAGTTGTTTGCCCTGTTGAATTTTTCTCCTTCTACAACTTAAAACTTTTCAGGAAAACCCCGCTGAGTTCATTTGAGCCAATGTTAATGTTGTGCAGCCTTTGCAGCGAACACGAGCGCATCAGTATGATTATTTGATTATACACTCTGTATAGTTGTGGTGAGAATTTGCATAATTCGCCACAGATTCAGTCTACTCCTTTTTGTCTGCTTCCTGTTATTTTCCCTTCATCATTGAACAAGTAGTTTCAATGAACAAATAGTTATTTCTTTGAGTTGTTCCAAACAGGCTGTTTACTTTCTGATCTTTACCCTGGCTAATAGCTAGGTTATTTTAAAAGAAATAAAAAGCAAAACATTGCTTTTTTTAAATTTTGTTTTTACCATTAATGATTTAATTTACCTTTTTAAAATATAATTATGAATATTTAAAATGGTAATTATTATTTTTTCCAGGGTTAGAAACATTTAGTCAGGTTGTTTATCAGGATCCCAGTGGTTCTGTAAGTAAAGCAAGACTGTGTTATCCCTTTAAGTCCCAATAGTGTCCAAGATCAATCTTCTCATTACAATTATTCATACACTGTAAAGAGATAAGTTATGAGAATCAATAGGATGATCACCCAAGAGAAAATACTTTGATCTTTGAACAAATTCTCTCAACTAATTCTTTAAGGAAATGTATGGAGATCAGTTTGGAGAATTTGTATGTATGTGGATACTGGGGCTTAAATGATTATTCTAAATACTATTCACTGCAGTAGACGAATGCATTCCTAAATGCAATGCTCCCTTGATCGATATCACCAAGGAACTTATTGCCTTGTGCAAAAAGAAAAGATCTTTGTACAAAACGTGCTCACAGAAGTAACAAAGTGACCATTTAGGAAACAATTCTGTAAAGAGTCTCTGCAACGTTAACACAGAGATGGGCATACATTAAAAAGCTAGCCTCCGATCTGAAAGAAAATGAGAACCCAAAACCCTTCTGCAATTTTATTGAGTCCAAGAGAAAAGGGACCAACAATCTTGTGTCATTAACAATCGACAATGCTGTTGTGACAGATGACCTCTGTATTGCTCAGTGCATGAACTCCTACTTCTCCTCTGTGTTTACCGTTGGAGATTATGGTAATTTTCCTACCGCAGATTGCGTTGTTGTCAAGAAACTCAAAAATGTAAATTGTAGTGCTAATGAAGTAAGACGCCTCCTTTGAAACTAAAGCCTAACAAGTCCCCTGGGCCTGCTGACAATATCGCCCCTTGCATTTTGAGAGAATAATATTAAACAAATCATTCTCCTCCGGTTCATTACCTAATGAATGGAAATGCGCTGATCGATATCACACCATTACACAAGAAGGGCTCTAAATCTCTCAGAGAAAATTATCGCTCAATGTTTGTAAAATTGGCGAAAAAATTGTTTTCGATAGGTTGCATAAGTTTTGGCAAGAAACTGGTCTGATAAATAACAACCAATTTGGCTTTCTGAAAGCAAGATTCACTGTAACACAACTGTTATCATCGTTGAATGACTGGGCTAAATCACGTAATTTGTCTCACCCAACTGACGTGGTTTTTCTTGACCTGGCCAAGGAGTTCAACAATGTTCCTCACGAACGGCTCCTGCTGAAGTTGAAAAGTAATGGATTTGACGCCTGCATGCATGCCTGGCTCATGCACTTTATGACAGGACGAAGGCAGCGAGTGATTCTGAGGGTAACTAGGTCTGTTTGGTCAAGTGTTATCTCTGGTACCCCACAAGGGACCATTCTCGGCCTATTATTTTTTTTATCTATATCAACGATATAACCAATTGTGTTTCATCAAATGTGAAACTTTACGCTGACGATGCAAAGGTCTATCATCAAATAGTCAACCTTATTAAGGACCCTTAGCTTTTACAAATGGATCTTTCCAACCTAATGGAATGGTTACGCAAGTGGCAGTTACGGTTTAATGCGGACAAGTGTGAATCCATACACGCGATAAGTCTACTATGCAATATATGTTAGACAGGCCATCTGATATTAGCTAGGTGATGGTGCGATTTCGCGCAATTGACCTCAAATCGCATCCGATTGCACAACAATGCTAAATTCAAGTAAATAAAACAATGAATTCTAACTTTAATTAAATATTTTCCCAATCTTAATGTTATTTATGGTAATTAATTTACCACAAAAGAAAGCCTTGCAAGACATCGGAAACCTTTGATCGCGGTATCTGGGCAGCCATTTTGATTTCAGAGCCAAGCAGTGTGGTCAGCGTTGTAACAGCGTCATGTAATATTAAACATGTGTCCTTCTTCTTTTCTGGGTAAAAATGATCAGACAAATTTAATTATTTTGTTTTAAATTTAATAAATGGATGTTTTATTATTCCTGTACATTCAAATTGCCTGTTAAACCAGATTAAAGTGGTTTTTCTCCTTTGAAACCTGGTAAAACAGTGTAAATTAGCCCCGAAAAAAATCGCATAATTTATTGCATAATAGTCCTATTTTATCGCACAATCTACCCCAGTGATGCCAACTCTCCTGGTTTTGGTGGGAGACTTACGCTTTTTTGCCTCGTCTCCCGCTCTCCTGCTTTGGTACATAAATCTCCCGCTTTTGACGTCCACTATAAATATTGAATGAATACCTAGTAAAAAATAAAACAGACTTAGTTTGAGATTTAGCCCATTTTTAGCTCAAAACTTGAATTTTTCTTATTTGCAATACTGTTTTTGGGGCATTTTTGTCATGGACAAAGATTATTTCTAGCATTCGACTTTTGATAGTATGTACATCATGTAAGACGTCATATAATGTCCTAAGTCATTCCCATTGGGGGCTGGGTCAATTTTTCGGGGGGAGGGGTCGTTGAAATTCCGGGGGGGGGGGGAAGTAAAAAAATGGCAGTCTCCTGATTTTAGGTCTCCAGAGGTTGGCATCTCTGCTACCCTGAAAATATCGCACAATTTCTGATTTTCAATCGCACTCTATCAGATGGCCTGGTTAGATAAGCCTTTGAAAGACGTGAAGGGCTTCAAAGACCTAGGTGATATGGTATCGAAGGATCTTTCATGGGATAATCATATTAGCATAACTGTGAACAAAGCTAACAATTTATTAGGTTAAATCAAACATTCTGTTGGCACCAACGTAAATGTTTTCTCCACACTGCATTTATCTGTGGTGCGACCAATTCTTGAATACACCGTACCCGTTTGGTGCCCTTACCTCGTCAAGAACATCCGCACCTTGGAGAGTATACAAAGAAGGGCATCTAGATTAGCACTTAACCAACACAAAGGAAAACTGCCTTATGTCGATCGTTGTAAATTGTTGAAATGGCCGTCGCTATCTGCCCCTAGAAATTATCTATCTTTAATTGAGTGCTACAAGTTTGTCTTTGGATACTATCATTTGAATTTTTATGATTTCTTTGAATTCTCAAAAGTTGGGTGTACAAGAGCGAATCACCCCTTCAAATTGTATGTTAAAAGCGCAAGACTCAGTTGTTATAAATATTCTTTTTTTATTGGAATAGTTTCAAAATGGAACGATTTACCAAGAGTCATAGAGAGAAAGTCGGCAGATGGGGAAAGGAAAAAAAAGGACGCCTGTGTAACCAATCAGGGCAGGGCTCCAAAGGCTCTTTTGTTTTTCAACCAATCAGACAAAAGTCCAGATTCTGGGCTACGGGCAGATGATGCGTAGAGTAAATGTATCAGGTGACCCAGGGAGAACTTTGAATTGCAATTCTACTCTCAAATCCATCAGGTGGCGTCATTCATGGTTCATACCTTTCAGGCGTTGATAGAATTTTCAATTTTTGTTTAAAATGTTGAGGTGAATACCTGAGAGGTGTAGTGTCACCACTTTTGAATTTTTTACATGTGCTTTACTTAACAGTATGTTGCCAATGGGACCACGATTGTTGACTATCCACGGTTTCATCACAGGGGATTTATGATTGACACCTCAAGACACTATTTAAATGTCCCAGTAATTCTCAAGTTCTTGGTAGGTAAACTCAAGAAGTTGTATGTCATACAAAACCAAGAAAGTAAATGTTAATTTACAGTGTTTGAAACTTGAGAGATCCAAGAGCTGTTAAATTTGTGCCCCTCCATGGGTTCCCACCTAATTGGAGACTTTCAGTAGAATTAAAATCTGGAATTTGGTTTTTCAAGGAGAGGGAAATGGCTCAGAGGGAAAAAACACTTGAGATTACATACCTTCCCATAAAAATTTCTTGCTAACCTGAGAAGGGAACCAACAATTTAATTCAATTCCACGTTGTTGGAGGACAATAAATTGCTGTCACCATTGTCACATCTCTGCTCCAAGAGGACTAAGTTACATGTCAGAATAATGCTTCTCTCTGATCAGATTGCTGGAGTGTGACCCATGGGGAAATTCATGTGACATATACAATCAATAGTTTTTATTTTTTTAAGCATGTCTCATTTCTAACTGCCTTTGTTTTACATATCAGGATGCTATGTCATACAGCAAGTTCAATGTTCTGCATTGGCATATTGTTGATGATCAGTCATTTCCATATGTCAGTGAAAAATTTCCAGAGCTCAGTAACATAGTAAGTAACATGATTTATGTTAATGATATATGAAATAAATCATATGTGAACTGCAGAAATGAAATGAAAATTAATGAAGAAGTGGGCATCGCAGTGAACGCAATTTATGCAATTGCGTAAAGAAGCCTGAAAAAAATTCAGGACTTCAACGGGGTTTGAAACTGTGACCTTGTGATTTACCGGTGCGATCCTCTACCAACCGAGCTATGAAGCCACTGACGTTGGGAGCAGGTCAGTTGTGGGCTCATATGTTCCCGTGAGAGAAATGAGTGTTAACGATATATGAAATAAATCATATATGAACTGCGGAAATGAAATGAAATAAAGAAATGGTCGTCACAGTGAACGCAGTTTATGCAATTGCGTAAAGAAGCCTGAAAAAAATTCAGAACTTCAACGGGGTTTGAACCTGTAACCTTGCGATTTACCGGTGCGATGCTCTACCAACTGAGCTATGAAGCCAGTCACGTTGGGAGCAGGTCAATTGTGGGCTCATATGTTCCCATGAGAGAAATGAGTTTTAACGATATATGAAATAAATCATATATGAACTGCAGAATGAAATGAAATGAATAAATGATCATCGCAGTGAATGTAATTTATGCAGTTGCCTAAAGAAGCCTGAAAAAATTTCAGGACTTCAACGGGGTTTGAACCCGTGACCTTGCGATTTACCGGTGCGATGCTCTACCAACTGAGCTATGAAGCCACTGACGTTGGGAGCAGGTCAATTGTGGGTTCATATATTCCCGTGAGAGAGCGGGGTCACGGTTCGAACCCCGTTGAAGTGCTGTATTTTTGTCAGGCTTCTTTACGCAATTGCATAAATTGCGTTCACTGCGACGATCATTTCTTCATTTCATAACATGATTTATGTTATGTGCCCTTGCCCCAGGCTGCTCCTCTAGCTAGAGCGAATGAAACTCCTGTACTGAGTCCAGTTTCTCACTGCCAGCCAATTTGTTTTTGTTGGGTATCTTATTATTGTGATTACAGCTGTATGTGACGTGGTCATCGTATTCTTTGTTTATTTTTGGTTGGCTTTTTACTGATATCTTTTTTTGTTTGGAGCATTTGTGGTTTTTGTATGTACACCTAATTGCAATAACATTGTCTTAGAAAAAGGACAAAAGGAAAAAGGCAAATAGGAATTAGATAGGCTAATTAAGCCACCTTCTTGTGGTAGATTCATTTGCAGCCGTTGCATTTCCCAACTGGAGTTTTCAATTTTATTGTTTTCAGCTTTAAAACAATAGCAAATTCCAACAGGCAAATACGACGTCCACGTGCAGATGCTGGCAATCCTATTTGGCTTTTTCCTTTTTTTCATTTTTCTATGACACATTATTTTTGCAATCGGGTGTATCTCCCAACTTCTGGTTTGGTTTATGCCATCTGTGTTTATTTTGTTGTTGTTGGAATTATGTTTCCACTCTTTTTCCAAGTTCTGCTTGTTGTCCTTTGGTTCATGGTCATCCATTTTCTTTTCGTTTTGGTTGGTACAGGATATCTAAGTCGGCCTGTTATGGCATTTCCTGTGTAATCCTAGGAACCTTCAGTTGGTACTTTTTTGTCCATTTCCTCTGTTTGTTGTGTTTTGGTTTTTGCTATTTAATCATTGTTCTGGTTTGATGCCATTCAGTTTATTTTTGTTTATGGGTTGTTTTTGTCTGTATAGAGCATTTTTAGTGACATATGTACAGGGACTGACTGAAAAAAAAATTTCACCATCACATTATTTAAGCACTTATCAATTTTCCAGACGAGTGCGTTCTAACAGTATGCAGGATGTTTGTCACATGAACCTTAGGTTTTAATTTTTATTAGTAGTGTCCGTAAAGCTGATTATAATTTTTGCTTGACTATCATGCATGACTAGCATGCGTCATGACTTTTGACCATCCTTACATGCACAATTTTCACTTAGGACATCTGCAGTGTTGTACGAGTGTTGTGGGTCTAATTTACATGACACGATCTGTCGCGAAGTCAGGACGCATGCTAGTCACACACAATAGTCGTAAGCAAAAATCATATCACTTAAATCAGCCTTAAGCTCCCACAAGTCTCTTGGTTAGTGGTAGAGCATCTGGACTAGTAACCAGGAGGTCATAGGTTGCTGTCACCTGTGTTACTGACTAAAAAAACATATCTGTAATAGGCAGTATGACAGTCTATGATATTAAATAAGGGACTGACAAATTGTTACCTTTCAGGGAGCTTGGAATAACAAAACACACATTTATACCAAAGATGACATTGCTAAGATTTTAGAGTACGCTAGGTTAAGAGGAATTCGAGTGGTTCCAGAGTTTGATACACCTGTAAGTGATTTCTTACTTTTAGTATGAATTTATGGACAAGTCATACTTATGTTTCTTGTAATTAAAATTTTTAATTACCAGTAATTTCTTTTCTTTGCAAAGATCTATCTTGTCTTTAGACTTCATTCAAATGCAGCATTCAGTTTTTGAATGACAAGATTAATTTTAGAATTTGACCTTTTTGCTGCCAATTCAAAACAGTTTATCTAACATTATTTACCGGTATGTCTTCAAGGGGCACACATTTTCATGGAGAAGCATTCCTGATCTGTTGACACCATGTTATTCTAAAGGAAAACCTACAGGGTAAGAAATCATCTTCTCTTTTTGTGGCTTGTCAATAAGAATATTTATTGTCATTAAGTTCCAAGTAGAATGTCTTCATAGGATGTTTTTCTGTCTGTAATAGTTCATGATTGTGTATACATGTAAATGTGTGTAATTTGAAAGGGCAATAATAATAATAATAACAAAAATTAATATTTTACAGCTGTCCAGGGTTAATTCCACCCCTATACACTGTAAAGTGTCTAAGCTCTATTTATTGGCCAGTTCTCTATTTATTGGCCAGCCAGGCCCCAGTTGTTCAAAGGTTGGATAGTGCTATCCACCAGATAAATCACTATTTAATGGATAAGTGTTAGGGAAATCAGTTGCGCTACGTATCCAGTGGATAGTGATTGATCTGGCCCCAGTCGTTCAAATGTTGGATAGCGTTATACACCAGATAAAGATCCACCCAGTGGATAATGCAATAATACTTATCCACTGGATAGAGACTTATCCAGTGGATAGTGTTATCCACCTTTTAAAAAACTGGGCTAGGGTTCCAACAGACAAGGTTTTCACTGAATCACTATTAACAGAACATCTAACACAAGATAAGATCTTGGTACCACTAAAGGAAAGGCTATAAAATTCAGGGGTGGATCCAGAAAATTCAGAAAGGGTTGGAGAGGGGTAATTGGGACTCTGTACATACTATATACATACTATTTATTTTACTGGATTTTTAGAAATAATGTAAAATTTCACAGAAAAGGTGATGGGCTAGTGGGGTGGGGGCCCCTTGGAGCACCCCTAATTCCGCCCATGAAATCATTGTCAGGTTGATAGTTACTTCATTACCATCGTCATGTTGCTTACAACCTGTGCTCTTTAACAGGGCTTATGGACCTATCAACCCAACCATTGATAGCAACTATGAATTCCTGGCAGTGTTCTTTCAAGAAGTGGTCAGCAGATTTCCAGACAAATATCTACACTTGGGAGGTGACGAGGTTCCCTTTAGCTGCTGGTAAGCTGTAATAAATTATGGTAATAATAATAACATTTAATATTTATGTTGCTCATTTTCTTTAACAATAATCAAATGTGCATTACAAACATTACAATAAATACAAAAATAAGAACGTATTTACAGTCACTTTCGAAAGACAAAAACTACACTACATGTATTTACAATTGGCTATAAGAAAAGTAATTTGCAGAAAAACTATATAAAAATCTAAATATAAACTAATTGTACATACTAAAGAAAATGCCTTGCTGAATAATAATGTCTTAAGTTTCTGTTTAAAATCACTTTTGGTGCAAGCAGATCTAATGCTTACTAGAAGCCTGTTCCAAAGCCGTGGCGCTGCCGCCATGAAGGATCAATCCCCCACAGAAGAATTCCCTTGTTATTTTGCCGTAAATCATAAGCTGTTATAAACACTGTGTTAACAACACAATTATTGTGTTCTTAAGACAGTGTTTAATTGTATTTGTGTAATAGACTTTATTTTTCTCAAAAGATGATTGCTAAATGACCCTTTCTTAATAAACCGTCTTAAGTACATGTTAAGATTTCTTCTAAGTAATTGAAAATCGAAATGTCAGCTGAATTTGGCTGTAAGGTTACTTGCCCTCCTCTCGAATTATGTAAGAAATTAATGTGATTTGGAGAGCAAACAGAGGCCCAAAGTTACAACCAGTTACAAAGATGCTTGTGACACTGAACCTTACTTGGGCTTAAATGACCTGTTCAAGTTGTTGGTTTTGTGGTCCCACTGTTCTTTGCCTTGTCAAAGTTACTCGCAAGAAACTATGAGAAACAACGTTGAATGAAGGACAGGAAGAGTATGGAATTTTTTTATCTGATAGATGTGTGAATATCTTTAATGTAAAGTAAAGAAGACATTTTTTCATCTGAGTCGCAACACTTTTCATGGCTGCTTAAAGTTGAAGTTTGTATGCATGTGTGCAACATGTTGTTAGTTGGCAGTTACAGATTGGTCTGCAGTGGTAGAGGACTGAAACTTGTAAGGAAATGTTTATGAATTCAAAAATTTGAAAATGTTGGTTTTACTTTTGATTGGTTGAGAAAGTGGTGCCAGTCTCGTCAGCCAATCACACAGTGTTAAATGAACTTATTGGTCCTCAAAGCAAATAATTATGTAGCTATTACAGGTCAAATTTTATTTCAGCTTAGTTTTAATTTAAGCTGCAATCATGAACAAAGGTCTTGGGACACTTTTTCGTTTCAGGGGTGTTTTCCAATTCACAAATCCAACCCCTCCCCTCACCCCACAAACAAAATTGGACCCATGTATCCAGAATTTTTTCAGAGTTTCAGCTTTATATAGGGTGGGGGGAGAGAGAACTGCAAGAAAATTTCGAAAATGATGCACTGTTTTAAGAGGGAACTGAGAAATGAGAGAAAAATATGCATATTGCAGTCCCAAGGACTGTAGGACTGTCCAGGATTGTAGGTTGATTCTCAATTTCCTTTGTTTCGTAGCCCTAATTCATGAATAATTAGGGCTAGGAAACAAAGGAAATTGAGAATCAACCTGCATTAAAGAAAAATTGACCTGAAATAACATTTGACCTTTAACAGCCATATTCTGTGAGATAAATGGAGTGCCTGCTTGCAGAGTAATGTATATTGGAAAGCTTAGGAAAACACATGTAAGCAATTCAAATGGTTTTGGTTTTATTGTGATCGGTTGAGAAAATGGTGCAAGATTTCTCAGCAACGCATAGTGGTAGAAAACTAGAGCAAATTATTGCCTTCAGTACACAGGGTTCATTTTGATGATTTTGGCTTTGTTATTAGGCAGAGTAATCCTCATATTGTAGAGTGGATGGATAAGATGGGCTTCAAACAAAATTACTCTTTATTGGAACAATACTATGAACAGAAGTAAGTCAAAATATTTTTCTATTTGTTTATTTGTTTTTTGTTGCTCTTGTTGTTGCTTTCAGCAGTCCTTACCAGTTCCAGATAAGGCCATTTAAAAATTGGAAACTAAATTTTCCAATAAACTGACCTTTTGAAGTCCTTTATCAGCGAGCAAGTAAGGTAGTGACGAGTTAAATCGTTTTTAGGGTTTTCAAGGCCGTAGCTAGAAATTTTTGTCAGCTGGGGGACAATAAAGCAAAGTCTGGAGCAATGCTCTTTCAGAAATTTTTGAAATGAATGCAGAGACGTGGAAATGCCAATTTTCATAGATATTTCGTTGAAAGTAAAGTTTATTAGTCATAGTTAAATAGGATGAATGAATGAAATCATTCTCTTTGCTTGATTTAAGGTTGCTGAAGATAGTTGGCGGTCTAGGTAGAGAGTATATCATCTGGCAGGAGGTTGTAGACAATGATGTACAGGTTCTACCTGACACAGTTGTCAATGTATGGAAAGGTGGATGGCAAAATGAGATGGCTAAAGTCACTGGGAAGGGTTTGAAGGCCATTCTGTCATCATGTTGGTACTTAAACTACATTTCATATGGTCAAGACTGGCATAAGGTACGATGTATGTAAGCAATTACTATCCCGAGACTCTGTA
Organism: Porites divaricata; assembly: GCA_038088405.1. NCBI lineage: Eukaryota > Metazoa > Cnidaria > Anthozoa > Scleractinia > Poritidae > Porites > Porites divaricata. The sequence continues at coordinate 16,509,916 of JBBMOI010000006.1, read as the reverse complement.
CTTACTGCAGGATTTGTGTAACCAGAAATATCCGGTCAACTTGTTAAAACCTGAAGTTTTCGTGTAATGTTTCACATGCTTCCAAACTTCTTTTTACAGTGAAACCACGCCTTACGGCCACTTCGTTATTATGGCCACCTGGCAAAAACCTCCATACATTTTGTTGTAAAAAAAACTCGTTAATACGGCCAAATTTTTTTGGCCCATTGGTGACCGTATAACGGGGTTCCACTGTATGTAAAATATGTATAAATATGATACAGTTGGGTTATAACCACGCCTTAAATGTATTATCCTTCGCTTTGGTGAAATCAGTCTTTATTTTAGCCCAAGTTAGAAAATGTTCTGTCTTCCTTGTAGTGTACCACAATTTTTAGTTTTGGTCTCTTACAGCTGCACGTTGATGTCAACTTTTTAACTAACTATTCTCTTTTCACAAATTCTCTTTATTCTTTCTACAGTATTATCAGTGCGATCCACAAGATTTTACAGGTAAGTTGTTATTTGATGTGTATGCTCATGTTGCAATTTGCCGGAAAGACAAAAGTCCAAAGGCCAATCACTTTCTCATTGCTTGCAAAATATCATAAGAGAGGGTCTGAACGGGTGCCGGGCTGTACATCCTAGTAAGCAGTATAAGGCGCACCGAATGAACCCCTTTTTTGAAGTGGAATCTCATTAAAGTGAATTGGACTGCATTGAAGCCCATGACGTTATATGCCGTCATAGCCTCAGACGAAAGGCTTTGACGGCATCGCCGTTAAATATTCCTGTCAGTCTTAATGAGATTCCTGTCCAAAAAGGAGCCTGTTTACGACTGAAATGTTGATGTTACAGGTTTATAATTGTTAATTTTTCTTTCTTTTTTTTAATCTCAACAGGCACAAATGAACAGAAGAAATTAGTCATGGGTGGAACCGGCTGTATGTGGGGAGAATTTGTTGACGGAACAAACCTGCTGACAAGGACATGGTGGGCTTATACCCCCTTTCCTCGCTTTTCACGGCATCTTGTAGCTTTCAAGTTTGAGCAGTTTATTGCTTTTCTTAAAAACCAAAACTTTACGCGGAAGTTGCTTTCTTGCTTTTCATCGTGTGTACCCGCTTATGTGGCCCCTTTTATATTGACCCACTGACGTTTCTGCTACCCTTTATTGTTATATTTGTATACACTGTGTGTACCTGACTAGCACTGTCTCTGGTAATTTTTAAATCTACATATATATACACTGATCGGCCTTACGACCACACCAAACCAGTGAACCCGCTCTTCGAAACCGCTCTCCAGAGTGGTTTAAGGTACCCTCCACACGGCTCCGGGTAAAAGCTACTCGGTGCCAAAAATGTGCTTATTCGTTTGGACTGGGCCTGTTTAATAACACTTCGTTCTATATTCTTTCATTTCAGGCCTCGTGCCCTGGCAGTAGGAGAGAGATTATGGAGCGCTCAGTCCGTTACGGATCTTACAGATGCAGACAACAGGTTGTGGGAACATCGCTGCCGCTACCTCAGGTTAAAGGAAAACTCGTATTTTTCTTTTGGCAATTAAAATTTCTCCGCTAGTATTGTTCCATCACCCGTTCTCATTATTAAAGTCTCCAAGGTTATTTTTATTTCCTGCTGTAGTACGGACAGCTGGAAATATATTCCTAGGTCTGAAGTGCGAGTCACTGGTCAGCCACTGGTTCAGGAACAGCAAAATATTTTGATTTGTTAGGGTGGGTTTCCACTGTCATGTAATAATAATGATAAAAGGGGGTAACTAACCGAAACTGCTAAGGAAGATGAGACGGGGATGGAGTAATGTCAGCCCTCTTTTTCTAACTAAGTATTTTTCTTACAGGCGAGGAATCCCAGCTGAGAATGGAATCCAGTCAAAGTATTGCCGATATGAGTGGCCTGGCTTCTAAAAGGAATGTTCTCGTTTCTGAACAGTAATACAATTGTCCATGTTTTTTCTCATAGAAGAATTTTTGAATTGAACCTCTTTTTGTAGGAGATAAGATTTGATAAAATGTGCCTGAATATTTTTGACCTTTTTTACGCAAATCGGTGAAGGAAGGTGATAAAAATGGCGAAATGATAATTCAAAGAATGGCGAAATTTGCTTTGATTCTTTTCTGTTTTGTAGTGGAATGTAAAACTGTGAGTCGGCTACTTTGCCTTTGCGAAAGGTAATAAGCATATTGTAGCTTCTGGGCCCAGTTGTTTGAAGGCCGATTAATGCTTAACCCTGGGTTAAATTTAACCCGGGTTTCTATTTCTCTTGTTCAAAAGCATTTTCTCGGATAATTTTTTTTGTTATTTTTAAGAGCATCCAACCATCAACTTGTAGACAAAAAGAATAAAACTGAAATTACTTTCTAAGCTTTCATTGCTGAATTCAAATTTCGCGCTAACCCTGGGTTATCTTAACCCAGCTTTGAACAACTCGGCCCTGCTCCATTAAAGTAGACTTGACATTGCATTGCGGACGCTGGTTTTGTTTATCAGGCGTCTGAGATCACATATCCGTATGACAGTAAACACGAGTCGTTTGTGCTATACCTTATAGGAAATTAACGCTCCACGCAATTAACGCGAATCGTTAAAATTCGCGTTAATTTAAGTCGCGCTGATTTCCGCGACGTTAATTAAGTGCAGCGTTAACCCAGTATTTTGACCCCAATTTTGGAACCTGTCCAGACATTGTTGACACCTAAAAAACCGTGATTAACTACAAGCTTTCTTTCTTTCCATTTACCCTTTATTTTTCATCTTTCACTAAAGATAAGGGGAACGTTCACAATATTTCGAGTTCATCTTCATAGTTGTCGCTGTCAGAAGTGATGTCAATATCTTCTCCTTTGATTTCGGCCAAGATAGATTCGAATCGTCACCACCAACTGTGTCTCTTTTCGCGTTAATTTTCTTTATTCGAAAGTCGTTAATTTTCAATACCTTAATTTCATGGAGCGTTAATTTCCTGTAATAAGTCTAATAAGGTAAGGAAGTAACGCCACAGCCTTCGGGCTCAAAAATTTAGGTGACGCAAACGGAAAATACGTGAAATGAAATAAACCTGTTCTGCCTCCAATTGTTTTTCAGTGTGTTGTATGATGGTTAAGGAAGGGGAATATTTGTGTCCTGCGGGCGGGAGGCTTATTCGCGCGCGCTTTTGCGGCTTTGCCGCTCAGTAGTGCGCCCGACAAAACCGCCATGCTACGTAACCTGTGTACAGACGTCACCCCCTTCCTCAGGAAAAATCGGGAGAGGAGACGTCTGTGAATCACCGTCGTTAATCGTGTTCCGGTATACATCTGCATAAATTATTTTTTGTTTTTTCGCTGACTGTTGGAAAGGCATATGTTGAACCGTTGGTAGTTGTAGATTTCAGATTAATCTCTGTGTGCATTGTTGCATGCGTAATGAGCCGTGGATTCACATGCGATTCAGTTACGAAATTTCTACCAGCTCAGTTTCCCTGAATTTGATGTAAATATCTTTTTATCTTAGAATGGATGATAGCGTGTATAGGGGATATACTGTGTAGGACAACGAAGACAGAAAAAACTTTGTAGTTTGGAGATCGTTTTTACTTGCCTCAAGCCTCTGTTTTAAAGCGAGGCTAAGTGCGAAGCCATTGATATGCAAATTATTTTTTATTCTCTTGCAAATAAGTCATTTTCACAGCAAAGGTTTTGCAACAATTTAGCCTCGGTTTGAAAGTGAGAATTTTTGGAACTCGGAATGGACTATTTGAAATGAAGCCGATTTCTCCCGGAATTAAATTACTAAAACCGGCAAGTTCAGAAAGAGAAAGAAGAATTAAACGTCTTGTGTACACCTCCTTATTAAAACGTCACATAATACATATGAAAGGGAAAGTGAAGTGCATAAGGAAGTTTCAGTTTTTGTACAAAATGTAACTTGCTTGGCGCTAGGGAAGGGTTATCAATGTTGGTAGCGATAAGAGATCATCCATAGTACAATAGGAAGAAAGATCATGTGGGCCATCATTGTCATTACCATCATTTTAATGTCACATGCCCTTGCATGCCATTTCCATCTCAATTTTTACGAATCGAGTTATATAGCGAATATCATTTGCAGTAGCTGCCCAAACAAAGAGAAAAACTATCCGTTCAGCGGAGTAGAAATGGACTGTTCCGAATATAACTTTAATAAGACTTGCAGTTGTTTAATTTTTCACGCTTTTCACTAAAAATTCTTAACCTGGGTGGCAGAGGCTTTTCATGCGCGGTTTCCGGATTTGGTCAAGTCTATAGTAACCTATGGTACCTAGGGTAAAAAATTCCAAGCAAAAGGCATTACCACCTTATGCAAGAATTCCATCTAAGCCTGCGAAGGAACGTGTAACGAAACCCTAAAAACGACGGCCTGCAAAGGTATTTTTTCGCTCACTTGGAAAAAGTCTGGGTTCACAAATGTGTCACGTGATACAGTATCATCCACAGGGCCCAAAAATGGAAACAAGTGGTGTTGCTACTAAAACAGATACATTAATTTTAATCTAAAATTGAGTCTATTTGATATTTCAGATTAAAAAGGAGAAATTAACAGAGAATGTCAACTTCCAAGTCATTGGATTCCTCCTCATTTCTTGAGCTCAGTGAAATTACCTGAAAAAAGAATTACAAAATTAAATCAGTTTTGAGAGTGAAGTGAAGTCATTTTTAATGGTTCCAGAAATACAACACTCATGATAGGGTATCTTAAATAAAAAGCTTTTCCGCTGGTCAGATGATTATTTTTCAATGGATGTCTTTGTCTTACCTCTTCATTCTGAAAAAGGCCACTTCTTTGTTCTTTCATCATTTGCCGATGGACCCGCTTAAGTAAGCTTTTATGTTTTGATGATTTTCTTGAAATTCTTTTCATGCTTAGAGTTCCCCTTGGTTTCCTCTGTCAGAAAAAAACAAGCTTACAGTTGGCAACATAGCACCACATGAGTGTACATTAGAATCACTCACCACTGACAACAGGTTCAGTGGAGAAAAGAAGTGGGAAGCTAGGATAATGGGATGCTGCAGGAGGTAAGGGAGTGGTTGAAAGGAGAGTCATCAACAACTTGCACACACAGATTTTGCTAAGAGGTGGCTTCTGGCAAATTTCACTAACTGAAAGAGAGTTTACCATATCACACTATTCTAAAAAGAAGATGGGGGCAATTTTAAAGGTGCAGTTACACTGTAAGCAAAAAACCCAGCTTGACTAATAAACAAGCGTGCTAAGCTTTTCCAAAGTTACAATCCTGCCCTCCCGTAATTTAATAATTAAATATTGTTGATAATATTATTGCTACTATTATTATATCATCAATACTAATACAGTGAAACCTCATAACAAAAACCTTGTTATGGCGAACAAATTTTGCCAATTGACCCTTCATTATTTTGAGATTGTCATCTTGCTGTATTCAATTTTCTTGCAAACCCTCCCCCCAAGGTTTGCAATGACACTTCTTTATCACATTCAAAATAAATAAGTTTGTGTACAGTTAACATGATTTATGACTACAGAATGAGTAGCTATCTCTCTCTTACCTTGGAATGTTTTCTGTGAGAAAAACTGGAATTCTGTCTACACGTTTCTGATTGTGAATCTGAAAGAAATGAAAAATAAAACTGTAATCATGATAATAATAAAAATAATAATCGTTTATTGATAAGAAAGCTAACCACAAAATCCTATTTACAATTTCGCTAAAAAAGGGCTATCCAGTACAACTGTACAAGTACTATTTACAATTCATTTTGATTAAAATTAAACCACCTAATTTGGATTAATTAAAAAATGCATTTCAATTTTAAAAAAAATTATTCGAATACTAATACTAATCTAACTACAAAAATCCCTTTTACAATTAATTTCACTTAAAAAACTATTCAGTCAAAGCATCTTGTACATTATTCCTTTCCATTAATAATAATTTAACAATCTATACTGCACAAATGTCTATATAAATTATAATCAAATGTGCAATCTCAATTTATCCATTTATTTCATTTATTCATCAATAAGAAGTACACTACAGCACATCTTGAGATAAAAATCAAATTAAACCTCTTTTTCCTCTTTCGAACAAGCATTTTTTCCACAAGAAACAAACCATGCAAAAACTAGCCCGAGGAAACAGCCAGTATTTTGCAATGCCACTGGTGGTTTCCCCGAGAAATGATCACAACTGAGAAATGAGTGCAGAAATCCCATACTGATGACGCATCACTACCCAGATGTGGGTACTACATCTGATTGGGTGAAGCATATTTTCAACAAATCACAAGCACTTAACCCAGATCTGATCTGGAAATTGGCAATCAGTATGAACTTTAGTAGAAGACCTTACATGCACCTTTCTTTTGGGAAGACAAAACGATTGACACCTCAAGGGACACTGTGTTTATGTTCATCTTACAAGTTCTACTATAATTCAATAAAAATATGAAGCCATAATGTGGTCTGTACAAATTAGATTACCTAAGCAAAGAAGACACGAATCTCTGGAAAGATGCTCTGAAATATAGTCACGTATTCTACTGAATTTTGCATCATCAAACGCATCCAAGTCTGAAAAATACAAAAAAGTATTGACAAGATTAGGGAAAATGTTGATACCTTCAAAAAATTTCTGTAATTTGCTAGCATTTCTTCAAGCAGTAGGTTTTAGCAACCACACAAAACTTAAATCATGCACAACAAAATGAACAAAATACCCCCTTCCTCTGAACAGTCAAGCCTCTCAGGGTCACTGAGGCATGTTGTGAATGTGAAGTGTGAATGTGAAGTGTGAATGTGAAGCGTCAGTTGTGTGAGAAAGGAACCTCAGCTGAGACACAATTTGAGTATTATGACTGTAAGTTTGCGCTTTAAGAAAAAATGTTGGAATCCAAACAGCTTTAAAAATTTATCTCTTGGTTTACCATTACAAAATGTTTCTGGAAATGCTGGTTGGAAACCACACGTTTGTAAAAGGAACACTGCATACTTCAAAGGTCATTTCAGTGGAAAATTTCCCACAGCAACAGATTGTCTGAAAAGGTATAGTCCTGTTTTTCTGATTTGAATGATTTAAATTAATAAATAGAACCCACCAGTTTCAGGCTTTCACAGCTATTTTTCATTAAGTAGCACTGATTATTTTATGCAAATGAGTCCTGAGTTTTGTTTACCATTTGCCCATGGTTTGCACAAGGCAAGAGATAGAAAGCTGCCACAAGAGTGTAGCCCTGAGTTAATTAAAATCAACCAATAAAAACTTAACCCCCCCCCCCGGGGTACTCCTAAGAATTCTTAGCGGGGGGTGTGCCACCCAGTCGTCCAAAGGCTAACCATAGCTCAGACAAAAAAGTGTCATTTTCAAACCCGTTTTCAGACTCAGAAGAGGTAAAAAAACGCAGAATACATGTTTACATAGACAGAAATTATGTCACCATTACTTAGATTGGAACACCAAGGAAAAGATCCCTTAAAGTGCCCATAACCTAAAAAATTTTATTTTCTTATCTGAAAGTACACACCGAGACAGGAATTTCTGCGAAAAAATTTAGCGATTTGAACAAAACGTGACTTTTTTACGATTTTTTAAAGTCTTTGAAATTTGCCGCCATTTTGGTCCACCATTCGCATTAGTCTCCTCTCGGTTGGACAGGATCCGTGATGTAATGGTGACGTAGCTTCAGGAACTTGATCAGATCGGCCTGTCACATCTTTTCTTCCCAAGCCGAGAGGTTTTGCTTTACTTTTAGTTAGGTCGTTTCGATGAGGATCTCAACCAGTTGCATTTCGTTTGTTTGTGTATGACAAGTGAGGTTCCTGAATCTACGTCACATGACGTCACATATGAGCCGGTCAGCTGTAATGGTCAGCTGAACGGGTGTGCCAAAGAAATGTAAACTTAAAAAAATCATAAAAAAATAACATTTTGTTCAAATCACAAAATTTTTTCACAGAAATTCCTGTCTTAATGTGTACTTTCAGATAAGAAAATAAAAATTTTTAGGTTATGGGCACTTTAACTTCCACATCAAATTTGCATATTACTCTTTCCTTCTTATTCATTACGAATTGAATTGGTAGTTCCCTCAAAATCCATACCCAATTATGGACCAAAATGGGCAAAGTCTAAACTAATTTCCAGATAAAAAAAGCACAAAAACCATATCCTTTTGCACAGCACATACGTATACCTCTATGGCTTATATAACCGAGTACCCTCCCCCCAACCCACCACTCTCAGAATTCAATCCCAGTGGTAGGGACTGCCACATATGATACAGTGAGCCTCTCATGTTAATTATTAGGATAGCCAAACAAGTATACATGACAAACATAATAAATCATCACTTTAAAAAAATTAATAATACGTGCACCTATTTCAAATTCTGTGTCTGTTGGTAGAACGGTTGCCTCGGGGTTTATAATTCTAATGATGTCCATTTGTTCTCTAAGTCCCATTGTTACTGAAGCAACTCTTGTTAGCAATTCAACTGCCTCAACTTGGTCATCTGACGTCATTTTATTCCTATAAAGAACGGGTTTTTAGTTCATCCTCAAAGTAATTTATACTGTAACAACAACATACAAGAAATTTACCACTAACATTAATGCCAGAGGGGCTGTGTTCAGCGTCTGACTCATGTATACCCTTGGTTTACTAGCTAGGAGGCAGTGTCGCTAAGTGTTCAGCACATCCAACTTGCAATCCAGCAGTCTTGGGTTCGAGTCCCATTCTGGCCACTTGTTGGATTTGCTCTCAGTCATAATCTTTGGCCATGCTTGCAAATAGTAAGTTAATTGAAACATAGGTAAATGAAGTTTCAACCAAAGATAAAACTGAACTACAATATACACACAACAGCAACTACATGTACCAAAAGAGAAATAAATTACTATAAAATTCAGTGTTAAAATAAAATAAAATAATGAACAAAACAAACTAAGAAAGAAATAAATTAATTGCAATAGATGAGACCATTGTGGATGAAATAATATTAAGTTGACTACCTAATGCTACTTAAACATTTTTTAGGGTGGAGTAATTTCCTTCCTCTTTAACCTTGTGCTGTTAAATAATGTTGGACAAAGCTCATAGCAAGCAAGCTTATGGAAAAAGAAACTTGCTTGGGATTTAACATCCATTCATTTACCTCTAATTAAATTGTGGAACTGTATATTATCACACAGCCACTCTCAAGCCTATCAGAGGACAAAAAGCTGTTTATTATTTTATTTCACTTATAAATAATTTTTCTAACTTGATTTTCCTCATCCCATTACTTATGTAACAGAAATTGACCTTAGACACTAAAGCCTGGTCCTCCTAGCTATATGCTAGTAGTGTTTGTGTGCTTAGCTAGTATGATAATCCTCACTAGTGATGTAAGCAGAATTAGATTACATGCTAGCTAGTGAGAACAGATTTTGACCTAAACATAAGCATGTCGTCTGATCATAACAATACCTATATGTCATGGCCAGCCTCACACTACTTATTAATCTTATTAACTCTGTTCAGGTATTTCCTCTGTTTGGTGGGGGGAAGGAATAAAGAGGGCTGTTTTCTTTTTGTTTTTGGGCTTCCAGGCAGTTTTTGGGGACGTCTCTAGACAATTTTGCCTTTCTGTGTAAGTCATTATAATAACAACACCTGTTTTTAAAACATGATGTGAAAAAGTGGTAAATACAAGAACTGTGGCCCTATGGGCAAAGTCTAATTAAAGTGAATAATATTCACTTTGGTTTTTAGGAATCTTTCAGAAAAAAATTTCCATGTGACACACACTTACCAACTTACACCAAAGTCCATTGAACTCTGTAACTTTTGACATGGACAGGTAAATTCATTTTTTAACTTTGAACTAAGGTTCTTGTTATTCTTGAATTTGTTCCTTCTTAATATATCATCCACTAATGAACTTGAAGACCTTTTACTGCAATTATTAACTTTCTTCTCGGCACTTTTTCTTGAACATTTTCTCCAGTTGAGGTTGCTGCTATCAATAGCACTTAATTCTATGAATAAAAAAAAAAATGTTGAAACAAGTTAATAAAATAATGCATGATTCACACCAGGAGTATTAATTTGGTTACCATATAGAAGATATTTCCTTACATCCATCAGATACATTTTCTCTAAATTGAGGATCTAGTTTTCAATCCGGTCCATAACAGATAAAAACAGAAAGGAGAAATAATGGGCAACTTCCACATGTACAGCTCCAAACGATACTGAGGGATGGGAATATCAGACTGTTTCTCAAAAAAATGGAAAAAACCCTGCATTCAGTATTTTGAAGATACAACCATTATTGTCTTCACTAGACTGTGGCTAGACTTGCCACAAGTCAACCTCCAGGTATTTTTTTAGGTCACAAAGCAGCTGAGCAGGTGATGAAGTTGTGAGAGGTCGACTTGTCTCTCTAAAAGGGTCTCTATTTGCATTTTGCACCAAAATGGGGAGTAGCATGACTCGCATTTGGGGTTTTAGGTTACCTTTGCGAGCCCTTGAGTTCAATGCATTGATGATTCCACTGTCGTGAGCGACAACTTTATCCACAAGAGTTCTTAAGAGCTACCTTGATTGGTCTAAGCACAGCAACCCATTTTTGGGTCCCAAAATTGGCGCCAATCAAGTATGAAAAGTCCTTCACCCTGCACCACATTAAAATAGACGGACTTTTTGGAAAGTCTAGACTGTGGCAGGACTAGCTCAGTCAATAGAGTGTACACTTTAGAAGAGGATGTTGTAGGTTCAGTTACAATCAGGGACAAAAGTAGCTGACACACTTGTCTAGAACACACCATTGCTTTTATTAACAATTTCATTCATTTTTTATTTCAGTCTGTTTAAACGCCGTAAATCCCCCCACACCCAAATCAATATTGTATGTAGTGAAAGTAAGACTTGAGGATCTATAATACAACATTGATTTTGGGGCAAGGGGATGGGGGTACATTGAGGGGAGGGGATACATACATGTAGGATCACTATGTGAAAAAGAGCAACTTTAAAGAAGTATCTCAACACTTTTGTCCCTCAACGTAGAGCCATTAAAAAAGACATAGAGACCCCTTGCATCAACGCCTCCTCCTTACACACTTCAAACCAGAAGCCCCTGCACTTGAAACACTTGAAAGACTGCTGCATAGAACTCATAAAAATGGATTGAGTCCTATTCAAGTGTTCTTTCTGCAGCTGCTTAAGTTGCATGCTTAGTTCCAATAATCTTTTGTGTGTTAGATTTTTAGTCAAAATAATAATTCGAGTATGATTGGAGAAAAGGAATGAAAAGCTTAGTGTTAATTGAAGGGATGGCTTTCCCTACAATCCTACAAAGCTCAGACTCTAAAATTGCAGATTTTCAAAAGTGCTGGCCTTAAGGCAAAAAAGCTCAAACATTGTAAAAAACATACCGATGTTTGAATGGTCTTTACTGTGACTGGCTTAATTTTTCAATTAAATTGATTTTAGGTGTTTGCTATCAGATCAAGATATAAGAATACTCAACCATATTATTTATACCTCTGCATTTTCTCTCCAATTCGGCAATGTTTAAACATGAACCCTGGAAAACAAGATAGAAAAAGACCTTTATAAAAAACTTACTGTAGAACTGCTACACTGTAAGTTGTCATAATAAAAATGGGTAAAGGGATGATGACATGTTACTTTAATCTTAATAAACTACTACTCAATCAAAGTTGAAAACAAATGTTAGGCAATCATTAATAATTATTATTATGAAATAAAGTTAATAATATTATTGTTAATTATGAAGTAAACCATGTGAATCAATGAACTTTGAGTGAGACAATAAAGTCGAAGAACAGATGTTTTATGAGTCAAATTAAATGAGTCATGAGTCAATGAGTCAGATCTGAAAAAAATAAAAGTTTCGGTAGAAACAATAAAATTAAGCATTACTTTTACTTAATTTGTCTTCTTGCGTCATTGCTGCCTGCACATGCAAGGCCTATTTCTGACATGAAATCTCAACCTGGGCTGTTTGTTAGCAATATCCCAGGCCCTGCCACTACCACTAGGTGCAAGCCCCGAAAAATAGCCTTCCCAAGACACCCTTAAAGAACCATTTAAACCATCAGACAATCCATACTACTAGAGTTTCCATACCAGAAGTGAAGTTCTGCCCGAAGGTTGTTCATATTATAGTTGATGTACGAGTTTTAAACAGGCAAACTAATGTAAATAAACACAAACATAATGCAAACAATGAATGCCCAAAGATTTTAAACAATCAACGAGCCTTGAAAGCCATTTTAAATTACAATGGGTATACAATACTATAAAGACATGCAGATAAGCCGCACCACGAGTTTAGCAACTCAAATTTTGGAAAAAAAGTTTTTCATGAAAAAAACTCGAAAGAAATCCAAAGTCGAGACTATGAAGTGTTTTGTCTTCATCCAAGGCAAACTCGCCAATAATTGATCGAAAATTACTTTAAAGTGTTACCCGTAATTTTAGCTCTTTAGTAGAATAAACATAATGTCCACCAATTATGACATATGATTGATATTATTCTGGTATTTGTTCACAGGTATTTCTCCATTCGAGGCAGTTTTTCCATAGAATTTTGCACGTAAATTTGTTGTTTTCTTGCATGCACTCTGCGAAGCTGTGTAACCAGGCATATCAGACGATGGAAGACTGGACACTGGAAGCAGTGCAAAATGGTCTCGCAGATAAGCTGCACCTACGATTTTGATCGCAAATTTTTGGAAAAAAGGTGCGGCTTATCTGCAAGTCTTTACGGTAAAACCTCAATAATGATTATTCATACACAGTATGTTTCTTATATAAACACTGATTGTGTACAACTGTTCAACTTGCTGTTTCATACCCCTCCTTGGGGAAATTACAATTCAGTTTGTTTGCCTCGTAGCATCATTCACCTTTTAAGGCGAGTAAAACTGATTGGAAAAAGTGGTGAACTACATTGGAAAGATTATCTACTGAAAACAACTCTGCTATATAGATTGTTGGAATGGACACTTAGTAAAAGTAATGCTTAATTTTATTGTTTCTACCAAAACTTTTATTTTGTCAGATCTAACTCATTGACTCATGACTCATTTGACTCACTAATACTTTACACTCAATAAAGTCATGTTTTCATCCATTTGATGTTTTTTATAAACAAAGGTTTACAAAATACAAGCCCAAAAAACTGGTTGGCTTACAGGAAAATGTGAAGTTTTGAAGCTTTCATCTTCAATGTCAATAAATCCATCATCAGAATTATATTCTGAAGCATTAACAGAAGATGCAGCAGAAGTTGATTCTCTGTACCAGTAGTTTCCATCATCCTTACAGTCTACTTCTTGGCCACTACAGAATAAAATCAAAAGTGTGCTTAACAAAACTAAATAATTTACAGTCAAACCAGGTCACGCGTACCCCCCAAGAAACCATTAATGAATTTATTATTCAAAAGTTGAATCCGTTGCTAGTTGTAGATTTCAGATTGATCTCTGCAGTTTTGCATGTGTAATGAGCCGTGAATTCACACGTAAGGCAGTTATGAAATTTCTACCAGCTCCGTTTTCCTGAATTTGATGTAAATGTCTTCTAAGAATCTTAATCCATTCAAAGATTTTAGATCTGACCAAATACAGAGAAGTTCTCGTAAAATATTCACTGCTCATTACGCATGCAAAAATGCCGCTTTGAATTTGACACCAGTTACGAGAACGACTAACGGATTCATTTTTCAAATAATCAATTCATTAATAGAATCTTGGGGGGTATGCTTGACCTGGCTAGACTGTCATCATTGGCTTAGGAATGTGGTACAGGGAACAGGGACCAGCAACTTTATAACCTATGAGCAAGCTCTTCGGGACGCTCTGGTGGCAAGGCGGGAAAAGGAAGTAGAGCTTGCAACTACATCTCTGGAATTCGAATCCCACCTCCAATTCCCCTATAGCTCCCAGTCGACTGAGCTGTCAGATTTCTGCCAATCAGCGCGAAGTGGAAACAAGCGTGGAAGTAAACAAACATTGAACAACACAAGCCAAGGATTAATAATGACATTACTAATGTCCATCTCTGCCAATCAGCATTTCGCATTGCCTTTTTCGATGCAGATATTCAAATTCCAGAGTGGTAGTTGCAAGCTCTCCTTCCTTTTTCCACCCCACCACCAAAGCACCCAAGAGAGCTTGCTAGTAGGCTAGCAACTTTATTCAAAACATGGTAGTCCTGCCTCATGGCAAGAAGCAATAGAAGCCTTAAAGATTCAAAAACAAGGATGACTATGAAGACGAGACTTGACTTTTTAAGTTTTGTAATGTTTTCTCCAAAAATATACACTAAAGAAAGCTTGACTGTACCTTTTTCCAAGAGAAAACTGAGCACAGTTATTCTTATTGAAGGAGGTTTAGCCCTCTCCCGATTACAAAAATGATAAAACTTCTAATATTCATTAACTAGGACATTCTTGCAGTGGAACGGTGATGCCTGTTACATTTCCCCCTAAAATGAAGCTGATTTGCATGCATGACGAATTCTTCGTTTTCACTATCACGCAATAAACACGGCACAAAAAAATACATTTGAAACCGTGCAGTGGTAGACGTCAAGAAAATGAAATGTTATAAAAGACTAAAATATTAACAATTTGTCCAAATCTCAGGTCTTTGTGGCCCATGGTTTCTGAGTTATTTGCCGAAACATTTCATGCACCTTTGTAGAGCTTTGTATGGAAATGCCATATTGGTGGACAGAATCTGTCCACCAATATGGCCGCCAGAAATCAACAAAAACATCTCGAGTTCACTTTTTCTATAAAAGCTCTTCCTTTTCACTCGAGAGCTAGCATACGTGCGCATAAACACATCTTTTAATACCTGAAGTGGTTAAACTGCTGAAAATGAAGCGGAGAGATTTTTTTCAATGAGACAGCAATCCTATTTTGGGTGTCACGCAATGTGAAAACTCGTAAGTTCAAATTGCTGTATTTTCGGAATGAAACATGCTTTGGGGCTGGAAACTTAGGGGGTGTTTACATGACACCGGGGCGACTTTCGCGCCGCGACGAGTTCACTCCGGTTCCCTCTCATGGCTCTATATTTGTTTACATGATACCACCACAAAAAGTCATGCTGGCGCGAGTCGCCCCCACGTGAGTTCACTCCGGTTGTCGCACCGGGGCGAGAATTTCACTCCAGTACGAAATCTCGCAATGGTATCATGTAAACACGAAACGACCACCCGTTTCGGTGTGAAATCAGTCTAATGTTTGCGATTTTGAATCATACGTGCATTTTATCAACATGAAGTGTACCTTCAAATAACGAGATCATATGTGAAATAACCCAGTCATCATGTAAATGCGATACGAAATAAAAAAGTCATGTCGGTATGAAACTCGCGCAGGGGCGAGTTTTCTCATGTAAACACCCCCTTATACAAAGATTTGTTTTTTATTAACCTTCAACCTAGTGTAAATAAGAATTCGTAAAACCTCGCTTTTTTTGACTTTGCAATCTGATGACATCACTGTGAAAACCATCAAAATCTTTTCCTCATAGTTGCATGTCCTTTCCTTGGAATCTAAAGGTCTCTATAAATATGCTGTGATTACTAACCACTCAACTTCGGCAGCTACATCAGCCTCAAAAAAAGATGGAGAAAAGTCATCAAAGAAGGAATCTCTCCTAAATGGAGGGGGTGTTCCCCAGAGTCTGCAAACAGAAAAATAGGATCAGACAGAGTGTAGCTTGATTCCACTAAGTGAGAATAAAATTATTTCAAAATTAATTTTCACCTAACCAGTAGTATTAACCATGGGCTAGTTGTGTCTAATTTGTTTGAAGGCATATACATGTATGTTTAGAAGGTACAAGGCATTTAATTATTCCACGGAACGAAATTGAGAACAAAAAAGGCTTAAATCACCTTTGAGTTATTGCCTTAACACTTCCTGTAACTGGAAGAATAAAGTTTATATATATTATGCTATGAAAGTATTTACTCCTGATTTCCATTTATCATGATCACTGAGAGATTCTGACAGTGTGAAAACTAATTAAGTGACGTGTGATAAACTGTTTTGTCAGGTTAAAGTAAGTCTTACAGAAACGTTTCCAATGTATAAAAGAAAGCTCTCTCAAAAACTCGATGAGACCACACGAAAACCAATAAAGATTTCATCGTCGATAAATGACCCAAACTTACCATTCACTCTCCAGATCATTTACATGATAATAATAGAGATGAAGAATATTTAACGGAGTACATCTGGCTACTAGTTAAAATCAAGGAACGGAAAATCTATGTAACACGTAAGCTTTATGCTTTACGATGTATTCCATCACAACAGCGTCCATGGCGATTCTTCAACGAAGCTCACCTCATTTCGCCGGTGTCGTCAGGAACTGCTAGCATCCTAGACACACGTCCTGAAACATTGTCCTTCACACGCGATCTTTATACTCAAAGTTTAACGGTAAAATATCTTCACAACTTCGTTTTCGTTCTCCTGAACGCTCTAAGAACAATGCATTCTGGTGAAATAGGACCAAGTTTTCACTCTGCCTTCGTCTCGCACAGCCCACGTGGCTCTAGCCAATCAGAAAACGCGTTTTTCGCCATGTGGGTACCCCTCTTACGCAATTCAGATTTGCCATATTTGGCATGTTCAGGAAGTTCAATTTCTGGTCTGCGATCATGTTCTTGGAGACAGCGGTGAGGCCCGGGGAGAGTCTTCCTTAGTCATTGCCCCGGGGGGAGGTACTGACGGGAAGTTTGGCTGGTGGTGCGCCGCCTAAAAGCTGTGTCTTTGATCTTGAGGGGTGGCGAATGGTACCTCGAAAAACGTGGGTCTCGGAAAATTTTGGCAGGATCTCAAAATCTCGGAAGCGTTATTGATACGGTCTCGAAGTCTCGTTTTTGCATAGTTTGTTTTTACTTTTTTGGGTCTCGAAACTTTTTACCAAAGAGTCTCGGGCTCGGATTTCTAACTAGGATCTCGGCAGGCGAGTCTCGGATTTTACCATTCGCCACCCCTTCTTTGCTGTCTTGATCTTAATGTTAAATTCAAACAGTGGAAAAAGCATCAAAGCAAGTCTCTAGATAGTACGCGCGAGCAGTCAAACAAAAGGTGTGGAACGAGAGAGCGAGACTTGGGGGGGAGACACTGCGGGCGTGTGAGGCTCGAGCGCTTCGCTTCGCGCGCGTAAGACGCTTAAGCCACGCTTTACCGATTTTTTTACTGATTTTGAGAAAATAACCGACTGTTTTGCAGTCTATAGTGGCCTATATAGCAAATTTATGGAAGCGTGACGGCAAAGGTCCTAGTTTTCCAATTAATCCTTAGAATAAGGTATAAGTAATGTAAAAGGACTGAGTGGAGTACAATTCAAGGAGTAATGAGGCGAGTAATTTCAAATCGTGCCAGGCCGTCAGGTTGATTTGAAATTATGAACCCGAAGTCCTATAATCAATTAATTGTGTCAATAACAAAATGCGAGAATCTCAGTCTAGGAATATTTATTAATGTAACCTGAGATCAGGCTAATATTTTCGTTTCGCTTTGTAACATTTAGGCGGGCAGGACGAAACGGAAAGAAGTTTAGCGCGACGACGTAAAAGAGATCTCAGGTTATTATTAATATAAATAAATTCACTGGACCAGTTAGTTCATCTATTTTTCTTTTCCAGTTGAAGCTGGACAGCTTAACATGCTTTTTTCATTGATTTTGATTGGTTATCATTTGCTATGTAGTTAAATTTTATTGGCTAGTGGCATTTGCTACTTGATTTTCATTGGTCCTTTAACTGTCCGCTTACAAGCTCCTCAACCTCGTCCCAGGGGGCTTTTCCCTGGCTTTGGAGGTGGGCCGGGGAAAAGCGCCGGCTGGGGAAGAGGTTGCAAGCTCCCGGTAATCGTACAGGTCAAATAGCAAAATAAAGCTATAAATATGGGCTGTTAAGATCCAATCAGATTCAAGCATCTTGTTATTGACACAATTATACAGTTCGAACAGCACGAAAGCTAAAAACGAGAGTATTATTGGCCTATAGGAGCCTTTTTGAATGCAATTTTTCGGGTCCAAATTATAGTAGCGAGACACAAATATCAGAAACACTTCGGAAGGCAAAACCACAACGACAAACCAGTGAGGGTCCGCCGGATCTTTAGCAGACCTGGATCAGTAAAATCTTGAGTTAAAACAGTAAACTGATCCTTACGGCAGGAAGAGTGATAGAAAAAGTAGATATATAGGCCCTTATGGGTCCCGTTCCGTTAGTTAGCTCCAGTCCCCTCTGTCGGAAGAGTACGCACCGAGAAAGTGTCATGTCTTCCAACACTGGTTCTCACAACAATTTTGTGTTTATTTGGATCTGAGCGGATACGGAGTTGCTTTCTTTCCGGTTGAGACGATGGATATCTTATTAGCAGTTCCCTTGAAAATTTTGCTGTGAAAAATGTAGTCTTCATGAAGTATGTTCATCGTTTAACCGTACAGCGTCGATTGGCTAGAAATTTTCATGAACGCGGCTTATAGTAGCAGCCGCCCAAGGGATCGAAGCGTGTAAACTGCAAGAAGTAGGGCAAGAGCGTCTTTTAAAGCTATGATGATACGACGTGGGACGAAAACGAGATCGGACTCGGACTTTCCAGATCTTATGAATCACGCGACAGACGCCTCTGACACTACGAGCATTCTAGAAGATGGAGCAACAAGTCCTACTGCGTCGTTCACCTCACACTCGAAAAGTGGGCACAGTAAACACGATGGTGACTCCAGAAGAGAGACAAAAACAGTCAAGGTTGCCCTCCCAGGGGCGAAGAAAGTTCAGCCTGCGGCTAAAAAGAAAAAGTCCACACCAGATTTGGTATTTAAAGCAATAAATAAGATTTAGTTGCATTGACATTTGTAGTTGTCCATTTTACATTTGTCCCTAAATGTGCATTCCTCAGGGAACGGCATTGAATTTAATTCAGACAAGTCTTCAGTATTGGCTTATCTGTTGACGTCCACTGTTATTTTTCTTTCGGTAGGATATCCATAAAGAAATTATAAAATGTCGCGATGAAGGGTCAACACATTTGGATCTGAGCAAAGCAGCGGTAAGGTCTTGTAGAAGATAAGGAGGATATTTACACTTACGGCTTTAGCTTATACTTATATTACCTAACCCTGTTTGGTAGAAAATTGCTCCCATAACCTTTTACTGTGTGGTTGTAAAACGCTGCTTCTAATGGACTAGACGTGTGTTAAGGAAAATGCAACTAAGTGAGCGTGCAGGATTTCGAGTAGTTTAGATTTCCGGGATCGAAATTTTCGCTTGTCTCGTTGATATTTTTGCCCTTGGGGAATTTCTTTTATTTCCAGCTGCTTTGAGCTCGCTATCCGCGTTTTTCGAATTGAATTTTCTTTATAGCAAATTAGATAACTTGAAATATCTGCGGTAATAGCTCTTGCAAAAAGAAACGAAGGATTTACGTGCTTAAATTTCCATTTTTCGAACGTGATCGTTGATCGGGTCACCCACCTGTCCAAAAATATCGCTTACCCTGACTTACAAGAAATCCAATATGTCATTATCGAATGTGCATGTCTTTGTCTTAAACTTCCTTTCTTTTGATATTTCAATGTATAAATATTTGATTATGTTCTCTAGTTAGCTGGAATAATGTACCTTTAATATAATGAATTTGGCGAGTAGAGATCCTCCTGCTGTCGATCGAGTTTTTTATTCTTGATGTCTTTGTTTTGGAGAGAGTTACGTTATTTGGTGAATGTAGTATAATGAAAGTTGCAAATTAGCTCGATTTTAAGGCTGAGGCAGTCTACGCGTAGTAAAAGAACTCATTGTTTTCTTTTTTAATGCTGAATCAACACATCCTTTATCATAAATTATAGATTAATTTCTGTATTGAAACTCAAATTCAGCATATTCTTTTCCAGCAGTAATTTGCATTTGGTTACCAGAAAATTAACCTTTGTGAAGTTTGAATGTCACAAAGTGAACAATTAAATTAAATCAAAGAACATACATTGAACCTTGAAGGGATCAAACCAAAAAAAACAGGATATAATTGGGAAGATCCTATTAGGCCCAGCCAAATGAATGCTACATCTTTCAACATAGTTGAGTGACTCTAAACAGTGTTGAACCTAGAAGCCAGATCAGCATGTTTAATTTCTTAAAGGGGCTACACATTTCACACTGTCTTCTACCTTTCTAAAAAGCTCCAGTTTTGTTATTCAAGACTGTAGGCATTGACTGTTCCCTGTCGTCTCTTGCTACGGATGGCAAAGATGGACGTGGATTGAAACTTGAAAAAGTTTTAGCGCTATTCCTGCAAAAGCCACCAAAGAAATAAATTGTTATGGTTGGTGCTCCTTGATGAAATTTGTTTGATATTGTCTTCATGAATAACAAACTCGACAGAAACATTTTGTCTGTGGGTAAACACACTAAGTAATGACTTAACCAGAGAATTGACCTCAAACAGCAATATTCTGGTGACATAGTTTCGTTAAGATCATTATCTTCATTGTGATGTCGGGAGAGTTGATCTTGCGAGCTGCTTCTCATGAACAGGCTTTTGATTTCCACTAAATTTCTGTGATTCTGTAGTTGGAACAGAGGCTTCACCATGTAGAGTCGTCCTTCCATCTTGTTACTCAAACAGCAACCAAAAGTTTTTCCTCAAACCACTATTCCTATCGGCTTTGGCAAGCTATTCCTGAGTTGGAACATAAGTTGTAAGAAGTGTCATTCAAAGTCTAGAAGAGTTTAGCTATAGATTGACCCTTCTGTTTGAGTATTTAGTGGGAAATAATTGGATATGAAGAGTAATAGAATGACAGGGTTGAGCAACTTGGGTTACAGTATTGTTAAGTTAAAGGATATTTTAAGCATTTAAGAAAGTGCTTCTCACTTCTCCTTATGGATCTTGTTTCTTGAAAATGATATTAATAAACTCCACAGAATCATACACTGTAAAATGCCAAATATTTTATTCTTTCCATGATTTCTTAATCTGAGTCTCTCTTTCATATAAATTCTAATTCCTCACTTTCAAATATGCCAAGTCCCAAAATAATCCATAAAAGCTCCAGGGGACCCTTGGAACATGCAGGGCTGTCACTAAGATTTCAAGTTGCTGGGTACATCTATATGTATTTGATGGCAGGGCATTGAATAGCTACATAAAAGAAGCTCTTTTGGTTTTGTTTTCTATAAAAGTTGGGGTTGGGGGTGGGGGGGGGCAGGGTCATTGTAGCGGCATCAGCTCCGGTGTCGGAGAGATCCGTGAAACTAAGAAAAACTAAGTGACTCACAGGTTCCACAAGGCTGGAATTTATTGTGTCAACTTTTACAGCGATCCCGTTGTAGGACGTGTTGGGGCGAACGCTCTAGTAGGTTCTGAGTTCAACAGCAATAAAGCTTGAAAAGGTTACCCGTCGAATTTCTGTGAGCCTTAGAGAAAATTACGCACGTGTAGCGGTATTTAAGCTGAGGTCATGTGACGGCTGGTGGAAAATCATTGTGACGTAAAATGCGGTTACAATAAAGAAAATAGCTAAAAATACAACAAAACTAAACTAAGGCACACGGGTGCCGTTACAGTCGTCGTATTCAGGGGAAAATCCTTGAGAATTTGATTACAAAGATTCTGGAACCAACATTGGTCTCTGCATTAGTCTCTTGAGTAAGAAATCCTTTCTTTATTGTGTTAAGGGTCATCTTTGGTTTTGTTATCAATAGATTAAATTAACTGAACAATCATCAGTTACAATCAGAAAATCGCATTATCTGAATTCCATTTTTTTATTTTTCACCTGTGTGCAAGTCAAAAAATATCATTTATGTCGATTTGACCATAAAAATTAAGAAGTGCTGTAGCCATGTGTTTTAGAACCCACATGAAATGTGTAGAAAAAGGCCATCAATGGATTATATAATAGGTGCATTGAGTCCATTTGAAAGACAACCCACAAGTTTCAATACTCTTATTTTCCAATAGTAGTTTTTATTGGTTTTTTGTGGTAATTGAGTAGGTTTTTTGATAGATGATCGATTATAATATCTATTGTTGATGCAACAATAGTAACTTATTTTGGTATTCGTTTATATAAACCGGAGTAATCCTACTCTAATTCAGCCAGTAATGTGTACTTTGTGGTTTTGTTTTATCTTTGGTTCAGTCTTTACTTTTGAAAAGCCAGCAAGGATGAGTTTCTTTAACTGTTGACTGCTTTTTTGTCATTACACTTGCTGCAAAAGTTAGTAGCACTAGAGTTATGACTATTTAATAAGCCCAACTGAACATTAAAAAGCTGCCAATCTTGCTTTGTCTTGTAACCACAGTTTTAAAACCTTTAATCCAGAAATAAACAGAGTGGATGCCTGAGCCTGTTATTTCACTTTGCTTTGCCTTTGTGCGCCTATAATTAGCCTTTATCCCTTAGTCACTTGTTCACAAACTTTCTTTCATTGAACCAATCAGAGATTGCTTGTTTTACCAAACTAATTTCTGTTACCTTGTCCTTTATTGGGTCTAGTCAAACACTCAATGTGATAATTGACTCAATTTTTTCCATTCTCTAGGTGACAGCACTACCCAAAGAACTCAAAGAGGTATTTACTGTTCTAGTTACACTGTAACTTCTACAAGTATTTTCTAATTTAAAATGTAGTGATTGAATAAAATATCCCACTATAACGTACGCTATTATTAGGAGTCGATACTGAAATTTTCAGTGTTATTGAATTCTCTAAATAAGTCTTTGTTCATTAGAGCACCCATCACTCAAACCTTGATCAGTTATTGTAAGGCCTTACCGTCAAACACCACTTTACAAACACCCATTTGTTATGGACACCTCATTGCTACAGACTGCAGGTTGCTGCATGTGTCCCTGGGGAAAGAAAGGCCTTTCTTTTTCTCAATAATCAACCTGATTATTAGGGACACCCAGTTAAAATGGACAGTCTCAATGTCCCCCCCCCCCTCCCCCCAGTGACCGTATTAACGGGTGTTTGAGTGTAATTAATAATGTTTGCAATTTTGGCATTTTTTGTTTTTAATGAGATGGTATTGGTGACAATCAGCCTCCCTGAACTTGCTATGAAGGTTGTATTGTCTTCAGCCTGAACCTTATAAATGCAATTAGTATAATTACATTGATGATTATCGAAAATAGAGCGCTGTGATTGGCTAGGAGCTTTCCTTTATCCCGCTATAATCACCGCGCGGTGATTATAGCATTGAAGGCTAGTAGTTTTCAAAATGGCAGCCAGATTTTTTGATGTTTCGGGGTCGGAAATTGATCAAAAATTTTATTTTCTCGAATAATCATCAATGTAATTATACTAAAACAATTAGTCGCCTCAGGCGACGTGAATATCGGTGAATAGTCACCGAGACGAAGTCAAGGTGACTATTCGCCAATATTCACGTCGCCTTCGGCGACTAATTGTTAAATATCCACATACAAATTTTTCACACTACTCTCCATACCTTTCCTTTAAGAATTTATTCATTGAGAGAATTATCCATTTTGCCACTGTCTTATGCTGACTGTATTTGAGGCGTTAGTTGTAGCATTAGTGTGGATATGAAAATGGAAAAAGTTCTGCACCTTCCACCAATTGGACAGGCCAGGGTCTCAGAAGAAATATTCATTATTATAAAGACATTCATGGTTAAAATTTATCATTTTTTTATGTTTTCAGCTAACCCAGTTAAAGGAGCTTTATCTCTATGGTAACAAAATTGCAACTCTTCCTCCAGAAGTTGGGATGCTGAAAAACTTAGAAAAATTGGCATTAAATGAGAATAACTTGATTGACTTACCAGGTAATTGTAGAGTATTGTACTATTATTGTATAGTTCCATGGGATTATGTAAACGTATGGTAATCATGGATTTGGTATTACTGCAGTGCCAAAAGATATGTATTTCTGGCTCAGTGGCTTAGAGAGGTTTTTGTAAGGGACAATAATAGACCAGCTTCAGGCATTATAAGTGTGAAACAATAAAAATTGTCCAAATAAGGCCATTATTTTCAATGTACCTTGTTTATTTCTTTTGGTACTGGGGTGCAAAGAAAGTCAGTTTTACAGCCTGCCTTTCGGGGAGGCTGCCGTTAGCATGTACTAGCCAACAAGTCATTTCAACTAGCCCCAAAACCCTTTTGGATTAGCAGGATTGATTACAATCCTTCTGCAATTTGAATTTTCCCAAAAAACAGCACTTGTCCATCGGGCAAGTTGATAACAAAAATCACTAGCCAATAGCAAAATCCACTAGCCCCACTCTATTGGACACAACTTTCTTTGCATGCAGGGTACAGTTATTGGATTTTTCTCATTTTTTCATTTTATTAAATCATTTTAATGTTTTTGGCAGATACACTGGTAAAGCTAAAGAACTTAAAATTACTTGACTTGAGACACAACAAGATGAAGGAGGTATAATTACAATATTGAATTCATTAAATCAGCTTTAAGAATTTTAAAAACTTGTTCCATGGGTTATTAATCAGCCATTTTTATAGGGTTGTAGGAATGACAAGACTAAAAATTAATTGGGTTCAAAATACAAATTTGGTAAGACACTTGAGACCCAAATCTTGAAAATTCTAGTAACTTTCAAGGTTAAAAGCCAATATTATTTTTTTCTAAATCTGAATCTATCAGAGGTTGGTGGGGCTACCAACTTGACTGAAATTAGCCACTTAAGAAAATTCAGTTTCACAGCAAATTCAGAAGGCATATGCGCTCATCATATGTAGAAGAACATTTTCATGACTGTTGGTTCTTGGTGGAGTTCTCATCTCTCAATCTGTCAGCAGAAAGTCAGTGAGAAAGGTGCATCACTCAATAGTGAAATTTCATTGTTGCCACAGGGCTGTACTCTAGCTGAGCCCGGTGACCTGTGGTGCCTAACTTTTGCTCTTGGGCTAATAGAAAATCTTACTATTTTCGTACAAATCAAATGTTGGGTGCCCTGGATTTCACAGGTTCAGAGCACTGGACTCCCTTCAATTTTTCTTAGAACACAGCCTTGTGTCATGATACTAAGAGAAAAGGGGGGCTTTCAGCTGGTCGACCCCCCGTATCTTCCCAAATGTATACCCCTTTCCTAATATGAGTGGGGTTGGGGGATGTAGTTTAATAATTATTTGTCCAATCAGTGCTGAAGGATTACATTTTGCAAACTCAACAGAGGTGGTAGTTTTGACAGCTGACATTTATTTTTTCCAATTTTGACGGTTGACAGTTAAGTTTTAACGCTTTTGACAGTTGAGGGTTAGTAAGTAGAAATTCAGTCCAAGAATTAAAAGTAAATATTAATTTCTGTATAAATCAATTTTAACTTTTGGGTCTTGGAGGTTGTCTTGGGTTTTCGCTTTCAAGATTTTGAAATATTTTCATATATAAGCAAGCTGTAATGTCTAGAGAGTGTGTTTTTGACAATATGGGAACTGATTTTTCCAGTTTAGAGATTCTTCAGGAGCCCGAAGTCTGTGAAGATCAGCTGAAAAAGCAAAATTTGAGATACCTTAAGAGTTTTTGATGGTTAATATTAATCTGCATTTATGACAGTTGAGGGCAAAATATAACCTTTTTTGATGGTTGACAGTTACATTTTAGGCTGTTTGACGGCTGACAGTTAACCCCAGTGAGAGCCTCCAATAACAGTATAATTTCTCCTCTAAGTGTAACAGCTAAAACCCAACACGTCTTTCCATGCCCAAAATGTTTTCAGAATATTCAGGAAATTGGGCTAAGAAAATGTGTCTCGGAAATGTGTTTGATAGTGCATGCTTGAACTAAAGCTGATTTGATGTATTGTCTTTGCAGATTCCTCCAGTGGTATATCGACTTACATCACTAACAACTCTTTACTTAAGATTTAATAGAATCATTGCTGTGGACCCTGAAATTGGGAACTTGAGGGTAAGCCAGAGTAATTATTATTACCGGTATCGTTGGTTTAATCTGCTAAACAAAAGCAAACTTGAAGAAAAGATTCTAATGGGTATTGTCCAATAGTAGTAGTAGTATCATTTGTCACACAATGCAAAAACAAAAGTTACTTTACAAAATGCAGGGTTCTCCAGAAAAATTGTAGTGGAAGGAGAAAAACATTAAATAGGCGGCTGCAACCAATTATTAGATTGAAAAGCACGTCTTTCACATGGCAGAACTGTGTGTAGGCGTGGGGATGGGAAGGGAACTACCCACAACAACAACAACATACAACATAAACTTTATTTATACTCAAATTTTAGAGTAGCTAACTAGCTAATATCTTCGAGCTAACACTACATGAAAATAATATAGAAATATATATGCATTAAATGCATTCATTTAAGTAACAATAATAAAATGATATTAATAATAATATGTACATAAAAGAAAAGAAAAGAAAATATTATTTAGCAATTTACAATTTTAAGTTTAAGTATGTCAAGCAAAAAGAATCTACATGAAGGTAACATCTTTTATTTTGGTCTTTAAGTCTGCAAAAAAATTGGTATGAAAAAAAGTCTGGCAGTGCATTCCACTGAGGGAACAGTGCACTCACCTTCACTGAGGGAATCCAAGGAACTCCACTGGGAATATTTTTCAGTGCATTTTGGTTGACCATTAGGATGGGACCTTTTTTTACCCGGACACAATTACATCAACCAATTTGAGTGTTAGGAACCAAAATGAAATGAAATAATATGGGTTTATCATCCTATACAGTATTATACAGTATTTAAAATTTATTTTCTGTGAGTAGCCAGCACCTTCTGTGTCAGCTAGATGGCAAATTTTTACCAGTTGCCAGAGCTTGTGGAGAACCCTGGAAAATATATATCATGATTCCATAATAATGGTACTGCTAGTTATGTCAGTTCAGTTTGTGAATAGTTTGAACCCAGAAGTCACTTCATAAGAAGGTTGAGTATGATTATCTGTGTGAACGTAGTCCTGAATAAGACTGTTGTTGTCAGGGTCAAAGTGTGATGTATGGTATTATTGAATCCCCTCTTCTGGTCAGCCACAGGGTATACCAGGAGCTGGTATGCCAGAATGATGTATTGAAAACAATGCTTACAGGCTTTACTTACCTGTCCCTCCCCAGTTCCCCCATGGTTTTTGTGCAACTTTTCTCTATGCACTTTTCCCACTATCTTGAAGCCTGGAACAGGGTAGCAAGGTGGGCCTACGGGGTTCGAAATTTACTCTGATGTCCAGTTGTCCCTAGGGCAACCACAAGACTTTGTTTGGTTGCCCATGAAATATTTTGGTTTTCCAAATTAACCTCTTGGCCTAGTTCAATCCAAGAAAGTATTACACCATGGTAGCTTTCATTATTAACAGGTTTATTAGTTTTTCACAAGAAAATGTGCCCAACTTGTTTCATTGTTTTTTATCCCATAGAGGTGAAATTGTTGTTACCTGTTTGACTTTCAAATGTGGATTTCTCTCTCAAAGACCGTCCACAATAAATAACTACAAAACATAGCATTTTTTTTGCAACAAATAATTTGCAGACATGGTGGAGAAGTCCTCCAGGACACTTGAAATGCCTGATCACGAACACATTTTCTGAGCTTTCTAATTCTTGCGCCTCCAATCTGCTGTAGTTTCATCTGTTTTTGGATTCCAAATTGAAGTAAAGGAGGAGGTTCATATTTTACAACCACACAAAGAATCAACAGGTTTTAGCAGGCATGGTGCAAACATAAGACTGTCAGTAAGAGGCGGGTGTGGTGGGGGGGGGGGCTTTGATTTGCCCCAGCTACTATGAACGTTTTACTTTCAAAGGAAAATAAAAGAAAAATAGAACCAAATTTAAATTCCTAGCTGTTCGATTCCCCACCTTCTTGTTGTATGTACCCGGCAACTTGAAATCTTAGTGACAACATTGTAAACAGACAGCACATCTCACTGCAGTGCATCATGGTCTATGTTTACATACATAAACTGCTAGTTAAATCACAACAGGCTCATTCAGGCCAAACCCTGAGTTCAGAGCCTATTATTTTCCATGTTTGTTTTGCTTTCAACTAACCTTTGGGTATCATGACCCTTCCAAGGCAAATAGCTGCGATATTTTATTCCTCTTTATAGGGACTATTATGCCTTTGTTAGCAAATTGAGTTGTCCAAAGGGCAACCACTCAGCACAAATTGGTTCCCCCATTGATAATCTCGGTTGTCCGGGACTACTGGACCACTGTTAATTTCGAACCCTGGCCTATCTTGCCCACTTGGGCTTTCCATTTGGTCTTGAGTGAAAACCGTATGATAAATTGTTTTTTGGTGAAGCTCATTCTGTCAAGATGGTTGGATATTATCTTCATTTATCATAGTTTTATGTAAGTTGGCTATCTGCTGTGGCTCAAATACTGAACACATAATTACATGTAAGGGCTCCAGAAGGTGAAATTATAATGACAACACAAATGCCTAAGTGGACTCATATCATTTAGTTTTGCAAAGTAAAATAATCATTTGTTATTGATAACTTGTTTTGCTTCAATTCCAGCTACTTGAAAGATTAAGCCTTAGAGAAAACAAGATTAAAGATTTACCAGCAGTAATAGGTAGGAATGAGCTCTTTGGTAGACGTTCTGTTACAAATGTAATCATAGTAACATTTCATATTTGTATAACACAATACATGTGTATTCAGAGAGAACACATTGGCCATCACCTATATTACTAACTCTAACTTAGTCAGGACTTCTAGGTTGAGATCATTGCCAATTTTTAAAATAATTTATTAGCTTTACCATTTACAATGTATAATGAGCCCTTCCACCCCCCCCCCCCATCTCCATCCTCCCCCCCTGCCCCCAAAGGTGGAATACTTTCCCAGTATTTTCTTGTCTTACAGCAACAGCTGAGCATTAGGTGATTTAGTTTTGGTCTGGGGTGAGAAGACAGGGCAAGGCAAAGGACACAATACAGTTGCATTCTATTCTTGCACCTGTATTGTAGTGAATTCACACCCACCTTGGATACAAGTAACCAGTTTTTAGTGCATTTCAGTGTTTTAAAATCACATTTGTCATCTTTAGGTCAGCTAGTTCATCTTGTCACTCTTGATGTTTCGCACAACAATATTGCAAGTATACCTAGAGGTATGTCTGGTGTTATATGGAAGGAAAAAAAATATAATTTTCATCAGGTTTAATGATGGACTTAAGTCCAAAGTGAAGGCCACAAATGATGAATCCAGGTGAAAACAGTCTGTCATATAAATATCATGATAAAATGTTATGAGCCGTACACAAACCATACCGAAAAAAACAAAGGAAAATAACATTTAAACCAAAGATCCTATTAAACCACAACATTCTATGTCATGCAGGACCTCAATTTTTGTAATAATATGTTCTTGCATCATAGATAACCTTACGCTCTAAGTATTTGTTTTGCAAATGACCGTAAGTTAAATTTATCTGTATTTATTTTGGGGGCATAAAATTAATGTTCACCTTTCTTATGTGCAGATATTGGAAACTGTGTGCAAATGACATCACTTGATCTTCAACACAATGATATTCCTGAAATACCAGACACAATAGGTAACCTAACAGAAATGATGAGACTGGGACTCAGGTGAATCTTATAATGTTATGTTTTCTTTTTCTTGTCAAAAACTTTACTTCTCAAGGTCTTCAATGTTACCTTACTGGTACTTCATTTTTATAAGGTCTTCGATTTCACATTTCTTTTTGCAATTGTCAAAAAATTGCAAAATTAATTAAAGACCCGCAAATAACAATCCTCACGAAATTTGATATTCATACATGTATATAGAAAATTCAAATCACAGATAAATGATTAACATGTAACAACTACAACATTTACAGGATATATGTTGCAGGTAATTTTGTTTCTTAGGTAAATTTAATTTTTCACTAGGTACAATTTTTTAACCTAGGTAATTTTGCACCACAGTAATTATTATTTTCATTTGCTATGGGGTAATTGATTCTTTTTTATTTATAACAAAGATAGAGATATTGGGTTTTGCCAAGATAAGGATATAACGATGTGGAGCCTCGCTCTGTTGTGTGTCCCGCACCTTTGTCTCTCATTCTTGTGTCTTGTTCAAAAGTACTTTTTTTTTTCCTTTTAGCATTGTAATCATGGTGAAAGTGATTAAATGAATAAATTCTTGAATCATGAAATTTAATGCGCCTTTTTTTTCCTAATTAAGTCACAAAAATAAAACTCCACAAAATACTGTCTGATCAAAAATTGTGAAATTAAGTACCAATAATAGGTGCCAGATACAGGCTTTTCAAGTTGGCAATTTGCTTTAGTCTGAACCATTTTGATAAATTGTGTTGTTTATTGTTGTTTACCTTTATAGATACAATCAGCTATCGTCCATTCCAGCTTCTCTAGCAAATTGTACAAAAATTGATGAGTTTAACATTGAGGGAAACAATGTCTCTGAGCTGCCAGTAAGTGCAGTTTTCTTTTCAGGCTTTTCTTTTGCATCTGCAAAAGTTGTGCCTTATTATTAATTTCTCAGCATTAATCCTTTATTTTTCTCTTTTATTTCACCATAGTATTATTG
Organism: Porites divaricata; assembly: GCA_038088405.1. NCBI lineage: Eukaryota > Metazoa > Cnidaria > Anthozoa > Scleractinia > Poritidae > Porites > Porites divaricata. The sequence continues at coordinate 16,479,331 of JBBMOI010000006.1, read as the reverse complement.
TGGTCCCATTTTCATATCAATAGCTATTCTCCAAGTTTAGTTTTCGTTAATGTTGTAACTTCCAGTGAAACTATTGAGGTTGATAAGATAATTTTTTTTCTTGTTTTCTTGAAGGATAATCTGCTTCACTGTTTGAAAATGTTAAACAATGTCACACTATCAAGGAACAACTTTGAACACTTTCCTACTGGACCACCTAAGCAGTTTGCTTCAGTCCAGGTACAAGATTACATTGTTGTTGTTATTTACTAGGGAGTTTCGTTAAGATTTTCTATGGTGACAGCAACAAAATATTCAGTCATATTCTTCCTTTCTTACAACATCATTATCAGGTGCAGCTGTACATGTAGATGTTGCAAGGACTGCCAAAGTGCAAGCCTGCAGCAAAACTCAAATGCTCCTTGTGAAGAACAATAATGTTATTCCACAAATAATGACCGTATCGTAGTAGATTCTTGACGACCAACATTAACCTTAGACCCTTGAGACATTTGTCTTTTGTTTATCATTCATAAACAATGTTATTACTGCATTGACCAATCAGAGCTCCTGACCAGATTCTGGACAGATTTTACTTCATAAGTATAGAATTTCTTTTTTTTTTGATGCCCAGACGACATTGCCTCTCCTGTGAAACATCTTAAGTATCTCTATATGTGTGTACATTCAACGTTCATTTTAAAATTATTTCATTCTATTTAATGAAGCTATTTAAAACCTTAGTGTATTTGTTCATTTTTAGACATTTATAATGGAACACAACAAGGTTCAAAAAATTCCTTTTGGAGCGTTTTCCAAAGCTAAAGCCATGGTGAGTTAATTGCGCAAACAGCCTCTTCAGTACTTGCATTGCTCAAACAAGGTGTTGGTAAAAATCCACCTTCAAAATAAAAAGTCCAGTTAATTTAATATAATCTATTTTCACTGCATAAATGCAGGGTAAATTGAGTTGTTCAAATAATGGAGGGGGCAGTAAGAAAGGATATCAAGAATCACTGGTATCACTTGTTCACTTCCTTAGTTTTGCCTAATTTTGTTTATGACTTACCCGTATGTGGAACTTTTGAACCTGATCTTAATATTATACAGAACCTTTTAGGGAGATCTCCTTAACGCCCTTTTATTTCTTACCCTGTTTCAATTGAGGATCTATTAAAGAAGCAAGACTGTAAAATTTTTAAGAAAGTAACGTTTATAAATAATCACTCGCTATCTCCATAATATTATATTCCTACAAAGAAAGTCTGTACTGCTTACAATCTCTGTAAAAAACAATGTGCCCATCCTAAAATTAATACTGAGCATTTCATGTCTGCCTTTGTAATTATAGACTAATATTTAAACACAACCTTAGTACAGGATACTTAGGATTCTATGATTAGTTTATTTATTTTATTATGGTATTACGGTATTGATAAACAGTTGTATGTAACATAGGTTATGTATCTCTATCTTGTGTGAAATAGAGACCCATTATTATTATTATTATCATTTTCGTTATTATTACTGAAAGATGTGTTTCCTTACTTTTAAATGGCAAATATTCATCAGTAACGCATTGAGAACGGTCTTTAATTTTTCTCTTTTTTGAAGTGATTTTCTTATTAAGAATGCAATCGATCTTAAAGATAAAAAAAGCTAAATGGATTGTTTTAATTGAAATGAAATGTTTTTAATTCGAATTATCTTTTTTAATCAAATGAATTTTTTCTAATCAAGATTAAGTGTTGTTTTAAACAAAAGGAAATGTAAATAGTGTTTTGATGGAATAATGAATTAATAATTATTGTAAATAGGATTTTAATAGTGAGCATTGTTATCAATAAAATATGTTCATCGATATTATTATTATTATTAGTATTGTTATTATTATTATGGGTATAGTAGTGTTCAAGCCAATACACCAAGGAAAATTCTGCATTATTCCCATATTGATCCACCACTGACTTCAATCAGAGATTATTGTCATTGGTCTTAATTCCAATTTGATTCAGAAAAGCTGCCAATTTACATTTTTATTTTGTTTATTGCATTGCACGTTGTAATTTGTTATTTGTCCTGCACAGAGTTTAAGATACTTTATTATTCATTAAAAAAATTTCCCCGATTCTGATTGGCTAAAAGCACACATTTATTTCACCATAACCAGTTACTGATGACCAAATTTGGAAGAATTTTGTGTTTAGCAAGGAAATGACGTCAAAAATGCAGCATTCTTGCAGGTTAATGCACCGTTAACCGAGATGACCTGGGGACAAGGTTGAGTTGTTTTGGTTGTGAACTTGAAAAATGGCAGGAATTTCACTTGTTTCAATTAAGAGTAAGAACTAGGCAAAAAAATAGCTAAAAACATGGCAAGAACAGCAAGAAGACAACTCAAAGAGCTGAACAACCCTAAACATGCACTGTCAAAGATAAACTTAACATCGATGGATCAGTGGAGGTAAGCATGTTTTTAAACTAGGAATTATTTTGAATGAATAATAAAACAGTTATTGAATTCGGCTTTCGTATCATATGAAGAATTATGGAGATCTCGGAGGGTGTTATCCGCCTTGGCCTACGTCCTCGACGAGTAACACCCTCCTCAATCTCGATAATTCTTCATAAGATACTCAGCCTTTTTTTTTTTTTAAGACTAAGCTCAACATGAAGGAAAATCGGATTGCTGCTCTTCCACTTGGTAAGAACTTAACACTTTCTTATGCTGTGGAGGGTCAGTTCATTACTGATACTTTCCTCTTGGATGAAAAAAAATCCTGTTTACAACTGCTGTTCTTATAATTATTTTTTTCAGACTTTGGTAGTTGGGTCAGTTTGGTTGAGCTAAACTTAGGAACTAACCAGCTGTCAAGACTTCCTGGTAAAGATTTAAACTTCTTTCCTTAGTAAAAAATGCTTTAAAGTAAACTAAGGACACCCCAGAAGGAACCATTTAAAACCTGAATCGATAAAGTTGCTTTGGACATACTGGGCAATTGCACCTTTTGGAAAGCTGTGTTTTGGCAGTCATTCAATCGAATCACAGCAGTGAGTTCTGTTAGCCCAAACTGCCAATAACCCATTGCCAAGGCAACCTTTATTGAGTTACGAATGGAGGTATCAGTGGCTGATCCATGGGAGAGGCCCGAGGGGCCAAGCCCCCCTTCTTTTTAGACCAAATTGATGTCCAAAGGGCCGAAAAAATTTTCTTGGAGACCAGGCCCTGGGTATATTCAACTGCCTGTAATCCAAAAGAGCAATAAGCAACTTTCTTCATAAAACATGTGCAGATCTATTAATTTGTGAAACATAGAGGATGTTTCAGTGCTCATTGCTGCAAGAGATTTATGTTTACAAAAATTAATTTTGAATATCTACAGGGTTATCAAGTTAGGTGTGATGAAGATTTGTAGTCATTAATTTAGTGACTAATTTGTAGGATGGAGTTAAGTTTAATAGCATTGTCTTAAGTGATTACATTATATTCCTGTGATTTTTTTTGTCTGCTTAAGCAGTGTTTTATAATGTACATGTAATGCAGGAATTAGACACTGGCCACTAAATGGGATGAAAAAATAAAAAATCATCACATTCAATTTATTGATTATGTCCTTGGTTATATATTTCTTATATCTCATGTAGCAGCATTTTCTTGTTGTTGTTGCAGAGGATATCCAGTGGCTTACAAACCTAGAGGTTTTGATTCTTAGTAACAATTTGCTTAGAGTAAGTCATATGTTAAGTTGCTACAGTGTAATAATGTTATTTTTAATGTAGAGCAGAAACCAATTTGTGTAAGTGTCATTATTATAATAGTATCCTTGTTTAACACAGGATGTAAAATTGCTAAGGCCTTCAGTCAGAACAAGTGGACAGTTTTATATTACAGTCAACTCTCATAGCGACCACTTTTCGTAAGCAACCAGGTCCCATGGGCAACCACTTTGAAAATAACCCATTTTGTTTCTCAGTCAAATACTGTTTTAAAAACTCTCTCATAAGTGACCATGCACTTCTTAAACTTTTAAACCAGAAGTTTGTCATATTTTTTGTTTTCTGTTCCTCATAAGCGACCACCCAACATGATCTCGTATGACTGTAAGAAAACCATTGCTTGAATGTCAGAAAAGTTCAGTTTTTAAAAGCACTGACCAAGAGTGCTGTAAGATTAAAGCAGTTGACTTACAAAAAGGATGGCTGTAATACAATCTGTAGGTGAAAAAGTGGATTGTAACAGTGTTGCAAAAATGTTATGAGATGTGCAAAGGTTCAACAGTTCCGGTGCTATTCGATGTGAATCATTATTGCCAGTTGTCTGTTTGCCTAAGTTTTAACTAGTTTAGTAAATAACTTTATGTAATCACGTTCATCAGTTCAATATGAGCTCATTTTCTTGAATTTTCCCATAGAAGATCACCTCCTGTCAGCGACCACTTTTTTGTGCGGCAAGGGTGGTTGACGAAAGAGTTGACTGTATTATCAAGCATTAATAATAATATTAATAAAAACCCCTGTTGAGTGGTTCTAAGAAATCAGCAACTGCCAGGACCATGGAAAATGGGCCAACTAGTAATTTTATATAATTCCCAAAACATTCTTTGTGCTCCCATGACTGTCTTATAACTATCCTACATTTTAACCATTAGCTGAAACTTGTTAGTGCAACCTGTTGTATTCTTTTTGTCTTTCAGCGCTTCCCAATTTTTTTTTTTTTTGGGGGTGGGGGGGGGGGGGGGCACGCAGTTTATTAATTAAAATCTTAACTGTAGACTGCATCATTTGTGGACCACAGGTCAATGGTAGACCGTATACAGTATTTATCAGTTAAGGTTATTTTATTTTCTGATCAATGATAGAGACTTCCACGTGGACTGGGTGAACTGAGGAAACTCAGAGCACTGGACCTTGAGGAAAACAGGCTGGAACTACTACCCAATGAAATTGGTAAGTTTGTCTCCAATTTGTTTGTTTTTGTTGTTGTTGTGCATGGTCTTATCAATTTTTGTAATGAAGTGTGTAATCAATGCCTTTCCTTTTTTTTCTGTTTTCAGCATATCTGAGGAATCTGGAACGATTAGTTTTGCAGTCAAATAACCTCACCACTCTTCCAAAATCAATAGGGTAAGTCCCTGCAAATTTGTGAACACTGAATGAAAAAGAGAGACTATTCAAGTGGTGATTTTTAGCTCCCCTTGTTTTTCTGATGCGTTATGTAGCATTTTTATTTATTTAGTTTTATTTTATTTTATTTGCCACACAATAATATTACAAAAAATATAGGAAAAGTAGAGAGACCTAACAGAAACCTTAGGAGAGGTTAGGCCTCCTTGAACTATGGGCTAGAGCTGGAGATATACACTGTAAGGATGTGTGACATCCCAATAGAATAAACATATTATTTCCATGTTTTTGCTGTGGTTGTGTTGTGAGGAATGTCAAATTTTTTCAGCATTGATTCTGTTTTTATTTACTCCTCATATTTCCAGGCTAACTTTGGGTATCACTTTTTTTCCTTGATGTTTTGCTTTTATAGATATTACAGTAAAATACTGATCTCTTTAACCCTTGGTTTTTGAAATTCCTGATAATTTGAACCTAACCAACTTCCCTTTATCAGGCAAACACTTTAATTTTATCCCAGATTTTTCAAACCTCGTGATAATTCAAAACAGATTGCCTTTCCCAAGGTGGTTTAAAAATCAGGATTCCACCGTTTATGACATTAATTATGCCTTACTTGCTTTCTTTTCCAGTTACCTTACAAATGTTCAGTATTTGAGCGTAGGTGAAAATGATCTCACAGAACTTCCAGATGAAATAGGTATGAAAAATACTTAGCATGAAGAGCAAGAGTATGACTGACTGTAACTTAGAACATAAAGACCCTGTGTGCATTTGAACGACTTTTCTATAAAAAAAACCAGTATTGGTCTTGTACGGGGCTGTGCTTTGATGGAGTTTGGTGGCACTTGTCAACTTACCTTTTATTTTATCTTTGGGGTAACAGGAAATTTTTAGTTTTCGGATAACACTTGATTACATACAAAAGCACTGGGTACCTGGGATTTCATAGCTTTAGTTGGTCTTCCAACAGTGGAATAATTTTATTATTGTTGGAGCATGGCTTTGATACTATTATTCACTGAAAAGTGATAAATAGAGAATTTATTCCAACTTAAGTGCAAAGGGGAATATTGTTGCATATTAAAGACTGAGAGAAAGACTCATAACATAGCAACAAATGTTTAAGTGAATCTGAAAAACCACAGTCTCAGTGATCAAAAAGGCAAATTCATAAAATACCTGCCTTGTTTTCATCTGATCATGAGGTACTAGCAGATGTCTTGGTAACTGATCTCAAACTTAGTAGAAATTAAAAACTTTACAGAACTTTAAAACTCACAGTAAGCCACTTTTTGTTACAGGTAAAATGGAATCTTTAGAACAGCTATACCTCAATGATAATGACAGTCTTCAAGTGCTTCCTTATGAGCTGGCCTTGTGCAGTGCACTACAGATTATGAGTATAGAGAATTGTCCTCTTGGCAGTTTTCCTGTTGAAGTTGTAAATGGTGGTCCTTCGTTAGTCATTCAGGTATTAGTGATTCTAACCCTGTCATTAATTTTATGCTGACTGTCATTCTAGTGAATAATTAATTGAGCATTATTATTGTTATTATTGTTATTATTGTTATTATTACTAAATAGTTAATGATTTTTCATTTTCCATCCACCTAAAAAGAGGACTACGGTGGTACAATGCAAGCCTTTCTATCATACTTTAGTACTCACCAAATCAGTGGATAGCAATTTCCGTGCATTCTGATTGGCTCTTGTAACTCAGAATATCCGTTGATATTTACTGTTTTGGGACAGGATTCCAAATGGCTTCTCGTTTCACGACAGTTTCAAAAGATGAATTTTGGCAGTAAATGAAGCAGCTGCACCAACAAATACGGAGAAAGAGACAAAATTTGGCTTGTCAGTGTTTACTGGTCAGAAGAAAAAAAATTTCTTACTGAATTTGAAACAAAATCTAAAAAAATGATCCCCGAAACACTGTCGATTGAAACGATAAACAAACCCTAGCTAAGTGACTTCTTTTATTTAGAAAAAGTTCCTTTTTTTCATTTTTATCCAACTGATTTGGTAAATACTAAAACAACTATCCCCCTCAGGGTCGGTTCATAGCGCTAGATATATACCTTGACACTTGGCGTCTCGTTATATATCCACCACTATTCACCTCCCCTTTGGGGGATAGTTGTGTACTATTTTCTTTTTTAATTTTTAATCATTTTTTTATACTAAAGTAGTGAGCAGCACTCTGCAAACAGCAGCTATAAAAGTAGTAAAACTTGTTTATTCTCCTATGCATTCTGTCTACCTAACATAATTTTCTTCCGGGAGTTTTACTTACAAAGTAACACTAAATGCCTGTATTTGAGCCTTAACTTATGACTTAAAAAATGATGGCCAAAAACATTGAAGGTCTGTCCAGATTTACAAGAGGCAAAGGACACAGCTGTGAAATTTTTACACAAGGGCGTGAGAAAATTTTGGGGGGCACGGCTTTCTGGCCCAAAAATTTTCTCATACCTTGCATAAAATTTCACAGCTGTGCCTTAAAGTAAACTTTTCTTATTTGACAGTACCTCAGACTCCAGGGCCCATACAGAGGAATGATGAGTCAGGCAGGAATGGTGCCTTCATCAGATGTATGATCAATATAAAAATGTGCTTTCCAGAGTATTATAAATAACTGGTTTTATCTGTTTACAGTCTGGACTTTTAGTATCTTAGCTATAGTGGCAGCCGTTTAATGTGAAATGGAGTAGATTTTTTAATTAAAGATGAGCCAGTTGATTGCCCTAGAAATGTATACATGTATTTGAAGCATATAACCCAACTAAGGGCAGGCACAGAGTTCTGCTGTTAATGCAGGATTTCACGCGACTTCTGGCTCTTCACCAATCTTCAGTACCATAGAAAATATAATATGCAAGGCATTGTAAGTGTAGTTCTTTCGATTTTGCATACTATTATAACAAAGCTGCAGCAATCACTTTAGTTTATCCCTTACAGATATGAATTGTGTACAGAATTGTCTTAGCATCTAATTCGTCATGGAAGGGTGATTAATAAACGTGCTTGTACTTAACATGGGGCAAAGATATCAATAATGTGGTTCCAAATATTCCACTTGGTCAAGTTTTTTTTTAAAGTGACCATTCAATAATGTTATTGTAAGTTGCAGTTTTTAACAAAAAAGCAAAACCACGAGAAGATGTTTTAAATACTAGGGTAATAAAAGAACTTCACAAAGATCAAAACCAGCTAGACAGTGTGTTTATAAATGCAGTCGAATGGCTAATGCATTAACTGTGTTGATGCCCTAATCTAAAGACTCCAATCATTATTTTTTTATGAAATGTTTTGTTGTCTATACATTGTACATTTTCTCATATTGCTCCTTCATGGGGAATGAAATTTATACATTACATTTAATTTTATGTTATAGAAATGCAGCGCAGCGTTTGAGAAGAATCTTGACTTTCAGTTTTGAGCATTTTATTCTAATTTAAGCCACTTGTGACCTCACTCTAGGAAACACACAATGGAACTAATCTGTTTAATAGCTAAACTCAGGTTTTGTTTTGACTCTTTCAATCCCAGAAGTGGCACAAGTTTTGCCTTGTCCTCTTACGGCATTTTCCCAGGCCTTCTCAGTCGAAAAAATGGGGAATAATGAGGCCTAGGGACTAGGCAAGCCAAAGGTAAAACATATACAAAAACTTCAAATTTCACTTTGCAAGATGCTACAAAACAAACAGTGCTAAATGAAAAGTACTGCTCCAGAGGTTTCATATGAATGGTCACACCATAGGATTTTGTCCACAGATTTAAAAGTTTGAATCATGTTGCACTAGGACGCCATTGTTAACTCTTAGAGTTAAAGGGTTAATGCTTTTGAATGTGGAAAATCAGTTCAGAAAGTCATTCTAATGGGAAGTGTTAAGTGTTCAGCAATGCCACATCAGGAGATTTCTGTGGTTAATATTATTACTGGTTTTTTTATAGCCCTTTTCAAAGATCTCATTTTGCATAAAGGGAGTTCTTTTTATCAGAACGTTTGAGGCTAAATTAACATGATTGGTTTTGATAACCTTGCTCATTTTTGTCAGTAAGGATTCAGGACCACTCTATGTGAAAGTCTAAGAAGGACAGGACTTCATAAAGAGAATGTCTATGAAGAGTGAGTTGGGAAGGTCTTTAAATAGAACCCTGCATATTAAACCAGTTGATGAGCATGTATGTTCACAGTAGTATGTTATAGAAAGTTTCTAATGGATGAGAAATTGATATTTTTCTTTTGATCTTGTTATTCTAAACGTTTTGTGCATACTGTCCTGCATGAGGTCACAGTACATTTGAAATGAATGTTGTAACATTGTTATGCAACTAGCAATGTATTTTGCTTTGATACACACTTATTCCTCAAAATAAATATATGAACTTACAGAAAAAGGCAGGAATGTTCTTTTCCATCTTGAAGAAATTAACTTTTGTTTCTTCCTTTCATCAGCAAAATTCTGTGAAGTTGGTAGGTTTTATGGCTTAAAATATCCAGGCTCTGTTTTTCCTTAAGATGATAATTTATATGAAGGTTGTCTGCTTTATCTTTTTGCATTTTTTGTCATAGTTTGTTGAAAAGTTCTTATGCATGTCCATAACTCGTCTGCTGCTTATTAACATATTTCTGTCACTTCAGAAATCCCCTTTGTTTTGAAATTGATTTGTTCCAATAATAAAAATTATTTCTGTCTAAATGTAACTGATTATAAAGAGGCCCTGCCAGGGTAAATTCCGACAAGCGACATGGCCCAAAAAGTAGCAACAGCATGTAAAATGAAATCGCAACAAGAGACAACCTCCCTGGGCCAAATTGCGACAGTGATGGCAAAGCTGACAGTAAGCAACAAGCATCTATAAATACCAACATGAGAGAGACATTTTAAAATTCAAATGGGTGACATGGGACACCCCCCCCCCTCCCCTTGGCAGGGCCTCTATAAATAGTTTTTGCTGCTGCAAAATTTAAACAGCCTTAACCCTTCAACACCAAGAGCCTTCGACATAAGGATTCCAAAATGTCATGTAGTTACCCAAAAAACATAATAATAGTACCATTCAAAAGTTTTGAGGTCTGTTATTTCCAAACCTCATTACTTGTGAGGGGATTGCTACTCAAAGACCCTTAAAGAATTTGCTAATGACCAAGAAATTTATTGCCACTTTTATTAGGTCATTGATACTTTTGAAACTTGACAGTACTTCTACTTATTAAAGAAATTGTTATGGTTTAGTTCAGTTTTATTTTTCAACTTAACTTTTCACCATGGCAACTTGGAAATGAAAGGGTTGAACAAAGCCACCTTAGCTTTTTGTAATAGATATCAAACTAACTTGGATAAAAGCAGTCTTGTAATATTAATATTATTGTTAGCGAAATCCTTACGGTTTAAAAAAGGGTTAAATGTAAATTAGTTAATAGATAGTGATCATTTTGAAAGATTAAGAATGATTAATTCACCATTGATACTCTTTTTATTTACTAATAAGTACTTATTTTAATTATTGTCATTAGTGGCCTATTTTATTACAATGATGTGCAATGACTGTCGCAAAGACAATGTACAAATAAAGTTGAGGACAAACAAATCTGACGTCTTTTTTCTATGTAGTAAAGATTAATTCTCTATTGATTCACCAGCCCTCCTCCTCCTCCTTCACCCTTTCTCCAGATCATCAGTTTAGGATCTTGGATTATGGCAGAAGTACCAGCCTCCATCACACACTGTTCAAAAAACACTTGTCACCACCTTGGACAACAAGACTTTATTTAAGGGCCATTTTGTACATTTGGCGAGCTTACTACTGTATTAAAGCATCGTTTAGGCAAAAACATGTAAATATCTAATTCACATGCTGTCCCTTTTCAAACAGTTTTCCTAGTTCTGGACGAAATTAAACTAGCCCATAGCAAGCAGTGTAGAATGATTTTTGAAATTAATTTGATAGAATCTGAAAGTTTCTCTGTTCTGAAGAGTGTCCTCATATGAGCATTAAACAGAAGCATGTATATTTTGTAAAATAAAAGGACAGAGAACAAAAACGTTCTTTTCAGTTTTTATCTGCGTGGAATCCTAATCTGTTGATGATTAAACACCCTTTGCTGAGCTTTTTTCTTGACCATCTGTAACCTTTTCAAAGCTAGTGACTGCATGGCAACATTCTGTGAAGAGGAAGATCCAGTGCTTGTTGATGGCTTGCTTGCTGGTGATGATGAAGATAGGGATGTGTTTGTACTGAGAGCTGGGATGGCAAATGACTGATGTGTGGTTGGGGATGAACTAGGCTGAAATGAACAAAGTACACATTGAAAATTCTCACATGTTTGCTCTGCGAACTGCATATCATTTCCTAGTGACATTCTCACTCTTTTACCCTGCGAAGACAGTCTCCAGATTATCTCAAAGAGTTTGCATTGGGTGGTATTGAAATTACAACCATTATGGAGAAAACAAACAGGATCAATAATTTGCTTTTATACAAAACACTGAGATGTAATAAAAATAGACTGCTTGCAGTATGCCTTTTCTATTAACAACCGTCGAGTTCTTATTCCAGCCAGGGGATTTGGAAACATTTGGAACGAGACGATAAAAGATGGCCTGGAAATGTAGTAAACAAGCCCTCTGGCAGCCCAGAAACAAGTAGGTGATTAGTCAATTTTACTTCTGTTGACAGATCATTGACATGTTTGTGGGTATGTGTGATGAGAGAAAGCAAGAGATGGAAATAGTCATGAACAATCAAAGACAGGTCCGTTGCAACTAGCAAGGAACAATGACAAACCAAGCAGTAGCCACATGAAACATTTAAGAATATCTTCCTTTTGAAGAACAGCAGGAAACTGTGGCCAATCTTAGAGGATTCAAAAAAAGTATAATTTATCAATTGTTTATGTTCTGTATACAAAATAGTTCAAGTTACTGGGGTTTATTTGGTTATTAGTATAATTACATCGATGAATATCGAAAATAGAGCGCTGTGATTGGCTAGGAGCTTCGCTTTATCACGCTATAATCACCGCGCGGTGATTATAGCATTGAAGGCTAGCAGTTTTCAAAATGGCAGCCAGATTTTTTGATGTTTCGGGGTCGGAAATTGATCAATAATTTTATTTTCTCGAATAATAATCAATGTAATAATTATACTAAAACAATTAGTCGCCTTTGGCGACTAATTGTTAAATAAAATGACCTCAACAGCTTCAAAATCCCCAGACCAAACAAAAGACTCAGAGGTCCCTTATTGTTCTTCTTGGGCATATGCCCTCGTTTATCATGACTCATCGCTCGCCTCGGTGCATGGGTTATGTGTTGAATTACTTTAAAAAGAAGACTGCTCACAGTCTATAATATAAAACAAAACAAGATACCTTTATCTCACTGATGGATGGTCGTTTGAAGGAGGTAAGTGGGGTGGGTCTGCTGAGAGGTACATGTGGTTTACTTGATACTGCTGATTCTGCTGGCCGGGACTTGGGAGATGCACTACTTGCCTGTGAATATCATGCAAATTGATTACATACAAGCACAATAAGCTGGCAGCAAACTGTCTATGAACTGGCTATTATTCCAATAATTTGTACAGCCCATAATTTACTACAGGTTCCTAAAACTCCTAAAGTTTCTGTCCAATTTCTGCTAGTCCAGTAAGTGATCTAATCTGAAGTGTAAGCTGTCTCCTTGCTGCTGTCCTTCAAGGGGAAGCCATGGGAGTGGTCCCACCACTTCAGACTAGGAGTTTTCTAGGTCAGGGTAGTCTTCAACTGGGATGTTAAATGCCAATAAACCACAATGAAATAAATAATTTTATTATACATACCATTTCTCTCATCCTTCTCACACATTGACTGCAATACCAAACATGTCTAGGATCATTTACTTCACTGTCCATCACACATGGCTCATGACATCTCTGACAAATAAGTGTATAACAGCGTTGTTAACAACATTGCTTTGGATCAAAACCCACCAACCATAAGTAAGGCTCATAATGATGCAATCACTGGCAAGACCCATGGTGTTAATAAAAGTGTTGGCTTTAGTTAGGTAGTAAATTGATGTCATTGGCTGATGAAGACCACTAGCACATGTTGTGGTCAATAACAAAGTAGCCTGCACTATAGGCAAAACTATAAACCTCTGGTTAAGTCCATCTGTGAGCCAGGACCGAAATCCTTGCTCTGGGCCCCTAGCTGTGTGGCAGGATTTGAGTACCTGCCATGATTGGCCTGTTAAAAAAGCATAATTTGATTGATCAATCAGTTCGAAGGGAAATTCAAAATGCACTTCCAGGAATTTGTTGATTTCAATGGAGGTCCAGATCACAAGGCCTCGATTCTGTTTCTCAGACTTTACGAGTCAGAGTTGGATAACATCTGTGATGCAGGCTATAATGAACAAAGTGAATAAGGTGGGACACATGAAAAATGAGCCTATCACACTCATACCACAATGAATAATTATTACGCACTAAATGTTTTTTTACCTGATGATAAAGGGAATGGCACTCATGGCACTCAACCAGTTGATTACCTGGAATTTTACTCTCTTCTCTGAAAGGAGCACAAAATAATTAAACAAGATAAGCTACTAATTCTGTGTAATTTCATAAAAGTACATACAAGCCTCCCTAAGTGACCACCAAAATTGCAAAGATTTAGTGGTTTGACTGTATTTATTGCATGCAATGTTGAAGTTTCCTATAAGTATGGTTCCATGTTGTCACTGGAAGTTTTTATTTTGTTATAGTCTGAAAGGCCTAGTACATAAAATGAACAGAGACTACATCATGCATCAAGTGGTTGCTTACAAGAGATTCAAAACAACAGAAAATAATACAACCATCAGGCCAAACAGTGGTTGTGGTCACTTATGGGAGGTGGTTGTTTTTGAGAGGCTCTGATTATCCCTTTACGCCCCAATATCCACATACAAATTCTCCAAACTGATCTCCATACATTTCCTTAAAGAATTAGTTGAGAGAATTTGTTCAAAGATCAAAGTATTTTCTCTTGGGTGATCATTTTATTGATTCTCATAACTTATCTCTTGACAGTGTATGGATAATTGTAAGGAGAAAATTGATCTTGGACACTATTGGGACTTAAAGGGTTATAGGGATTTGACTGGGAACAGCTTGCTCTGACACCAATTTCACATATGTTTAAGTAAGTGTCCAGATACACTTCTGATCAGTTAAAACATCAAATCTTATGAAATCTCCCCAAAGCAGCATGTATATTAAAATCCCTTGTTTTCTAACCAACTTCCTTATAACAACATCTCGTCTGTGTCTAAGTAACACAGAAATCCCATGTGAGGAACATCCTATGTGAGGAATTGTAAACTTTTCTTGGCTGTTGTTTGCAAGTCTTATGCTTGGTTGAAATCTTTTCACAAATGGAGGAAAAATATTTTTTATTTCTTAGACCGCCCTTTTGTAGGTTAATTCTTTTTAAATGTGAAAATGAAAACATTCCTTTGTGAGGAAAGCGTATTATGCCAAGACAAAAGAAATTGCTTCCCTTCTTCCCTGCTCACCTGTAGCAAATAATGCAGACAGATCCCAGGTCATTCATCAAGTCATCTACCACAGGCTGCAATTCACCATGGGAGTCCAAGTCACCTTCATTCAAAACATCCTCCACATCAAAATGTAGTTTGGCTTTCTTTGCTGAACTGTGATCCATGAAAGAGCTTGAGCTAAGTTCAACTGTTTCTATCATGCTAGAACCAATCTCCAGTGTTTCAACATTAGATTCCTCCACTGCAACAGTTCGCTTTTGATCAGCCTGACCAGAGATGATCTGCATGGCATCAGCGTCATGCTTTTTCTCTGCTAATTTAACTTTTACTTCTGCTGTTGACACTATGGCACTCGGCCTCCTGTCAGTGTTAATCCCCAGCTTCATTTCCTTTGTTTTTTCCTATACAGAATTTGTCCATTGTTAATCCCTACGGTTCTAGAGCTATATATGCTGTGGTTTAAATTTATCCTTGGTTTAAAGTTTGTTTTCTTTTGTTTAAAACTCATTATCATAGATTACCATAGTAAATACCCAAAAACAAAAGAAAAGAAAATTTAAACCAATGATAACATTGAACCACAACGTCTCATTTCTTAAAACACCCAAACATATCTCTCTAGATCTCGTGATCCCAAAGAGAATGAACCACGTGTGAAGACCTTTGATAGTTCACTGCTTATATTTCTTATATAATAACCAAACGCGGTCTTTATATCTCCGTTCACCTTGACTTAATTTTGGGGTTGAAAATCTGATCTGTCCCAACTATCAACAAGCAAAAAGCAATGTTACTGTACCTTGGACGTTTTCGTGACAGGAACTTGTTGGTTGTGCTGTCTGATGACATCATCTCGAAGTGCACGAAGTTGGTCTAAAGAGTCAGGGTGTCGAGAATGCAAAAGCTTCAATGCCTTGATAAACACAACGTCGACTTCTACAGGGCCACTGGCGGTCGCCATCTTGTCTCCTTGTTCCACAGATTACCCAACATTGCCTGTTGTTACCGCTGGCTCACGCATGAAATAATGGCGGCAACAAAAGCTGTTGGTGACGTTGCAATTCTAAATTCTGGCAATACCTCACTGCAAAGTATGCCTTCTGCTGTTGAACTTTCCAGACAACTTCAAAAACTTATGCTGAACATCAAGGGAAACTTCATCTCCCATGAAGGGCACGAAGTCGACTATACTGCTTTAAAAGACAGCGACTTGTTCAGGGAATATGTCGACAGAACGAAAGCTCTTAAAGTCGTTGACTTGGGGAGCTTAGAGAGAAAGGAGAAAATAGCTTTTTTCCTAAGTATCTTTTATGCTGGACCTCCGTTGTTTCTTGCATGCATGCAACAACCAGGTCTTTTTCTGAGATGTCACTAGTTCAGGGCTGTCAACCCCCCAGGGCCTAGTTGTTCGAAGGCCGATTAGCGCTTAACCCGGGGTTAGATTTAACCCGGCTTTCTTTTTCTTGTGTTCAAAAGCATTTTCTCGGAGGGTTTTCTCTGTTATTTTTACAGCTCCAATCATCAACTTGTAGACGAAAAGAATTAAAACTGAAATACTATCTGAATTCAAATTTTGCACTAACCCTGGGTTATCTTAACCCAGCTTTGAACAACTCGGCCCAGGTCTTCAAATATTGAGAATTGATGAGGAAGGGATCATAAGTGATGTCATAACACATGTTGTCATTTGTGAAAAAAACGCACGAAAAAGATGTTGTTGGAATTGTAACACTTGACCTAATTGATTTACTTCCCACAAATCACATTATTGCTTATATTACAACGACTTAGTGGAGTTTGTGAGGAAACATTAATTTTGATGTTAACAGCAAAATAGCTCAAACAATGCAAAATATTTGAAATTTCATTGTCAGAAAGTTGAATCTACAAGAAATGGATAACTTTGGCGATTATCTGGGAGATTTCAGACTCTAACCAATAGCTAAGCGAAGATAGGATTATTTTCATGCGTTAGGCCATTTTATTTTTTCAGTAGCACTGACAAATAATTTAACCTTTTGGAGGTTTTTTACTTTACTAGGTAAAGATAAAAAATGAAAAAGCAGGTAGGGGTTACCTGGGTGATGGGGGGGGGGGGGGCAGTTACATAGGTTACTGACCTGGAGGTGATGAGGATACTTCCTTTCTAGGGCTACATTGTATAATACCTAACCAATTATTTTGACATTGTCAACTAAGCCAGAAAACTTTGATAGATGTGTGGTTAAGAGGCTAGGTATTGCTTCTTTATCTGGCCTATACAAGGATTAGGCCAACAGACACAACTTTTTGTCTCTCTGTCCTGAACAGGATTTACAACTTTATTGAGAGTCTAATTTTTCTTGCCAGTGGTGGTACAGTGGATCACAACATAACAGAGGGCTATTAAAAAAGGGATGGACAAAATATGTTTGCTATAAGGAGGATTCGTATTGTATTAAGGTTCTGTTTCATTTTGCTTTAACTGGGGTGAGAAACATTAGTGAATTTATGCAGCAGGATAGGAGAGGAAAGAAGACCTCAAACTTTGTGTGACAAGTGTGACAATAATTTGTTTGAAACAACTTCAGCAACTTTTCCCCAAACTTCACTTTCCTTTAAACAGATCTTTTGTTAAAGACCAGAAAACCTTTATGTTAAGTGAAGATCACAACAAAACATGCAAGTAACAGCCGTGTCACATTTGTCACACACAAAGGTTTTGCTGTCCTGTTCCTTCCGCCCTATTGCATAAACTCGCTATTGTTATACAGAGGACTTTGTTATGTAGAGGTTTGTTAAATCAAGGCTCCACTGTGGCTTCCTAATACCACTCCACCACACCTGTCCCTGGGTATAAAGTTTTGATGCTTCAAGGACACCTTGTCAATCTTCCAGTGTAATTTACAAATTCTACTCTATTACTTCTGATTCCTTAATGATGATTAAGATATTTATAATTCCCTTACAATTCATGGCTTGGCAGCTTGTGATACTGGAGTACCTAAATCAGTGCTTGAGATTAACAACTTTTGGAGAAAAACATTGTACAACATTGGGGGATATATATTTTCACTTGATGACATTGAACATGGAGTTCTCAGAGGTACCTATTTTTTTACTCTTTTTTTATGCCTGTCACGAAGTGACAATGATAATTATGATGATGATAGCGATAATAGTACTCAATAGTAGCCTTGGATTTTTTCCCATAAGTTCAGCCTTCTGGAAAATGTTCAATAAGCAAAACAATAATATTAATAACATCAGTTACTATTATAGGTGATAAGAGCCAAGAAATGTAACTTGTATTCAGTCATGATCTTACTTGCTTGTAAAATCTTACTTAATACAAAGCTTACTTGTTTTTATACCTCCCCCTTTTCCGCTGTAGTTATGTACGCCTACTCATCTGACTTCACAAAGTTTAATGGTAGCTGTCTTTCGGTTTGTCTACATTTTTTGTTTGTAAGGAACTCCTACGTCATACTATTGTTTACTTCATTTATGTCTTTTTTTATACCCTTTTAGGGCTTCAATCTCAGGCTGTCATAGCTTGAAGTTATTTCGTCACTGAAAGCTTTATTTTGTGTCATTTTTATTAATTGGGTGATTAACTGGTTAGGTAACAGACCACACCCATCTGATGCCAAACCATTATTTGCTGAAGACGATCCTCGGTTGCAGTTTACTGTTTCAGAAGTTGATCCTAGGATTCACTTTGCTTTAGTGTGTGGAGCGAAGGTAGTAATAAGGGTTTTTCCTTATTATTATTTTTTTAGATATTCTTTTCTGTGAACTAAATACGTGAGAAAAATGGGTAGAATTTTAGGGTCATTCAGGAATTCAGAAGGTTAGAAATGCTCTAAACCGTTAAAGAATTTTAGTACTGAAAGTGTTTCTAATAATATTTTATTTGAGCGTAATCCTGTTGCTTGCATTTTTACTTAACTTTCTACAGTGGACACTTGTGTAAGCGGACACCCTTGGGACACGAAAAAGGTGTCTGTAACTGAAGCTGGCCACTTAAAAGAACGTAAAAATACAGAGTTTTTATGGGAGTTGAGAAAAACGGGGTTTTGTGAAGGTGGCCATAAGTAGAGCTGCCTGATTACGAGAGTGACTTTCTGTTAGAAGAGCTTCTACCGTGTTTATTTTACCCTTTTTGTCATTTTTACAAACAGTCTTGTCCAGCCATCAATGTGTTTTCTGCAAAGAACTTGGACTTTGCTTTGCGAGCAGCAGCGCAGAACTTTTGCTCACAAGAAGTGTGTGTTGATGATTCCAAGGTATAAAAACATTTGCCTCTGTTGTCTTAATTGCAGCAACTTTTGAGGACCAGGTGAATATGTCAGTTGCAAATGCTGCTTTCAGAGTCTTCTGAGTGCATAGCATCATCATTATTTTATACAACAGCTAACTACACCAAACCTTGACAACTAGGCTCCCATTGGGACACATTAACTTCTCTACTAACGAAAGAGACAATCATCTTTTAAATGACAACAACATTACTGATTTTCAGAGTTACTCAGTTTCTTACAAGTACATTTTAAACAAACTAAATAGATGCTCCAGGCGATCTTTCAATATCTTTTACTTATTAAGTCATAATAATATTAATTTGTATAACAATGAATTTCTTTTAAGGTTACCTTGTCAAAAATATTCCTTTGGTACAAAGCAGATTTTGGTTCAACAGAGAAGGAATGTTTGAGGTGTGTCAACTTGCAATAATCCTTCAATGAACCTGTTACATTATCTTCTCTTCAGTATGCCATTGATTGACACGTGCTTTTTGTTTTGATAGTTGCAGTAGAAACTTGTTTTATTGTAATTTTTTTTCTTTTTCTTATTCAACACTATCATTTAGGTGGATTTCTCAGCATCTTTCAGAAGAGGAACAAAAGAAATTGAACAGTTTATTAGAACATCCTACCAGTTTGATCAAAATTAGTTATAATGATTATAACTGGAATCTTAATGGGTCAAAGTTGTAAAATTACTAAGTTAAGCAACAAGAGGGAGAAAATTGTTGTGAAAGTTACTGACAAGCATTACTGCAAGGTTATCAGGAAGTTTCAAGTTGGTAGCTTTTTTGTTGAAATAAGAGGCAGATTTTGCCATCTTTAACTATAAAGGATCAGAGGGTTACTCTGGTGCCTGGAGAAACTGACCAAAGCCGTGAAGAATAACCCTGATGAATGTAGAATATCTTATTTTACATACCCATATTGTCAAATTTTTTAAATTATAGTGACAATCATCAGCAAAACAAAAATGATAAATACATAGAGGATATTACACGGTGGCGCGAAGATATGAATTTTATTTTCGAGTGGCAAAACAATATTTTACGAACGAGCGCAGCGAGTGAGTAAAATATTGTCTTTGCCACGAGAAAATAAAATTCATATCTTCAAGCCGCCGTGTAATGTTCTTTTTATTATATAGACTAAAAGACGTCGATAAAATAATACAGGGAAATTACCAAAATTACGTCATCGATAAACTCACGTGTGAGATTATGGAAAATAAACCAGTCGGGTCCCGGATGTAGTTTTTATGAATTTTACGAGTGGTATATTTTCCAGTAAAACACTCGTGTCTATATAATAAATAATTATAATAATACGTATACATTGTAATAACAGCAAATCTTTTTCAATATTGTAAATAATAATATTTTGTAATACATTTAATGTCCACAAACTTTTTTGAACCATCGATTGTAATTTATTGCTAATAAAATGCATGCAGTTACACTGCTGTTCTAAAATGGATTAGTTTATCAATGCTGTATTTTTCAAGTGAAAATTGACTAATAGGTAATTCAAGATCAGAATTGAATTCAAAAAGGTTATTACAACTGTCCTTATCAATATCATTATGTTAGCATCCAAGGTATACCACGATATACACCTATTGAATAGCAAGCTGGCGTGAGATAGAGGCAACAATAATTGTCTCGTTAAATGACTGACAACCCTGTGGGTTGGTGAATGTTTTGTGTAGTAATCAACAAGTTCAAACAACTAGGAACATTAACTGGAAATGAAGCGGCCAATTCTGGAAATGGAAGGTTTGGAGGGCATTCGCCGCAGCTGGCTTTCACTCTGGCTTTGGTCCTCTGCTACATTCTGAACTCTGTCAATTGGTGAGATGTCCTTTCTGTTTCTTAAATGTGTCTTTACACTGCTTGTAGAGTAGTTCGATGGAGTAATACATGCTTGAAAGTTGCTGTTTTGGGGAACAACCACCTGAGGCTTTCTCTTCGTCAAAATCTCAGCAAGAACTTGCAATTGACTGCGAAGACTTGTGCCAGACAAACTTGATAAAGGACTTGGTGAAGGGCTTATCTCAGAACTCTTGTTTGGAGAAAAACCTAGCGACTCGTCAAAGTCACTTGGTGCCTGGCTCTGGTCGCGACTGAATGGTTTAGGAGTTGTAATTCGTAGAAATTCCTTTTCGTCAAAGGTTGGCTTTCTTGTCACTCTCTGGTTCAAGTGTACATATTCGCTTGTTAAAACTTATGTGACTGAAAATGTGTCTTGTCTTTACATTGATATGAAAGCCTCTATCCCTCCCCGTTTTTCAATGAACGTGAAAAGACCACCACGTATTCAAAGATTCACGTTCCATTCTTGGTTAAAAGAAGCCCAGCATATTGCATTTTATTGTTTTTTCCTCAGTGATTAAAGAATTGAAGTTTGAGAAAACTGTATAAGAAGAAAATAATGACAGGTAACACCGACAATTAATGTAAAGAAGATATATAAGCTTAGAGCGATTAATCAGTTGCTTGTACTTACAGAAATGTCAGAACTGCTTCTGCAATACGACAATGTAGGCTTCGGAAAGGCTCCCAAAACTCTTCCCTAGAAAGGCATTTTAAAAAGTCCAAGATTAATGAAAGATTTTGTTTTAGCAGAGGAATCCCGTCTGTTTAAATTTACCTTGGTTTTATTGGCCCGTCCGGCAGTTTTCGGCACAATTCTTGGTGAATATTTGGTCCTGCTGTTCACTCTAAGTTCAACTTTTTTCAAGTTACTCTCCCAGCTACTTTCAGTTTTATTGGCGTCCTTGGTATTAGCTTCACTATTCACGCTACGAACGATGTTATATGGTTGAGTCGTCGCTGCAGTAAGAAGTGTTCTCACCGAATTGATTTCCTTTCGATCGGTCTTTTGTACTGCGGTTGTTGATACCGAATTTGTTCGCGCTTTTCGTTCTTCACTTGAAGTCGCAGTGTTATAGCTATTAACGCCCATCCTTTTAGAATCTTTTTGTTCTGACGTTCTCATTTGGAGTGGGCAAGGCCCGACATTCAAATACCCAGAATCACAAGGGTTTTCCGTTTTTGAAATACGAAATCTGTAAAACGTGAACAAATCAGCTGGAAGGGCTTTACGTTTCGTTTCATTAGTTCCCTTGGGTGATTTCTTAACATTGCTCTGGCAATTTTCCTTTAATCGCCATTGAATGTGTTTTCTGATGAAATCATTAGTAATTTGTTCCCGATAGCTCTTGATATAGTCTGCAGTGGATGTTGAGTGGTAAAACTTGTATCCCGGCTGAGGTGATGATGAAGCAGACTGAGTTCTAGCGAGGTTATAAATCTTTCCGCCATCTCGCGCGTTGCGATTTGCCTGATCAACATAAGACGCACTTTTCGCTATCGCATCTTTCACCATATCTCTCTCAATGTGACTTTTTTCATCCATGTTTTCCTTTGTGATGTTTAAATTACGATGACAGCGTGGTGGAGTTAAAACATGCTCATTTTTACCGCAAGCAGAGATCATTTTCGTTGCAACCTCCGGCTCAATTTGATAGCCGCCCTTATGTTGCTTTGCGGAATGACATATTTGCCATGCTGATAGCGGTGTCTTGAAAGCCACACTGTGAGTGTTTTCCTTTTCAGTAACAAGCATTTTGTGCATAAGACTTCCCAATTCTTCATTGCTCTCTTGTAAAACTACATTGGATGTCTTTGTAAAGCTCCTCTCGTTTCTTCTACCAGAGTCTTTACACGCGCACTGCTCACTAATTACCCGTAGCTCTTCACTTGCTTTTAGTTCTATTTGCTTCGTGAACGCACAGGGAATGGTATTAAAGTTCATGTCTGCATAAATTGACGGGAACTCCGTAAAAACTAAAGCGCTCTGGCAAAAACAGTCTGCCATCAGTGACGTCTCTGGCCATGGCAGGTAGCGTTCCTATGGTTACAGCACAGGTCTACCATCAGTTCGACGTAATTTTCGTTTTGGTCTCGTTCCTCTTATCTCGTTCTTTGCTTTATTGGAGCTTGATTTTTAGATTTTTTGGACTGTCTCACTAGCTATTTACATCGTCATATGACTTATCAATGGGTCTAGGAGCTTAGATTCTGTTTAATATGCTTTTTGTTTGTTTGTAAGTTTTTCTATCACAGAATGTAAGGACTAGTAGTACCCACTCACCTGAGTGAAATGAAATTGGGTGGGGCCACCACTACTTTATTATTTTTGGTTTGTATGAGAGATCGATGATTCAGGGATTTCCGATGTGGATCGGATTCCTCAAAGACTCTATGTCATGGAAAGTTCCACATTTTTTTGGTCAAAGCTGCGCTGATTCTTATGACTAAATATTCTTTGTCATCTTAACTCATACTTGCTTGAAGCTCTAACAAAAAGATTTCTTATTATTCTATCAAAGAGAACGCGCAAATCATTTTGAAATTTTCGACAACAATTGAAAAGTTGGCCCAATTTTTTTAAAGCTGTGATCCGTTTCCATCCTGGACATCGAAAGCCAAAGACAATTGCCGTATGGTTGACATTTACTAGTAGCCAAATTTTAGATAAAATTGAACCATTATTTCAGGGTTTTCTTTGATTCCAATAGATTTTTGGGGTTTTAAAGTAATACCACAAATTAAAAACTTGGGAAATTCAATTTTGTTG
Organism: Porites divaricata; assembly: GCA_038088405.1. NCBI lineage: Eukaryota > Metazoa > Cnidaria > Anthozoa > Scleractinia > Poritidae > Porites > Porites divaricata. The sequence continues at coordinate 16,455,762 of JBBMOI010000006.1, read as the reverse complement.
TAAAAGCGCACATAGTATAAAGCGAGTAATACGTCTTACACCTAAAATAGACTGAACTGCGACTGGCACGGGCTCGATCGAACATAAACTGAAGTAAGTTGCAGTTATTTTTATTCAGCAAGCTCGGAGCGAAGTATTTCGCGGCGATCTTAACTGCTTACTCTTCGCCACTAAAGGGGACAGAAGATCCCTTCTCCGCTGGCGCTTCACGCACAAGAGCGCGAAACGCCAAGTGACTGGTAACGAAGCCAAAGGGACCATGGGAAGGAGAAATGACTACCCGCCTTCCTTTGCGAGCAATTTTTCATCGACGAGATACAGACGACTGGGTATCAGCAGAAACCCGCAGTGGCAGCAGCTAAGGCGAGGCGTTTGGGTAAAGTCAAGTGCACTCCAAAAAGAGAAGTTTTATTCAATAAAAAGAAAAAAAAAGGATGATGAAAGGTGGTCTGCAATTAGACAGCAAGGAAGTATATCAAGACCTAAAAAGATTGAATAAATAGGTAAATAAATAGATAAATAAATAAATACGTAAGTAAACAAGAATATACGTTATGTTAACGTTATATCATCCTCTGATAATTGGTTGGGCCAATTCAGCTAGTCTATCCGAACACCTTGCTTTTTGTGCCGCCTTGCTCACTTCAAAAGCATCAGGATTTGGTAAATTTGCTGCTATTTCGCGTTTTATTGGTAGGGACAGATCATCGATTCGCTTAGATGGCTTGGCTTTTAAAGCGGCTTTCGACACTTGCCACACTTCAACTTTGTCTGGTGTAAAGCCCAGAGGGACTCCTTTAGCATGGGACAGTTTCTGTACTCTTTGAGAGGCCCGTGAGGTGAGCGCCCCTTTCTTTATGATCCACTCACGTTCCACAATAGTAGGTCTTTTCTTGGCCGCGGAGAGATCCTCAATTCGCTCCGAGGCAAAAGCCCTTTGTGCAGCTAAGGAAACCGTAGTCTGAACCGGTCGGCAGGGCTTATAGTCTGCGTGAAATTTCTTGTGTTGTGAAAGATAAACCAGGCGTTCACTAGGGGACGCTTTCATCGCTGCATTGCTCACATTCCAAACTGGGGATGAGCGTCCAATGGTGAAGTCTCGAAAAACGTTGTATTGTTTTCTGTAGTTTGACAATAAAAGGAATAATATGTTACAGATTTTCCAAGGGATGATGAGAGTCTGATGTTAAGAAATTTTGAGATTGGCCTAAATGTTCCGATCTCTGTTATTAGAAAGAGAGTTCAGCAAACATGCTAAGGTTCACCAGCCCACATCTAAGAAATCTGGAATCCCGCTAACGATTGGGATCTATATTGCACTGACAAGGGATCCTGAATCCACATCCAAACTTTGCCTCCCCTGCTTATATCAGTACTACTTGGATCGTAAGTTAACTGAGGACGAAGTTACTACCCTTGCACTACAAAGACTAGATGTAATTAAAGGCACGTGGTCACATTGAAATGACACAGTTTGCTCTTTTGTCTTTTAAAACCATCATATCATAGGATTTCGGCTCAAAATGCAAGTTTTTCAAGCTAGCCATAGTGATTAAGTTTCGATCATGATTGGGCAAAAATGCAAGCGTGGAACTACAGTAAAGAACTATGGGTGAATGAATTGTGGCATGATCCATATTTTCCCAGACGGCTCTGATACATTTCCTTCTAGGTGTAGAAAAGGACGTGATAACTCAAGATAAATGTTATTGTTATTTTACAATACATTGTAAAAACTCTCCGCCAGTATTCTATAGGAAATGTATAAGGGTGCAAATGAGAACTTGGCAAACATTTAGACAGGCAATGACTCTCTATAGCCTCTTTACAAGTGCCGAGTTTTTCGCTAGTCTAGGCTATATTATAAATATTGCTCAGTACATAGTGTTTAGATAGTTTAACTGGTAAATTTGATATTGGCTTTGTTGCGCCGTTTGTTGAATTGAAGCTAAACGCCGTCAAAATAACTGGTGCTTATCTTAGAGCACGAGCTGAGGCTGATAACCAACAGAGCGAGTGATTCAGTCAATTAAATATCAACTTTTCAAATTTGCGACGGCCTCTCAAGTCCTCCAACCCCCTTAAATGTCAATAAACAAACAAACAAAGAAGACGTGTGTCCCCAACCAACTAATCTGTAAGCAAACAATGGCTATTGTAGACAAGCTTGATTGACTGAATGAGAGGGTTATAATTTCATAAACTGGTGCATACTCTGTATTAGTCTTTGCATAAACTCGTTTATCGTATGAGCTGTCTTACTGCCCTGTCGATATAACTGCTGTCCTGAAAAGCTATGAAGTTCAACAACCATGCAGAAACTTGCCATACTCGATTACCGGCTCCTATCCTGCGATTACTTTTTTTTCCACTATTGACTTTATATGAAAAACTTGGTCAAAGAAGTCCTAAGAAAAAAACAGTACTTCATTTTATAAATTTGCTATGAGTCGTTTGTAAACAGAAGTTATTGGAGACGTGTTTGGAATTTAAAGAGGGACATAAGCCACTGCTAAGCAAAGCGAACTAAGTAGTGCGGAACTAGAAACAAACTCATAAGTCATGACAAAAGGAAATAGTCCCTGAGGAATAATGATAACTAAAAATCACGTTTTGCGAAGCGTTTTCTATGCAAATCCGTTGTTCTGAACAGCGTCCTCTTAACGACAATCAATGATACCTTACTGAGGAAAAGTTCTGAGGACCGAATAGCTGTTTATGCAACCATTATTTGAGCGTGGTTTCAACAAAATTGGCACTATATCTTTCTAAAACAATACAGACCTTTTTACTTTCTGACTAAAAGCTTTAGACTCGCAGGGAAATTCGCTGCAATACATTTGACATGTTCTGTCAGCAAAAGTTAAATAGTCAGTTAGAGGAACGGGCATATACTACAAATTGAGGATGAATTGGAGAAATGAATTTTTTTTAGACCAGTAACACGGCGCCTTTTTTCAGTACATGTCCTTTATTTCCTTTTTGGGCAAACTTCAATTAAAAGCCTGGAATGACCAAAGAACTCAGTGATAAATTTGCTTGAAAATTAATAACCAATGTTAAAATTAATAACCAATGTTTTGATTTCAAGTAACTTTTTTTGCTAGAGTTTTTTTTTCTCGCCAAAAATTCATATTTTAAAGATAGCAGTTATATGTCTCATTAGATATAAATGAATATTTGATTCATCACCTACCGTACACCCTAAAACTCGTCATTCCTCTTCTCCTTGCTGTTTGACCCCGCATAGACCCGAGGAATGTAAAACTTGATACGAGTTGTTGCGAACCGTGGCTCTTGTTGCGAAACATCACCCAACACTTGTCAAAATGTTTTAGATTTTAAAGATTGCGTTATGATCAGGATGACATCTCCTAATATCCACATTATAATTATTATTTAATTTTGTAGTTTTCTTCTATGGATCTTAGACAGCAACTAACCTCTAGAATACTCTACTAGCACCAAATTTTTTACGGACAACTCCAGGCGATTTTTAGTCTGCACTTTTAATTTAAATAAGAAATCATAGATGTTTTACAAATATTCAGTTGAAAAGTCAAGCAACGCCGTATATTCCATATTATGTTTAAGCAACCACGACTTAGCGCTATAAAAAGCAAGGCCAAACGTAAAGGGAAGCACGACTTGTTAAATCGGCTTGACTAGCGCGTTATCATGAGCAAAACTAATCTTCTACGATCTCTAGCTTAGAATCTTCCCAAGCTTTGCATTCCAGCATTCAGACCAGCGGGCGAAGGTTAAACGTCTGGTGTTCACTCCATAGTAAATGATATCTCATAACTTACTTGTAGGCTGGTGTTTTTACTTCGTCAAAAACGCTTTTCCGTGAAACCCCAAGATTAGGAATTACGGGGACAATTTTGTCTGTAGTCTTGATGTCATAAAAATATCCGTAACGTGGATGAGACGTTACGATAATTTTTTCATCCATTTCTTGCGAAGGATGTCTGGGCTAAGAAGCAAAAGTTCGCGCGTGGAAGGTGTCACACAAATGAAGTCACAAACGTTGCCATAGTAACCGATTTTTTAAGGGCGAACTGGGTTCTGGGAGTAAGAACTGTGTGGTCCTAAAATGCTTACATTAATTCCAATCATTTTTTTGTTAAATTTGTATTTTAGAAGTGCGCAATACTGCAAACGAAAGGCAATGTAACAAACTTGTTACTCACAGGCGAGATGAAATTCAGCGGTGATTTCAAAACGAATTTATAACATTGATGAAGAATAATTTCTTCTTTACCCTAGTCCCAGAGGTTATTCTTGATTTTTCTTCGCGAAAGAGAGAGCAAGCCGCAAAACGGCGACAGCGAGTCGTTGTCGCCGCTTCGTGGCTTGCTCTCTCTTTCACGAAGAAAAATCAAGAAAAATCTCTGGGACCAAAGTATTTTTTCTTTGAAACTTGGCTGAAAAATCAAAGTTGTGAGCATTAGCCTGCGTGGCAGACGGGAAAAAGGAAGGACTGAGGGAGGTAAAGTGCGAATTTCCCTCCCCCATTTCCCTCCCAAGGCTTTCGACACCCCGCCAAGCAGGCTCCTTGGAACCCGGGGAGAAAAGTTTATTTGTCACTCGTCTGAAATATTACGCACTCGTCTCGCCACTTAAAGGAGTAATTGGGTGCCAGAGGCTTTTCATGCGAGGTTTCTGGTTTCGAGTAAAGTGAAAATCGCACGCGAGAAAAACCTGGAAAAACCCTCTCTATCCCCGGGCAGTTGGAGGGACTGGGTAAGCCCAGAATGCGCGGCCAATGTTGACTGGGTAGATGTAAAATGGACTGGCACTAGCACGCTTACTCAGCGAAACAAGATGGCGGCCTTGGAAGACAAAGCGATTTGGGAAGATGGCGAGGTAATTTTAACTGCATACTTTTCCGCTCAAGTGCGGTATAAGTGTGTAAATAGGTAATAAAGAAATTTACTATGTTTCTAATGACTTACTTTTGCCTTTATCCAAAGGAAATGGACGAGGAAGTTCTACGAATGCAGACAGACGAAATTGTCAGTCGAGCTCGACTGTTAGACAATGAAATTAAGGTAAGAATTCGTGCGAGTTTGTTGTGTTTTCTTAATTGCTATCACCGGTAACTAATGTTTTTTTTTAACTTTGAATGTTCAAAACTCCAAAGCGTGATCTCGTTAAAGGCCCTGTCTCTAAGTCTAAAGTTTAAGTGATGTTTGACTTAAATTTTTTAATTGTCATTAATCTTGTTCATTTTTTCCGATCATCAAACATACCGTAAACTTCTGATTATAACCCCCCTCCCCCCAGTTATAGGCCCATTGACCTGTCAACAAGAAAATACATCCTATTTTAAGCCCTTCTAGATATAAGCCCCCCGTCAGCTTCTGTATTGAAATAAATTCGATTTATTATGACGTTTTTAAAGCTTGTATTAAAAAAACCACATTTAAATGCAAAAAGTATTTTGAGAAACACTGGCGGCTTCTTTCAAATGTTGTTTTGATTCTGGTTAAAAGCCTGCCAAGTATGCCCCCCCCCCCCACCCCCTGCTCATTTAGAAGCCCTCCTAAAACCCCCAATGAAGGTGTATAAGCCCTGTATAAGATGTATAAGTGTCAGTTTACATTATGCATTTATGGTTCGGAGAAGAAAATGCCTGATATTCTCATCCTTCTTTAATGCTGTGTTCACTGACTGTCATGTTTCAGGCAACTTGTGAATATTTACTTCTTAATACGATGCCTTGGTTTGTATGTTGTTTGTCCCAGTTGAGTAATCATTGTTTTACTGCTCATAAACAGATAATGAAAAGTGAAATAATGAGGATTAATCATGAGCAACAAGCTATGAAAGAGAAAATCAAGGTAACTTTACTTTTAAATTTCATTTTCTTATCCTGTTATTCTTCATTTAGAGTCAAAATTCTCTTAACAACATTGCAGTAACTTGCTCAAACTTTTCTGTTTATTCAGGAAAATGCAGAGAAGATAAAAGTGAACAAAACGCTGCCATACCTTGTGTCTAATGTGATCGAGGTAAGGTTATTAACAGCATTAACACTACTTTGACTCACTTGATTTCCGATAATAATTTTGGCACTAAGAGGGTCCATAACGCTTCACTTGCTAAGTCTGGTAGCTTTAAATGCAATGAAAACCTAAGTGTCAATGTAGTATAAATATGTGTTAAGCATGAATTACACGGCTGTATTTGTGTTCCCTTCTGGAGGTCGTATAAGTATTTACACACTAAGCCAACATAAGGCAAACCTTTTCAAGATTGAGGCAGTTCCTTCTTCCTAGGTACTTGAAGACCCCAATTTTTGGTCCAGCCCAACTTACTCTGAAACCCATGCTTAGCAATATTTATATTTATTAACACCATCTGTCACTCACTCACTCACTTGCCTGACCAAGTGGAAAACTGGGCAGTTGTAGGATGTGTTGTTTGTACAGTTGCCCACCTTGGCAAGTGGCTTCTTTCCAAATAAAGAAAACTAATAATTAAAACTAAAACTCAGTTGAGCTTTTAAATCACAGGGCTGATTATTGCACTCAAATCCAAGGGTATTATTTATTTACTAAATCAATCACAATAATTTTTGTGTCGTAAACTGGATGCCTAGACTTAACTGCTTGTCTGTCACTGCTGGTTCATGCTAGTTAAAACAGAAGTTCTCATGTCTAGATGAGGGACTGGACACTACTAAGTCAGTGATAGAGGTCTGGTACTAGTTTATCGCATTGTCTTGGTTTCATTTCATCCTTTCATCATTCTGTGTGGCAGTCGATTTGAGTTGTTTATTAAAATTTGTCATAAAATGGATAAACTCCTATCTACCAGTGACAATAAGAGCATATGAAAATTACATTGTGCCTTTATGTCTTAACCACTTTATTTTGGCTAATACTGAAACTCCTAAATTGTGAAAATGTGTGATCACTTTTCTAGGTCTATATTGTTCATTTTTCGTGTACCTTACACATGTAGCTGTCCTGTCTCACGTAAAAAGGGAAAAACCAGTGTATTTCAGGCTGAAAAATGTTTGTTTTTTTTTTGTTTTGCAGCTACTTGATGTTGACCCTCAAGACAATGTATGTTTATTTTTGTTTGATGTTCCTTGCACTCATTTTAGGAGATAATAATACAGATCATAACACAAGGAAAAATACTGAAAAATAGTTTGTAATAAAAATGTTGTACAATCTATTCCTGGAGTGTAAAAGTAAATTGCTGGACAGTGTTATTTGTCTTCTGAGAGTAGTTTTGTGCCTGGAAGAAGGGAGACAGCAGGTTTTTTAAATAAAATATGACCTAGTCTAATTTAAGACTGATTTGAAATCTGGTGTAGTGTGCAGAGTGGATATAAACAATTTCTGTATAACTTTTTTGTGTACTCTGTAGTTTACTGCTATTTCCAGTTGTCAGTCTTTCTTTTGACCTTCTGTGCACATGCAAGCATTGCAATGTTATTTTAGTGCCCCACTGTTTACATAATTAGTTAAAGAACCTTTGTCGTGCTTTCAGGCTGAGGAAGATGGTGCTAATGTAGACTTGGATTCACAGCGAAAGGGAAAATGTGCAGTTATAAAAACATCCACAAGACAGGTACAGAATGCTTGTTATCATCAATAAATAATTATATTGAAAATGTTTTAGGTTCATCCAGTCTTGTCTTTGACTGGTACTTAGTAGGCTAAGTACCAGACATTATCCAGTGGAAAAGCTAAAAATGATAGCCTTTTGTTTACCTTTATACTCTTCTTTAACATTCCTCTTAAACACATGATGAAGTTCTCTTTGAGTAATATGCTGCTGTTCTAAAGAATAGTACATTGTCACTTAACCTTCTGCGTGATGTGGCATTTATGTGGTGGCCAAGAGAGCTGTCATTTAGGTTAAGGAAGTGACTTATTTTGAGGGGATTTTGCGATCTGAATGGTCTTTGTATTAGAAAAAGTATTACTTTAGTGTTTATGAGTTCCCCAAGGGATGAATTCACACTTTCATATTAAAACTCGGTAACAGATGTTTCCGTTGGTTTCCAGCCGCCATGTTTTTCCCTTCAGCATGGCGTCTCCATACAAAGCTCTATAAATTTAGGTATAACATTTTCTGAATCTCACTTATGAAAAATTGCACCAACCTTAATCTTGGCGAGGTCCAAGATTTAACATTTATCTTCTCTCATTTCCTAGATTCTAGACTTAAATATTATTATTGAATGGTTTTGATTTTGATTTTTGATGGCATGACAGTGACAACCAGCAATACACTTTATGTACCATGTTGTTGTTCTTTTTCTCTTTCTAGACATATTTTTTACCTGTGATTGGTTTAGTGGAGCCTGAAAATTTAACTCCAGGAGACTTAGTGGTAGGAATATTTTACTTGTTAAAGCCATTAAAGTACAGTGGAACCTTGAAATAACAATGATATATATGAAAAAGAACCTCGATGTAATGAAACCCCATTAAAGCGAACACATTTTGCCCTTTGTTATATCAAGGTTCCACTGTGATGATGGTTATTATAAATTTTTATTTGTCTTCATGGTGGTTGAATATAGCACATTACATGTATATCTGTAGTCAAACTGTAAATTTTGATTAATTTGAGAGTATGTTAGCAGTTTCTTTTTGACTTGAAGAATAAAATAAAATAACCCTTGCTACATATACAACAAGTGGATTTCTTTGAGCATTTTGATATTGTACACAAATTTTTATCTTTTGTATTGATAATTTATATGGTTCATTGATTTTGGGGGGGGGGGATTTATTTGATACCCTTAATAGACACATCAAGTGTAAAGTTATTTTTCTGTTTGTTTTCAGGGAGTTAACAAAGATTCTTACTTAATATTGGAAAAGTTGCCGCCAGAGTAAGTATTGAGTCATGAGTACCTACACTATAGTCTGCACATACATGTTGGTAAATTTGTGCAAAATTCAATGGCGACATGCATGTACATGTATATGTGATGATCATCACCCCTGACAACCCATATCATACCGAGTGTTCTAAGCTTTCACTTATTTGTGCTTTTTTTTTCAGCTTGGTACTACTGCACTGTTAAAAAAACTTTAACATCTAATAATTTCTGATTTTGAAAATTAACAGGTATGACTCACGTGTTAAAGCCATGGAAGTTGATGAGAGACCCACTGAACAGTATAGCGACATAGGAGGACTGGACACACAAATACAAGAGGTAATAGCATTGATGATGACATGTCAACCATGGACAATCATAAAACACATTGATAACCAGTTAATAAATTTGATTGATAACCAGTTGATAACCACATTGATAACCAGTTAATCAGTAAATTTATTTTGTTATTGAGACTCAGAGAGTGATACAAATTGAAGGCCCCATTGAAAGGGTTGTTGTTGAAGATTTTGCTTTGAAATCAGATCACACTGCTTGAAGTAGGCTTTTACGTGGCACCAGGGGCATTACTATCATGTAAGATTGTTAGTTCTGTGATTCTAGTTCTAGTTCTTGACCAAAGAAAAGAGCAAACTTGGCGTTAACTTGTACATTTCAAAGCAAAAATGGCGTTCAAGCCGAGGATTTCAATCTGCATGGTGAACAGACACCACTGAGCTTGTGCTAAATAAAGAAAGAGTGAAATGAATGAAGAATGTTAGGACCTGATTCTAGGTATCCATTTTACCTAGAGGTGTCGATCTTGTTGAGAGTTGACTGCATTGCAGAACTAACCTTAAGACAATAGCCAGAGGGTTTAAATTCGAGGTCTAGAGATGTGACTACAGGTTCTGCAACTCAAAGGCTAACCCTACTGCAAGCACTAGTAGTGCATGTGTACAGTTTACACATTATGCACTCAGCTTAGGTTGGTTGTTTAACTGATGGAGGATAACATCTATTTTCGATGTTTATTATTATTATTATATAAACAAAATAAAAAATAACATGTTATCTTCATTTATAAAAAGATCACCATTGCTAGTTGCTATGGCTACATAATAAATCATGCCTTCAGCAGCAAAAAATATTAAAGTGAAATTGCTTGGTATTTCATTGGGTTTTATTTCGTTATATAAGAAATATTTCATTAAAAGAGAAATTTCGTATCTGCGCACTGCCATGTTTGTGATATCCTCTATTTATTTGTTTTAATATTGCAACAGCTTGTAGAGGCCATTGTTTTGCCCATGACACACAAAGAAAGATTTGAGAACCTTGGAATTGCACCACCTAAAGGTATTATGTTGTTAAACATGATCAAAACGTGCCATTTATTATTTGTCAGTGCTCTCAGAATAAGTTTTGAAGCTGGCACTTGTATAAACAACTTGGTTTGCAAAAGGAGAGTTACAGATTTGATTCATAGTGCGACCCTCAATGCAGTGTGTTCACAATAAAAAAATCAATAAAGTAAGATCATTATTGCTATTTCAAGGTTTTTTTTATTCCTTTGGACTTTAAGTTGCCCCTTCACTATATTTACTTGAACTGAATAAGCATGAATGGTGCCAAATTATATTGCTTTGCGAAATAACCCAACTCTTTTGGCAGCCAACACTGCTTACCCAAGGGCTGTGCATTATTGAAACAATGCCACTTGATTATATCAATAGCATCCACTATTCTGTTAATGTTATTGGCTCTGGCCATTATTCTAACTACCTAACATTAACTTTTATTCAGGTGTATTATTGTATGGACCTCCTGGCACAGGCAAAACATTAATGGCAAGAGCATGTGCAGCACAGACAAAGGTATAAACTGATAAAGCACCTTGGGTTACTTGTACATTGTCTTTCATCCATTTGAAACATGTACAAAGTATCAAAAGTATATTATTTCAATGTATAATGAGTTATGATAATTTTCTTAATTTCTTATTGTTAAAATTATTTCTTTGTAGTCGACCTTTCTCAAGCTTGCTGGTCCTCAACTTGTTCAGGTAAGGTCTTAAAACACTAAATATACTAAGTTGTTCTTAACCTTTGTAATGAAAAAATATTATTATTCCAATAAATTTTGTGTGGTAGGTTAAGTACATGTATTAAAAAATAAATAAAGATAAATAAATGAGAAGAATGATTAGTGAAGGAGCAAATGCAAAGGACTGGTAAAAGATTTTTAGTTGGCTGTCTTCATTGTTTTTGCAGATGTTTATAGGTGATGGTGCCAAGCTTGTAAGGGATGCATTTGCTCTTGCTAAAGAGAAAGCTCCAGCCATTATCTTCATTGATGAACTGGATGCTATTGGAACAAAGGTAAGCTTTAGAACGTCTCCTTATTTTTGTTTACAGTTTTTGCAGTTTATCTGCTAAGTTAAGAAACTAGGAATGTGAATGTGCTGATTTCTTGATTGTCTTTATAGAGATTTGACAGTGAAAAGGCTGGAGACAGAGAGGTAATAGATAATTAATAATGGTAATAGGATTGAATGGAGTCCAATTCGGTCTGTAATCATACGAGTGATGATTACAGACTGAATTGGATGACATGAAGTTCTGTTACCAATTAATCATAACTATAACAAAATTTGCGAGATTTGATCCTTTTTTTAAATTAAATCATAAGAAATTATGAGTTTTTGCTGGAAAAAAAGTCCATTTAAGTGCATGCACCCAATGGTGTGTACTGTCCAACTACTTAGGCGTGATGCATACTGTCCTATTACACTGACCTATTAGAACTGAAATCAGGACAGTTGATAGCCAATCAGATTTGAGAATTTTGTTATAGTTATGATTATATTTGTTTTTCTTCATTCAGCAGTCTTGAATTTATGTTTGGATGACTGTTTTCCCTTTATGCATAATAGAGGACTCATCACCCAGCAATATGGCCTGCTAGCATCGATGATGTAGGTTGTCTCCTCTGCTCAGAGAGGTTTTTCTCGTGGTGCTCTAGTTTTCCTCTCTCCTCAAAAAACAACATTTCCAAATTCCAGTTCAACCTGGAAAGTGTCTCCAGTTTGTTGAGGATGCCTTAAGAGGGCCACAGGTTTATCAGTTCTCAGAACTTTCAAGTGTCACCCACTCTAAATAATTGTAGTTAAATGTTTGTTCTTTTCTTGGTTTGATCACAAGGATCACTGAAAAAAGGCTCAGTGGTTCCAGGTTATATGGAGACAACTCTTCAGTGGTCTCAGCTATGACAGCAATTACAAATGTAGTATTGTACATGTACAGTTCAGTTCAGTTTATTTAGCCAAAGTACATTACAATACAAGAATACATATAAGAATTGAAAGTTGGCAAGGGAGCCCAGAAGAACCCAGAAAGCTTATGAAGCCTGGGCTCCCCAGGAGCCCAGTAGTATTATATATTATACATTGTAGTTTGTAGTATTGTAGTTGCAGTAACAGCTGAGATACACTTCAGTTCTATATAAAGAAAATTTTCCATTTGATCAATATTATCATAGTGCTGTCACAGTTTCCATTTAATGTCATTCCAGCTGTAAATTTATTTACATATTATATGTCTGTGATGTAGTATAATTTTGTAATATTGAGATTCTATAAAGAAGTATTGTTCTAGACTTCAGAAGTAATCCATTGCTTTAATGCGACAACACTGTTTCATATCATCAAAAATGACCACACTCACCAGGCAATTACAGGGAAACAGTCTTAGTTCTTTAATAGTTGTTGCTCCTGTAAAGTCTTGAGCTTTCTGGGAAATTGTTCTTTTAAGTGACAATTAGAATTTGATAATAAGATTCTTTTTATATTGGTTGTAATGTGCAAGAAGCTTTAATAATAATAAATTAATTAATAACCAATTAATAAAACAGATCAGGTACAGGTACACTGTGTGCGACTGTCAGCGATCGCAGTATTTTTAGCAATAACGTGGAAACCAAGCTTTCGTTTTGAGTGCATTGTTTTGATCTTATGTGATTGATATTTTAGGTTCAAAGAACAATGTTGGAACTGCTGAATCAGTTGGATGGATTCAGTTCTCACCATGATATCAAGGTCAATTATTATTATTATCATTATTATTGCTTTTATTTTTATTTTTTTCAATTTTATTTATTTATTTATTTTTCCTTTTGGCTGTTTTCTAATTTAGTTTGTAAAGTTAAAGTTAATTGTTTCTTTATTCAGTTTTTTACAAACTTCACCAAAAAACCGGGAACACTCACAGAGCATGCTTGTGTCTTTAAAATCTTGGTTGAAACGTCATGTTAGAAGATGCTTTCCTTGTTGTTGAATTCCCAAAAGTAACCAACATCTGTTTTCTCCCAACAATATCACTGCACCCAGTTAAGAGAAAAGGTGTTGAGAATTACATGCAAATCGTCACCCAAACGAAAATGCTTTTACCTTTTGTCAAATTCTGTAAGGAACTCAACAAGCCATGACTGTGAATAATTTATTATATGAACAAAACAAACAAACAAAAACGAAAACAATCATATCTGAACTGTGGATGAATGTAATGAACGGAAAAGTGACCCTCACAGTTTTTAAACTTCAAACTTATTCATTGCACCAGTTTAGAGTTCTTAAGGAACAAATTTACATCCTTGCATGATTTTAGAGTAATCAAAAAGTCGAATCCCCTTAACAAACAAGCTGTAGCTAACTACAGTGTAAGTTGCCTATAGACTTTTCCACATCCTTATTTCTTGGTTTTTTCTTTTGCAGGTTATAGCTGCCACAAATCGTGTCGATATTCTCGATCCGGCCTTGCTACGATCAGGTTTGACAATTTAATCTCCATCTTTCACTCCAAGTGTGTGTGTGTGTGTGTGTGTGTGTGGTGTTGATGTTCAAATTCTCTTGTAGATTCCGGGTCAGTCACAGGAGCGTCTCTTTTTCCTGTTATGCACCAGGCCTAATCCTGTTTTGCTTGACCTTGTACACATGAATACCTGTTGCATACATTAGACTAGTTTAAATTATTAACATGGGTCACCTAGAAGTATTGTTGTTTTCCTTCTGGATGAGATGGAGTGGATTGGAGGGTTTCTGCCAACAGTTCCAACAGTTTTTTTGTGCTGGAACTCATTTACAATATAAGCCTCAGTATCTTTACAATAGAGGGATAAAATAACCCAATAGTATCTAAAGTCCCATACTTCAACCACTACATCAACGTGCTTTTCCATCATTTTACGCACCTAACGGCAAGGAAAATTTCCCTTGTTTGTGACTTTAGGACGACTGGATAGAAAGATAGAATTGCCTAACCCAGACCAAGAAGCCAGGGCAAGAATTATGCAAATCCACTCCAGAAAAATGAATGTCAGGTAAATGAGGAGACGTTTCGTGCACCTGAATCTTATCAGTATTTATTTGTTTATTTTTTGATGTTAAATTCAGTTTTAAAGTTGTCTCTAAACAAGTTACATTGGTCATGAACTGTGCTTCAATATCTTCTGACGTAACACAAACAGAGTGATATGTTTTACTTTTCTACAGCCCTGACGTAAATTTTGATGAGTTATCCCGTTGTACAGATGATTACAATGGCGCAATGCTGAAAGCAGTTTGCGTTGAAGCGGTAAGCTAGAAGAGCATTCTCAGTTTTAGTGTCAAATATGATTTATGTTTACATTTTTGGACCAAAACCATAAACTAACCCCTTTGGGAAAATCTCAATTTTTCGACTTTATCAACTTGTTGTTTTTATAGCCTAGAATGGCGTTTTCTCGCTCTAGAATATCATAAAACGCCACGGGACGGGAGAGGAAAGAAGACGGCAAACCTTGTGTGACAAGCGTGACAATAATTTTGTTTGAAAAACGTTTTCGCCGAACTTCACCCTCCTTTAAACAGGTCTTTATGTAAAAGACCAGAAAACATTAACTTGAGAGAAGGTCACCACAAAACACATAAGTAATAGGTCTGTCACGGTTGTCACACAGAAGCGTTTTGCCGCTCTCTTCTTTCTGGCGTCCTGTTGCGTAAACTATTATCGTCTTCGTCACCATCATCTTCATCTTCAGTGAGTCACTCTAATGAATCACTGTAAAATTTATAAGTTAAACGAGACCTACTTGTAGGTTGAAGTTTGACTTTAATTCTATGAGATGCCAGTAATTCGCCATAATGAAGGACTACAAATAAGCGAGACAAATTACGCGCGTTACTAATCTACGAGCTATTCGCACTGGTGAGTAGGACTGCTGTCGAAATTCAATTAAATGCAATGGTGGCTGCCTCTCTTGCGGTTTTCCGCGCTTAACTCTGATTGGTGCTTTGGTTTTTATCTGCTTCATTAAATTTGCCAATTGTTTTGGTTTTACAAAACAGTAAGTACTTCCTTTTTTTTGTAATTGGTTGGTCAAAGACGTAAACTCTTGGCTCTAACCAGTCAAAGCAGTAATGAACAGTACAAAAAGGTGGATTTCTCAAAGCTTATTACAGATCACCTGTGCGCGGTTTTACAGAAACCCCTTTTTATGCCATGCTAAGTATCATGTTTCGGTTGTTAGAGTCATTGCACAGTACTGTAGGTCATAGAATTTTGCCGGTTCTAGCCCAGAAATTTTATCTTATTTAATACTCAGTAGCAACATTCTGACTTTTCTTAAAACTTGCAAAAATCGGCCATGGTTCAGTCCGTTTTCGTCCTTTCAATCTATTGCGGAAGAGATGACAGTAAGAGAAAAATTAACAAAACTACAGTAGGTCCCTTTCCCCTTATTGAACATAGCTCTTGACCAATCAGCGTACGAGAAATTGCTCAGCTATGGTAAAATTCTTGTTCTCGACAGGGTATGATCGCCCTTCGACGTGAGGCCACAGAAGTTATTCATGAAGATTACATGGACGGAATTATGGAAGTGAATGCTAAGAAGAAAGCGAACCTGATGTACTATGCCTGAAGAGGAAAATGTGCTGTTTTTGATTAAAAGACAATCTATTGTTGTGCTCTAACCTTTTCACGCCTTCAACACAAAACAAGCCCCGCGAAGACTATCAATGTCCATCCCTGACCTTGGACTTGTAATACTTAATATGTAATAATTCTAGTCTGAAATGTAAGCAAAGCAGTTTTCGACCGTATCTTTTTAAAGACATGGGGACTACGAATTACAACTATTTGTTGTCGCCAGACTAAATACTCATGAAGTCTTGGACAACGCTTAGCTGAGTTTTCTCACAAGAAGGCAGTGAGACTATCTGATCGAAACTTACGTTGCTTAAATTTTAGATCTTGTGAATAGAATTATTACTTACGTTCTACAAAGTTTGTATTTAGTTTCTATTTGTGAGAAAATAAATTAGCCAACAGAACTCCTCAATACCTCTCGTTCCAAATGGACACTTTGAAATAAATAGTAAAGCTTGATGAACAGAAAACTACTGTAAGTGCTATTTAATAGCCCTGGCTACATTACAACTGATGTCTTCCAGAAAAACCTTACACAAAATGGTGGTCAAAAGGGTGGGGGGAGGGGGGGGGGGGGGGGTGGGACGGGCTCCTCCCATGAATCCGCCACTGATATCTCTGAGAGATCTTTTTTATTTTTATTTTTAAATAATGTTTAAAGCATAAAGGCTGTTTACATTTACGCGGATACTTACAAAACAAAAAATTCGTGAAATTGAAATTGTAAGCCTGCGAGGCTTATTTGTACCCCGTGCGGGATTTTTCCCTGTACGTTGAAACACTTCCTGTAGAAAACCCCCGAAAAAAGTGTCAAAAACTCAAATCTTGGTGGTCAGAATTTAACTGTTAATGTAAGTCAAAACATTTGCAGTGCAATCGTTCCCAATCGCTTCACAAGGCAGTGAAATAACATAGCTATTTTGAACCTTTAGACTCAGTACTTTGTTATAGCATTAAAATTACAAGCATCTGATGTTTCACATCAAATTTAGAATTTGTTCTGGTTGAAGTTGTCTTGTTTTATGTTTTTGTTTGTCATTTTGTTGTCATTTTTTTCTTTTGTTTGTGATGGGAAGTGTTCTCCCTGCTTTTTATACCATCACTAGTTTATTGTCACTAATTAACATTCACTTCTGGCTTTTAAACAGATATTTCCAGCGACTCTAGTACGATGCACTGATTCCATTCTTTACGAGTGGCGTGGCAGATTCTACATGTGAAACACGATTTCAAAGTACCCTGATACAGAGGAGCCCAATAACGAAGTGCCACAAGACTAGAAAATTCTTCCGACATAACGGGGGTATTTTTTTTTTGGCTGGTTTCAGTTCAGTACATTCAACTGTAACTAGAGATTGTAATAGGGAGTGTAAGCACTTTGAACCTCAACGGCGAAAACAACGGGAAAGTAAAAAAGCAGTGAGTATAAAGTAAGCAAAACAATAACTCAGCAAGTGCATCACACTTTTTGGTACCGGTTTCTCTACCGTCAATACACGACTACGACTTTAACCTTCCCGATGTGACGTTTTATAGAGGTCGGTAATCACGAGGACGAAGCTATACTGCTCTTTGTGGAGTGGAATGTCTTCCTCGGTCCTCCGTACAAAGCCAGGAGAAATCCAACTTCAGGAAAAAATAGCATGCTGCAATAATCGCGAGTAAAGTTTAAAAGAATGCAAATGTACTGTGCTATAAGTTGCGGTCGTAGTTGTCTCAAGTCTCCCTTGTCTTTCGGCTGTCAAATATTGGTTTTTCGGGGTTCACTGTACCAGTGAGGGAGTCGTTGCCTACTAACCAGCTCATTGTAATCCAGCCGGCGCGAGTGACTGCTTCGCCCGCTCGGGCAAACAGGGAGCTTTAAAGCATCGACGACGGGCGTCGGCAGCGAAAACGCCACTTTTAATCGCGTTTTTTTCAAATTTTGTCGCGTTTATTCCAGTTCGCTGAAAATGTCAAATGTAGGCGAGTTTCCCTGGAGTTGATTTTTTCAGTTGTATGCTGAGTGCCCTGGCCTTTGAATAGAAGCAAGGCTGGCGGTGACCTTGTTTTGTTACAAACCTTGTTGTTTTTCATATGTAAATGATCACGGCTTGTTAGCATGAGAATACCACGATTTGCACATGAAAAGCAGGTCACCGCCAGCCTCGCTTCTATTCAAAGGCTAGGGCACTGAGCAAACAACTGTAAAATGGTACTCTCCATAAAACGTGAAATTAGGCGCTTTAACGTCGTAGTCGTGCAGTGCCGACTGAGAAATGTACAAAAAAGTGTGATGCACGTGCAGTTTCGCATTTGTGCCTTCTCGTTGCCGTCATGTTCGTCGTTGTTGAAGCTCCTTTGTGATATGAAGGATAAGGATGCCGCAGTGATCGCGGGAACGAGAAAAAAAGCTCACATACTAAGGTGTTACAAAGCTGAATAAATACTACATAATTTTAAGGCATAATATTTATTTGTTGAGCATATTTTGCATCTAAACCTACGAATCATCAGATTTCTCACATGCGTTTATTTAAAGCCAAAATTTCGGCCACAGTATTTCACCTAGGAGTCCTTTGAAAATCCAAAGAAATTGTATCTCTCTTTATATAAAAGAGCAACATTAAGAGCTTAATATAAGTAACAGATATTCCATCTCGAATATTTGATATTCGATAAGAAAGTTAAGTTTAACGAATACAGTGAAAGAGGGAGTGTTCGTCAGGCCTGAGCTCAGAAGTAGATTTCAGCTATTTTCCTAAGCACAGAACTGAAGTTGAAGAACCGCATTCGAGGGTACCCTTCGGAAAGATGTTCTGAGTCATGGGTTTGTTTTTCATTCTTTCTCAACGGAAGTCAGTTGAGGTGTCACTCTGGAATCTTCTTTCTTCTATGTTTCCCCAAGGAGGTTTACTTAGTCATTTCAATAAGAAGGTTTATAAATTCGGACTCGGGGATGGGCTTCGGCACTCTTTTGCATTTATGATTTTCAAAAGCCAACTTAAGATTTGCCAACTCTCTTTGCAAATTCTTTTTTTCCTCTTCAAGCATTCTTTTCTCAGCTCGAATCTTGTTAGTTTTCTGTGATAAAGTAAAAAAGGAAAAAAGATAATTATTTAAGAAACAACAGGTGTTTAATTTTGCGTGTACAAGTTATGATTCATTTTTATCCTTAGTTCAACTTACCCCTTTTCCTTGTGTATTCAGATATACAATACCGCTTAATTAATACACGGGGGGGGGGGGGGGGGGGCACTTCCTTATAAGAGGCTAATGGGGATGTGCCGCTGGATGGGGTCGCATTTTCACGACTGGACTGATCATAATGGGATTGCATTTTCAAAAGAGTTATTAGAGTGGGGTCGCACATTTTCGGATTTTTGGGGTAGAGAGTTGTTCATATTTACGGTTAGCAAACATACCAGGATATTTGTACAGTAGGTGAAAAGTAGAGTGTTCTTCATTCAATTTATTAAAAAATGAGTCAATTCATTTTTTGACTGGACCTATTTAAAGGATTGATAAGGTAGATACATAAATAGAAAGTTGCTAAGCTGGGATCGCAAAAATTACATATTTGCCCAAGAGTGACTAATATGGGGTCTACAATTGGCCAGAGAATAGACTATAATGGGGTAGGGGCTCTGAGAGGCCAGCGGCACATACCCAGCAAAAATTAACCCAAGTAGCCCCCCCCCCCCCCCCCGGGTTAATACATACACCAACAACAGATACAGGGTTAGATTTTCCTTTAGGTCGGACAAATTCAGGGCCCGAGCAGGGGGAGGGGGTGGAGGGCACCCCCCTCCCCCCTAGTCTTTGAAAAAAAAATTAAGTAATAGACATTTTTATGTAAAAAGTAACTTTGTTGGAGTAAGAGTGTTCGGCTGGCAACCTCGCAAAAGTATCTAAATTTATTATTGACCCTCTGATCATATATCTGCACTGATGACTAGTAAGCCTCAAAACGCCTATCTTTGCAAAACTGCATTTATTCGTAGACATCTGCGTCATTAAACCAGCCATGCAAAAATGCGGAATTCATTGTTGCAAGGTTCTCTGTTAAATGTGAAAACTAATTAACGGAACTTAATGGTTGCTTAAAACGAATTTTATTGGCTGATGATGTAGTCTATGATGCATTAAAAGCCCGATTGGAAATTTAAAGTTTTGATCAATGGTTGTGAAATTACATGTTTCGATGACATTCTAGACAAAATGAAGGGGTCACAGGAACCATGATAAATCAGTGAAATTGTCACAATCTGCAAACTTCTGCTGGTGAACCCTGCATGTGCAATCAGGCGCAGCAGGAGAAAGGTCCTCTTCAGCGGCTTGAAGGTTAAAAACATGGCTCCGCTTAATAATTATTCAAGAAAGGTTCAGTAATCTGACAGTACTGCCTTGCCAATGTGGTATGCAGATAAATCTGCTGATCCTAACCATAATTAGGAAAGGAAATTTCAGTATATTTAGAGTCCACCCGACCCCTCCACTTTAAAAGAGGTTGCCAGCGGCCCCCGCACTTTAAAAACTGCTTCGCGGGCCATGCAAATACCGACAGAAAGATGCCTGAAGTTCAAAACGGTTGTAAACTGGTCTTTGTCTTGCTGGAATTTGTGAAAATATCCACTTCAGATGGGGACTAACCCTGTAAAAATCCGTCTTTTTTCATTGCTTGTATATCATGATTGGTATGCGACCATAGACATAATAGAACTTATGATTTGGAAAACCTTCAGAAAAGCTTAAAATTGCATAATGTTGAAGTTTACGGTTGAATTAAGATAACGGTACAAGCAAATTTCTAATGGATTTTGCAATTCCAAACTTTACCTTTCACCTACGCTTGGAGCCAAATCCGGGCTTAAAAATCCTCCTGCTTAGATCTGCACAGTTCAGACAGTTTTTCTAATTTAACGATAAACAATCATAACTAGTTACTCTAAGAGTGAGCAATACCTGTTGGAGTTTTTCAATCCGCTCCCTCTTTCGTTTTCGACATTTTGTTGCCGCAATCTTGTTTCGTTCCCTTCTTTTCTTCAGAACCTCTGGATCTTCTTTCACTTTCTAAAAAGGAAAAATACAAACACATCCATTACACTCAGTTCTCAACTCATTTTTGTATCCTTACTTTCTCCTTCTAAAATTATTTTGTTTTAGAAGCAATATCAAGCGAAGCATTCGACACAGTGTTTCATCACCAGATGGAACATCTCGAAGTTCGTTAAAAATATTCGGCTGCGCGTCATATTTTCAGCTATATCTTCTCGGTGTTTCTTCTGGTGATGAAACACTGCGTCTCGTGCTTGATATGTTACTTCTAGACCATTCTTCATGAAATTCAGGAAATTAAATGTACAGACTTTGCATGGAATCATAGTTAATGAAGGAGACTGGTTATGAAAGACAGCTGAAAGACGGTGCTGCAGTTTATGTTGGAAGCGCCCTGACGGTTCACAATAAATTAATGGCACGTTTTTATTTCTCAATAAGACGCAAATGATAGGAACGCTATTGAACGTTGTGCACCTTCAAGTCCACAAAAACATATAACAAAGGAGTCTGACGGGTTTCATAATTATACTACTCTTTTAACTGGAATCGAAGAAGTGGTACGAACGGATCGGACAATGAATTCTGAATACACAAATTTGAAACTGGTCTATGCTTTCTTGTAATCTGAACTTTAAAACCGGAGTGATTAGTACTATTTACGGACTTTCTTTTATTCCTTTATCATAGTGCAGTGGATGTCACCACCTTACAACGTTAACGCAACTTTTCTTCATGGAAAATTACTCTAACTTACAAAGCTTTGACAGAAGCAAGAGATTCGTAAAATGGGTCAAGGATGTAGGCGCATAATTCAATATTTCGCTATTTGTACATCTCCCGTAATACACCTTGTTTGCTCCCCAAACCTTTGCAGAACCTTTGTTTTTTATTTCTTCTGGGTATTACAGCCGTCCCAAGAAAAATAAAAAGCAATGCTTAAGCAAAATTTTCGCTGCCAAACAAGATGTATAACGGCAGATGTGAAAATGGCGAATGCAACTTTCGCTTTTTTTCTTTCTCTTAACAATTAAATATTTTGACATTTCTGGATGTAACCGTTGTAAAAACTCTCTTGCAGAAATGAAGAGGACCGGGAAACCCCACCCATCTCTTTTGCTAATAAATAGATATCCTTTTGATTGTCTTTTAACGTGACACACTGATCGAATCTGTCTCTCTACAAACAATCAATAAAAGAAACAAAACTCCCCTGATTCTCAAAAGCAACTAAGTTAACACCCAGAATAATCCAAATGAGTATCGGCCATATGTTTGGGTAGGAATGTACACCGTTGAACTTAAAATCGCCTGAACTGATTGGCGCGACTGACGGTGAGTTTAGTCCATCAGAACTGAGATAAGAGATTAGATAACTGTAATGACCCACTTACGACTTCTGTTTGTTGATATTTGTAATTCGTCGCTGCCTTTTTTTCTTTGTATATCCTTGTTGTTGTTTTGATGAAAATATATCACGCCCTTTGTATAATAAATCATGGCATGTTGAGACTTCTTTTGTTAAGTAGGTCTGGACGAGCACGAAAGTATCGTATTGGCCCGAGAGCCCAATGCACTGTTTTCTCAACAAAAACACTAGATTTCTGTGAGAAAAAATTTATAGAACATCTCATGACATTAGAAAACTTATTCATATATTGGCTCTATTCATGCAGTCTGACGCACGTTCCTACAACGACCTATACAACATAAAAAAAACGGAAACAATTTAAAGCCATGATATTAAATAAGCTGGCTATTTTTATTACTTATGGGACTGATTTCTGATGGGATTTTTCTTTCATTATAACTAGAACGGCATATCCCCCACGATAATAATAACAAACAGGTGGTATTTAATCCATTTTTCCCGAACGAATCGAAAGCAAAAGATCTCGAGTTTGCGAAAGCCTAATACAGAAAAAAAAGTGAAACAACGCAATTTTTAACTCTTTCTATAATTCTATATTTTCGCAGAAAGAGTAGAAACTAAAAAACATACACTTTTTCGTTTTCCAGTAAGTTTCTATTTCGCAGTTTCGAAAAAATTCAAAAAGTTTCAAAAAATAAAACGGAGAACTGCTTTAATTAATCATCAAAAGGTCAGTTAGAACAAATAAAATGACCGCGCTCGAATTAATGAACGCACTTTGCCTGACCTTACCACTATGAAACTTCTGGGAAAATATTTCATTTTCAATGGAGAGAACTGAAACATTGGTGGTAAAGCGTTAAAATTGAAATGGCCCAGGAATAGTTTCAAAAATGTACAAAACATATATGATGACATTGTTCTTGATACGTATTCATAATCATTCGCTCTTGTTCAAAAATTATATCAGTAATATGAAATAAGTCATTACGAACATATTACATTTCTTTCAATATATAAGGTAATGGTTGCAAAACGTTCTTGGGCAAATCAGGAAAGTGAGCTGAAACTGAGGTGTTTTTAATTGAAAATTCAAAGCTAAATGTTCGTATAGTGGGACTTGCATGTTTCGATTTACCGAGCTCGCAGAAAGAAGGGCTTCGCTTTGTCGCCGTATGTTTTGTTTCCCTGCCACAGTTTATACATGTACCCTGATATAAGGCACATATTAACATTTCTTTAGCGTAAATGTGTACTCTACTTACTGGTTTTGGAGGTTCTGGTTGCTTCATCTCTATCTGTGGAAGTTCAGTTCCGTTATACTTTGTCTTGATTTTCTCCTTTAACTCAATTTTAACTTGGGTACTTTCAACTTGGGCGGTAGGTTCGATGAACATTAAAGCTTCGGGGCTGTGCACTTCTGGTGGCTAATAAATAATAAAGAAACAAGAGTTTAAATTATTCCTTTTCTTCAGCTAAGAATAAGACCAATTCACTTAAGTAATTCATTGATATTTATTCTATCTCTGTACTAAATGTGTACTCAGTTGGGAAGGTGTATTCAGAAGGGTAAAGCACCACATCGGCGTTAAGGGCATTCAGTTTTAGAAGTAAGTAAAAGTTAGACTGCATAAAAGCGTCCGAAAAACTGCCAGATCGCCATCTAAATGAAGCGCTTTCTTAAGAAAGCAGTCATTTCTAAAATCTCCCTGTTAATACCTGTACTCCCCAGTTCATTCCAACTAAATCTAAAGCGAGTTACGTTATGTTAACTCTAAATCCTTCTGATCCTTTTGGACAAACCAGAACTAAAGTATACTGAAGACTTTTAGCTCACTGACATCTGCCATCTCGATTAGCTCGGACTGTATATATATTCGTATCCACAAGAGAAAACACTGACATCAATTTCATTTATTGTAGTAAAGCTCGGACGCACAGTTTGTTTAAGGATGGTTTCAGATCGTTAAAGATATCCGTATTGTCTTCAACTCAACAGCACTTAAACCTGAACCCAAAAAACCAGTGATCCTTAACTGCTGCGGCTAGTGCTTCCTTGTAATCCTAGCTAAGTTCCAGGAATTGCGCTAACAATAATATTTAAAATATAAACGCAAAAATCACTTGAACCTTCCCTGTGCCCTCAAGCAAATAATCGTTGCCGTTTTTATGCAACGAGCATGTTGTTTTTACCCCTTTTTTCCATTAGGAAAGAAGTTGATATCTTACAATTTAGGACTACAAGTAAGACGTCAGGAACTAGTACTCTTTTTTCACGAAAATTTACTTTACAAACGTTTACAGCTAACCTGAGAAAAACTAACTGAAATCTTTATGTGAAAAATCTTGCTGCTCGAACAAGCTAGATAACCTGTGCATATTCCAAATCAGTTTCTATCAAATAGCTTGGAAAGTAGCGTGATTTGTAACTTACCAGAGAGAATTGTTGATTACATCCTTGACGCTGAAATGTGAGGTTGAAATTTGCAGCCATCGTTGATGAAGGTAACGCTGTCGGCCAAAGAAGCTGCTGGTCTATGTCTTCCATGGTGGTTTTCGATTTTGAGAATATGTAAGGCTGTCTCTCCGGGGTTTATTTAAAGACTCATAACATTGAGGGAAAGCCCCCATATCTCATGCGTCCAGGCTATCAAACGAAGATATATAACTCCTCGGAACTAATTTGCATTTCGTTTATTACAGTTGTCACGATCTATTTTAAGTATCAAAACAAGAACTAGGTGAATATTGCAGTTATTTGTTTTGTTTTTCTGCTAAACGAGAGCTGAGCGATTCTTGGAAAAAGCGGCATGAACTTCCGGTGGCCGCTTAGATGTCACGCAACTTTCATTCTGTGTACTAGGGATCGGAGGGAGTCTGGAAAACCAATGGAAACGAACAAAATCGTAGTAAATGCGAGAATTTGTACGAAATGTTAAGTAAATATCACAGTTTTAGACTTGATGTATTGCCAACATTTTATATCCCTTTATTAGCTCCGAAAGGACTGAGGAGGCTCTTACCGAAGTGGGCGAAACACGAGACATTTTTAAGACCTGCAAAGTTCAGCACATCTAATATAACACACTTTTTTGCAGTAGGGTAGTGTAGCGATGTTACAAAAGTCGCACGTGGGTTGCGATCCCGGAAAAATAAACAGGAATCAATGCCCGGAACGAAGGTGCAGTCACAAACCGGTCACGAGAAGAAACGACATTTCCTTATCTTTTTCGAGCGTCCCGATCGGGTATCTCGTTCTGCGTTTTTCCTTGTACCCGAAAGAATGCGCGTTTGTAGACGTTGTAAACATGGGCTTGGCCATCGAGCATTCAGTTAACAGGCATATCAAAATTCGTATTTGGTTAACTTAATCAGATGATTTTTTTCTCAGAAATCGCAAGATATAAAACAAAGGTAGGCTGGTTCGTTCTCAGAAATCACGAGTTTTAAGGACTGGGCGGTTGCTACCCCCGCACTCAGACCAGCCCAAGGCATGGATGGTATCAACTTTTGAGCACAGGGTCATCTGCAGCGAGAAAGTGAAAGACGCCCCCGCGCGGTGCTTCTCCGTCAACAATAACCCCCAACAATCGTTTTCAGATGAGAAAATGAAGAGGGAGATGGGTGAAGGCAAAACGCTATAAAGCCTTACTGGTGGAAAATTTATTTCTGCCTGTCGACGAATACTTATCAGTTCGGTCAAGGTTTCTTGGTTCAGTAAAGTTGCTACAAAACGGGAAAAACCCTCACATCGTGTGGGGGTCCCGTGCACAATGCACCAGCCAATAGAATGATTCATTACACAATCTTTCGAAAAGCAAAGAATAATGATACACGACAACAAGCAACAAGCAATTGTATTCTTGATATTCTTGGTAGATCTTTACTGGGGAAAGGGGGCAGGTTTTGTGTAGGTACACCCTGCTCCAATTTTAGAGGCCTTCAGAAGGATATTCATCATTACCCGCTGGTCGGCACATACCAGTATATGTATGGCTGAACACCCCCCGGGAACCGGCCTTTATTACAAAATAAAAGCTAGAAGTTCATGGTCTATGGGGAAATAATTATCTTTTCTCAGAAAATTTTTCTTTTTTCAGACAATTATGAATTTTTGTGCGTTAAATATGTTAAATTTGGTACTATTTATGCAAATGATATGCTTCAGGTCGCGTAACGGTTCAATAATTACGTAAATGACCCTTGTCACGCTCCAACTAAAATTCTGCGAAACAGGGCGTGACGGAGCTAACGACGCGCCCTTTTCTTGTTAATACTGCGCAAATTTATGAGTTCAAAAAAAGATAGGATATAAATGAAACGGGATTTCCTTCAGTTTGGAGGAACAAAGAAAATTACACGTCTAAATTTTGTGTCCGTATCCTTTGCTGGATAGTTCAACAGGTAGATGGCCACGGGGAGAAATAATGGATAAAATATTGTTTGCATGAAAGATTATTTCAATATCACAGCTCCGTATTTCATTTTGCAAGATAGAGAAAACATGAAATGATTGCTCATGTAATCGAATAAAAGGTTTTAATAACCTCTACACATATTCCAGTACAACAAAGACGTATTCATTAGTTCCAAGACCGCACGAATTACAGGAGAGAACGAAAGGTACTAAACTGAACGACTGCAATTAGCAAGACATCTCGGAAAACAGCGCATTGTTTGTGTTCCGGTAAGTTCACGGTTTAAAGATTGATTGCTTCCGGTCTGGTCGCGAATTTGTGTTCAGTGGTTTATTTTTTCCTGTTTGGTCACGGCACATTATAACTTTGTCTTTTACCGGTAAAAGTATGTTAGAGACCTCCTATTTTGGTATATTTTCCACAAAACACCAATTTCTTGTTTCCTCTTTTTCGTGCTTATTACTGTACTGTCCTCTTCCGCTTTTGTCACGAAAACTTTTTTTGGTCTTTTAATTTGTCACGAAAATCCCTCTTAACTTCCGGTTGACAAGTAGGGAATTTCCGTTGACCAAAAAATTGCGGCAACTTTTTGGCAAGTGGCAATTTTTCACCACTTTAAGAAACGTTATTATTGCCTTGTATTAAATCACTCCTTTTAGTTCACACCACAACGAATATAACCGACATACCCGTTGGTAGACTATAAAAAAATTGCTTTATATATTTAAACATCAATTCTCGTTTATAAATCAGTAGTCCATGGATATTATATACGTTCGTTCACTATGCTTAGTAATAAATGGCATATGTACATGTCGTACAAAACTTTTTCTCTTTTGTCACGTGGAAAACTATTATTTCACCCTAGATGCTCCAATTTGAAGCCTTATCTTTTCAAGACGGTCATTACTTCACTGCTGAACACAAATTTGATTTGCAGCAGCCGGCGAATACATCCGCCTATCATAGGCTAGATTTGCGGAGAACTGCAGCAACTTGTAAGGGTTGTGTTCATGGATAACATAATCACACCATCAGGCGAATCAGAGAGCTTGCGAATTTCTCATCTGCGAGGCGAGATTTTTGAGTGCCCGATGTAATTCATGTAATGTCCAGGATGAAAGCACTGAACGCTTATTGCTTCTCTGATCTAATACTGCGAAATGAGCTCTGATCTCAATAGTCCCACTGGCACATGTTTGACGGTGTCATAATTAGTCCGAGAAGCACCGAGGAAGTAGTTGAACCATTCAGTGTACTGTAGGTGCATCAGAGATCACGGTAGCTCCATGTTTATCCCACAGCTCCATAGCTTTACTGACAATCCTGACAAAGCTGTCTTCAGGAACAGGCTAGGGATAAAAATTAAATTTATTGGATTCTGTGATCGGCAGCAACAAAGAGAGCTTAGAAATATTTCTCAAAACTCTCGTCATGCTAGGCTGAAAAATAGCTTTTCAAGATATGGATATCAAACACAGCGAACAAGGCGTGCTTTTCATAATAATGACCGCGACTGACCATTAGATTATCGCTTTCATTACTGTCAAATGTCACGCTCTTTGAATAAATTAAGTCAAGAGAGAATGATCTCATTCTCTCTTGATTAAGTCTTACTGGTGAATCGCTCTGTACCTTACAGAAAAACGTCTTTACTCCCTGAGCTGACTTTACCATAAGCAGGGGATGCCTGAAGACCAGCAGCAGACTAACAGCGACGAAAACAAGTATCTTACAAGAGCCACAAACTACTTTGTCCCAGATCCTGTGGGCGAAGGGAAGGAAAAAACATTAGCGGTCTTAAAAAAACTGACATGAACTAAGATGGCAACGTTAACGAAAACGTCAGGAAAACAATAGGTTTAGTGAGTACCGAAAACAAAAAACACAAAAAAGACTCTTCACAGACACACTCTGCATCTGCGAGCAGTGGTCTCTCTCGCCCCAGGGCGAAAAACAAACCAACTACGCAAATGACAAGCGACGCGAACGACTTCCATGCAAGAGAGAGAAACCTCTGCTCGCATGGTAGCACAGACATCACGCATTTCTTTACAATGTAAATTACTTTGCCATCCTCTGTCAACTTTCAGATTGGTAGTAGGGAGCTTAAAACACGGTTTATATGGAGAAAAGTTGGCCCAGGAAAGAGGGTCACCCTGCCAGCCGATAAGAAAAAAAGGTTACCCCTTTTCCCTGGACCAGCGCTCGTGCATGCTCTGAACTCGCCTCGACCGAATGGAGCCGGCTGGCCGAACAGATATGGAGAAAAGTTGGCCCGGCTAGGAGGGTGACCAGGCTAGGCGGCTCAACCTTCCAGCTGAGCCAAATTTTTGTTTCTCATGTAAACGGTTCGCCAAGTATTGTAAGGAAATGTACAACAAAAAAATTTGTCTCGTCCAGGGTAGCTTGGGTAGGTGAGTGATCCTTCTACCCGCGGGACACGTTTAAATTAGCAAAACAACAACTTTTTATAAGCAGGTTGAGCATGATCGGCCGGGTGAACGTAGTCCTGAGTAGGACTGTTGTTGACAGTGACTGACGTTTCAACAACCTATGCGGTAGTCATCTCCAGAGTCAAAGGGACCTTTGGCTCTGTTCAGGTCTACATTCACCAGGAAGATCATGCTGAACCTACTTATGAAATGCCTCCTGTGTTCAACCCTAAAACAGCATTTTTCAAAAAAAAGATAGACCCCGGCCCCGACCCCGGCGCCGCGTTTTACTGACCCCCTCGCTCCCTCTTATAGGGAGCTTAAGCAACAGCGTTTTTGAGCGACGGACGTCAACCGGAAGTGGACGTTTTGCATCATTGAGCGGTGGTTTGGTTGAAACTCTCAGGTAAATCGTCCTTATAAGAGAAAAGAAACTTATCAATACCAATTTCTTAGCGTCAAGGCATATAGTAAGGGAGAAGACCCCACTTCCGGTTGACGTGCGTCGCTCAAAAACGTCTTTGCTTAAGTTCCCTTAAGGAGCTTACGACACGATCTGGATAAAGGTGACGCCAATGGCAACGTCGCTGAAAATTGACTTGGCGTCCTTTCAAACTTCTTCCAAATTATCCTAACTCGTTTCATTTATTTTAAGTTGGTAAAATAAGCAAAAGAAATGCAAAGAAATGTACAAAAAAGCGCGATGCACGTGCAAAAGTTCTTGTGCGAAAGGTTTAGGGTTAGGGTTAGGGTTAGGGTTAGTGTCGGCCCTAACCCTAACCCTAAAACAGCATTCTTTAAAAAAGAGATAGACCCCATACCCGTCCCTGGCCCCTACCCCGCGTTTTACTTACACCCGGGAGGGCAACGGCAGCGAAAACGTCGCCAAAAATGTGAATTCGGTATCTTTCAAATTTCATTGCTATTGTTCCATCTCGTTGAATTATTTTGTGAACCGTAGCCCACTTGTAGGAGCTGAATTCTTTAGGACCGTATCCAATGCCCAGCGGAAAAATAAAATCGCCGTCTTCTGCTGACGTCCTCCATAAAAAGTGAAAATAGGAAATTTCACGTCCAAGTAGTGGAGTGACGGAAAAGAAATGTACCAAAAAGGGTGATCACAGGCAAAGTTATTGGTTTACTTGTTAACTCATGGAACGTTCCTGTAAAAAGAAATACAAATTTGTGTGTGCTCGCCCCAACAGTCCGTCAAGGGCTTTTAAGTTCTGTTCAGTTGGAATCCGTTTATTCTACTTCTCTGTCAAATTTTCAATGTACTTTTTCTTGGGGGAGTGTTGAGGGGGGGGGGGCACTTGTTTGATATTTTAGCCTGATGGGGGTGCTAATTCAAACCCTTAGAGTAAATGAGTAGAAAGTATACTTTGTAGACTATAAAATAAAGATAGTCGTGGAAAGAGTTAACATTTTTTTTACATATTCGGACTGACCTCTCCATGCATGAATCAGGAATATCTTCAGCAAAACCACTTTCAAACCACCTTGAAATAAGTTAGACAGAATATAAGGTACAATGCAAGACGCTGTGGTACAATGGGCTCATTTCACTGTTAAAAATTAAATTGACCTAAAAATGACCTTTAGAACCAGATAAATTTAACACCACCGCTACTGGCGTGTAGTAATGGACATGTCTTATCTATAACCCAATCACGTGGTGACAAAATTTCTTTAAAACTGGACAATCCACTCTGACCCAGTAACAACTATTTCAGTTTATAATGGTGATGAAAGTTCAGTCCATCTAGGATTAGTTTATTTTGTTATGGGTCTCTTAATTTTCCCATTTTGTATTCAGCAACTGAACTAATTAAGGGGCACCCTTTTAAACTTAACTTGCCAAGACAGCCATTTCTCCTTGCTCCTTGCTGTTTGGGACATTTCGCCAGCAAAATATCCCAAGCTGCGAGGAGCAAGTAGAAAGGGCTGTTTTTGCAGGTTATTATGAACCAATTTCAGATCAAATTAATATGTGAGTTTCCCTCCCTCTTTCTGAACGAGAATGCTGCTGTAAAGAGGCAAAATGATAGGAATACCTTATTCCAAACCCTCATTCCAAAAAGCAGAAAAAACCTTATCTTATTTCAAACTCAAATGGCTAAAAAATATACACAATCTCGGACCAAAGCAGGCAAAATAACATACACTTTAGTGCCCCAAAAACATATAAGGGGGCATCCCTCCTCTAGGAATAATATGTCTAACACACAAAATATGGTTAACGTTGTCATAGCACAACGACGGTAAGATGATGGGTAAGATCTGCAACATGATTATAGTGCATAGGCATGCCCATTATAGAGGTAGTAGAAGCTCTATTTTTTAAATAGGATAGTTGAGGTTGGGAAGAGCTTGTTTTTCTTCTGATGGCTGACAATCAAATTATGTTTAATCGTGCGCAATCAGTTTTTTCCTCTGGACATAAGAATACTGTTTATGCATGTAACACAAATCAATTCATTGTAACCTTTTCAGAGGTATGATCTCAAATGCTCCAATATTGAAGAGATGCTTGTGAAGTTGTAAATCCTCAGATTGAAGATAATACTGAATCAACTTTGCCTGCAAAATTTCAAATAGCTGTGTTAGGTAGATGCTTCAAGCTGACATACAAGTAAAGCTACAGTCAAGCCACACCAGCTTTCTGCACACTTACATAAAATCACCTTGTTACCACAGATGACATGTATCTTTAGTCCTGGCAAAAAAGAAACCCTTGCAGTTGTGTACCGTAGTTTGAATAATAAATTATTTACATTTTTTTCCTTTTTAAGGCCTCTTTATGATACCGGTAGTATATACCAAACATAAATCTATTTTTCCAAGACTTTCTGGGCCTGGAAAGGATTTTCATGCCCATACAAACCCTGGATAACAAAATACACAAGTATGGGAATGTCATTACTACTTATATATTTGGAATGTTTGTGTAGTACGTTGCTGGTCAAAATGGAATTCAGGTCAAACCTACCTTCTTTTGTTTACTAACCCTTATTATTTATGATCATGAATAATTAGAACTAAGAGACAAAGGAAATATTGAAAATCAACCTATGTTGAAACCATTTTGATTTAAATCAATATTTTGACCTACAACATTTAAATTGATTTTCAAGGGTTCTAATACATTTTTGGCAAAATAAAAACTCAGGTGACTGGACAAAATGACAGGCAACTAAAGGATTTCCATTTTCAAGTCTGTCCTTACATTGGCTCTGAATAACTTTTATTTCAAGCCACAAAATACAGATGTTAAGCTAGTCGCTAAAATGCAAGCAAGCTCTTAACTCTTGGGGGTTGGAGCTGCCTCCTGCTCATGCACTTCGTTTTCACATGGTTTTGCATAGAGGCAAGTAT
Source organism: Porites divaricata (assembly GCA_038088405.1). Lineage (NCBI taxonomy): Eukaryota > Metazoa > Cnidaria > Anthozoa > Scleractinia > Poritidae > Porites > Porites divaricata. The sequence goes on along the minus strand of JBBMOI010000006.1, from coordinate 16,423,303 downwards.
GAAACATGAGTGACCGGTGAAGAAGTGCAAGGGACCATGGGAACGGAGAAGGGAGGCGGCGTCTCACACGTTTTCTCCTTTCCGCCTTCGTTTGGGCACAAATTTTCATCGAGAGAGGAACATCTGAGTACCAGGCAGGGGGTGTGAGGTCTTCTCCACCTGAGAGCTTTCTCACTTTCCTCATACCCCTAAGCCCCAGTTAAGAGCTTACGCACTGACTAACACTGCGCCCCCCCCCCCCCCCCAAAAAAAAATGGAAGTGGGATAATGAACATTACTGAGTACTTAGAATGTTACCAGCTTATCTAATTGGGCAGCTGATTGGTCCAGACATTTCATAAATTTGACAGACAACCAGTAAAAATCAACCTCATCATCAAACATATCCATGAAGACCTGCACAACAGCTCTCATGGCCTCTGCTTTCCTCTCAAGTTTCTATACGAAAAATAGTTAGTAATGTTACAAGTATACACACAAAAAAATAGACATCGAGGCCATTGCAGCTATTCATTCATTGGTACAAAGAATGCATGCTGAAGTGTAAGAAATGCACTGAAACAAGACAAACAAAGAGTTTTCAATATTAATTATTAAAATGGTATTTTTCTTTTTTTGTCTTTTTACAGTGGGTTTCTTGCTCTCCAATATAGTATTAACTGCCACCTGGTTAGCTCAGTTGGGACAGCGCCAGTCTGCTGAGTGGGAGGTCGCGGGTTCAAACCCCGGCCGGACCAACACTCAGGGTCTTTAAATAACTGAGAAAAAAGTGCTGCCTTTGTAATGACATTTGCAAATGGTTAGACTCTCTACTCTTCTCGGATAATGACGAAAAACTATAGGTCCCATCTCAAAGCATTTTCACTGATTTGCTCTTGTGGGACGTAAAAGAACCCCCATCACTTTTCTAAAAAAGTAGGGGTCTTAGACCCCGGTGGGCCTATGTCCAGAAAAGCTGGTAAATAAATAAATAAATAAATAAATAAAATTCTTTGCCTGCAAAGGGAACAACACAGTAGCAGTATGAGAACAATAAGTCATCAACATTGTCTTGGCACAAGTGTGTGACAATGAAAATAACCTGAATACCTAATAGGATTCAAACCCATATGACATCCCAAACAGTGGATAGGGTCCCACCCAGCTTTTAGCAGGACATAACTTCAAGTTCCTATTTAGGACTCAAGAGCTTTTCCTCTGTCCAAAGTTTGTGTAATGATGAGTTTCATCTTTCTAACAACTGTTGTAATTTAGACTTGTTGGTAATTAAACCAGCAGGACCAGATTGAAAGCTCTCTTGTGTAGTTCTTCCAGTGACATTTTGATGGTACTAATTTCACAGAAATGCATCTTGCACCATATGACACTCCCGAAAAATTTCTCACCCCATTACCCCCAGATTGCTACCCAACATCAATTAAACACTTGACAAGCACAGTGGTGAGAGCGGGGGTCTTTGCATTTCTTTAACAATATTGACTGACAAGCAGAAATTTCTTTGTTATTCTTGAAGAAAATGTCCATACTGGGCCAAGGATCCCATCTCAAGTGACAGATCTGGGAAACTGTCCACCTACCCCTCCCCTAAGCCAACATTTTGCCCTATATGAGAAGTAAGTGTTGGCTTAGGGGAGGGGTAGGTGGGTAGTTTCCCAGAAGCATATAATGATCCCAAGTGACCTTCCCAATCCATCACTAGTAGCTTCCTAAGTTTAATGAACATGGTTACCTTGGGTAGGTTGACAAACCTCAAGGCTCCTTCCTCTAACAGGTACATCATGGATAACTGGAAGGAAAGCTCATCTTCATCAGATATTTTCCTCATGACTATCAAGGCATGCTTGAGGTCATTAACGTGTTCACGACGCTGCTGAATGACAAACTGGTGTGCATCACGATAGGGTGGAATGACACCTGTTTTTTTTACAAAAATAACAATGTATCATGCACCACTTAACTTTGAATCATAAGCAGTGGCGGATCCAGACCTTCAGATAAGTGGGAGGCCAGGGGCCCGTTTCTCGAAAGTCCCGATAATTAACGGGCCCGGTATGCTGTCTCCATTTGCATTAAAGATCGAGGGTCAATAGTTTTGCATCTAACATGATAAAACTATCAGTTAATGAATCAAAATGGAGTAGTTTGCTAACCAGGACCCGTGCTCTTATTCTTTATATTTCGATTTGAATATTTGATTTCGGGCCCGAAAAGTTACCGGGACTTTCGAGAAACGGGCCCCAGGGCCCCTCCCCTGGATCTGTCACTAATAAGAGTGTTTTGATAATTCCGTATTTGTGTGAGAAAAGCAGAGTTCTCTCTTAATTGATTCATATGAAAGTTCTTAAGCTTGGTGTCAGAATATCCCTCATTAGTATAATCCATTGATGATTATCGAAAATAGAGTGCTGTGATTGGCTAGGAGCTTCGCTTTTTCCCGCTATAATCACCGGGCGGTGATTATAACATTAAAGGCTAGAAGTTTTCAAAATGGCAGCCAGTTTTTTGATGTTTCGGATTCGGACTTTGTCTCGGTGACTATTCGCCGATATTCACGTTGCCTTCGGCGACTAATTGTTAACTGGTGACCGGTTGTTTCGCCTACAAGTCGTTTAGCTAACATCCTATGTTGTTCTGCTTGGGAAATGAAATGAGCACTGCACATGTATATATCTCGTTCTCTCAGCCATGAAACAGTGCGATACGCATGTATATACCTCATTCTTTTAGCCACTGATCAGGCAAAAGCAGGTACAGACCTGACCTAACACATAAGCGAAATGACTTAAAATGTTAGCAAACAGGATATTGGCGAAAAGACTCATAGGCGAAACAACCATAAACCCCACCAACTGGCTGTGCAGAAAAGCATCTCAATTAAACATCTTGATACTGAAATAAGGAACAAACCAGTTTTAATATTCAACTGCTACATTCCGCTAAATCTTACCTACATATTTGCTTAGACTGGGGCAGCCTTTTTGAATGAGGCATGAATTTGAGTCCAGCATGACCATTTACAGTGCAACTGGGAAAACCGTGAACACTTGAAATGTATCAGGAATGTTTATTGGGTTATGATCAATCACAGCAAAGATCAGGACACGCGAACTGGCCACAAAACCACAAACTAATTAACGTTCCTGCTTGCGGTTTAGTTTTCTCATGCCTGATTGTCTTTTCTCTCGCAAGACAATAACATTCAAGAAATATTTCTGGTGCTCACGGTTTTCCCGGTTTGACTGTAACTTATAAAGCTTCGTGAACCAAGGCCAGTAAATTAACTTGCTTACCTAAAATTACTTTCCACACATGAGTTCTGTATATGGCGGGCAAGCTAAACCGTGTACTAAACGTCGAAATTCGCTTCACGTCTGCAAAAATTAAAAGGAAAAAACTACCCTGTTCCAGGCGCTTCAGCAGGCTAGTCTGAAACATGCTAGACAAAATTAAGCTTTTAAAAGACATCATTGATCTCAGAGAATATTTTATCACCTATGGGATCATCCTTTAGTAAAATTTCCAGTGCTTTTCTCTGCTCTACGTTTCGAAGCCCCAAAGTGTCATAGTAGAGAGTGCGAAAATTTCGCCCGTCTTTGTCCGCCATTTTGAAAGGAATATCTTTCCGTTATGTATGTGTCATGAAATATGACACGATGACATTTGTTTGGGGGTGTACATAGCACACACGAGGTTTTCACATGTTGACAATATACAGCGGAAGAGAGCTATCGGCAAGGAGAATGTTTTATTATTATTATTATTTTTTTTTGGCCGTAATATAAAGTGTATTGTATTGCTAAATGCCTTAACGCTAACAGAGACGATTTTTCCAACAATCCACTGCCCAAGAATGAGAAAGTCCTCTTTCGGTCGCCGTGGGTCTCTGCTTTAACTCCCTAACAACGCAGAATTTGATCGTTAAATTATTGAATGAAACAAAGACATTTTTCGTACCATACTGGGTTAATTTGGCTTCCCTTAGAAGGGTTCTGTTTCGTTTTAATGAACTGATAGCCCCCAAATCATGGTGGCCATAGACGTCCATCTTCACATGCAACAAACTGGAGAACAATTTATTTTCAGCTCATGAGCATTAGGTTCGTCATATTTATGTGAGGTGGAAAGATCTTGTTCGTGGACATTAGTGATGACCTGTCCCTCTCACAGGTCGAAGTGACTGTGCCTACCACATTCACTTTCTTGTATTTTTTTTTGTCAACGTACATCTAGGGTTGAGTTAATCTTTTTTGCTCCCTTATCTATCCCTTAGCTATTTTATTTTTTCTTCAGAAAATAAGAACCTAAATAGCCTAAGCATGTGCCAACGATTAACTACCATTTACGTAAGAACCTAGTCACGGGGTTTTACTGATATATTTTAAAATCGTATTTTTTTCAGAATTTTTTTGTAGGAAACGAACATCTTGTTTCAGTTATAAAGATCTCATTCCTGAGCTTTCAAGACAAACAATTTTAAACTCAGTTTGAACACACAGTAACCTTCGCGACCAGCAACATTTTATTTTAAAGCTCTCCTTTCGATTGAAATTACAAACATAATTAGTAACGCGTAAGATTATAAGCTCTATCGCGAGAGCCCTCGTTCGTTTCACCTTGAACGAGGTGACGAATGTGTCCTCTGTCTGTTTAGTATCGCATTGAAGAAAATTAAAATCCAAAGAAAATTTAATTTAAATAAGCAAAAAAAGGACATCTAGTTTTGTTGGACATTATCATATTCGATCATATTAGAACTATAAATACGAGTTTAAGGAGCAGAGTGAAACAGCCTAAGATGGAAATGGATTGTTAGGTCAGAAAGTTAAGCAAAAATTTTTGAACTGACAGTATCTAAGAATTACACTAGCTGGGTACAACTAATGTCTATTCATTTTTGTTTCCTTTTCTATGTCGAAAGTGACAGTACAATTTAACTTAGAAATCAATTGCTTTGCAGAAATTTGTCAAACAACGGCCAAAATTTTGTTAATTAGAACTTTTTTCTATATCTTCTTCCGTCATCACCCACCAAAACATAAACACCGAATAAAATAACTCTTTTATTCACTAGATTGATTCTCCTTCTGGATATCTAATGAACTATTTAGGAGCTATTTTTGAGGTCGCTTGGCCTCTGTAAAATATAAGATTTGAACAAAAAACTCCTTTAATAAGACATTCAAATTTAGGGTGTTAAAATAATATAAGAAAGCAATAGGACAAAAATATATTAACAGCTTTCTTGTCTAAGATATCCGAGCAACGTTGAGGAACGACGTAATTTAGAAATGCGATTTTCCCGTTTTTAGGAGGCTTAACAGTACCATGTCGGCACAGTTGGATTGTCGGACTTAACGAAACTTTTGCTGACAAGCTGACAATATTAAACTTAATCTTGTTTACTTATGGAAACTGAGACGGAATACCAATTGTCTGACAATGGGCTGAGAAACTGTTATACTTATATTTTTATCCAGAGGAGTTTAGCTCATCTGGAGTGCACGTAACGTTTTTTAAGGAAAAGAAATGAAACAGAAAATAAGTAGATTAAAGAGGTGTCATAAGCGCCAACATTGCTCTTGAAAAGACCTGAACGTAAGCTTTTAATAAAAGGCCGGTGGACTACGGAGAAGAACCCGGGCCAAAAAGTTTGCTACACGAATATGAACTTTAAAGTCGCTAAAAATGCACACGAGCCAACCTTCAGGGTTTTTCTTTAAATGAACTTGAAAATCAGGAACAGAATTTCGTCCGCGTCTTGATGATAAATCTTTTAACCAAGACCATTTGAAGAACCGTCTACAAATTTGTCCTATTTTGGTTCGATTTCTTGTGTTTTTGTGCTAACAAATTCTATAGCTCTATCTTTATGAAGCCACGTTCATATTATCGTTACCTCTTTTCCTCTTTAGGGAGATATTTTGTTAGTAAACATTTGGTTGGTTAATTTGTTCTTTAAATTAAAATTAGATGTTCTCTTACGCTCGGCTTTAAAAACTTACGTCTTAGCTCAGTAAGCATTATTTGTTATATTATGTTTGAATAACTGACGCAAATACTGAATGATCGATGCGTAAGAGACTCCCTTTAAAATACAAGATATGAGGTATAACAAATGCGCCACAGGTAAACTGTTTGTTGTCGAAATACCGTTCGTATGTCATATCTAAAAACTAAATTTGCTTGGCACGCAAGTCAAGCTTTTGTCCGCAAAGTAAATGTAGTGGGAGTACTTCAGTCGGCTTCGGTTTGTTTGTGTTTGGGCGTTTGGCTCTTGGTCAAAACTCTGAAAGAAAAACCTTAGCTATTTCCTTGGAAAGTCATTATTTCGAGTACATGTTTAATTCTCCCTTGGTGGTAATTTTAAGCTGGTTTCCCGTTCTTTTGTAGGCTCGGCAAGTGTTATCAAAATTAATCAGCAGATTTTCCTCAAAGTTGCAGTTTTCACTACTCTGGTTTATGAAGTTGTTTCCATGTAAGTGGGCCGCCTTGATAATCTTTGAATACTTGTAGGCGTATTTCTATAAACATGGAATTTCTGTAATTATACTAAAAGGACGTTTTTTGAGTAGAACAAAAAGGAAAATTTTGCGACTGACTGGTAAGGTGGTCCAAGATCGCCTCAGTAAATGGGGCGATTAATTTTCATTCATCCATTTAAAGGTCACTGATAATTTTTTAGCAATAAGCAGCTTCCTCTATATGTAAATCGCGGAAAATGACTATTTATTTTTTCAGAGGTTTCAGAAACGTCTTCAAAGATAAAATCTGGTCAGAGGCGATAATTATCAGTTTATAAACTTGTGAACTAGAAAACATATTTAGATTTTACCCGCTGAACAAACAAGCTATATATACCTCCTGTTTTCATCCTTTGTTTAGCGACTGTCACAAATTCCTTAAAATACAAAAAAAAACATTTTTTCAAAACATTGCTGGTTAGGAAGGAAGCAATTGTCCTTTATTATTTGCTTTTTGACGCATTTATGAATAAATGTACATGTGACTTGCTTAGCAAGGACAGATTACAGTAGTAGTCTCCGGGCGAACTGAACCAGTACGTACTTGAAAGCCACCCGGTTCTGGCCTCGACATGATTCCCAAGACGGCTGTGGTACTTGTGATGCTGTTGTCATATGATGTTCTATTTTGCAGGTAGGTTTTTTTGTGTTTTGTTTAGCATTATAGAAAGATTTGACCCAAGAGAAGAAGAGTCAGTTTCTTTGATTGAAAAGAGCCTTTGGGTTAATTAATCTATTCTCTTTGTAATAACTCAGTTACGAACGGCGGAAAACTCAAGATAGAGAGAAAATCCCCTTTTTCTGTGGATTAGAAAAACCTTGCTGTTTAGCAAATGTTCAGCTTTAAAAAAATTCTGCTTTTAATCATAACCGGCAAGTAGCACTTTATCCCGGGCTGTAAATGACTGTGCATTTCATGTTAGTTTCTAATTTTCCATAAAAATATAGGAAAACAAAAAATAAAGAAATTTTAGTTCTGTTGTTACAAAACCTGTGGCCCTCGGGATCCAATTCTGAATTACATAGAGTCAACGTTTTATAAAAGTAATTTGAACTTATAGAAATTCCTCACGAAAACATCTGTCATGCACAAGCGGCTAAAATTAATTATCATCCTAAAACTGAAGGATTGGAACTGCGAAATAAACTGACAATCGCGACTATAAAATAAATTGAGTGGGAAGATGAGTGAAAGCGTCGGCTTAAATTAAGTTTTACTATTACCTTGCGGGGTTTTGGGGTCGGACGCTTGATACCGCGTAAAAATTACATATCTTTTTGGGTTCCTCGCATATAAGAACACTTTATCATCAGCTCTTTAGCTGCCATTTCTTTCCCCAGCCATCTTATCAAATTGCACTCTGAACGCTATTAAAAAGAGACATGTAACTTCTGAACTTTTGCAATTGTTAACCACAGCCAAGTTGGATTTTTCACATGACGTGAAAGTAGCGTTGGCCAATTGGTCCTTGTTTCAACAGTATTTTTCTCTCTGTATTCCAGGGCATCGGGACGATCTGGATTTGACCTCAGCGAAACATCATACCATAATTTCATAGATCATAAAGGTTTACTCGAAGAAAAACTACCGAGAAAATCGATCAGTGACACAGATAGTGAGTGGACAATATTACTTGACGGTTCATCCCGTAATCTTTCATTGGAATATCTAAGCAATTCGCTAAACCTAACTGAACAAGACTTAGATTTAAGGTAGGGTGAGAAAAGGCTTCTATTCTACTTATTAAACTACTCCGATGACCCTGCAAAAAGGAAAATGTTACAGGAAGCAAATGCAGGAAGTTGAATGATCCTCGCGGTTTTTGATAGCTTCATTTGATAACTGCTGTGATTTCGATTTTTGTTGGATTACAGGCCTTTTAAATCCACCTAAAGACTATAGAACGCCCAAGAAAAAGTAACTTCCTAAAGCTGTAGGCGTCAAGCATTTGCTGAGACGGAAATTTTTTAATGCGGCTGGGCGTTCCGTGCGCAGTCAATCAAATTTAAGTAGAATTTTAAAGACGCCGCTATGAGTCAGCAAACGATTGATTATGTCAATAGAAATTAGCGTTTTTAATTGATTGCTTTTAATCTTTTCATCTAATGAAAACGCATACGCGACACGGAAAGCATTGAGTAGAAATGCTTGGTTCTCAGGCAATTTTACTACCTGTAATCGCTGTTTTTTTTTTCTTTTCAAACCCCGTTGCCTCACACTATCAACACTGAAAAACGTAAATGACGGGAAGTGTTTAAAACCACGCGTTGGGCCCTTTATTAAAACAGGGACTTTAAGATCCAACGACGCGGACGGCGACGAGAACGTCAAAAAAACAATAGGTTTTATAAGCAAAACAACGGCTTTGCACGTGCATCACACTTTTTTTCTACATTTCTTTCCCGTTTTTGCACGACTACGACGTGAAAATGCCTAATTTCGTGTTTTATGGAGGACGTAAACAAGCAACGACGAAATTTTATTTATCTTTCTGAGCCTGAAGGGTTCGCCTACATTTGACAAAGTAATTGGGTACGAATAATCCCTATAAAGACTGAAAGAACGCAAATACACTTTTTTTAAGCGACGTTCTCGTGGCCGTCGTGTCGTTGGATATTAAAGTCCCTAGCCTTCTAACCCATTTCAATTCTGGCCGACCCTCACGTCTTGGCATTGTTAGATGTGAAAAGCTACAAGGAGTGTTACAATCCTGACTTTAATGCTACTGTATTATCTACCTTAAATAAATACAGACCTTACGAACAAATCAGCTAAGGGGCTCAACAAGTGTCTTAAACCCCACAAAGCTCTACTTTAGTTTCCTCCTAACAGCTCCTCATACAAGCATACTACGTATCTGACACATTCTATCAGCACAGTAATGTCCCTTCATGGATTGGCGTAACATTTGTGCCACGGGAAAAGACGTTTAAGACTTCAAGACGGAAAACTATAGCTTAATGACTCAGTAATTTTCATTGTACGTTTGTTTCTTAGCTACGAGACAATATGGTATTTGGACGGCGAAGAACAACGTTCAATAACAATTAAACGAGCAGGGGCGCAAACATCCCGAGAGGAGAATCTGGACACCAAGGACACTCAACGTGATGCAATAAAAATCAACTGCAGGTACTGTAGTTTCAATGCCTATATGATTAATAGAAAAAGTTTTGAAAGTGAACGTGACCTTCATTCTACCGCGAAGATCATGTTCACTTTCATGTCTTTGCCCACAGTTCAAAATATGATTCATTTCATATATTTCAATTCAAAAAAAGGAAAAGGTTTTTCAAGGCCGGCCGCGAAACAAGAGTGTTTTGTAAGCCAAAAAGGGATTGACGGTCAAAATTGGCGAAAACAGGATCAGGCTGCATTTTGTTTCACTTCTGCGAGAAAAATTGTGGCCTGAGTTTCATTGGTGTATCTCCGCTTGTATGTGAAAGTTAAGTCAAATTTGACTGTGTATAAATATCGATATCTCAGTCCCCGACAAATCCGTCCTCAGTGCCGTCACGAAACGCTTCTCTCCACGTTAAGAATCAACTAAGCCGAGCGAGATGTTCAAAGCACATTCATCATTTCTCTGTTTCAGGGAACAGCCTCGCGTAAAATCCAAGCGAAGGATCTTTGGTAACGACGATCGGAAACAACTTCTGCCGAATTCTTTTGAAGCTCAACAAATCCCTCACTCAGCCGCATGCAAAGTGTCTTGTAAAGGCTTCTGCTGGTCATGCTCGGGTATTTTAATTGGTTCTCGTCACGTGCTCACCAGCGCGCACTGCGTGGACGGTGAAACCGCTGGCGCGTTGCGTGTTGGTTTCTTAGAGCGTAACGGTCGACTCCATTGGTACAATGTAATGAAGGCTTATATTCCATTAAGATGGACAACCTCAGAAGCTCTGTCGAGCGATTATGCTGTACTGAAGTTGAGAAGGCCACCAACAAGGCGAACTTATGTTAAAATTGCATCACTGGCTTTGCCGAAAGGCTCAGTGATTTCTTTTACAGGTAAATAAATAAGTATGAACTAATTATAAACTAATGAATAATTTTTGATTGGCCGGAACCTGATTACCTTGGTTTTTCGGCACTGTTACCCTTTACGATCGGCTGAAAATTCTTGCAACATTTCTTCGACCAATCAGATGTAAATCAAAACCAACCGTAGCTTGCTCAAACAACTTATTGCCCGTACCTTTATTTTGCTGAGATGTAATTTAAATCTCAGCCCTTGTCGTAATTGTTTGGCACTTTCTGAAAACCGTGGAAAGTGTTTTTGAATTCTGGGACGTGTTTTGGATTCCGGGAAGTTTTTTTGGATTCTGGGAAGTGTTTTTGGATTAGATTCTTGGAAGCGTTTTTGAATTCTGGGACGTGTTTTTGGATTCTGGGAAGTGTTTTGGAAGTGTTTTGGAAGTGTTTTGGACTCAGGGAAGTGTTTTTGGATTCTGGGAAGTGTTTTGGATTCTGGGACGTGTTTTGTCCTTACAAGCCACCGTACCAAGTAACATCCCCATGCAGTTGAAATAAATAACTTCCGCTGTTACGGACACCGTCGATTCATCGAGACTCGGGGATCGAGACCACGATTTTGTGTCCGATAGCGGCAGTTTATTTTGTTAAAACATCCTTAGTTTATTCTTGACGGGAATTTGACTGTTGTCCATATCATCGCTAGTCTGCTACACAGCCGTCGCGTTCGTCAGAACGTATGCTAATCTGGCATGTTCCTGTGGCACAAAGGCAGAAATTTTCGAGCTAACACGGGCGACTGCAAATTAGCCGCCGTTATTAATTTTATCAGGGGCATCTCACCCGGAAACTGGACTCCTTTCGACTCGATTTCGTTTCCAAAGATGTTCACAAGGCGAGGGGTGACTTTAAAAAAGTTTTTATTGCCTTACAGAGCCCTATCGTTGTTAAACGGTTGATTATTTCCTAAAAATTTAGCCGTATGCAGTATGTACCTATCAACAGACGTTGGATGGACCAAGCCTGTTTATCATCAAGAGAGAATGATCTCATTCTCTCTTGTTGTCATTTTATGGTTAAGCATTTATTTGACTTATTTTTCTTCTCAAGGATTTCCTGGGGATAAAGTTCGCAATAGTCTCTGGACCACAAAATGCTCCGTGTTTCTGGCAAAAGGTGGTGTCATATATAACAAGTGTGACGCCACTCGTGGAAGTTCAGGATCAGGAGTGTTCGTAACAGACCGGAGTGGTACGAAAGTAGTCGGCGTGCTGTCGGCAGAAACAAAACGCAGTCGCCTGAATGTTGCTGTTCATTTTACGCGGTCTAAAGTGAACCAGATTAATGGCTGGACACGTAAATAAAGTTGTCAAAACTAGCGATTAAATAAGAAAAGCTGTTGAAAATAAAACGAGTGATGATACAGTTCTGTGTGTTGCTCAAGAAAGTTGTTTTTCGTAGAAAATTACTATCAAATAAACACTGATCGTTCCCAGATTATTCTATTCTTATTCACAAGTAACTCACTTCATAATAGAAGCAACGAGGCCTGCCTAGACTTGTGTTTATATGGAAATTATGTGAAAACAGCCTCTTTCCCCACCCCGCCCCCCCAAAACAAAACAAACAAAAAAGAGATACCCTTAGAAAGAGGTTGTAGTTAATAGCGACTGGTGCATTAAAACATCATAACTTATGACGTCATATGTGGCACGGAGGGTAGGAGGGTGGTCTGTTCCAGGCTTCGCTTTCAGTCGGGAAAATTGAAAAAATAAGCCGAGCAGAGGAGGTACTAGAACCAGTTGGTTGAGGTGTTGCTCTTTTCTACACCATAATCATATATAGCAGGTCTTTTTTTAGATATAAGTGGCTGGGCACCAGGTATCGCTCTACTAAGGCCCTCTACAGGGTCGGAGGGGAGGGATCTGCACGTCGTTTGGCGTTTTGAAGAGTGGGCCATGTCCCTGTCGGTATTTATCCCATCTTTACGTCGTTTTTCGCCATTTCGTTTGTCTTATGCCGCTTGTCGAAATTTTACCCCAACATCATCCTCGGAGTCCCAGGGGCAGATAGTGGGGGCGAGGGAAAGTCTAAACGGGTGGGAAAATATGGCACAAAGAAAAGTAAAGAACGGCGAAAAGAGCCCCTGGGGACAATGTCTTACCAGACCAGTTCCAAACGGTCGCCGCCGTTTTGGCTTCTGATTGGGCAGAAAAACACAAAAGTTTTCTGGCACCAATCAGAAGCCAGAACGGCGGCGACCGTTTGGAACTGGTCTGGTAAGACATTGTCCCCATTCTTTACTTTTCTTCGTGCCATATTTTTCCGCCCGTTTAGACTTTCCCTCGCCCCCACTATCTGCCCCTGGGTCTCCGAGGATGCCCCAACATGGCCTGAGAAAGTGATATGCAACTCAGAATGGCTATCATCAGAAACGTGGCAAAATACAACTGTTTATTTACTTTACAGTTAGCAATGCTATTGTAGCATTTGTTTTTGCTTTATCAAGCACATAGGTAATCTCTGAAAAACCATTCACCCGCGGCATTTTTAAAGCCATAAAAATAGGACTTGCTAAAAAAATCTTTATAAGCCTCATAAAAAAGAGGCAAGTTTATATCTTTTAACGGCCATTTGCACGATGACATCATTTGACTACAACTATGAAAATACTTCAGCATTGCTTTCTCGTGCATATTAGGGGTATTGTCTCTTAACCCGTTCACTCCCAGAACTGTGTTGAGTCAAAATTTGACAAAAAAATTTCAAATTTCATCATTATTTAAATCCGAAAAATCAAAAAGTACCAATAAACAGTACTACCAAAAAAATTCATTTACATGGTCATACCATAGGATTTCATCCGCAGACTCAAAAAATTGGAATCACTATTACAGGACCTGTCATTCAATGTAAGCATGAAAGAGTTACTGCGATGTTACATGGGACGATTCGCAACAACGATTTTTAGCGCAACATAGCGTTGCAACATTGTTGCGACGTTGATTCAAATGGTTGCAACATTGTTCCAACATTGCTGTGCTGTGTTGCGCAAAAAATCGTCGTTCCCGTGTAACACACCTTTTGAGATTACAACATTTGGTAGTTGAAGTCAAATGACTTATCGTAAAAATGGACTATAGACCGCTTTAGCTTGTATGTTTTTTTTTTCAGATGCGGGTCATGTTATAATTCCCAAGAGAACTGGTTCCTTCAAATTTCGTCTCATTCACGTGCATATGTACGCACAATTCATGACAAGACAAAAGGAAACTTAAGCAACAGCGTTTTTGAGCGACGGACGTCAACCGGAAGTTGACTTTTTGCATCATTGGGCAGTGGTTTGGTTAAAACTCTCGGGTAAATCGTCTTTAAAAGAGAAGAGAAAGTTAGCAATGAAAATTTGATAGCGTCAAGGCATATGAAAAGGAAGAAAGCCTCACTTCCGGTTGACGTTCGTCGCTCAAAAACGTCTTTGCTTAAGTTCCCTAGTGGCTCAACAAAACATACAAGTTAAAGAAATCTACTAAGCGTTAAAACCGATTTCATAGAAATCATCGCTGAGTTTCACGTACGCATCAAACTATGATGGTCACTTGAAAATGTGCCTTTGATAAAGAAAATATTTTTTTTCTTTTTCTAATACCTCCGGATCTTAGAGACTAACAAGCAAATAATAATAATAATAATATCTTTCGCTTAGCGAAAACATTGTAACTGTAAATATTTCAATGAAATGATCTGATCCGTTTAAAAGAGAGCCATCAAACAGGGCGGCATGACAAGCTTTTCTTCCTTATAAGGTAGTAAAAACAAACAGCATAATTAACCATTATAGAATGAACCTAAGTATGATGCAAGGAATTATACAGAGCAAGAATCCACCGAGGCCGACAGCCTCCGAATTCTGCATAATTCTTCACATCCGTCATGCGGAAGCTGAATTCAATAACTGCTTTATTATTCATTCAAAGTAACAACCTTACCCCCTCGTAGAATTTCTTTAAAAAACATTTGCTTGTTTCTCGGCACTGTTTCAGGATATTAACGGATACTTTTTCTTGCAGATACTCTTTAAAAAAGTACATGACATTCATCTAAGAATAAATTTTTTGGCGTATTCTCGCATTTCTTCTGCTCATTTTCAGTCACTGAGGAGTTCGGCTTCTTCGTCTTAAGAGAGCCGTAAAGTCTTCCGCTTTTTTTGAGTTCACTGTTGCATAAACAGGCTAGGCTGCAGTGTCGCTGCCTGGAAACGAGGTGGCTATTTTATGTAGAGCCAATGTACCATCGTATCGATTGCATGTTGTCTGCATATTCCAAATACACAGTAAGCGACGGCTGGTTATGAAAAAATAGCCAGAAGATTGGAGCAAATAAAAAACGGGGAAATACTTTGAATGAATAATACTATCATTAATACTTAAAGTACATTTAACAACACGGCTCAATTCCCCCTTTGGGGACCAAGGACAATGATGATGACATTCATTAAATTTAGGACCGTGATTTAGTATCCGGAAGATTCCGTGGTATCTGAAGGTATTCCGAAGATTTCTCAAATCCTTGAAATGAACCCTAAATATGCATTGGAAGACGATCCGAAGTGGCTACATTTCTGATGCAGGACCAAACAGTTCTGAATTTATGCTCCGTACGGAGTCTGTCTAATATCACGGCGTGAGCTAAACAATTTCTGTAGAAGTACCAATTTAGGAACGTGATTTGATATCAGGAAGATTCCGTAGTAATTCAAGGTATTTCGAAAATTTCTCAAATGACCCTTGTGCGTTGGAAGACGATCCGAAGAGGCCACATTTCTGATGTGGGACCATACAATTCTGAATTTACTGTGTCTCTGTATGGAGTCTGTCTAAGATCACGGCGTGGGCTAAAAGATACTTAACATATTCCAATTTCAGAGACAACAGAGTGCTTTTCAGTCGCGAAGAATACAGTTTGGTACATTCTTTGATTTCTCATGGTTCGGTTTCTGACTATAAATATCTCGCGCCGTTGTTTTAAACAAAGTCTCAACACCAAGCCTCGAACCCAAACCAATCACGCCTTGTTCGCAGTCTTTTTTTCCCGCGCTTGGCAAGCTTCGTGCTGGTCATGTATTTTCCTCGAGTTCTGATTGGTTCCTTGAAATGAGAGCATCTGTAGTGATTGGCCACAAAAAGCCAAGAGAAAATCACTTGTTCTGGTTTTACGATATCAAGAGACTCTTTTGACGATATATAAAAAATTCCTAACAGAACTGCCTCGGTTTCAAAGCAAGCCATTGCCATCAATCCCCTCTGCTAACTTTGCTGCAATTAAACCTGGGTACATTTTCCTCGAGGTATCTGGCCGCATGTTATCCACCAATCCCACCGAGCAAAAACGGACGATATCAGAGGACACCCGAGACAAACTGTTTCCTCAAAATCTCTTATCTCGTTACCGTTGTCGTAGTATATTTTGAACTTGGCCACCAATGGATCCTAAGTGGGAAAACAAAGTGTCAGAAAACTTCTTACTGGGGAGCTTTCGTAACGAGGACGTCAAAACAGCAATACGTTCGTTACGCACAACAACAACTTTGCACGTGTATCACTCTTTTTTTGTAAATTTCTTCGCCGTCACTACACGACTACGACGCGACACTACCTAATTTTACGTTTTATGGAGGGCGTTAACAAGCGAAGACGAATGTTCTTTCTCTTTCTAAACTTCAGCGCGGTGCCCAAGAAATCAACTCCTGAGAAGTTCGCCTACATTTGACATTTTCAGCAAATTGGAATAAACGCGACAAAGTTTGAAAAAACGCGAATCCATTTTAAAATTGACGTTTTCACCATCCTCGTCACTACCCAGACCTGAGTAGTGCTTCTGATTGGTTGAATCAAATTTCCCACGGAGCAGGACCAATCAGAAGCACTACCCAAACCTGGGTAGTGACGCGTCATCAGTATGGAATTTCTGCGCTCGTTTCTCGGAAGTCATTTGGCGGGAAACCAGTGGTAGCGTCGCCAAATGTCGGCTGTTTTCTCAGGCTAGCTTTAAAATAGTGCTCGGTGGTTGTTTATCATTTACAAAACGTTTTTGGAAATCCGGTTAGAAAGTAAATGGAACACGGGTCGTTTCGGTGGAAAATTTCCGGCAGCAAAGGAAAGTCTGATTTCGTGTTCCATTTCTTCAAAGCCATCTTTTGAAACCAGTTTCAGCATTTCGCGGCCGTTTTCGGTAATGTAACTGATTTGTGCACATGGTAAACGCGATTCTGGGAAGAAATTTATCAGTCTTGAATTTTGCTTACCATTTGCCCCAACCGTGAACCGACCGGTTTTCCCATGTAAATGGTAAACAACCGGTGTCTCCATCTCATAAAACGAAACTAGTAAAGCTGAATAAGAGCTTCCCCCATTTTGTCATCAAGGTGTAGAATACTGGATTTCAAAACATAACGTCCATAAATAGGGAACGTATCAACGATCTCGGACTTAAAGAGAAAAGACTTTAAAAGCGTCTTGAAAAGTAATCTGCGTTGATACTCGGACAGAGAACATATTAGGAAGCTATTGTTTGGTGATCACTCAAGCAAATCAGTGCATTGTTCCATATGCCCAATTACCAATGACCAATTGCCAAAGCAACCTTTTGTGATTTAGCTGTATGTCAAACATGGAGAGCAGCATACAAATGTCTCAGGGCCCGCGGTAACTTCGAAATAACTCTCTGCTATTGCGGTGTCCCAAACATTTACTACATTTTTTTCAACTTCAACCTGTCACATTAATTAGTTTCGTCTTATGTTTTGGCTTGTTTCGTTTTGTTTTTCTATCTAAAAGTTTTGTTTCCTTCCAGAAAAAACTTAGGAAGGAATTGAAATAAAATAAAATAAAACTGATTGGTACTACTGTATATGCTCATGGTTACACATGAAACTTCATGGTTAAAATAGCCTGCGTCAATGAGCCTCTATATTTTCCTGGTTTTTTTTTTTGGCGCCCGGTTTTTATAGACTGCGCGAAGGAGACAGGAGGCGAGTACAGCGAAAGGCTTAGTTTTCCATTTTCTACGTTCTATGAGAGAGCGCAGAATGCCAAAAAACCGGCGCCTGCTACGAAAGCTATGGTTAAAGAAGAAGAACAACAAAAACACTACCTCTAACTTTTGCAGTCTGTAGAGCTGCACAACTTGCGTTATCGTCCCTATATAGGCATCAAGGACTTCACCAGTCACTTGTCGAAGGTGAGTCATAACCGGCTTCAAAGAGAGTTAAATACATATCGTCAAGAAACAGAATATGTGAAATCAATTCCTGTTAGCAACAACTGCTACTGGGCGTTAGCGAAATGACACATGACATATTACACGCCACTCACGACACAGCATATGTCAATCATTTTTTCCTTAGTAAATTTATAATATGATTCAAGTCCATTCACATTTCAGGCGAAACAAGGCGACGTCGCTCGATCGATCGCTGCGTGACCTCATTGAAGCCCGCTTCGCTCGATTTTAAGGAACGTCTGAGAGGTCGACTCGTAGCAAGTCTTGTCACGCTCTTGCTTATGCTTGTGTTATGCTTGCGTCGCTAGTGTGGGCCGGGCGCCGGTTAGCTTTTACAGCATATTCAACAAATCGACAACAGTCTTCCATGGTCTGTAACCTTGCCGATCATAAAAATGACGTTAAAATGTTCAAAACTCAAAGTGCAACCACGAGCCTCAGGCCAACATTTTGACATCATTTCTATAGAGTGTTTTCACATGACGTCACGGCGGCCATATTGGTCTCCCAAACTAGTCCTGTGGGAGTTGAATTCTTTTCTTATGTAAACGCTCTCTTTTGTTCCAATAAATTTGCATAGATGCTGGCCACGTGAGTAAAAACACTCTATTGTTTATAAGTGTATAGAGCGTTTTCAATCACGTGGTCAGCATCTGTGCAAATTTGTTGGAACAAAAGAAAGCGTTTGCATAAGAAAAGAGTTCAACTCCCGCAGGATTGGTTTGGGACACCAACATGGCCGCCGTTTCATTGTTTTGGGACACCAATATGGCCTCCTAGACATCATGTGAAAACGCTATAGACCATGGAAAATTGTTGTCGATTTGTTTTTTACAATAACATTGACAGTTTTGACCTCCATTTCTGTTGAAGTTTCTCGGACAATCGCGCGCGAGAAATCACTAAGTTATTGTAAATATGGCATTCCAATATATGGAGAAAAGACTGTAAACTTACCGTAGGTACATCTAATCCCATTACAACTTGGTGAAGTGTCACAGGGTTGGAGTTTCGAGCCGTTATTGCTATGTCCAGAACATTGGAAAATACTGGTCGATAATCAAAAGTGATGGTTATACCGTCTCTCTCTATAGGTCTTATATCTCCTGGAAGAACTGTAAAATAAAAATAAAATGCTCTCTGTAACTCATCATCCTAGCTAAGTTTATTCAGTTGTCTAACAAATCAACTGTAAGCAACTTAAAACCACTAAATGTGCGTAAAAACGGGCAACAAAAAACGTGATAATTGTCTTGCAACACTGCTGCAGAACAAGTTGAATAGTGATGTCGCACGTTTTGCCACCAACGTTCAAACCTGTTGACAATCTGATTTGTTGAGACAAGTTTGATGTGGGTGGTAATACGCGCAACATCGCTG
The DNA here is from genome assembly GCA_038088405.1 of Porites divaricata. Classification (NCBI taxonomy): domain Eukaryota; kingdom Metazoa; phylum Cnidaria; class Anthozoa; order Scleractinia; family Poritidae; genus Porites; species Porites divaricata. Next base: position 16,404,148 of record JBBMOI010000006.1, on the reverse strand, counting down.
TTTAACTTGTTCTGTAGCAATGTTGCAAGACAAGTTGCCCGTTTTTTGTTGCCCGTTTTTACGGTTTCCGGAAACGATTTCAAAGAAAGGTTCGCACTCACGCAGTTTACCAGGTGATCTGTGACGTCACTGCGGGGGCCTGGGGAAAGAAATTTTAATGCCGTATCCCATAAACCAAAGCTGACGGGAACAGATTGAATTGAATTGAATTGGTGCGCGCGTTGGTTTATGGGATACGGCATTAAAATTTCTTTCCCCAGGCCCCCGCAATGACGTCACAGATCACCTGGTAAGAGCATGAAAACACCCCTCTTCACCCTCAAATTGGGCGACAAACGGCACGCGTCATGAACAGTAGGAACAATGATCTTCTCTGCTCATTTGCCGTTTGTCTCAAAGGTGTTCAGGCAAACTTTCACATAAAATTACACATTTTTAAACTGTAAGGCACTGAATAACCAAAGCACCAATTTTCGTCCTCTTAGTCCGACTCCTAAGGAAGTTTCGTTTTAATGGTCACACGGCTTGAGTTTGCCAACAAACTAAAAAAATAGGACCAGTTTATGCCGTATAAATAAACACTACCGCGTGAAAGTACTGCTGAGTTTAAGTTAGAGTATTCACACCATAGGATTCAAAATAAAGAGCTGCATGTTATGTCTTTGTGAATTACTCTGAGGGTGAAAAGTGTGACTGTGGCACGGGCAGGAATTTGATGACTGCAGAAAGAAAACAGCCAATAGTAATCTATTCCCAGTGGACGCCCGCATAACAAAGGCCTGGGACTCAAGAGATGAGTTACGGGAAATGCGAGTCCGCAGGCGACAAGGCGATAGGACTAGACCAAGATAAGAGAAAAAATCGGGGGGGGGGGGGGGAAGGGAGGGTCAAACAAACGAACCCCAAAGCAAAACGGGTGTAGACCTCCCCCCACCCTCCCACAAGGGGCTTCCACAGGCGCATGAATCCAATCCTTCCGCCCTTGCAGCCAAACTGGACAAATATGCTTACACATGTGTTTATTTATATAGAGAAAGCCACTCCCGAGGGAGAAACGCACACACACTCCTGAAATAGATCTCTCGCTACTAATTCGTCAAAATTAAGGCCAGTGTTACGCGAGCGAGCACTGGGAATACCGTATCTACTCGAGTAAGCGGCGCTTTTTTAAAAGTTGGACAGGACAAAGAATTGCATCTATTTTCCGTATTAAACTAACAGAATTAAGGTCTTTCGATTTTGATTATATCGGGCGGCGCCGTTTATTTACTCGAGTTAATACGGTACACTCACAGTGAGCTTGGGTCCAGAGCTGAATCCTTTCTTTAAATTCTATTGGCCGCGTAGTAGGGATAATGGGATCTGTTAAGCGGCAATCAGCCACTGCATCAGATTCATGGCAGGGTCGCTGAATAAGGCTTCTAGTGCTCTCCCTGGTAACATCTGTGAAAATATACACAGCAATATTCATGAACTGAGAGCAGCTATAATAATACCTAAAACTATCCACTAATTCTTTTCTCTTTTTTTAGCAAGGCCATCCCAATAAAATGTTTCGTTTCTCACCGCCCGACCGACCCATTTTTTTCGAAAAGTAAAAAAAATTCACTAGTCAAAGAAGCATATACTTCAATTTACAAGCACACGATCTTGTTTTATTAACAACAATTGGTATGTGATGTCCTTGTTTTTAATTAACATCGATACTACGTTTTCAAAGGCTGTTTAGACATTTGATAGTCGAAAAGACCAGGTTGACTGTGTAACCAGGCTTTCTTACTTAGCAGCCCCGCCTTCTGTGCAACCCAGAAGAAGGCCGGGCAAAAAAAAAAAGTTGTCAATTTTAATGCTGTTTTACATGATTCTACAGTCGGTCATCGGGTAATACCCGACTACAGTCAAACTCCGTTATTTAGCAGTTATACAAGTAAGAACATATGGTTACGGAGTGCTGGCGACACCGATCGAAGGTCAAATCGCTTTTGAAACCAACGATGTGCTTTGCGTAAGTTTCACGTAACATATGGTCAAAACACACCAAAACACGCGTGATCAGATCACGAGTGATAGAAGGTCCAAACGCGGGTGATCAAATTGCGTTCTATGCATTCCACTCATTCTTAGTGGAAGTGCGCACGAATGCTGGCTACATACATGCGACGTATGCGTAATAACATCCTGGGGATTACGTTTGCGGGCTCCTCTTGTCGCCTGCAATGAAAGACTCACCACGCCTCACACGGTGTGAACACTAAGTGACATCGCGGGTGTTCATATGATTGTACCCTCCCTCAGTGTCCGGGGAAGGAATTTTACGCGTATTCAATTTAACACATTATGTAATTGCACAAAATTTTCAATCGATAAAAGTACAGAAAGCAGCTTCAATGAAGAAAACAAAGCATTTTTAAGCTTTGGTGTGAATTGGCTTTAACCATAGTTAATTCCAGTGGAATGGTTTGGAAACCCTTTTTTATAGGTTTTTGTTAGCTTTTTTAGACCTGACCCTGCACAATGTTCAATAGCATTCCTATCATTTTGAAGTTATTTATTCAGTCATAATTTGTGAACAGAAAACAAAGGATTGTGCATGGTTAGGGAGCCTCCAACATAACCTACATCACCATTGTTTTAGACTTTGATGTTTACCGGGTCTCCTCTACTACGGGCCTGTTTACATGGAGGTGGGCGGCCCCAGGTAGGCGAGGTAACCCGCTGGGGTGGGGTAACCCACCAGTCCATAAAATATGTCATTCTAATGTGATCACGTTTACATGATAGGTGGGGCGACCTGCCACACGTTACCTCACTTATCTGGGGCCCCCCACCTCCATGTAAACAGGCCCTAACCAACTCTTCCTTCAACGGTCAGCACTCGTTAACATCCGTCGAAAGGCCCTCGAGACACCTTATGAAGTTTACACAAGGTAGATTAAAGTACACACAGCATCAACCCCAACCCAAAAAAGGAACCTAACCAGTTTCGAAACAGTGCTTAACCCTAATCAGTAAAGACAGTGCTTAACTCTAATCATTAAGGTAGTGCTTAACCCTAATCTGTAAAACGCAGTGCTTAACCGGATAATCCAAAACGATAAGGAATACTACGTTGTGTAAACTTCATAAGGTGTCTAAGGGCCTTTCGACAGGTGTTAAGAAGTGCTGACCTCCTTCAACATACCACGTGCCACGTCCATGAGAATCAGCTCTATCCTCTCATTCCGTTTTATGTGGTTTAGCAAATGAAAGGCATATAAACCATTTCTTTTACCCGGCGCCTCATATGCTTCATGCTGAGAACAACTGCCGTTAAAATAAGCCAAAAAATACATCAACAAATACACAAATAATAATAATAATAATAATAGACCTCTTTCATAATGGCAGCCTATTAATATATTCTTTTATATGTATGATAATAGGCCTTTCTAACCTCGTTAGCATGTGAAAAATACAAAGAAAAACTTTCTTTCAAACGAGGCCAGAAAGGCTAATTATCATTTATGTAAAAGAATACATTAATAGGCCGCCATTATGAAAGAGGTCTATAACAATAATAATAATTTTTACTATTTGGAATATTCTTATCGTGCCAGATTTAAAAGAGGAGTGATGAAAAAAGATGTTTGACATCGGTGGTGATTGCAAAAGATAATAGTAATAATAATTAGTAAAGAAACACTGTCGTGGATTATATTTCAAGAAATATTGAGACATTATGATCTTTTCTTTCTAACAGATATTAAGATACAAATTTCGTTTTAATTCCTTTTAAGTGAAGCACTGTACATAGTTTCTTTTTATGAGTATTGAATAAAGATTATTTTTTAAAATAATAATAATAATAATAATAAATATTTTAAATTAATAATAATAATGACAATGCTGACTAGATTAAAAAACAGAAAAAAATTCATTTAATTAAAAAAATTACTCGAATTGAAAACATTTCATTTCAATTAAAACAATCCATTTTCGATTAAAAAAAACTATTTTCAAGGTTAAACGCATTCTTACTTAGAAAATTACTACAAAAAAATTAAATAGCGTTCTCAGTGCCTTATTAATGAATATTTGCGGGGCCTTTTTCAATATCTAAGTCAATGTCCGACAATTCTAAATTGACTCTCCTAGAAACTCGCGAACCTCTTAGGCAAAGTAGCGTAAAGGACACTCTTGCCCTGATCCATGACATGGCAGTCGCATAGCTTTCGCCCTTCTTTATAGCAACTAGCTCAGCAAACCTACTATGATATCGTTTACATACCACCGCCATTCCACCTGCCGTGCCAAAAACTAATGGCGAGAATGTTGCTTGCTCTACTCAATAATAATTATAACAATCTCTTTTTCAAGGCAAAAATCTTTATTAACATATGACCAATTTACATTCCACTATCATAGACTAAAATTTTGATGAAATAACAATATTAAAAAGATCCTAAAATACTAATTTACAACCTCGCGCCATTATCACTTTCTAAAATTTGCGGACACACGCTTGGCTAGCGTTTAATCCCCTTGTGGAATTTTGTGGAAGGTTGTCCTGGAACCTCTTACGCATGTGTGTACCGACCTTAAAATCTTAAAAGAGAGCAATGATGTGATCCAAGTAATAGCAATGTGATAAGGTTCCTCATTCTTTTCCGAGAACTCAGCTAGGCGTTCGAGAAAGAAGTTGCAGTCGGCTCCCATCCCACTGTTGGTTCCAAAGGGGAGTGTAAGATTCCATTTCAACGTACGGCACCCTCTGTTGGTACTTCCGCTTTTAATAATAATAATAATAATAATAATAATAATAATAATAATAATAATAAGAAGAAGAAGAAGAAGAAGAAGAAAGGTTCCTCAGAAAGGTTCTCAGTGTATGAACAGAATGATTGACTTGTGTGACTGACGCTCTAGGTGCATGGTTTGCGCCCGGCTGATGCACAAAAGGAACGCCAGCAAAGACTGTGATAATAGAGATAATAATCATAATAATGATAATCCACAAAACACGCCAGTGGAAACTTTGATGATCTAACACTTACCAAGAGTAAGCAAAAATGTTGTTCCCTCTAGCTCCTCTTTTGCAATAATGCACAGACCCACCATTATTGGGCAATCTGTTAACACAAACGGAATTCGCTAATTTAGAAACTAGAAGGGACCTTGGCCTCGCTCGACTGTTTGCCGTACCTGCCTGGGTAGTGCAGCTTTCTTCGAGAAGAGTTTTCAGTGAAAATAGGCCCCAAAAACCACCAGGTGATCTGTGACGTCATTGCGGGGGCCTGGGAAAAGAATTTTTAATGCCGTATCCCATACACCAACGGGCGCACCAATTCAATTCAATTCAATCTGTTCCCGTCAGCTTTGGTTTATGGGATACGGCATTAAAATTTCTTTCCCCAGGCCCCCGCAGTGACGTCACAGATCACCTGGCATATAAATAGGCCATTTCCGAGTTCCCCCGGGCCTCTGTATCAAAACGAGGTTACGTGCTGAACCTTTGATATGGAAATGATTTTTCATTCTCATGCAAATAAAACTCATTTCCACAAGAAAAGTTGAGCATCTAACCTCGTTTTGATACAGACGCCCTGGGGAACTCGGAAATGGCCTATTCCGTAACTGGTAAAATTTTCGTGTCACAATAAATATTGAAGAAATCAGACTGTGGACTGATCAAAGGTGAATTCGTAAAAACCAGAGTTCTTCCAGGCCTGTTCATGCGAAATCGTGTGCCCGGCTGTTTACGCGTGCTTGGCATACTTGTCAGGCACGTGCTGGAGAAATTTCTTTGCCCCTTAGAGTTTGTAAGTTTGTTGTTAAAATTTTCTCCCAGTGACACAAGTAGATTGAACGAAACTGTTCGCCGGAGTAAACTTGCAGAGTTGCATGAACAAACCTAGAAGTGCTCTGGTGTTTACGAATTTACCTTCGATCAGTCCACAGTCTGATTTCTTTGGTTGGTGCCTTTTTCGTTTTGTTTTGTATTGCTAACATGCTAAATTATGGAATTTCTTTGGTTTTGGGGGGCCCATTTTCACTGAAAACTCATCTTGAAGTAAGCTCCAATGCACGAGCCAGACAGGTATGGGAAGAGTCGAGACTTCGTATTGGAAGTTCCTGAAAGCAGCGCGATAGATCCTGGCCTCCGATTGGGCACAAACAATAGAGAAAAGCATTCGAATGAATCGTGAAACTGGTCGTTTTCCTGCCCCAAAGTTGATCAAAAAACAATACAAAAACGATAGTTGAATTTTCAAGAAGCACTATGCCTTGGGGACACTGCCTAACAAATGCAAGACTGATGGACAGTATTTCACCCTACCTGATTCGACAAGAGTCAATGATCAACAAGTTCAATGCAGTGTTACACGTCTGCATTGTTTGAAGAATCTCTTGAGCTCGCAGGCTGTGTTGGCGATCATATTTGAGATCTGCATCAACAGGAAGAAGAAAGTTTTCCCCACCATCATCAAAACCATGACCAGCATAGTACAGGACACCATAAACACCGCTGCCTAAAGTCAATATATTAACAAGTCTACTGTCAATGTAAAATGTTTAAAAAATGCATTGTTTACAGTGGAAGTGAACTTAACTTCTACAGCTTGTTCACAAACAAAAAACCCTCTTTAATTAAGAGTCAGTGTCTAACACCGAAGACGCTGTTTTTAGGTCGCCAACCAGAGAGCGGGCTGCGATTACTATATAGTCATCTCAGCAGTCATGCAAAGCCGTAAGTTAATATGTAAACATCTGTGGGGCAAATCAGGCGATACCATAAGTACTCAACTTTAAATTAACAGTTAACAGGGCCACGTCACGAGGATATTACTCAAGGTCGATTCTGTGCAAAAGTCATTACTTAGTACCTTTACCCATACACAAAAATAAAAATGCTCCAGTAGATTTATAAAATATAAAACAAATTTCATCAGGAAGCGCTTAACATAAGAATGTTTTGGCGATTTTTGCAGGCATACCATTCAGTAAATCTTGAAAAAGTTGGCCCAGTTTTTTCAAGTTTTAATCCATGTCAATCCTTGCCATCCGTAGCTCAACAAACAACAGGAAATAGTTTCAATGCCTACATATATAGTCTTAAATAACAAAACTGGAGCATCATTTTTGGAATCCAATTGATCTAGACTGTTCACAGTCCTCTATTTTTTCGTGAGATCGTTTAGATATACCGCTTCTTACCGTCACGGCTATTGTACCGAGGGGGCGGGTGTCGGGGATTATAGCTCGGGGGGTTAGGGTTAGGGTTGACACTCATGCAAGATGGCAGCCCGTAACGCAAAGCGCTCAATCTCGATGATCTTACGGAAAAATAGAGGACTGTGAACAGTCTACAATTGATCTGAAGGCGTGTTTTAGTTCTTAAAAAGATAGCAAATAGTGTGACATGGCCCTTTTTGATAAGGAATGATTAAAACCTGAGCTGGCAATTAAAAAGCAAACCAGAATCAGATGGCTATTCGGCACAAGCATTAAGCCTGGTTCTCAGATGCTGCCCAGCTACCTGAGACATAGATAGCGGTACTGCCTGCGAGACTGTCCCAATATGAGAGCAGAAGTCGCTGGTGTCAGTCTTTACTACGGGCATGCCTGACTCGACTTCACAAGAAAGCCGGCGGCAAAGACCTTAGATGTTTCTTGTTGCAAGCAGCATTATGTCATCATATGTCAGAGTAGTATTGCAGGCAGTACCGGAGGTCGCACGTACTTTGTCAGCATATGAGAACCAGGCTTAACAAGTGAATGGACTTGAACATTAGCAGTGACTGCGAAATAAATTCAGCAACAGTTTGGAGTGGATTGCCAGCCCGGACCACTGTATTGCAAGTTGACCAAGCTGACCTTCATCACGCTACAATTCTAAAATCAATACTTTATTAGTTTAAAGTTCAATATGAAGGATCTCACCTAACATCCTACAGAACGACAACACTGCAATCCTCATCTCACTCAGGGATAAGTTTACAAGAGATACCACCTTCAAAGCAAAAAAAAAAATTCACCACTGTGCATCAAGGGAGCTAGGCCAAGTTTTTCCGTAATTTTTAACAAATATAACTTACCTTCAAATTAATGCTGAAGTTTATTAGCAAAATAATTGGCACAAAATTCTCCACGCATTATTTTGAAGAAAGAGCTGGCTGATGTTTTCAAGTTTTAAAAACCTAAACCCAACAAAGTCTCATCTTCCTCAGTTTTGCTTAAGTGTGTTCCTTTTTCATTGCTCTGTCTCCCCCTTTTGTTCCTCCACAGTTTAAAGCAGTCATTTAACCCTTTCATTCACAATCGTACGAATTCGTCCGATTGGAAGGGGTCTGCAGAAAAATGATCAGCGTGCATTTGCATGAGTCTTGAGCAGCCTGTGGTGACTTGATCAAGAAAGACAACATGGGAGATAATTTGCTGTCTGAATGATCAAATTGGGTCAAATTTTCGATATTTTATCGACAGCAGCGGCATGCGAACTCAAATCAGTATGCCAAAGGAAGACGAAGATCTTTCAGCTTCGATGTCAAGAAATAAATTCTTTGTTGGAAGTATAATTAGTGGCCTTTTCCTTCCCAGAAATTTGCGAACAAAAGGATTAATAATATAATTATTCAGTCATTTCTGTGATCATAATTTTGGTAAATGCAAAGTTGACTACCATAAATCCTCTATAAAGCCCCCGCCCCCTCCCCTCTCAAATAAGGTCCCCTTTTTCAAGGGAAGAAAGTTATTAAGCCCCCCTTCCCTCAAATAGTGAAATACTGGAGCTGCATAGTCCATGATGGAATTATCTCCAAAAACGCTAATCCAGTTAGGAATTCCATCTGGCCCACTAGCTTTCGCTGGGTTTAGGTGGGAAAGTTTCTCATAATAAATGTCTTGTTCTGAAACCACAAGGACCTCAGGGGTGTGGTCATCCACATGCTTTGTCAATGGCATTAAGAAGGCGATACTCTTCTAAGGGCTCCAACAGAGCGCTGTTAATTGCATCAGCTATTTTTTGTGCAGATACGTTCTCAAGCTGATCAACATGCATTTGGGCGAGCAGGCGACTAGAGCAGGATGATTTTGCTCCGCGGAGCCTTAGCATCTTCTTCTACCATGATCTAGGGTCACTCTCTCTTAAGTCTTCTACTTTGGACTCGTAAAAATTTGCTTTGCAGTATTTGCTCTTATGGTTGATGTAACAGGCTGTATGGCATAACAAGAACTTTCTAAACTATAAACATGCTTTCATTTGAAGAATAATGAAAATACCACAAGTATTCATTTGGATCATATTTCTGTCCATTAGACAAGAGGATCTCTGAAATCTACCTTTGTGATGACTTCCTCCCTACCAACCTTAAATTCAAGCGATTGAAGAGCAAAAGCCACATCATAAGCATCTTTTTCAGGATAAGCAAGTCCTTGCAACATTTGACATTCATAATGTTGATTTCCAATGACCAAAGCAACCTTGTCTGAGACCACTGCAGAAACAAAAACCACACAAATATACATTGACTATGAAGAAAAATTTCAAAACGTCACTCTTATTTGTCTGGGGTAATAATTATGCTACAACTCTAAACCCTGTTGTAATTTTACAGAAAAAGGCAGTGCAAATGATTAAATATTCTAATCGAGATGCTCATTCTAGCCCACTGTTTTCACAGCTAGGTTTAATCAAGCTCATGGATCTTGTGACTATTCATACTGCCCTTTTATGTTTCAATTCTATCACAATCTACCACCTAAGGCTTGTGACAACTTCCTTTTAATTACCGGTATGTCGTCTAAGCAAGGGTATAGTACAGTACTAGGCAAGCATCAAAGTAAACTTATTATTTTGATCAGGTCAGAACTAACAAGACCCCCATAGTGAGGGTTCACTGGGAGGCCGTGGAACGGGATAGAGATAGTGTTTTCAAGTGAGAAGCGATTGGCATTATTTTTAAGTGGGACATTTCCACAACTCATTCCCTTCCCTAGTCTGTGTAAAGACCCTCCACCTCCCGTCAGGTTTTTCCTGAGGAGATGGGGGAGGGGTCTGTACACAGGCCACCCCTTCCCTCAACCCTCTGCCACCAATTCTATAGCATATGACAGTACTAGCTAGCGCGGCTAATTAGCAATTATTGGATGAGGTTGAGCAAAATATCGTGATTTGTCAGTGGCGAGGAGATCAATTATTTGCCGAAGCCGAAGGCTGAGGCAAATAATTGATCTGCGAGACACTGACAAATCACGATATTTTGCGATAACCGAGTTCAATAATTGTTTTATCATTCGATCCCTGAGTTTGTTTTTTAATAAATAATATCTTCGGAAAGCGGTTAGCGTGCGCCGCCTTCCAGGAGTAATGACAGAGATCACATAAACGAGCAAGGAGCAAGCGTGGTTTCATCTACGCATGAGCAGAATAGTATTTGCAGCCCAAAAAAGTTGAACGACATTGCGCATGAGCACACCATTATTTGTAGGCAGTTATTTGCAGGTCACGTGGTGGGCTCTCGGCCAATGAAAAGGAAGAAACATTTGCATCGAATGATAATGTGATCTAACTGGAAATTCCAAAAATTATTGTCATTCTATGCCTACAAAACGTCACAAGATCAGTTTTGGTGGCTTAAATTCCGTTTTACCAGTGATTTCTGTTCTTTAAATCTCACAAAGCAAATTAAGTTTCAGTTTTTCTGTCTGATGTTGCATTTAAAGCCCTTCGACTAACTATCCACATGAATATGTTTCTCTTTAACAGGATGATATGCAAATAGTATATTCCCTCTTGTATTTACTTTCGATCCACAAGCAAGGAGAGAATTGCAACAGGTTAAAACTTTTCCCTCGGGGTTCGCAGGATGGCATTGTTTCTGCAGCTCCTGCACAAGCTAATATCGACTTTCGATTACTGTATTTAGATAATCATTCGGTGTAGATATAGGCTTAATAACTCTACGCAATAATTTTGTGTTTGTTTCAAATCGACTTCCAAATCTGTTCGCCAGATGACCTGAAATGACCTGTTCCCTCTCTGCAGACCTGCCCAATTGAAGAGAAATAGGACACGCAAAGCCTTCTGGGAGTTCCATCCGCCATTTTGTCTTTTTGCTGCACAGATGAGGTGGTCTACATTTTATGACGAGGCGTTGCCCTCACAGGCTGCCCAATCAATTACGGTAAATTTAATATACACTTCTCTGGTCTTTCTGTTAGGAATAATCTGGATGAAAATTTACAAAGCAGTTCTTTGAGTCTATTTAACCAAATGATGAAGTCAGATACTTTATCAACTTTCTGTTGATAATGGCCAGTATGGAATAACGTACCCTTATTAATGTAAACTTTATAATTCTCTGGTACCATTTTTATCTTAAATTAATTTTTCATCACTTTTTTTTCTCCTAAATTTATGACATCTTTCCTCTCTATCTTTTTTGTGTTGCAATTGGTTGTTGCTGTTGTCATGTTTAATTACTGAAAACACACAAACATCATGTAACCTGTAAACATGAATTTCATTTCTTTAAGAAGTACTTTACCAGTATATAGCCAAAGGTATGGGAGTGTGGGCAAGATCGATTGAAGGTCAATCGATCTTGCTCCAATGCTGTGCTAATGAATGCATGTGATCAGATTACAAGTGATAAAAGGTCCAAACGTGCATGACCAGATTGTGTCCCCTGCATACGATTCTTTCTTAGTTGAAGCCCAAATGAATGTTAGCTACATACATGGTGGGCATGCAGATAGCAACTTGGAGATTAGGATGGCAGGCTCAAGCTCCTCTACCTGGTCACCTTCCATAAATCTTTAGCTTTAAAATGATAATATTTGGTATTTTATCTATTTGGTCATTATGCCTGACCACGGGTAGGACTTCACAGAATATGGAGCATAATCTTACTTGGACACTCTCTAACTGTTATTTGCAACTTTGGATTCACTCACCAGGCCGTGGTGGGCTTGGAGGAAGCCGTGATGGGCCGGGAGGAATAAAATTGGGCTGTGGCCTGTAAACAGGTGGCAATTCCACATTTACGTCACCATAATGAGATCCTTATAGGGACAAAGATATAATGAAATAATAAGTTCAACAAGTTATGCACAAAAAAGCATCAGTCCAGGTCATAAGTAACTTATTACTGAATGTTCCAAAAGAGAGAAGCAAAAATGTTCATTCCAAAGTTGCGATTTTGATACCTGGTGGGCTTTGTGGGATAGTATTGGGCTGCCGCTGCATAGTCTGTAGTTCACTGTAACTACTTTCACCTTGAGATGAGCCTGTGAAATTAAATTTACAGTTTCACATACTAAATAAAGTCAACAATTTTCTAAGGACTATAATCTTAATGATCTCATTCTAGCCCACTATTTTCAAAGCTAGGTTTAATCAGGCTCATGGATCTTGTGACTATTCATACTGCCCTTTTTATGTTTCAATTCCATCACAATCTACTACCTAAGGCTTTTTGACAACTTCTTTTCACTTATATCATCTAAGCAAAGCCAGGTATAGTACTAGGCTAGCATCAAAGTCAAATTATTATGTTGATCAGGTCAGAAATAATTTCAGTAAATTTAATATACACTTCTAAGGTCCTTCTGTTTGGAAAAATCTGGATGAAAATTTAAAACGCAGTTCTTTGAATCTATTTAAGAAAACGATGAAGGCAGATATTTTTTTCAACTTACTGTTGATGCTGGAATAACTTACCCTTATTAATGTAAACTTTATAACTCTCTGCTACCACTTTTTGTTTTTGTTTCTTTGTTTGTTTTTTCCTTTTATGTTGTTCTATTTTATCTTAATTAAATTAATTAATTAATTTATATTTTATCACTTTTTTTTTCTCCTAAATTTATGCCATTTTTCCTCTCTATCTTTCGTGTGTTGCAACCCTTTAAAATGTAATTTAATTATTTAACTACTCAGCTTGTTTAGGTCTTTTTGCTACTCGGTGTAGTTTTTTGGCCTGATCTATTTTAATTCATGCTGTTCTTGTAAATGATTTAAGTTGGCACAATAAAGTGGTTGGTTGTGGTTGTCATGTAACCTGTACACATGGAGAGCAATTTCTTTCAGAAGTACTTTACCAGTAATAGCCAAAGTTATGAGAGTGTGGGCAAGATCAATTGAAGGTCAATAGATCTTGCTACAATGCTGTACTAATGAATGCATGTGATCAAATTACAAGTGACAGAAGGTTAAAATGCACATGATCAGATTGTGTCCCCTGGATACGATTCTTTCTTAGTTGAAGACCAAATGAAATGTTATAGCTACATACATGGTGGGCATGCAGATAGCAACTTGGAGATTAGGATGGCAGGCTCAAGCTCCTCTGGTCACCTTCCATAAATCTTTAGCTTTAAAATGATAATATTTGGTGTTTTATCTATTTGGTCATTATGCCTGACCACGGGTAGGACTTCACTGAATATGGAGCATAATCTTACTTGGACACTCTCTAAACTGTTATTTGCAAACTTTGGATTCACTCACCAGGCCGTGGTTGGCTTAGAGGAAGCCGTGATGGGCTGGGAGGAATAAAATTGGGCTGCCTGTAAACAGGTGGCAATTCCACATTTACGTCACTATAATGAGATCCTTATAGGGACAAAGACATAAATGAAATAATAAGTTCAACAAGTTACGCACAAAAAAGCATCAGTCCAGGTGATAAGTAACTAATTACTGAATGTTCCAAAAGAGAGAAGCAAAAATGTTCATTTCAAAGCTGTGATTTTGATACCTGGTGGGCTTTGTGGGATGGTGTTGGGCTGCCGCTGCATAGTCTGTAGCTCACTGTAACTCCCTTCACCTTGAGATGGGCCTGTGAAGTGAAATTTTACAGTTTCACAGACCAAATAAGGTCAACAATGTTCTAAGGACTATTTGTTTTTCCTTTGTTTTTAAGTTCTCGTAAGGAACCACTCAGACAACACTTGATCACATATATATATATATATATATATATATATATATACATTACATGACCACTAGTTAATTTTTTAATGTTATGATTAGTAAATTAGAAACTATTTAGACATGTCTATTTAGCTGAAATGTATGTAGGTAATGATACACCATTAGCTTTCTGCTTAAGACTTTTTTAAGTAACCACTCACAACAAGATTATCAGATGTCTCTGTGTCCTACAGCAGAGCCTATTCTTGTAAATAGATGCAACCACTATTATGGATTATGGATTCCCAAGGTGACCTGGTCTCTTAAGAGACTATTAAAAAGATTAAAGGCAAGTACCGTCAATAGTTGAGTACTTTTAATGTTTATAATAATTCTTTGTACATATATTACTTAACTCTAGTTTAAATCTATAAAGAAGGCACCCTGAAAATGAGCCTCCAACAGACAGTTTTTTGTCTTTGTCAAATAAAGTTTCTTGATTAATTTTGTTATGGTAACTTAAAAAAAGCCACAATTTGTTCTTCTAATGAATTAGTGTCCCTACCATTTTGGAGAACAGTTGCTGGATGTCGAACTACAAAAGAAATAAAAAAATCACAAGAAAAACTTTCATGAATTAATCATAAATAATATTATTTAGCAAACCATTCCCCCAGTGTTAGCTGTCATTTATTTCTCTGCATCTTTCCTATACTCCTCTCATCCTTTTGAAATGACTCCTTCATATCCCTAGCACCTTACTCCATGGAATCCTTTTTTCCCCTTCAATCTCCCTAGGTGGCAACCTCTGCGTATGTCCTTTCATCCTCACAATACGTTTATTGAATTTACCATTCTTTTCCTTGGAAGCATTCAATACCCCTAGAATTTTTTCATCCACTGTCTCTTTTATCTTCATGGCACCATCCTAAATCCTTATACCTGCATATGCCACTGGTGCTCTCCCATATTCCTATGTTCCTGGTCCCCTTTACTATACTCCTGATCATCTTCCTACCCTCCAACATTCTGGAGTCTTCTAGTCAATCTGTTTTCCTCCCTCCTGATCTTCTCTCTGCAGTCCACAGTCCCAACGTGTTTCCTTTAACCACTTTCTATGGTTCCTTTATAACTCGATCCCTGGAATACACCCATTCTTCTGTTCTTCACCTCAGAGCACCCATCACCCTTCCAATACCCCCAGGAATCTTTATCCCCCAACCAACTCCTACTCCGCTAGGCAGCTATACAACTGATTTTGACACATTCCAATGATAGAGCAGCCTATCTTAATTACCTCAAATTGCTGCTCGCCACGTGTCTGTGATAAATAATTCTCACCTTCTTCCTCCCCTCTCTTTAAAGTTGTTCCTCTAAGTTTTGAGCGTGTTCTTGTATTGCTAACAACTTTGATAGGGGGAGGAGGGAGGACCACAGGCACAAGATCATGGAGAGACCACGTAAGCCAAAACAAAGTACATTATCCCAAGTATTTTTGCAACTGTCTGTGGTAACTTTTACTCTTGCTGCCTTGCAGCCCTTCATTTTTGCAGGTTTTACATGTAATTATTATTGGACTTTTTTAACAATCCAGATAAAAAATGTTTTCACATGAAGAAAAAGCTAATTTTAAAAATAAAACTTTAATGTGCAAAATCAATGCTAGGGTGAAAATCATACTGTCAGTTTTACAAACATATACTGTCAATTATAAAACAGAAAGCAACTCCAACCACACACATCTCTTATTACTTAAACATTTTCTGGATGCACTCAAATAAAATAATGTATTACGTTTGAAGACAATTTCCAAGAATCACAAAACTTAATTGCCCATGAGAAAACTCAACAATCTGCAAAAATTAGCTCCCAAAAAATACAAAAGTAGCTAATCTGCAAAATTTAAATTAAACTTCTACAAAAATAAAGTGCTACACAGCAGTCAATAACATCAATAGTACATACCCTGTGGCCTCGGTTCTGCAGCCAGTGGTGATCCCAAATCATAAAACATATTCTGCTGAGTATTGAATGTAACCTCACGCCAATACCCTTAGCAAATAAAAGCAATGAGTCAAAGAGTTATGTATAACTATGTTATTACAATAACAATACTTTTACTCTTAGTTAATGGCAGCTTATGGCATTTCATGTCTACTACAAATACAGCACTTTTCTCATGCTCTGTAGTTCACTATTGGATAAAAACATGTGAAAATGCTATGGAAAACCTGTGAATTTAACTGTGAAAAAACATGTGAACTGTTCAATTTCAAATGTTTTTTCACATGTTTTTCACACCTTTTTCATGTGTGAAACTGTTGAGACCCTGTGAACTAGAGGTGACTATTGAGGTCATTTTGACTATTGCAATAGTATTGCGATAGTTGAAACACTATTGCGATAGTATTGCGATAGTAGGGATACTATTGCGATAGTACTGGTCAGAATTTTTTTCTGTTAGAAACGATTTCAAAACACTCCGGTGGGCTCTTATCCACCATCTTTGTTGAACAGCAACAATCATTGCTCTGTACCCCCTTTAGGAAATAGGAGAATGACGTCATTTAAGCAGTCAATTATCCTAGAGGGGGTACAGCATCTTGTTTTCTTCAAAACAAACATGGCGGAGAAGTTTAAAGTTTATATATTTCGTGCTCCTTTTGTTGTGACAGCGCAAACAAGCAGCGAACATAGATTCTGACGTGTTTCTCTGTTAAAGAAGAAAGCTACAGTGGACTATTTTGATTTATTCAAAAACTATCGAAACTATCCATAGTTGTCGAAGCTATCGCAATTGTTATCGATAGTTGGATTTGCAATCGATGCGTCGCTATCGGGACACTCGCTATCGCGATACATCGATATTTCGATGTATTGTTACACTCCTACTGTGAACAGGGGATTTTCCACAGGCTCAGAACCTATGCAAAACCCTGTGAAAAACCTATGAACTTTGAGTGTTTTTCAAAGGGTAGAAATTAAATGTCAAACCTGTGAACAGGGCATTTTTCACAGGGTCAGAACCTATGCAAGACCCTGTGAAAAACCCTGTGAGTTTTCAACCTGTAGAAAAAACCTGTGAAAGACCCTGTGAAAAACCTTTGAACTTTCACAGTGTTTTTCATGGATGTTTGAGAGTAATTTTTCAACATAAAGCTTCCACTGTAATTATTGCATTTACAAACTTAAGTTACTGCACACTTACTTGCATCATCCCCTTCATAGTTATTGTACATTCTACTCCCAGATAAGTTGTTACAGTTGAGATTATACTCATTTTCTTGAGGAGGACGTGTTTCTTTTAAATCTGATCAAACAAATACAAAAATTGACAAATTCAAGCAATACCAATGCAGAGTGGTACACAAAAACATTAACAATGGGAATAACTGAAATCTTCTTCATTATTTTAGCTCAGTCAAAATGAGCTGGAGCTGGCAATGTCGCTGCTTCCAAAGGAATTTTTGCTGCCTACTTAACACTCTTATAGGTTTGGTAATATTGAATTATAACCAAACATTTAGATCTAAAATGCTGCCTGCTACTCTGGACATCCTTCTTACTATTGCAAACATTTGGAGTGGTCTGTATTTTGAAGCATACTAAGTTTAGAAGAGGAAGACAGATTATAAACCGCTGCAAGATGGACCAATTCTAAAGCAGAGCAACAGCAATGAATTACTGGTAGGCACTTATTAATACTTTCATAGATAAAGCATCAAAGGAAAATGATTAACACAGCAACTTACTGTATTATGTTTAACAACATAATATTATGCTTTGTGTTAAATGCAAATAAATTAAACTTAAGCATGTCTGAGTCACAGGTGGATGAAGCTTAACCTGGGTGCAATACCACATAGTTACAAGTTGTTCATTGGGCATGGGAGATTGGAGAATTCTCTGTTTACTACGCAGATTTCTGCGGTTAACATTCAGTAGCCTATGACCTTTTTTTTATTCAGATGTGGAGCCTCTTTCAGAATATTCTCCTATAACATTACACCTTTCACCTGAAAACCCTGCAGTTATACTGAATAAGATCAGGTACAGAACCATTCTACTATATATCTCACTCAAAGGCTGTTATTGGCCCAGGTGCTGACGATTCTTCACATCATATATACTCAGCCTCATTCAGTAACAGGCCTTTTGCATCATGATCAGTTGATCACGTGATCAACGTTCGGTGAACACGAAAACAGTTCGCTTTTGAAAAATTTTGTTAGCATGAGCTGAAATAGCATACTAGAATTAGGCAACTGGTAAATTTTCAGCCATATATCTTAAAAGTAGCAATTGCATTGGCTGCACAAAATTAGAAGGATTTGTATGAGAAAGACAACTTTTGCCACCCAGTCATGCTTGAATGGTTTTTCATACAAACAAATCCTTCTATTTTCCATGGGCCGTTGCAATCGCTACTTTTGAGATATATGGCTGAAAATTTACAGGTTATCTAATCTTAATACACTTTCAGCCCATGCTAACCAAATTTTTCACAAGCGAACTGTTTTCATGTTTACCGAAAGTTGATCACATGGCCAACTAATGCAAAAGGCCTATTGATAATTGATACAAGGTACCACTCTCCTAGTTAATTGACAAGCACTCTGGTAGTCAGCTATGAGAAAAATTACACAAATGTCTAGTTCAAATTTAAACAAACCTCCTTTGGAGTAGTCTCCAAATATATTTCTTTGTCCAGGTGAACCATAAAATGCAGTGGACAGGTCATAAGGCACATGTGGGTTGCTTAGGTTGTTCACAGGACGATGCTGAGGAATTTCTGTGATAGACAACAAAATTTTAGGCAGTTGCATTGAAAAGAATTAAATTAAGATTGGGGACAATTAAGTTAATTACTGGAACTTAAGGATCAATTAATTTCAGAACAACCTATAAGAACTTTGAATTGCCCAAAAAAGGTTCTTTGCTCAAAAAGGTACTCTAAAGCAAAATATGTCGAGTCCTAAGACTTCAAATTGCATGGAAAAGACGTTTTTGGTTCCATCTCTTCAGATCATCAAAGCCATCTGTAAAAATACACCCTTTGTTTTTGAGACGATTTTTTTAACCACAAGAAAATATAAGAAGTGGTAAATTTGTCCGTATTTCTCTTGCACCTTTTACATACAGTTCATTTTATTAGCCTTAGTTTAAACTAAAATGGCTTTTAAGACAATACTTTGCATCCGCACTTACTGGGTGTCTTTCAGTCCTAATTTCGGTCAAACTCAAGATTTTCTTTTCTGTGGTCATGGGTTTATCTTGCTTGTTTAAAAGAGCAAAATGTGACAAAGAAATTCAAATTATAGTTTTTCGTTAATACCTTCAAAACATCTGGCCCACAGAATGTCACTGAAAGTTGAGAAAAGATAAAAAATCGTGCGACTCATGGCAGAATCGTGAGCTTGGACCAGCTATAGGGAGATGAGTCAAAAACCTTCAAAGTTCATAAACTTGCCCACAATAACTTGTTCCTTACGCTACACCTAATCCACAAGTTAAAAATGGTAGTTTGGCACATCACGTCATCAGTAAGTTACGACATTCCTTAGTGGTGCATCCCTTTCTAGGAAAAATCCTGGATCCACCCCTGTAGAACATTCCGTCTAGACCAACAGAAAGAACTGCTAATTGTAGCTAATTTTACATGTGATCTGGTAAATAAATATATCATCACCTCCAGCCCACGAGAGACACATAGAGCTATATAGGGTTATATAGAGGGAGGACATGATCGCAGGTGAGTAACAAAATTGAAATGTATCTGCAGAACAACAAATTGTGTCCCCCCCTTTCATTTTTCTGGAAGTGACAAGATTTTAGTCTTGTTATACTGTGCTAGTTTCGGCAGCACTAAAACATGGAATCCAGAATCCAGAATCTGGAAATGGAATCACAGAAATGGTGTATATATTTTACACTGAAGAAGCTTATTAAACATGGTGCATTATTTTGATGTAATCAGTTGCCAAATCAACCACTCCACAATGCCATGGTTCTCTTGAGTACGTTGTCTTGATAAATAAAATTAAACACTGTTGAAGACAACCCAGAAAAGACACCCGGAAAAAACTTGACGACGATGTCTTTCAGTTACATAAACAATGCCTCTGTCGATTTAAACGAAGTCTCTCTTCATATAACTTATCTCTTTCTGAAGGAATTAGTTATTGTCAGTGACGTCTTCTCAGCTATAGTTTTTCTCCTCACTTTGCTGTCCTATGAGAATTTGCATTCATTGCCGGAAGTGGTATGAAGAATCTTTTCACTGAAATCAACTCCTCTAGTCATACAGCAGTCTCCTTTGCCCAGGTATTAAATTTATTCATTTATTTTTATTGTCATTGCTAATATATATTTTTTTCAAATCGATCGCTTGGAACCTTCTTTCACGGATTCCATAATTCCGTTTCCATTTCTGTTTCCGTTTTCCGGATTCCGGATTACATGTCTCAGTGCTGCCCCACGGACTAGTTAACACTCTGTCCTTAATTAAAACGAATCAGTTTAAGTGTTAATCGTACCTTTACAAATTTGTTGTAACCATTTGTGAAAGCGCAAAAAATATTAGGCGTATCGGTGATCAATATCCCCTTTAGATTACACATTCCACTACTTAACACACGCAAGAAAACAATTTCCTAGTATTTCGTTTTGTTTGCATTTGCACGCACTAGTTTCCGCCGAGACTGACAACAAACCACACTTTTTTCAAATCTGAAATAGTTAACCCAAACATTAATGACCAAGCGACTAGAGAAAATGAAAAATATGCCACGACAGAAAGTTCTACGTGTAGTATTCAAGAGATCACGCACAAATCACAATAAATATTAAACAGCTAACGTTAGGCATATTCAATTACAAAGAATTTATAACATCTAAACAAACTCAAGATAACCGAGAAATTTACCTGTAAATTCCAAGGGTTTAAGAATTTCAACAACGTCGTCTCGTTTCATGTTTTTAAGCAGCTCAATCAAGTGACTCACTGTTTTGGATTCACCATTCTTCGTATGGGACATGAACCAGTCATGCAGTAGAGCAACTGTGGGATTTCTCTGTAGCGCGAAATTTCTTACCATTTCGTAGTTATAGTTCATTTTGCCTGCCAAATACCTGAAATCTTTCATAGGATGTCTTGGATTGAGCTTCATTCCAAGTTTTTCAAGAACATCCATTGTTAAACTGCTTACGAGGGTTGGAACCCGGATAGTGTCTTCTTGCTCGTACGTCGCCATGTTTCCTTCTGTCAAGAGACTGTCACGTGTATACACTGGGGGTGGGTAGAGGGGACTTGTTCAGGCTTCTCTCGGAAGGTAAAAAGGACTCGGCCGAAAATTGAAAAATACCGTGTCCGTATATGTATCCTGACGTATCCTGACGTATTAACCGGTGTTTGTATTAACCGGGTTAATTTTAGAGAAAATAAATGAGTTTTTTCACGCGCTGCATGATATTTAGTGCAGAATGTACTTGAACAATACCCATAATATGGCTTGACTTGTACGGTGGAAGCGACCGGTTAAGAGAAGGGTCTGGTGTTGGATGTAATATAAATAGGCCTGTTACAGCTCGAGATCAGGTGACCTATCTCAAATCACAATTATGAGATGAAGAAAAACTTAACAGAAATAAACTACTTTTAGATTCAGCTATCCAGTTGAATAAGTACGGAGCAAGCTGCTCTTCTCTGAACTTGCTTAAGCAGGTCTTCTTGATATTTCCTGTAAGGGTCCTATGATGCACATGTCTGCCAGTTATTCAGAAGTTATGCAATGTTCTCGAGTGGTATCCCACGAGTAATCATTTTGGCGGCCTGCGCGCGAAAAGTCACGCTTTTCTCGTACACTGGCGGCTCCGCCGCCCAAAGTTTCCCCGTACTCGCACAAGTGAGCCTGCTCGCAGGCTAGAAAAAAAATAGGCTGCCATATTTACTCTGAATGGAAATATCCATTGGATCATTTCCACTTCCTTTGATATCCACTCTGTTTTCGGCCGGAAAATGTGGACGCCGCAAGCATTGCCGGGAAGTAACGCGTTGCTAGCTTTCTGATTGGCTGTATACACTGGCATGGGGTAAATGTCCTTATCATTTTTTTTTTTTTCGGGAGGGATTACAACTCCTTATGAAGCCCAGTGTTCTTTACATTTTAAGCAAGAGAGGATAAAGCTTTATGCTCTCTTGATTTAAAGTGCGTGTTTTCCAGCTGTATGTTTTGATAGTGGTAAACCCTTCGAATCTAGCCTGCCCATAGTCGTTTTTTCTTTTCTCTTTTTCAACGGATTTTGCGAGCGTGGAGCACCTAACGCCTACACTAGATGAAATGTTAGTAATAAAACTAAAGAAAAGATTAATAAAAAATAACGATAGAAACGCATCGAATGTTTGATCGCGCAGGAAGTTTTTGGATATGTTAATGCGCAAAACAGACTGTTCAGGTGTTCAGATAGTAGAGCGCGGTATGCCTCATGATACCCAGAAGGGAAGACCCCTTGCGCTGCCTCCCCTGACGGTTGCCACCCTTAGCCTCCAAAACCGCCGCCCCTGACGGATGCCAACCGGTGGAGGGCTGAGGCCGATGCGGAGGGATGCGTTACGTGTCATCGGCATATTCGTTTGCGGTCCATTGCAGTCCCTTGTGGTTAATGTTTGTACTTCATGGTCATAGGACGCCCTTTGGACTCAGACACAAGGGAAGAAGCCGGTTCTTACAACCCCGTCATCCCATTGTGTACTTTCTCAAAGTTAGTGAATATTCGCCAAACATGTAAATGTTGTGGTTCAATTTTATCCTTGGTTCAAATTTTATTTCCCTTTGTTTTGGGGTATGGTAATGTATGATAATAAGTTTAACACAAAGGGAAATAAAATTTAAACCAAGGATAAAATTGAACCACAACATAAACATAAAAATGACGGGCAAACACGTTTGGGCAGTTAATGCTTTTCTACTCTCACTTGCTGTTCTTGCTGCAATCTTTCAGTGCTGTAGCCAGGGGCATTCTTGTCACGGGCAAGAGCACGAGTTTGATGTAACACGAATCCGACCACGGCTAGGTGGGTTACCCACCTTGGCAAAACTTGACCCTGGCTGAGAGGGTTATCCGGTCTGGCACAACGGGCAACCCTTAGCAATTTACCCACCTATCTTGTAAACATGGTCAAATAAAAATGAGAGATTATATGGACAGGCGGGTTACCCTACCTAAGCTGGTTACCTCACCTTCCTAGGGCCTTGGTCTCCCACCTCCATGGAAACAGGGGTTGTTTACCATTTATAAAAAAATTCCGGAAATTCTGGTTGGGAAATTTCGGTCGGTAAGAACGGTACGTATCGTTTACCATTTGCCTAAAATTTCCGGATTGTCGCGCCGCGCTAGACAGGATTCTAGTTATAACATGAAAATGGTACGAAACTCAAGAAACTTGTAATGGTAAACGAATTTCCATTCGGAACGTCCCAATCGGGAAAACGGGACTACCTTTTCAGAATTTCCGTTTGTCCCGGGAATTTCCAGTGGGACGAACCAAAAAATTGTTTACCATTTACATCCCAACCGGAATTTCCGGGAATTTGTGGTAAATAGTAAACAACCAGGACCTCAACCAGGGCGTTTTTAAGGATTAGGTAGAAATTTTTCGTAGCCAATGAGCCTAATAATTTTCAACTAAGTTTTGAAGTCCCACAGAAAAATCTAGGATCTTCTCTTAACCCATAGTCTCCTAGACGAAGTTATTGCGAGATCATTTGTCACTCTAACTCCATAATCTCTGACGAAATGCTACGGTGTTACAATTCAAATGGAACCACTCGGGCATTAGTGTTGCATAGTACTGTTTATTTCTTACAAAAAGATTTTGGAAGAATTTTGGAAGTTTTTTCCATTGGTCAATATGATGAGTAGAGTTAACTGCACATAACAACTTTTTCAATGGGCTCCACCAAGAACGGCTAATTAACAATTATTCCTCGAGCCCGAATGGGCTCTGAGTCAATAGCCCATGAGGCCGAAGGCCGAATGGGCTATTGACTCAGAGGCCATGAGGGCGAGAGGAATAATTGTTTTAGTAAAATCCAACTAGTTGGTCAAAAATATCGAGAATAAGAAAAGTTTAGCTAGTTAAAGCTAGTCTTTAATCCTTTTTTGCTGCCAAAAAGCCCGCGCTTTTCGCTACTAGTGGGCTATAACATATAGCCTAGTAGTAGCTCAACCAATCAGGATGCAGCATTGATGATAGACCACTAGTTGGATTTTACTAATAAATACTACGTAGTTAATCCCCGTCACTGCTAGTCCCCAGTCATTTAATTTAGCCTGCGTAGCTGGCGGGTTTTATTTGGGGGGGGGGGGGGGGGGGGAGAGTTGTTTTTTCTTTTGTGTTTCGTAAAGTAAAAGATAGAGCCGCGCGAAAGCTGAACCGATGGGGGGAGGGGTTAGGGTTTTTTTCTCTCTCCCCACGTCCCCTTCTCGAACTTTGTTTCGTTTGACCTCGCGCGGCTGTAAAAATACAAACCTAAAAAAATCACCCAAACAAACCGACAGCTACGCAGGTTAATCATTTCACCATACAATTATTTCAGTCTTTTTCACAATTAGTAAGGAATATTTGTTTTCTTGAATTTTGATTTAGCAATGGGCCGAGAGTGAAACGCCAATCTACTTTTTGCCGTTCCCTCCTTTCTTTTTTGCTCTTCTCTGTTCCGACATGTCATCCAGTTTTTTGTCCAGCTTGCGATGCAACTGCGCTCTGTGCGAGGCGTCTGATGCTTTTGGTTTAGCACTCTTTGGCTGGTTGGAAAGTTGCTTGGCGCGAATTTTAGCCGCCTCGCCACAACCGTGAACCTCAGGAATGTGATGGGACAAACAGTAAATCCTTTCACAACATTTACACATCTGTCCTAACGTTCTTATGCTCTGTTTACAAGTTTCATAAGCGCACTGCCTGTCCAGCTTCGTAAAAGAAGCCAACAGCTTGTCAAGATCCTCCTCGTGTTGTTTAGCAGGAGGGGTTTTAGTTTTTACACCGGTTTTCACCGGTTTGGGGGTTTTTCTTCCTGGAGAATGTTCTTTATGTTTTGTTTCGTCTGCCTGCCTGACTTGTGATCTGAGTTGTTGCTCGCAGCGAAGCGAATGAAGCTGAAGGTTACAACTTGGAACTTGCTTCTTGCACAAAGGACAAGTGGTAACTAGACCATTGTCATCATTTTGGTCTGTAAATGCAAAAGTAGAAGATAATTGAGAAGCGTTCCTAAGACAATTTTGTCAATAAACTGCGCTAAAACAATGAGTCAACCCTTAAAGAACTTATAACTCATAAGTTAAGTTACGATTGTGACATTCGTAACTCCACTGGAGGACCGTTGAGGGTCGTCCATGAACCTGTTTGTATTTATCAGTTCACTGTATGTAATTTCCTGCAATATAAGTAGTTTTTGCAGTCTCAATCCAGCACATATCCCCTGGATGATGGCTCTAATGGTGATGACTCCAATACCTTCTTTCGAGGGGTACTTCACGAAGCGGGGTGCGGATTGGGCGGCGGTGGAAGGTGGAGGGAGCTCATGCCAAATCTACCGAGTACACTTTTCTTTCTGTATGTGAGGAAATCTGACCCAAAGGAGTAGAAAACTGTTTGCTTTGAGTAGCGATGGTTCATGTGTTTAAGAGACTGCCCTACATAACAAAAGTAAATCCTGGAAATAATATTAAACTATCCCCCCAAAGGGAGGTGAATAGTAATGGGTATATACGCAAAGCGTCGAGGTTTGTATCTGGCACTATGCACCGACCCTGAGGGAATACTTGTTTACTTATTTACCAAATATGTTGGATAAAAATGAAAATATACTTCTGGTAAAAACGCTTTAATTGTTTTAATTTCAGTTGTTTGATTTTGCAGTAAGTTTAGTGAGAAAATAATTGTCTTCTTACCGGTAAGCATCAAAAACCAAATTTGGTCGCTTTCTTGCTATTTTTTTTGGTACAGCTGCTTCGTTAGTTGCGAAAACGTCGTCTTCTGAAACTGTCGTGAAACAGGACGCCATATTGACTCCTGTCCCAAAACAGTGAATAGCCAAGGATATTCTGAGTTACGGGAGCAAATCCAAACGAGCGAAAATCGCTATTCACTGATTTGGTAAATAGTAATGCTGGATGCAAATAATTTATGCCAAGCTAGCAATCCCCATCAGTTGTCAAAGAAAACATTTTTTGTGCAGCAAGTAAACCCACCTTTCGAAGCCGACTTGGGCGGTTTCTTTACAACAATGTATCTCTCTTTCCCTTCTCCTATACTTTCATGATGGAGCCCCAACTCTTCTGCAACGCTGTGCACGTCAAATCTCTGTTGCGAGTTTAAAGTCTTAGGAAACGAGAGTTCATTCTTGGACTTATCCTGTGTAAAATTCACAATTTCTTTCCGTAACGTTTCACGACTGTACTTCGCAGTCACGGTAGTATCACAAGAAGACGGTCCAGGAAGTTGTCTATAATCGTCACTGCTCTTGAATTCCACAGAAGGTGAAGATTGGGTTGAAATAACGCTTGTATGAGACGAAAGAGACTGATCGCGCTCCTTGGCATTTCCATTGCACACTATGCCTAACTCAGCTTCATAATTAACTGAGGCGGTCAAGCGGACTCGTTCTTTGGACTTCCCATTGTTAGCTTGCAATTCTTTCTTGTTCTTGCAATCTTTACTTTTTCCTTTTATAAACACCTCTTGGTGTTCATAATG
>JBBMOI010000006.1:16345000-16372500 GCA_038088405.1 Porites divaricata | reverse complement strand
TTCTTCCTCCACCACTGCCACCACATTTCCCTCTACCACCACCGACACCATCGCCAACATATTTTTATTGTGTTCACTTCTCCAGCGTATTTTATTCGTGAGATAAAGACAAAAGGCTATGACGTCATCGTCTCCACTTCAGAATAATGAGATGGTCCCCACAAGGGTCCCCACAGTACTAAACAGCAGTTTCCCACAAACGTATAACGATCCAAATTGACGATATGTACTTTCCTGTTTTACACACCTGTATTGAGTTGTCAACATACGTACAGCAGAATCTCCCAGCAGCTTTGTGAGTCTTTCCATCAGAGTGACTTCCAGGCCTTGTTTGGCTGCCTCTACAGATATTATTGTGGGCGGTAATTGAAGGTGATCTCCGGCAAGAACACACCTGGCAACAACAAAGGTTCACATCAAACCTAGCCTTTGTGTACAGCCGCCCCCTCCCCTAAAAAAAAAACCAGAAGAAGAGAACAAACGTCCCCCCCTCCCCCTCTAAAATTAAAAGTTGGTGCCCAGTACTTCGGGGTGTGGGATATGTCTTATTAGAGGATTGCAATTCACGATTTTGGAGGAAAAGGGGAGCGATACATGTACTCGGGATTGTCATTATAAAAGGAATACAGTATTTGGAGATTTTGTGACATGGAATTCGGGAAATGTTGTTCAAAAGAACCAATATCTGGTACGGGAAGTCAGCTAAATTATGCCAAATGTCGATAACATCCTTTCTTTTTGACTTAACAGAAGATGCAGACATTTTCTCTTTACCCTGTCATTAGACTATTTTGATCGTGTCCTCTTTTTTATGCCACTATTGCCACTGATTCTGGTCAAGATGAGAGAATCTGGAACCTTGAAAGAGGCCATTTTGGAACGTACGTTGGGGATCAGGATTAGGCAATAATAACCACTAGGAGACCTATGGGGATCCCTCTTAAATATGGTTTAAACTCATGGTGTCATCCTTTTGGTGTATTTGCAGCCCCTCCCCCCAGCATTAGAAAACGTTCCAGCATTTACATTTTACAACATTGCATTTCTTAATAGTTGTCTTTGAGGGCCAAAAGGATGTCTGCAAAGTACAAGTGGGGCCATAAAATTACTTGTGTTAAGGTGGCTGAGCACAGTTTTGGCAGTTTGTGAGTATATGTTATTTGCCAAATTATAGCAAGAGAAGGGTTGCAGCTCACAAGCTGAAACTTAGCATATGAAAAATATACTGATGAAATATTTTGATTGACAGGTCAAATTTGACATTTTTGTAGTTTCCATGGCAACATGAACGATTGAATACAACCTTGAAATTTCACTTTTGCTCAGTTTACAGAAGACTCACTCATTAGATTTTCCTATAAACTTGCACATAGCTTACTATAATATTATTAATCATTACCATTTGAAACTTATTTGACCAGATTTTAACAGAGGGGTTTTTAGATAATCAATAATATATTGTCCTGTAATATTATTATTAAATGTGTCACAAAAATCGTCTGTTAAACTTCCATTTTAAAGTTCTCATTATCTAAAATACGATAGAAGTAAAAATTCCTCCAAATATCACAAAATTTTAATGAGTAGATTTTGAGAAATGGTCTTCTTTTTACCACTGCTTTTTCGCTGCTATGTTTGTTTGTCTGAGTTAAAACACTCACCGTCACCCGAGTTACCGCTGACAGCCCGCAAAACTGTGTTCAGCCACCTTAAGAGCCCCTGTTGAGGTTTTTTCACAGGCATGCCAGTGTAACCCCGACCAAGAGCAGTCGACCGTATTTCCTCATGGCCACGCACGAGGAGAATAAAAAACAAAGTTATGCAGATTAATGGTAAAAGGGAGGAGAGATTGGGAAGAGAGAGGGAAACATTTTTTCTTTGTTTGGGCTTCCACTCTCATTTCTCCCAGCTTTGGCATTTGCTGCTTATATGTGCTCGCAGTCTTAGTGTAGCCAAAAAGGTAATTGCACCTTGGAGCCTGCAGTAAAGGTATCCAGCAGCCAGCTTCCAAAGACTGTGCAACCTCGTCAATAACAACCAAATCAAAATGTTCTGCTTTAACATGTTTAAGGGGACCATCTGCTGATGCACTTGTATTTGTTGCTAAGACAACATCAGCTCTCGTGAGAATTTCTGTGATGGCCTTGTCTTCCCTTTGTCTGAGCTCTTCTCGAAGAGTCTTTATTTCCTGTTTAAGATGTTTCTTCTCTGAGGGATTTCGTGTTTTTCTAACCTTTATCTGATGAACAAAGGATAGAAAGGCCACAAATTCAGGTACAGTTATAATAAGAAAAATTTATAATTAAGTTACATAAACATTACTCATGCATTATCAAGTGGAGACAAAAAGAAGAACATAATTATACATCTAGAAAGAGTAAAGAACTCTAAACAGAGAAAAGACAGATCATATCTATATGTCTTTTGACCAACAGTGAAAAAGAATTTGAAAGGGGATAAGGTCTATGTTACTAGGTTAAATGTTTGAGTTCTTTTTCAGTTTTAGGAGTTTCTTTGGGTACACCAATTTCTCCCTCTTCTTAAAACCCAACATCTTTAAATATTAATTTGATCTGGGATGTGGTAGATGAAGAGTCAATTCCCAGATATGCTACACCTAAAATCCTAGAAATTCTATAAATTTATTCAAATGCAATCTATTTTATTCTATTAAAGTTTGACATTTCTGCGATTCTCTTGTGTTTTTCTGCAGATGCAACATTGTTATTTATGATATCTATGTCAGTTCTACGACCTGCAGGTGAGTGTGAAAAGCCACTCAAACAGGACAATCATACAAAGCTCAATAATCAGGGCACAACAAAAGTGATGTCCAGTAGCCTGGCACTGGTGGAGGGACCCATCAGGCAAGGAGGTTTCAAGTACAGGTCAAACGTGGATCTAGAATAAATACTGACTGATTTCCTACTTCTAGGGAGCTCTGGGGGTATGCTCCCCTGGGAGATGTTTTGGATGTTAACTCCCTAAAGTCCCCTTTCCTGGGTTTCCGAGTCATTCAGACAAGATATTTACTGAAAACCATTTTCCAGATTTCAACTTGGAAAGTTTTAAGTTTTTTACTAAAAATATACTTGTTATGAAAAATCTGACCGATTTCCATAAAACAGTGGAAACTGGTATGGATCCACGTCTGAAGTTATCCAACATGCAGGCAGCTTTCACCAAGATAAACTACATACAATAAGTGTAACAGGTGTGGTAGGCCGGCATGACTGCCTTGGGCAAGTAATCCTTTTAACTTTCATCTCACCATGTCAATCACCTTTTACAGATAATCAAACAACATGATTTAAAGCCAAAGAAACAATATACTTTTGCCCTACCAGTGTTTCATCAATGTCTTTTCTCACATCTCTCACAATGGCTGTTCCTTCAGAATTAGACAACAGTGCATCAAGGGAATGCTCTTGAACGGCACTGAGCAGACGAGCAGGGTGACCAAGTCTCACAACCTAGTACATAGAATTCAATTTTTGAAATAAAAAAATAACAAGATAAAAAAAACATAACAGTGTCTCTAAAGGGAAACAAAAACAATTTGAGATAAGAGGGTTGTGGGGGATTTTGGCTTCATCAACATCATCAGGTCAAGTCTCCATGGGAACAAATAGCAATGACCTGCCAGGAGCAGCATACTGCTAGTGTCACGCCAAAGGGGGTCAATGTGAGTTGATGTCTAACTGCCCCAGAAGCTCAACACTGCTGGGGCTACCAAAGAACAAGACTGTGCGCAGTAATACCATAAACTTCTGATTATAAGCCTTGGGCTTATACGGCTTTGTAAGGGGTTTTAGGAGTGCTTAATATATTAAGTGCTTAATATATTTATATTAATTACATTTAAAGAAATGCATGTTAATTTCCTTCGCAACTCTAATTGTCTCATTAACCCGATAATAATTGGCGGCAATGTCAATGTCATAGGAGTTATTATGGACAATGAACTGAAGTGGAACTGTCACGTTGATTAAATTATTAAGAAAGCTTGTAAGAAGTTATACCCCCTTAGAGTTCTCCGTGGAGCCAGGGTGAGCCAACCCAACAACTTGAGGATATACCTTAGCTCAGTCCGGCCAGTTTTAGAGTATGCTGTACCAGTGTGGCAGAACATCCCTGCTTATCTGTCCGAAGCCATAAAGCGAGTGCAAAAAAGGGCGCTTAACATAATCTACCCCGAGGCAGAGTCATACGCTCATGCCTTACAGTTAGGTAAACTAGATAGGTTAGATGATAGAAGAGTACTCCTGTGCTACAAATATATGTCAAAAATGAAGTCCCCCAGCCACCCTCTGTACCACCTACTTCCCAGCCCACTTCTGGATGCGCCTAACTACACCTTAAGGCAGAAAACACAAAAGTATTATCTTTTCCGGAACATGCAGGTCTGTAGGACAAAGAGAGTGGAGGACTTCTTTACATTTAAATTTTTTAAGTGATTCAATAATATTGTCATTTTAACTTTATATCTGTAAATTACTATACTCTAGATGTTGCCTTATTATTGTAAATTTAACTTGACAATTCAGTCTTTTTTTACTGCAAGAGAGTTTGAATAAACTATTTATTTATTTATTTATTTTTTTTAGATTTAGCCAGGGCTAAAAGCGAAGCTCCCATTAATAAATTTATTATTTAAATCAAACAATAAACTTGTAATCCACAAATCAGTTAACTTAAGGGGAAATTCATATGGGAAAGGCTAAGTGATTTTAGAGTGAAACATCTTACATCGAGTTGATAGCCATATAAAACATCCAAACATAGCAATCATCTTCGATCACATTCAAGAGCCGTAATGGTTCTTGATCACAGTGGATTATACCTGGAAAACAAATTCTTGGAAAACAAATCAGGCCGAATTTTTTGCTTTCGACAAGTTTACTTTATAAAATCTTGCCAACAAAATCCGGGGATATGTAAACCAACCTTTTATACTTTTTACACATCACATCTGAGGTGAAACCGTACTATTTATCATGCAGACCTCAAGTGCCAAATTTGCAGTGAACATTAAAAGAGTTATGCTTCAACATAAATAATTTATTGGGTTTTTTTTATTTAAGGGTTTTATAACGATGTGTAATCTTGAAAAGCATTTGATACGCGCGGCAAAAAGATAACTCCTGCAAGCGATGTTCATGAACTACTGAAAACAAACAGCACAGCGATTTAAATTGCAAGAGAGACTACTAACAATCACTAAAACAAATATAATTCGGTTAAACATTAATTTTTTACAGACACAACAATTTTCATTCACGCAGATAAGTATTAAGGCGTTTTGAAAAATCCTGAGTCTTAAAGCTTAATAACTTTATGTTTTAAGCCGGCCTCGCGTTTTTGCTTTTCTCAAAGATAAACTTGAGCAAGAAAATTGCTCAAAGTTTTCTTTCTACAGCCAAATTTATAACTAAATATTCTTCAGAACGCTTTCTTTCTATTTGCGGTGAGAAAATATATCTAAAGGCTTTTTTAGGTTCTGTAAGCTTATATCAAACCTGACATTAGGTCGGTTCACTGTCTCAAATCTTACAAACATCAGTGAAACGTGCATAAACTTGCCGCATAAATTGTGCTTGACTACATGAAATTAGATATAAAAAAACAAACATCAAATGCAATCATTACTCAGGCTTACCGTATTTATTCGACTATAAGCCGATCTCAGCTATAAGCCGAGACCTAAACTTTTGGGTTTCAGAACCTGTTAGAAAATTATAAAAAGGAAACCCAAAATATCTAGCTATAAGCCGAGATGGAATATTTCTTTTCCACATGCACTGTTAAGTGAATAAACATACCGGCAAACCGTAAAACAAAAGAAGCGTCCCTCTCGGGAAACACGCAATGTTAAAGTGAATATTCATTTATTGATTATAACACATTTAATGTTATTGTTCACTGTAACTGAAAATAACTACAAATCACAGGTAAGATGAATTTAATGTGATCCGAGTTGACATTTCAGAAGTGTATAAATAAAACCGCGTCCATGACAAACCATCACCTGAGTTCAGAATCCTGTCTCAAACAATCACACGCTCGTTCAAAGTTATCCGTAGTCGACCATCATGTCAAAAGCTCGTCGTTCATCGTACAACTTGGCCTTCAAATTAAAAATTGTGGCTGAGGCAGAGGCCGTTGAGAACAACTCCGAGATTGCCAGAGAATACGACATCAGTGAATCCATGGTTCGTCGCTGGCGAAAAGATCAAGCGAACCTCTTCAATGGCGAGCTGAAAATGTCAGCAAAACGAAAGACAATGGGCTGTTATACGCCGAAGTATCCTGAATTGGATCAAACACTTCTGGAGTGGTTTTCAGAGCAAAGAAGTCAGGGTAAGTTCTTCGTTTTAAACCAAAACCAGCCGATTCCTGTCATATCGATCGAGTTGCCATGTTTACTAAAGCCGTGAGAACGACCGCTTGTGATTGGTCAGTTTCCGATGCTGTCAAAACAAGTCAAAACAATGACCTAAAAATATCGCTACTCGTTTTGTCTTTTACAGGAATTGCAGTTAGTGGATTAATTCTTCGGTTGAAGGCGAAGGAGTTGTGCAGCGATCCAGAATTTAAAGCTTCCTTTGGTTGGTACCAGAATTGGAGAAAGCGCCATGCCATCAGCTTTCGCACTAAGACAACCCTGGCCCAGCGACTTCCTCAAGATTTGGAAGAGAAGACGATCCAGTTCCATCGGTTCGTGATTGCAGCTCGGCAGCACCATGGCTATTCGCTATCCAGGATCTTCAATATGGATGAAACCCCTATGCGATTTGAGCTTCCATCGAGCAGAACCCTTGAATTCAGTGGCAGCAGAACCGTTCCAGTGAAGTCCTGTGGTGCCGAGAAGAGGAGCTTTACGGTGACACTCGCAGTCGCTGCCGATGGCAGCAAATTACCGCCTGCAGTGATCTTCAAAGGTGTACGCACTCCACGAGACCTCGCTGTTCCAGACTCTGTTCGTGTATCGTTCCACAAGAAGGGCTGGATGGATGAGAAAGGTAAGTTCTTGTTGTGTTTCTTTCTTTACTTCAAAGTTTGTTATACTCAGATAACTGATTTTTGGAATTGTCGATGTATTTTTAACCTGGGTATTCTGTTATTGATTTCAGGTGTAAAAGAATGGATACGAACCTGTTTGCCGAGGAATCTTGACAATGAACGGTCGCTGCTTGTTTGGGATTCTTTTAGAGCCCATTTGACGGAGTCCGTGAAAGCAGACCTGCAGCGGCGTAAGTTCGACGTGGCAGTAATCCCGGGTGGCCTGACTCCAGTCCTGCAGCCGTTGGACAAATGCCTCAACAAACCATTCAAGGACAACATTAGGCGACAGTACCTTTCCTGGATGATGACTGGCCCCTTTGAATTCACTCCAGCGGGAAAGAAGAAAGCGCCGTCGAGAAACCTGGTCCTCAAATGGGTAAAACAGTCGTGGGCAGAAATTCCAGCAGAGATGGTGAGGAAATCGTTCAAAATGTGCGGTATCTCAAACGCTCTTGACGGCACCGAAGATGATGAGGTGTACGCTGCTGATATGCCAGAACTAGCTGACGATGATATGGCGATGGAGGACGAGTTTGAAACCGACAGCGAAGAAGACGATGAATGAAAACTTCATTCGTGAAGTCAATTAACAAAACAAAACGGCTCCTTTAGGAGCCACCAATTGAATAAAAGTTTATGACCAACAGCAATGATTTTCGTACGCAAACTACCGGTAATTTGTGTTGTTGATAATTGCTCGGCTTATAGTCGAATATAACATTCAGTTGAAGCTTTTGCAGCATTAGAAATTTTTTTTTTTTGCAAAAATATTCGGCTACAAGCCGAACCCCCTATCTTGTAGAGATTTCACTAGTTTCCAGTTTAATTTGGTGCAAAAATCACTCGGCTTATAGTCGAATAAATACGGTACCTTTCGAGATGCGGTTCCTAAAAGCTATCAAGTAACGTGAGAGTCGCTTGAGAATTTTGAATCCTCTTTAATACGCATCAAGCAAGGTGAAAAACGAAAACGATTGATGCCATCCGAAATCGGATTTCCGACTTTGACAAGCGACGCATCTCTCAACCAAAAAACCAATGAACAAACTAGCCATGAATAACAGACTTGATAGCAGCTGTATTTCATTTTGTACATCCAGTGGAAAAAGACAGTTAAAAATGTCACAAGTTTACACAAAACTCTGTCAGCTTCATCTGTCAAAGTAAACAAGTTTCAAGATGCTGCATAAATTTTCTGCATGAACTCACCTGTCAAATTTTGACCAATCAGAGCATAAAAATTGGGCGTAGAGCGTGACCTAGGTAAGAAAAGGTCTTCCTCGCCTGTATTGTTAAATAACTTGCTGAATTTTCGCATCCATGGTTAGTTTGAAATCAAACTCTTAATAGTGCGGGGCCATCATGATATAAACACAGCATATTTCATATAAATTTAAAAAAATAATAAACTTGAGCCTGCGATTATCTAAAAATCAGTAACTTGTCAGCGGATAACTTCAAAAAAGTACTCGACCTCGATGGGTCCACATCTGAGCCTGCGATACAGGCAGGTGATACTGATCAGCGAATACCTTGTTTTGACAGCTGTCAATTGATCACAATATTGATGTGCAATCAGTTTCCTCCTGGGCTTCCTAAGCTCCCAAAGTAGTTAGAAAGTGTGAAAGTAAACATTGGTTTTCCTGTGGTGCGGACAGACGGCGGGCGGTCGGTGTACGGTCACATGATTACCAAATTTTCTGGGATGGGTAGATTACCTTAGCTATGGAGCTCCGCCCACGCGCGCGCTTCGCACGCGCGGGAGCTCCGCTATTAAAGGGGGGCAGGGTTATAACCAGACTAAAAAAAGTGATTCAAAACAAGCTACTTAGCAGTGCTGATCAAAGTACTTTTTGAATTTGATCGAAATTCAGCCAAATTAGGTTATTGCAAAATGCCCTTTAAATAAAAAGAAACATACAAATAACCACTTGAAACATTAAAGAAAGGTTAAAATAACACCACAGTTACAACAGCTGCCACGGATGGTCAAAACTTAAGAAGATTGAAACGGATTGAAAATAGAGTTTTTGAAAACTGTTCAGCCTAACAGTTTTTCAAAGTTTATCTCTGCTATTTGCAGCTTCAAAAATAATGCTCAGGGGACCAATTTTGTTTGTCTCTAATCTCTGATTTTGTCATTTACGTGTAATTTCTTTGCTTAAATTTAAGTTCCATTGTGATTGGGGGTGAGTAATTGGCAAAATAAAACAAAATGAACTGGACTGCCGTTACACAGCCCCTTTAAGCTTCAAAACGTCATAAAAAGTCAAATTCATCTCAATGCAAGCTGGAGAGGGGCTTATAACTGGATGTATTTTTTTGCTTACATTTAGATGGGCCTATAAATAGAGGGAGGGGGGAGGGGGAAGGGGGCGGGGTGTTATAATCGGAAGTTTATGGTATGCCCTACTAGATTGAGTCACCTAGATTTTATTTTAGAGAAGGCAGTTTAAATTAGTGGGTCAGAATTAACTAAAAGTTGAGGAAAAAGTAATCAAATTTATAAGTTTGTGTTCGTGGGGAGTTTGGGTTGACCTCTGTGTCTACTGCACTGCCGAACATGTCACCAAGTGTCTTGTTTCAAAGCTGCGCTCTAAGAAAAATTGCAGGGAACTCAGTGTTCTGAACCTGTGAAATCAAGCATAAGATTTCTATGAAAAAGCTAAGAATTTTCCTAGTTGCCCAAGAGGTAGAGCAAAGCCCAGAGTTTGTTGTATACTAATAACTGAGGTTACTTGAACAAGCAGCAATAAACTAATTAAGCTTTACCTTGACTTTGCCTTTTACCAGCTTCTCAACTAAGTTATCAACAGCAACATTGGAGGGCGCACAAGCAAGAACCTAAAAAAATCAACAAAAAGATGCATTCTCATTGTCTTGAAAAATGGTATGGTTCAATGAGGTTGTTGATTTTTACAGTATGGGGGTTTGTAGAGATTTTTGGATGCAAAATTCAAGACTTTTTTCCATTTTGTTTGCAGAACTAATCCAGTCTCAATGTTATCAGCTAAGTGATCAATAGACACCTGTACAATCCGGGGAACCAAAACTTCCCATAATGCACTTCAAACAGTCAGGAACTACGGTGCAATGTAGACGAAAGATAGTTCTGAAACTTCTTATTCGGTGATTGAAAGTTTTAGCCACAGATGAGATTAAATAAGATATGACTAAGGGAAAAATCATACACTTAACCATTAAACACTTGCACTTGTTGAGGTTGAAAAAAAGAAAACTCCACACTTATTGCCATTTTCCAGACTTTTTCCTATCTGGAAAGCTGGTTTACCAATTTCAAGAATTTTTAAATGGGTATTATGTTTGGTACATCAAAAGTTTGACATTTGAACATAAGTCACCTCGCTCACCTTCATGTTAAGTTTTTTGACAGCTTGCATGATTATTTCCACCACAGTTGTAGTTTTACCAGTGCCTGGTGGTCCATGCACTATAGCTACCTCCCTCTGACATAATGCAAACTTTACCGCTTGTTTCTGTGACTCATCAAGGTCAGGATTAAATAACGAACATGGTGACTCATTGTTAAAAGGTCGAATTTGTAATGGAGGGCCAGGAGACAGATTCCCAAACAAGACATCGATCAAATGAGCTGCAGGACCTTCTCTGTATTTTGTCAAAGCATCAAGAGCACTGCAGAAAAGGCCAACACAAAAATTAATATTATTTCAATTATTAAATACTTATATAATGGTGGAACTTGACCAATTTGTAAACTGTTCTAACTTAGTCTACTTGTTAGGCATAAACAAGTCAGCTAAATTAAGACCCTTGGCACAAATGCATGTACCCGGTTAATAGTTACAAAGTGTAACAAAGGCAACCAACCATACAGGTTGTTGAAATGTCAATCACTGTCAACAACAGCCCTATTCAGGACTACGGCCACCTGGAAAAGCATATTCATCAACTTATGATAGGACTCAAGTTGGTTCAAACTTTTATATACCCACCAATATTTTTAGAGTCCAAGGCACACCATTTTTATACTGAGAGTGCTAGGAATTTTTGTAGAGAACCCAATCATATCCAAAGACGTTCTGAGGATTTCTGAATTTCTCTGTTTCAGTGCTTTCCTTCTAAAATTGGTTCTGATTGTTTTTCTTGCATATTTTTTAAAAATTATAAGTCAAGGCTGCAAAAGCCTATTTTTCTCCTAAGGGTAGAAATTAGTCTGTAGGAATGAATTGGCATGACATCAAAGTTTTTGATCTGCATGCATAAGACTTATGTCTAAGGTGTGAGAGTTGGCAGTATGAATTTACTAAAAATGAAATTGTTGATATGTGTAAAGAAAATGTTAATTCCTATAATAACAAACCTTTTGATCCTTTTATGAGTAACATCATTTGCAAGTTTTACTAGTTTAAATGGTCCATCATCATCAAATGTCAAGCTGTCAGTTGTTTCTTCAAATGCCACTGTGACAGCTGTTTCTGTGACACGACTGACAATTCCAGAGGCAATGTCTTTGATATCTCCACTTAACCAACCAAGCCCAACTATATCCCCTAAAAAATACACAACAAATGGCTTATTTCTTCGATTTGCACAAATGTTGGAAGGAATTTGCTCGAGGAAGAGACTATATACATTTTAAACATTTTTCACTGCATACCTTGTAGGCTATAATTTCAGTAATAAAGTGTAAGGGTATTATTTATATACTCAAATTTCCCATTATCTTGAAAATCATACGAAAACTACCTGGAGTAAAGGAATGTGAAGGAAGTTTTCCATCAGAACCTGGCTTGTTTAGTTCAAAAGTCAAAAGACATCTTCCATATAATCCAGTTCTTCGGCCTCTAATACGAAGCTTTAGCAGACAAACTCCTCTCTTCTGAAGTTCCTTCGGACTAATGTTTTCTTGGAGAGACCTTGTCTCTTCTATTTCAGCTTTCCTTTCTAAATTTAGAAGAGAAATTGTTTTTGCAACAAATTTAGGCAAGTTGGCAGCCATGTTGAGTCACTACAGTGGAACGTAAATGAATAAATTGCGTAATTGAAATTTAACGCTGGGCTGTTTAATGGTAGGCTCACCGTTTGGAGAGGCCCTTGGGCATTCTTGGAGATCCTTGGGGATGGAGCAGGAAGGTAAGTGCTGAAAGTTGGAATAAGAGAATGATCAGTGCGTTTAAAGAACCAATTTACCCCCTATGCAGGGTTCTGACAGTCTTGAAAAGTCCCTAAGTTCTGTGCTAGTCCTTGAAAAGTCCTTGAATTTTTGTGGAAAAAAAATTTTTTTTATGCTTTTTGGTTGTCGAAGACAGAATATAAATCACAGCTCAGAGAAGTTAAAGGTGATTTGCGTAAAGCGTTTTGTGTTTTATGCAATAATTGTTATTTTAAGACAAGTGAACTGAAAATTGTAGAGAAACTGGTGGAGGACTAGGAATGTACATCTTTGTACAATCTTTGAAATTGCATTCTTGGCAGGTGGTCCTTGAAAATCAGATGTGGACAACGTGGTCCTTGAAAAGTCCTTAACAAATGGTTGCAATTTTTTGTATGAACCCTTTTATGGCAGTAACGAATGTGGAAACGAAGTTCAGCTGAATGTTGTTTTCTTTCTGCTTTGTGGGCAACTGGGCTAGTGTCCCTGTATATCAGTCAATTATTTGTCTAATATTATACAAGCTTATGAAACTCTTCCCCGTCTCCCGAGTATTAAAAATATTAAATAAAAGGTAAAAAGATTTCCACATTTGTATCTCTCAGTAGGTAACTGACAAACCTGTTGAAAGAAAGAAAAAGAAGGATGCAAGAAGGGAGAAGAATGTTGCCTAAATTCACAACCATTACCGGCCGAGCTTGCAACTGTTTGCATGCAGGTGAGGTTACTCTTGGCCAATGTCAAATGTATCCAGACCACCACTGGTGGGGTAGCGTCTTTGTTATAATACTTGTCCCAATGATATTATGGTCACCTTGGACAACCTCATGACCCTAATGTGGATCCCTGAAGTTTAATTTTCACAATCAAGAGACAGAAAAACAAGTTGTGATATCATTACTTCATTTGCATGGTCTATACCCTCATAGCCCATTGCCCTCAACCAATAAGCAAGCAAGAAAGGGTTCAGGGATAGACCACTCTATGTCACCCATAATATAGATCTTCTGCACTACCCTTCCAAGAGCAGTGCTTGTAGATAACCTGCACCCCTAACTTTCAACCTTGATGTTGTAAAAACAATTTCAAAAAAAGAAGTGAAGTTTGCTAATTTTTGTGCTAAGCTTTGCTGCGTTGAGTCAAGTCTTGGGTCAGTTAAGCTTCAGCTCTATATTTTGTGAGAGTTTAAATAAAATTAATTGAACTCTCAAATTACCACTTGATAGCTTCATTGCTAAAGCCAATAGTCTGTTGAAAAACAGCAAGAAAAAGAAGTCTTAGAGGGAAGCTTTGATTGCATTTTTCTAAGTAGTTATTTACGTGTGCAGACAATGAATTTTTATTATACTGCTCATAGATAAGTTTAAAAAATCTATTTTTGGAGTCCGTAAAAGTCTCTAAATAGTACAGTGAAATCATGATGAAACCGAAAGAAAATTCATTTTCTACATAGGTCGTTTAATTTGTTTACGAATTTTCAGTAAGTATTCTATAATTATACATTAATTCTGTTTGTTTCTGCAGCTGCTGGCTTAAAATTTCCAAGCAAAACTTAAACTTTTCAGTCTCAAACATAAACAACATTTTCTTGCAACTCCCATACGAGAAATAGTCCAGAAAAGAATACAAGCCCCATTATATCCAGCCAAAGGGTCGGAATTGAGAATTGTTTATTATTTAAATTCAGTTTAAACCCTGCTACTAATGAGTGACGCATGATTTGCCACGATTCATGAAAAACTTTCATTGTTGTGTTACTCTTCAATTTGATTGGTCGAAATAATGCGTGCGCTTTACCATCGCGTAATCTTATTGGCCAGCGCTCCGGACGCAGTTTGTTTGAATGAGTTTCCAAACTGTCGAGCCTCTTCGAACTGATCATTCCTTCCACGCGAACACTCCACTGGCTTCGTAACTTTCTTCCAGATATTTGGCCATAATTTTCACTGTTTCGTAGAAAGTTCTGCGTTTTAATTTCTAGCTGCTTTCTTTGTACGTAGACAGCGGAATCGTTAAAATACACTCTTACATATCCAATCGGATTTATATGTGCGTTGCTCGTACAAGTGTCATCTCAGAGCTAGAAAGATGTATGCCGGTAGACCAGTAACGAAGGATAAATACACCGCAAGGCATAAGGCAGAAAGACCTACATCAGACTATGCGAAAACTCCACGGGAGCTGGATCAGTATATAGTGGATCCCACGACAAAAAAGCGCTATCTTCGAGGCCGCTTTCTCGGCAAGGTACAGTGGCGTGCGCTCCAAAATATGCATAACCGCCATTTAAATTTAAATCCTGCAAAACACGAGCAAACGAATCTTTGATCGATAGTTCATATGCTCTAACTTCTGTTCTCATCATTCGTTCTTTTTCTTCAGGGTGGATTTGCAAAATGCTACGAACTTACAGATATGGAAACAAAAGAGATTTTCGCTGGCAAGATTATCTCGAAAACTATGTTAACGAAGCCACATCAAAGAGAAAAGGTGAGAATGAAGCAAAGCTAACCGAAAATTCTATCGAAAATCATTTTGATCCTCAATTTTTCCTCGGATGTTTGTAGATGTCTATGGAAATTGCCATCCATCGCTCCGTGGGGCAGAAAAGAGCTGTTCACTCAGAAACGCACAAACAGATTGTCGGATTTCATGGTTTCTTCGAGGACTCGGATTACATTTACATCCTTCTTGAGCTCTGCAGACGAAGGGTGAGTGGAGTGAAAACAGTGGAGAAATCCACTTTTTAAAATAGTTTGTTTCATTTTCAGGTCTTTTTCTCTTTACTGAATCTTTTTAGATCTTCTGATACTGTTTTAAACAACCTTTATTCTGGATTTCAATTACACTTTTTTTTAATTTTCGGCGTTTTTTTGCCTCAGTTTTGTTAAAAAATTAATTCTAGTCGAGCGAAATTAAGAAAAAAAATTTAAAAGAGCAAGTGAATTAAAAATGTTGCTTATTTGTTTGAGATTCTAGCGAAAAGTTTCTCAATTTTAGTCGTTGGTTTAGAGTAGAAGTCGTTTATTTTTAAAGCTCAAACACGTAGATTAGAGGTTGTGTGCATCCTTTGTTCTTGATTAGACTTTCTTTTTATAATTTGCTTGATATATTATACATTTTCTAGTCCCCATTTTTTGCTTTTGCCTCAATTTTGATCACTCACTTACTGGGAAGATAAAGTACTGCTCATGGAGTTTATTCTTTATGAAACCTTGTTTTTTTTGGACACCTGTTGATGCTCTATTCAATCTGAAAAATAAATAGTGCATGAAAACTGCATGACAAAGGAAATAGGATCATAATGATTTCAAACAGAATGATATATATATATTTTTTATTTTACTCTCTAGTTTTTTGTGCTGATAAATACCAAAATATTTGGTTTGTTGTAGTCTAGTTCCCATCCTTCAGCTCAATATATCTGCAAAATTTGTTTCGAGAACCTTTTTTGGGGACAACCTGTTGATAGCAATTATTTTAATTTATGCAGGGAAAGCTCAGTTGATCTCAAATTTACATTTTCATCAGGCATGTTCAATAAACATGAGATTTGTTTGGTGAATCACCAACTGCATTACTAAAATGTTGTTGTATTTCTTTCTTCCTGGTATCTTTATTGTAAGAATGTATTTTCCTTACTTATTAGTTTTCCTTTTAGAAATTTACTAAGAAAGTGTTGTTTGTTTTGTCACACAGTGCAGCAGGCTTTTCAGATATTATTTAACATGTTACCTTTTAAGTTAGTGTAATCCTGGAACAAGACTTAAAAATTTTCTTTAATCTAATAAACAAACCAGTCAATAGAAATAAGGAAAGATAATATATTTTAATGTTGGCTTCCCTGGCACATTCAAATGTAATAATATTCTACTCTTTAATGCATGTACCAAAATATTAATGAAAAATGAAAATCTGTTCAAATCAGTCTCATGCTGTGTATTTGATACATTTATTATTATTTTTTAATGTGGGTGGGTTTTCTTTTATAATAAATTGGTCTCTGTAAAAGCACAGAAAAGCTGCTTTCTTGGTTATTTTGTGGACTAACTTTCAGATTCTCCAGCACCCAAATCAAATAATTTATTGGTTATGTGCTGTTTGTTGATTGAAAAAGAGCCTTTTGTACCTGAAGGCTTCGACAAAAATGCCCGACTGACTGGCTCTTTTTTTCTCTCAACAAATTAAATTCTCCCTTTGTTTTCTAAGAATTATGTTTTTTTTATTTGAAGTCACTTGGACTTTCAAGGCTGTGCTCTTAGGAAAATTGAAGGGAGCCCTGTGCTCTGAAACTGTAAAATCTAGGGTGCCCGGTATATGATTTGTATGAAAAAAAAATTAAGATTTTCTAGTTATCCAAGATCAGATGTTGGGCACCAGCGGCCACTAGGCCTGCACAATACTGTGCAATTATATATACAGTCAAACCTCGCTCTTTCGAACTCGGTTTATACAAAGTCCCTGCTATTTCAAAGGAAGATCAAATTCCCTTGGATTTACCCTTATGTTTTCAGTCATTTACTATCAGCTATTTCGAACTTGGTTATTTTGAATTCCCAGCTATTTCGAACTCATCATTCTTTCCCTACACCTTAATTCAACCCCGTTATTTTGAACTTGTCAAAAACAGAGTACGTACATAAGAGCAGAGCTGGAAATGTATTGCATTTTATTTGAGCTTGACTCGCGTGCATTGTCCCTCTAAGAAATTCCAGCTGTGCTATTCATTCAAGATCGACAAGAGTATTAGAAAAAACAAAAAACAACAGAACATTCAAAGATTTTTCAATTCAACAGCATCTGCTGATTTATCCGACATAATAATTACTGTATTTTTATTTAATCTGTGTCTTTCTTCATACTGTACTGTACATTATTAAAAAATGATTCAGGTTACAAATTTTATGCTTCCCCGGTTATTACGAAACCCCACTATTTTGAACTTTTTTTTTTCCATTTCCCTTGGGACTTCGAAATAGCGGGGTTAGACTGTATTGCTGTTTTCATTTCAGTCCATGATGGAACTTCATAAGCGCAGAAAGGCCCTGACAGAACCAGAAGTACGGTACTTTATGAAGCAAATTGCAGAGGGCTGTAAATATCTGCATGACAACAGGATCATTCACCGTGATCTCAAGCTTGGAAATTTATTCCTAAATGATGAAATGGAGGTCAAAATTGGTGATTTTGGTCTGGCAACTAAAGTAGAGGTTGATGGTGAAAGGAAAAAGTAAGAAGTGAACCATAACTGTATTCTTTCACCTGCTAACCCATGGCAATGTTTTTGAGAGATTTTCTTCAAATGACAGAATCTTCAAGCTTTTAAAATATCATCCCATCTTTGGCAAGTAATTGCCTCCTAGCTTCATTATTCCAGCCTGTGCTGAGCCAACACACTTTCAACAATTTTTATTCAAATCCTGGCATCGACGCCATATGTGGGTTGACTTTGTTGTTGGTTCTCTCCTTTGCTCTGAGAGGTTTTTCTCTGGGTACTCCGGTTTTCCCCTCTCCTCAAAAAC
The DNA here is from genome assembly GCA_038088405.1 of Porites divaricata. Lineage (NCBI taxonomy): Eukaryota > Metazoa > Cnidaria > Anthozoa > Scleractinia > Poritidae > Porites > Porites divaricata. Next base: position 16,354,779 of record JBBMOI010000006.1, on the reverse strand, counting down.
CAACATCCAAATTCCAATTTGACCGGGAATCAGGTAGATGAAGAACCACTTTGTGGATGTGATACCGGTATGTCTAAATCATTATTATTTATTATAATTTTATTTATATATTTAAATTAAAGTAAGGTTTAGCAAGACCAGGCCATTATTAGACGGTAGGTCTTGATTTTGTTCTTCCATACAGTAACATTATTGTCCCTAGCCTTTCCCTTTCAGACTAAAAATGTTGTAATTTTGCTTATAACTGTCAACTCTATTTTTAATGGTAATGTCAGTTTTCTATAAATTATTAATTGAATATGAACTTTTCTGAGAAAATGGCTTTGTAATTTTTCCAGGACTCTTTGTGGTACTCCTAACTATATTGCTCCTGAAGTGCTTAACAAGAAAGGACACAGCTTTGAAGTAGATGTCTGGTCACTAGGATGCATCTTGTAAGTAATTGAGATACATGTAGTCAGGAAAACCACAAGTACAAGTCCTACTCAAAAACCATACCTAGAAATGGAGTGCTGTGTAATGTTGAATTTCGAGAAGGCTGCTAGTCTAAGAAAATGGCCAACATTTTGCAACATCACCACTGATTTCCCCAGGATATGACATTTGAGAAATGAGTGTAGAAATTCCATCCAGGTGATCTGTGACGTCACTGCGGGGGCCTGGGGAAAGAAATTTTAATGTTGTATCCCATAAACCAAAGCTGACGGGAACAGATTGAATTGAATTGGTGCACGCGTTGGTTTATGGGATACGGCATTAAAATTTCTTTCCCCAGGCCCCCGCAATGACGTCACAGATCACCTGAATGCTGAATCAGTTGACTTGTCACTACCAAGATCAGGCTAGTTCTTCTAATTGGTCGTGCAGCGAGAGAAATTTGCTTCAACCAATCAGAAGCGCTTCCCTGATCTAGGTACTGACACATCATCAGTATGGGATTTCTGTGCTCATTTCACAGATGTCATTTTGCAAGGAAACTTGCTGGTGTCATCGCGAGATGTTGGCTGTTTTCTCCGGCTGGAAGGCTGCGCAAAGACCTCACACTATTATTTTGAGCACTTGATCAGCACTGGCAGGGCTCGACATTGCGACCGTATTGGTCGCATTTGCGACTAAGTTCTCTCCCTTTGCGACTCAAAATTCTTCAGCAGTCGCAACTTTGCGACCAGTTTTCACCTAAATTAATGAAGAAACACAATTTTAAAAATTTTCTGTCCTTCTTGTCGCGGAGATTTTAAAATGTAAAGGCAAAATCCTGCTCAAGTTCCAAACAACGTGTCGTATAAACAACGTTACACGATTAGCTCAATGAGACGCGATTACAGCGGTTCTGTTATAAACAGGTAGGTACTGCATGTATGGGGACTGACTTCTACAACACAAAAACTGAATGTCATTTTTTGACGTGAAAATGTGAAAGACTTTTTTTAGTTAAAAATTATAACAATAGTACTGTGCAACAAAAACTGCGAGCCCGGAAACTATATAGATAACAATAATTGTTATAAAGGGTGTCAGAAATTTAAGATGTTTGGCAGTTTGGCGGGAACTGTGCACGTACGCCTCGTTTGATTGCTGTGAATCGCTGAAAACAAACATGGTGGCTTTTCGGTGGCGCGTGTTTTCGTTCCAAAGACTTCATGAGGATTCCGATATCTTTCTGTTTTGGCTTGATTTAGACTTCTTTAAAGATATAACTCTCGGCCAAACATAGACTTTGCCGTTTTGAGGTACAAGTGGAACAGAAAGGTAAATGTATTGAAAATTTCAATGTGTACACAAGCTTCGCGCTATTTCTGTAAGCATGTTTAATAATTAAGAGCTTGGTGTATTTAGCGACGGGAAACATTAGAGATTTCACATCATTAGGAGACGATAAGATCAATGATTGTTTCGTTTATTGAATTTTAACTTGAGTGCAAATTACCATTTAACAGGATTATTTGCGTGGACTCAGTGTACGTTTTCGAAATCGATCAAATGTTCTAATTTACCATCTTGATTCTGCCGTCAAAGTAATTCAGAAACTGTTTTTTTAGACATCATTGGAAATAAATAAAAGCTACTGAAATCAAAGGGTTCTTAATTTATCAGTCAAAGTACTTATTAATAATTAACTTATGCTTTGCGACTAAATTTTGCGAATTTGCGACTAAATTTTCTTAACTGGTCGCAAAATGCGACTTCATATTTTTTTTAATTTCGAGCCCTGACTGGACATAAGCTAAAACATCAAATCTTTTATTCAAAGAATGATTTACACTGATATGAAATTTTCTTGCACAGACTAGTAAACTCTGTTACGATGATATCTTAGTTGATGCATACCTTGGTTTCAGGTATACTCTTCTTGTTGGCAAGCCACCTTTTGAAACTCAGAGTTTGAAAGAAACATACCAACGAATAAAGAGAAATGAATATTACATCCCGTCAAAAGTTTCCCACACTGCCCAACTGTTAATCATTAAACTCTTGAGACCAGATCCCGCGACCAGACCCAACCTACGGCAAGTTCTTGAAGATGACTTCTTTAAAGGTTTCACACCCAATCATTTGCCGATCAGCTGTCTGACAATGGCACCCAGGTTTGCGACTGGTTCATCAGCCCATCTGCTTGGGGTTGGTGCATCTTCTCGGAAGCCGCTTAATGAACTGAACACTCAAGAACAACAAACTGCTACCACTGGCAGAAGAGACAAGGTAGCCTTTTTGGAGAAGGTCAGCAAAAGGAGATCCCTTGGTGTAAGAGTCTGTGGGGGAGAAAGCAAACTCATTCAACCAGGAGAAGCTGTTGCTGAAGAGTTAAAAGATGAAGATCAGGAAGGTAGGTTGGAAAGTTTGAGGTACACTTTTCATTGACTGAGCTCTGTGTTTGTTGAGTTTGTGATCAAAATTTGTACCTATTTATGTGAGATATGATTGAGCAACAGAACACAGAGCCCTTACTTAAGACAACATGATGGAAAATTTAAAGTCTTGCTAATGAGGTGTATGTTTCCACTTAATAGTTCTGTTTGTTAAATTGACAATCATGTTTATGTAATACATTATACATATGTTACTTTTTTTGATTTATTTTTGCTGTGAGGATCAGTTTGTTGTACATTGTTTTCCTAATAATACCTTTTTCTCATCATGAGGAGCACAAGAACTTCACCTTGCATGGAAGATGATCCTTGTTGAGATCCTGGTTAGTGGGTGACTAAGTGGTGTTTGATTGTCTCTCATTATACAGATATCCCTAAAGACTGTTATATCTCGCAGCTGCTCAGCCAGATTGTTTCATGCTTGCAATCCAATCCTGTCAGAGCTAATTTTAATGAAGGTAAACGTAGCCACTTAAACCGTTCTATAGATAAACTTCTACTTAACTAACATAATTAATGTTTACTGTAATCATTATTGCAAGTCCAATGTTCGTACCACTTAGCAAAACTGCTTCCTGTACATGTTGAAGCCCTTTGGGCAAAAAGCTGCAAAACTGACTTTGTCTGTCACTGTAGCATGGTTGAAGGCTAAATGAATAATGTAATTTTATTTTGTCAATAGATGAGGCGGAGGACCCTGCTTCTGTTCCAGTGTACTGGGTTAGTAAATGGGTGGATTATTCAGACAAGTATGGATTTGGTTACCAACTAAGTGATAACAGCGTGGGTGTTCTTTTCAACGACCAAACAAGACTTATTCTTTACCAGGATGAAGTGTAAGTATTCGACGTGCTGTTCCCTACTCCGAGGTTATTGTAATCGAATTGACTGCGAGCAGTCTCTCTTATCTTTCTTTTGAATCACAATAGATTGAGAGCATGTGTGAGGAGTGAGAGGAATGTTTTTCTTTTCCTCTCTCTCCTCTTTGTTACTATAGATTTGCATAATTTTACTTCAGGGTTCGCACACACCTTGAAAGCCCTTAAAAATCCTTGAATTTTAAAATAAAAATTCAAGGCCTTGAAAGTCCTTGAAAATTGCGGTCAGTGCTGGAAAGTCCTTGAATTTCGGTGCTAACTTTATAATTTAAGTAGAACTCCAAAGGAAAAGCAGCAAACACAGAAAGACCTTCGAGATAAAATTACCTATGTTGTGGAAGAACTAAAAAAAGGCATAGAATTAAGGCTCTTTTTGAATTGAATAGAGTCCTTGAAATATGGGAAATGTGTCCTTGAAAGTCCTTGAAAAGTCCTTGAATTTTTTGTTTAAAAACAGGTACGAACCCTGTTACTTTTTGCACACCCCTCATGGCTCAAAGAAAAGAAGCACTGTCACTTGTGATCTAGTGATCGAGAGTTCATTTTTTCAGGGAGTGTGAAGAGAGAAAGATCACCTGGTCACAGGGTATCACTGACACCATTCAAATTTTCACAAGTTAAACCCCTTTAGATTTTTTTTTATGAGCAATTGTGATTGCATTAACAGGAGCTTAGCTGGGAATTTACCATTGCTAGACACGATTTTCTGTTTTGGTTCAATTTTATCCTTGGTTTAAATTTTATTTTCCTTTGTTTCAAACTCATTATCATACATTACCATACCCAAAAACAAAGGAAAACAAAATTTAAACCACGTATAAAATTGAACCACAACATTTTCCAATCCACCCTATCATGTCTTCCAAATCCCTTTTTATTAGCAGGTGATTGGATTTTTTTATTGTTGTAAGAATGATGGGTTAATCATCTCTATCGGATGTAGGACCATGTTTTGCATGTGTTTTTTTTTGGAATTTGAAGTTTTGATTTGTACAAATTTCTTTGATTTTCATTCTCTAAAAGAATGTTTTTTGAAAAAATTCCACTAAAATGTTCGAATAATGCTTAATGCTTTTACCTCACCAAAATGCTCGTGCAGGTATCTATGCCTTTTATTAATTAGTTGTATTTGTTTCCCCCTTTTTGCAGAAATCTGCAATACATAGAAGCTGATGGAACAGAGTACTTTCACACACTCAAAGGATACCCTAGCCAACTTGAAAAGAAAGTAACCCTTCTTAAATACTTCCTCAGTTACATGAATGATCATCTCCTGAAGGTATGCAAAGAAGTTTTGACTCCATAGCATTCCCTATTTGTTTTATTGTTAATTTGCGTAAATTTTAATCAGCTTGTGCACTTCTTGATCCAAGACTACGCCAATAATCTTTTCTATAGACTATTTCAACTGAGGGTGATTACCTTGAAAATGATGTACTATATCCAGCTTTTCTTCAAACTTGGCACATTAATTGACAGTCATATAAAGACGTTTAAAAACTGCAATAAAAAGATAGACACTGAAATTGTTTTTGTTCTCCAGTGTGCCCTTAATTTTAAGTGTTTAATTTCTTAGTTGTGTGCGAAATGTTCTTAACATGAACAGCAGTCAAAAATTATATTTATGTTTGATTTCGTAGGCTGGTGCAGGTGCTAAAACTGCAAGGGAGGATGAAACTGCCCGATTACCTTTCTTGAAAAAGTGGTTCCGTACAAAACATGCCATTATACTCCATCTTAATAATGGCACTCTTCAGGTAAGGAATCTGTGACTTGTTTTCATTGATTATAAGGTACACCAAAATTAGTTCCCAGTTCTCCCCCTCATCTTGGCGGGGGATGGGCGTACACCTGTAGCTAATCAAACTTTGCGCAATAGCACACAACAACATGCAACAGGTGTGCAAACGGACGCAATATGTAAGTGTAATATCCGTCAATGTTGGGAGTTGTTGACCAACAAGTTTGCGTCCGTTTGCACTGGGCTTGTTAGTCAAATGACCATTTCGAGCTATCCACGTAATTAGGGAGTGAAAACGTCGCTGAAAAAAATAATTTGTGTTCTTTCAAACTTTATCGCGTCTTTTTAGAACCGCACTCAATTCAGGAAAATTCATCGTCGTATGTTCACGTCCTCCATAAAACGTCACATTAGGAGGTTCCACGTGGCAGTTGTGCAGTGGACATCAAAGAAATGTATGCACGTTAAGAACTGTTGTTTTACTCATAGAACCAATTGCGGGACACATTTCGGCTCCAGTTTCATTCTCGTTTCAAACTTGAGGAATGAAGAATTGTTTTGCTGTAATTGGGCCCCGATTAACTATAAAATTCCTTCACCGCGTAGTAAGGGGCAGGGTTTATTCTTGAGCGCGGCCTTGCGGAATTTCCGCCGTTTGGAGAAAAATGCCGCACAAAATTTATTTTGCCGCGTCAAATGTAGCCTGCGTGCAGACGATAACTAAACTCTGATTAGTACCGTCTGCGAAGCAGCGCAGAGATCCTTGTTCTGGACCTCCAACGGACTCAACGACTTACAGGAAGTGTGTTTCGAATTTCCCTTCAACCTGATAGGCGATCAGGGCAAACAAAACAAAGGCCTTTTTTAACTGGCCAATCGTGGCGCGTTCTCAAATCTGGGTACACAGCTGGAAGTCCAGAACAAGGATTTTGGCGCGGTTTCGCAGACGGAGTTAACCAGAGTTTAATTTCGTCTGCGCGCAGGCTACGTATCCTTAAACATCAGACAACGACACTGATTTGACGGCCGCTCTATAAACTTAATTTTAACTTTTATAGTCTCTTGCTGTCTCAATTGCTTTTCTTTTCTTCGTTTGAGTCATTTTTTCACCAGACAAAGGCCCAGAATGTTCCAAAATGGCGCGCAAAACGTCAATAAACGTTCGTTTTCTCATGGAATGGTTTGTACCAATAAGTTCAAACACCTTTTGAGGGCCCCATTTCTCGAAAAAGGGCAAGAAGGGGGTCCATTTGACCATCACTGGCTAATTTCTAGAAGTATATAGATTAAAAGAGTTAAATCAATGAACAATTCTTTGTTTGACCTTGTATTCCATTTTCGGGTTTTGGGTGTTCGCTCATTTGATGTTGCCTTGCTCTTTTTTATTCTTTCACAGCTTAACTTTTTTCAATGCCATACCAAGATTATCGTATGTCCTTTGCTGGAAGCTGTGACCTTCATTGATGAAGATAAAAGACTCAGGACTTTCCCACTAAAGAACATTGAAAAACATGGCTGCTCGATAAAGTTGTATACCCGACTTAATTATGCTCGCAAAATGATTCAAAAGCACATGTTGCCTGAAAGTGAGAATCAGACCGGTAAAAAAGAATAATTATGGAACAATGTAAATGCTATGAATATTTTACTATTCTCCTAACACTTAAGATCCCTTGCATTCTAACCATATTGAAGTTCCCTCTTTGTGAATATAGTGCTGTACACTACTCATAATTGGGCTTGAGATTTTCTCATTTTACTTGATGGCCCTATGGGGTAACTTTTATACTCAATATTCCTACATCAGTAGATTATTTATTGTTAAACTTATGCAAGACTTAGTTAGTTTTTTTCTGCGTACACATGATTCGTTGCTGGATGTAAATAAATGATTGTAGAGATTCGACTAGTAATGTTTGTTTCTTCCTACAATTTTTTAGTCAATTATAGTGCGAGCGAGAATATCCTGCAGCCGTTTAATGATTATTACGGTTTCTACGGTTTGTTCTTTGTGCGCATACGCGATAGTGTACGGCATTTAAGTTCTCAATGGAACTGTAAAAAGTAATTAACTGATGAGTTTAAAACAACCAAATTCATAGATACCTATTTTAAAATCATAAGAGTTTCAACCCATATTTGGAAAATGATGCTGTTTGTTAGATGTTTGAATGTTTAAATCTTTGCCTCTAGATTTTTTGCCGTCCACCTGGTCAGCGCTTTGACAGCAAAAATCAAATTCTCGTACTATTTTCAATTCGTCTTATGAATTAATAATTTGACACCGTTGAGAGGATTGGATGTTCGAAATATCACCTATTCCGTACTGTTTTTCTGTTATACTAGGAATGGATAACATTTCACACACAAATAGCTATTGAAGAAAATATTGCATTATGTTTAGTATGTGAATAGAATTATTTGGCTTTTTCCTAGATCAAACAATAGACATTCACCCATTATATTGAGAAAGGGTGTTTTCGACTTAGACTTGAATCGCTCTTCCAGAAACTATGAAAATGTGAAATTTAATGCTGACACTTGTTAAACAAGAGCATTTCAATTTATTATGAAATGCATCGCTATTAATGTAAATAGCTCTTTTATTCTTCCTGAATAAAAGTATTGACTTAACAAGTTGTTGACCTGGCATTTATTTGATTCTATGCACCTACGCGGCACGTCCCCGATACAGTCCTCTATGACTGGTGTTGTTATAATTGAATTTCGACCATTCTCGCCGTAGAGCCTCCTGTAGCTGGAGCCTCCAGAAGCGTCCGAACTAGAACTCGGAGGATCGTGAGTTCGATTCTCAGCTGGAGCTCGGAATTTTATCTGAGCTGTCTGGTCTTTACAATTATTCTTCCAAATCAGCTTGGGTCATGTGACGTTATCAATTGAATTTCGCCATAATGCATCAGTCAATTCCAGCTGCGAACAGCCCCCCCCCCCACCCCCGGGCTGACCCCCGGCATTGACTTTTTTTTGCTTTGAATGGCAAATTCCCGGGGGTGGGGGCTCTTGAGCTATCAAATCCCCCGGGGTGGGGACGAAAAAAGAGGGCAAATGCCCCGTCCTCTGTCAACACTGCAACATTTTTCTTTGATCGCACAGTCGAGGAGTGCCATTTTACCTTTTTTTAATGTGCGAGTTTTTGTTTCAATTGACGTCTTCCTTTGTAATAGTGCTATTCTAATTAAGACCACGCCGTGACGACACCAGTTTATGGTTGTAGTATTGTTATAAAATTATTGACATTAAAATTAATAGTGCGCTGCAAAGTTAACTGCTATGAATAGTTTTATAAATATGAAAGGATATTCTTCAAATTATATCATGACAAGAGAAACTTGATTCAATAACCAAAAAACGTTGATTCACGTCGATAGCTCCCGATAGTCGCTATGTAATTCTGGCTTGATGAGCAGTGAAGAAATGTATAAATATGCCTTTACAAACCTCTTCAATTTTTTCCCTTCCTTGACAAATGAGCCAATCTGCTTGTTTTTCCAGTAAAATCCGCTGTGTAGTTATATTCTGATAGGAAACCGCGTGTGTGTCAAAAGCTCGGGGTTGGCAAATGCCCGGCCCCCGGGCAGCGCAAGATTTGCAAATACCCCACCCCCGGGACTGACAAGGCGGGCAAATGCCCCGCAGTAGCCCGGGGGGTGGGGGGGCTCGGCGCAGCTGGAATTGACTGATACACAACGCACGCCCGTTCGTACCTGTAAAAGTCGAGAGGAAAAATGGAAATAAATAATATAAAAAATAGGATGATTGAAAAGCAAATAAATAAGAAATGATTATTTGAAAAAGCACGGATTGTCTCAATATATCAGTAACTCTGATTGTTTCTTCGAAATACATGTAATTCTTTTCCAAAACAGCGAACTGACCGTAAAAGCAAGCTGGATGATATCATCATGGATAAAAAAGAAAGACAGGAACGGCATGATCATAAACCGCCGCCGCCGGTACACTGTTATGCTGCTGGTGATTTGTCGAAAACGTTGTGTATCATCAAACCCCGACAGGATTTAGCACAAAGGAGCTTTATCTAAGACGATGGCGGATGCAACGTAGACGTCAATAGCCCGGTTTTATTCCTTTTCCGAAAATTCGGCATCACGCGAGAGAAAAAACACCCTGCAGTTTTTATTTTCATACGCGCGCTCGACGATCTCTAAAGAGAAAAATAATAGAGTGTGTAAGAACAGGCTAAAACGTCAAAAAATTAATAGGTTTAATCAACCAACAACGATTTTTCACGTGCAGTAGACTTTTTGCTAGTTC
>JBBMOI010000006.1:16205000-16340000 GCA_038088405.1 Porites divaricata | reverse complement strand
CAACTCACCTTGACTCTGAAGATGACTACCGCACAGGTTGTCGAAACGTCAGTCACTGTCAACAACAACAGTCCTATTCAGGACTATGTTCACCTGGACGATCAAACTCAACCTACTCATGTTACATACTTGTCTGATCGATCAAACTTTGGGCCTGTTCTTCCATCCACTTGGTGTAGTAAAAACGCACATTGTCTTTGTGTTTTCGACCGCCATTATGAGTCTTTCGGACTGATGGCTGAAAGAAAAGTGATATATAAGACATCCAGGTTCCAGATTTAGACAACTTACAACTTTGCTTATTACTGTAATGAGCGAATTTTTTTGCTAGCTTTTTCATTTCTTAACCAAATGTCTTAACATATTTCAGACATGACCCACAAAGTTTCCATCCATTTTTGCCCTAAGAGATACAAAATAGTCAAACTATATTCTAGACTGAGCTGTGTGGTCAGTGCATTGCAATCTCAAATATATCTAAAGGTCCATGTTTGAGTCCTGCTCCAACCACTTGCAGGATTTGTTTCTTAGTAGTCACAAGTTCAGATGGCTTTGCTCAGCCATGCTTGTAAATAGCTCACTGGTGTTCCTTCTGCCAGTTAAGGTTTTAATGGGAACTATGTCATGATTTTTTGATATACTGTAAAACCCTAAGAACATATTGGAATCAAAGGAAACCCTGAAACGATGGCTAACTTTTATTTAAAACTCTACAGTCTACAACAACTCAACTATAAGTGTGTTTGGTTTTCCATCGTCAGGATGGAAACAGACTGCAAATTGAAAAAATTGAGTGAATGTTTTCATCACCAGATGAAACACTGAAAAGAGAGTTGAAAAAATGATGCGCAGTGGAGTATTTTTGACGAACTTCGAGGTGTTTCATCTCGTGATGAAACACTGCGTCAAATGCTTGATATTACTTCTCAAACAAAATGAATTTAGTAGGAGACATTAAGGACACAAATAAGCAGTTTTTCATCTGATTTCCAAACACTCATTAAACTTTAAATTCCTTTGTATTTTCTTTATAAATAATATCATTAAAGAGTTTGAGAAGTTAAACTCTTAAGTTGTCAAAAATGCCCTAAACCATCATGCTATGTTACTCCTTTGATACAATTATTTGATATCTTTCTGTTATAGCTCAAGAATGAAAAAAGGCAAGGTGCAAGGAAAGTCATTTTAACAGCTTGCCATTCGGGCAAGTTTTCACTAGTCCAAACGTCATTTCAACTAGCCCCTAATTTTTTTGATGAGCAGAATTGATTTCACAGTTCTTCTCTAAGTTGAATTCCTTAAAATACCTCACTTGCCCGTCGGGCAAGTCAAGATCCGAATTCACTAGCCTGATAGCAAAATCCACTAGCCCCAGGCTATCGGACACTACTTTCTTTGCACGCTGAAAGGTGACTGAAGAAGATCAATGGCATTAGGCAAGGTAATGTCCTGTTCAAATGCTGTGCCGCTCATATGCCAAATATCAGTGATAAATTACCACAGGTACAGCAGAAGAATACAGTTTAATTTAATTAAAATTTGACATTCTTGTTTGGTGTGACACAGAAAATCTAGTTTGCCACTAGCCTGAAATTCATCCGATTGCTTCGAGTCGTTTTCTCCTCTCAACAACGTCTGAATCGACCGGCCGTTAATGCCGTCCAGTGACGTCACTCACTACCCGAAAACCGGGTAGTGATTTTGATTGGTTGATTGTCTAAACATTCGCATAATTATGTACAATTATGAAAAATTTTAGCGGGATTGTTGCTTGATATTCAACAGATCGCATCCCTGGCATTCTTTCGTGTAGTTCAAACATTTCGATAAGCTTAATCTTTATCTAAAACAGCAAAATTGCCCTTGTCTTCGAAACTGAAATGCTAAATTGAACTGCGAATGAAGAATCGTTCCGGAGAGTCGGTAGGTTTTTCATTTAGAGCCGCTTTTTGGTTTTGGTGGCCAGTGATTTTGTTTACACAAAGTTTTCTGAGATCTGCATGTTATAATTCGACCTTCTTGCTATTTTTACCGTGAAGTGTAATGGTTCTGTTAGCTTTTCTTTCTTGTTTCCTTGTTTTGTTTTCTTAGTGAAGGACCAAATAGCTTCTTTTCAATTAAAGCAAATCAAATTGAATGTGTTTTTGAACTAAGTGTTCCGTGTGTGTGTTTATTTCATTGCGTGATTGCGACAGAGTTTGATTATAGAATTCAGTACAACCGGTTCAGAGTTGTGCAGTTGATAGTTTGAACGTTAAACATGAATTACAATCGAAAAAGATAAAGCAATTCTGTATCACGCAGACATTTCCAAACGATATTTCTCGGTTTGCCACTTGAAAACCGTGTTTTACTTTTTGCATGAATTAAAGCAAAGGTCAAAGAGTAGTGATGTCACTGGACGGCATTAACGGCCGGTCAATTCAGACGTTAGTGAGGGAGTAATAACGACTCGAAGTAATCGGATGAAATTCACGCTAGTTCGCCACTGGCTTTCACATTATCTGACACTGGAGCAGTGTCCTTATATATATAAGTATACTGTTTGAAATTGCTCCATTAAAGTCAAACTATATAAAACTGTTGTTTGTAATGTGCCTTTAACTAACTAGTAATAATTTTTAAGGCTGTGTATAAAAGTGGGACGGGGACATGGGGACGCGTGTGTGGGGACTTGGGACTGAGGGACGCTAGACTAGGGACTTGGGGACAGCAAGTATGGGACGCGGGGACGTGTGGGATGGGGACGCGGGACTTCAAACACAGGGATGCAGGGGACGCGGGGATGATAATGATTATTGAAAAAGTTGGAGGTAAATGCGATATCAGTCACTTTCCCCGTGAATATGTTTTGGTGAAGGCAACCCACCCTGCCCTCCTTAGGGTTCCTCCAGGCCTGTTTACGAAGCGAAGCCTCGGCGAAGATCCCCTGCATTGAAGAAAGTTAAACCGTTGTCCTGGTCTTCTTGCTGATGGAATATTGGAGCCCAAAGCAGGGTAGGGTGGGTTGCGGTCGCCAAAATTTATGTAGAATAACAGCATTTGATTCAAAATAAATGAAAAATTAAATGGCATAAGCGAGCTTCGAACCCCAAAGTGCCAGCTCCCAAACCCATCGCCTGCACCACTAAACCACGGGTTTGGTGGCAAACCTAACAGTAAATGCTTGCTAACAGTACTTAAAGGTGGATTTCCACTGACGCATTTTTAGCTATGCACGTTAACGCAAGTAAATTTTAATCACGTAAATAAGATAGAGGCAAGATGTAAATTGCTGTGATTAAACGTGAAGTTGAGCGAGATTCTACTTTTATGCTTACGTGCGACCTTTCATACATTGCCTCTATTTTATCTGCAAACGTAAATTTTACGCACGTACGCATGGAAAAATTATGCGACAGTGGAAATCAACCCTAAACCTAATCACGATAGTCAGTGCGCTTACTCCTATTATAAAGAAATATTTTCTGTAAACATCATAAGGTGTACAAGGTGGTTTTGGAAGATGGAATCTAATATTGGCCATAAATAACACATTTTCACGAAGAAAGAGATATCGCATTTACCTCCGACTTTTGCGATATTCATTCACATCCCGTGTCCCCTGTGTCCCTGTTTTTGATGTCCCCGCATCCCCATCCCACACGTCCCCACGTATCATACTTGATGTCCCCAAGTCCCTAGTCTCGCGTCCCCAAGTCCCAAGTCCCCACACACGTGTCCCCATGTCCCTGTCCCCTTGTCCCCATCACACTTTTATAGAGTGTTTTCACATGACGTCACGGCGGCCATATTGGTGTCCCAAAACAATGAAACGGCGGCCATGTTGGTGTCCCAAACCAATCCTCTGGGAGTTGAACTCTTTTCTTAAGCAAACACTTTCTTTTGTTCCAATAAATTTGCATAGAAGCTGGCCACGTGAGTGAAAACACTCTATACACAGCCAATTTTTAATTACAATGTAAGCTTAAGCTTATTTCATTAATGATCAGACCACGACTGTATGGATATAAATATGATTTACGGGCTATGGTCGTCAAGAACGTGCCTTTTAGACAAGATTTTACGTGAAGTAGAGCGTTGAACAGATTAGAGAATATTGAAAACGTACATTTGCACCTTCACCAGTTACTCTGAACATTAATTAAAGGAACAACAAACTAGAAACTTTGATATAGATGATTTTCCACATGTACTTACCGAGTCGTGTGTGAGGTAGGTGTCGCAGTAATCACAATAATATCTAAGATCAAAAAGAATATATCCCAAAAAGTTAGATAAACACGGATAAAAACTAAATTACTACATTGCCTTAGCATTTATGATCAAAATCTGCCCCAAAATGACAGTAAAGTAAACGAGAAAACTTACTTCGGCATCTCAACACAACGCGTCCGCCACGTTTGCGCAGGTAAACCCATGCGCATTTATTTTGCATTTTTTCGCTGTATAGTTGAAATGCAGGCTCGTTTATATTGCAACACGCGTGATAAGCAAGATGGCTATGCTTGCAGAGAAGAAAACGGAACAGAAATGGAGCAATGATCCACGTAACACGGCTTGGACAAATGGTAAGGAACTGTTTTGTGTGATAGTTTAAATAGTTGAATCTCCTTGAACATTTTCTTTCTCTGTGTTTGTCGATTTCAAAAATGTTTCTGAACGACCACATAGACTGAATGCCTAGCCCCGCTGAATGCACTCATTTGTATGGAAGTAACTGATAGAAGGGAAGCATTCTGCACCTCTGCATCTGTTGTTTTGTTCATATTGACATTACAGTAACAATAGTTTTTACTTTTTTCGTAGTACCGGTATTTTTCATTGAATGTCACATCACATTGCAGAAGATCCCTATGCCTCTATTGTTTTAAACATAGGCACGTTAAACGTGCATGAGCTATTTTGAATGCTTCAGTGTAACCTTACCAAAAGTGGTGAATCTACCTCTTTCATCCTAAATGTAGATTGGGTTTTTGTGCGAAATTGTGTAATGCGGTACATAAATGAAAACGCGAAACACTCAGCTGAATCGATCCTCAAGCTATATATTCACTTTCTTCTGTCTTTCCCTGTTACATCTGGTGCAAGTTAAACAAATCGTTAAAGTGAAATAAATTTCTACTCACCAAACGTTGATTAGAAGGAAAACTCTAAGGTTTCCTCGGAGTTTGTTAAGCCAAAATGTGACTCATCGAATACTGAATAGTTACGAAATACCAGGATTTTTATCATTGTGGTAGATGGTTTGCATCATCATAATTCACGAGGTTTTCATGTGCGATTCTACTCAGTGAAACAGTCTTTAACTCCGACAACTTATTTCTTCATGTTTTAAAAGCTATTGCTTCTCAGAAGACAAGAGCCTTTTTTAAGGATTTGGTTACAAAAGGAAACAGGTCTTCATACATCCAAGTTACTATTTATCATTGTGAAAAGCCAATTTGCATGAGATGTACAGTCACACAGCTGGCACGTGAAAGTGTTGGACTTTGCCCCCTTTCGTCGTTCTTACGTGAGGGAATTCGAGTTATCACACAGTAAACTAGTAAACAGATATATAAAAATAACTCACGCACACAATTTGCACGTGAAGATGTTGGTCTTTCGCCCTTTTACAAATTATTCGTACATAAAAAAAGGCAAATTGTTTTACTACAAAATTTCTCAAACGATTTTAAGAAATCACCTCGGCTTCATTATAACATCTGCAATTAAATTATGTTTCATGCAACGTCAAGGTTGATAACCTAACATTTATTAACATTTGTGAAACAGTCTTTAACTCCGACAACTTATTTCGTCATGTTTTAAAAGCCATTGCTTCTTAAAAGACAAGAGCCTTTTTTAAGGCATTGGTTACCAAACGAAACAGGTCTTCATACTTCCGAGTTACTATTATTATTGTGAAAAGCCAATCTGCATGAGATGTACAGTCACACAGCTGGCACGTGAAAGTGTTGGACTTTGCCCCCTTTCGTCATTCGTACGTGAGGGAATTCGAGTTGTCACACAGTGATCTAGTAAACAGAATTATAAAAATAACTCATGCACACAATTTGCATGTGAAGATGTTGGTCTTTGGCTCTTTCACAATTCGTACATAAAAAAGAGGCAAATTGTTTTACTACAAAATTTTCTCAAACAATTTTAAGAAATCACCTCGGCTTTATTACAACATCTGCAATTAAATTATGTTTCATGCAACGTCAAGGTTGATAGCCTAACATTTATTAACTTCCAAGAAAATAATCAAACTGCTGAAATGTATTTCTACTTATATCATGTTACTCCACTCACCATAACAGTATCTAATTATTGTGTCAACTAGGTTCTTCCAATTTTATTCCCTAACGCTACTGTTTCTACTTAAGTTATGCATCTTTACTAAAATAATAGAACAAAAAAGGTCGGTTGAACTTTGTAAGCGAGAGAATAATATTTTTAAAGCTTGTTTACGGGATTAACAATACTCGATACAGCTTTCAAAAAAATAAGCTGCCTTTTAAACTTCTAAAACCACATTTTATACGGCGCATACTTTCGAATTAAAGTCTATATCTAAATATCAATTATTGCTTCATTGGAAGAGATTTGAAAATATAGAAAGTTTTACCACACAATTGTAAAACGCAGTTAATGGAGCATGACGCCCTCAATCAGCAACACGTAACGCAGTGCAGTGCTATAGCCCCTATCAAATATCGTAGAAGTTTACTCATAGTGGGTAAAAGTACTGGGTAGTATGTAAAATCACTTCTATAGCTGGGAAACTACTGATACAATAGCAATCCTTGTTTTTGTTGCAGTTAGGGCTAGGTTCTAATGTATCACTCGTTGTGTATGGCTAGTAAAAATAATTTTCCTCATGCATATCTCGTGGAGCTCTTTAGGTGCACGTTCTATTCTGTAGTACAGTATTTTTCATTGGCTTACCTTGGGATAGCACTCGGACTATAAAAGGCCTAGTTAAAGTCCTGTGTCTCATTCCGAGCTGTATTGCTAACTTAGAATACTTCAACCGTCCTAAAGTTTTGTAATTCCTACCCTTCCCTCCCTTTGGAGGCTTTGTTGTTGTTCCTAATAAACATGGGTCACCGCTTTTTTTTTTCGCCTTCGGTTTAAGTCTCATGGCCACTTCCCCAAGCTTTGATTTTAACGCAACTTTCATATTTGATTGTATTCCAGCACGTGCCGTCGGAGTCGGCTCGTAGTGCTGATAAGATAAAGTTCCTAGAACAAAATATTTGCCTACACCGTTCCATTAAGTTGCACGATGCCGGCCGGAGGTTTCAGCTCGTAGTGCCGTGGAGTGTTAGGCCGTATTAAGTTTGTTTTTTTTGGACCTACCTGAACTTGTCCGATCCGGCGCACGTAAATTAGCGCCGGGGAGATAAGTAGGGCTTTATGGTCATGCTATGGAATTCGTCCACCACGCCGATCGTGGAGCGGTGTTCCCCCCATTACGCCATATGCTTGTTGTCTTATTTTATTACACTTAATTGTAAAGCCTAGCCAAAGGAACTGTGACATTAATGATCTTTTATACTCTACCCAGTTGTAGCAGGTGAAACAGAACTCGTACCGACGTGCGTTGTACCGATAGCCGAATTAGGTCAAAAATGCCCCGAAGCAGCAACCACACTTAAATATGAACCCTCAAACAGCTGCATCACTGTTCACAGCGTTTGAATCATGAAGATATTTTATGTAATGCTTCCAAACACCTGTACTCGTAATAAAAGACGAAAAAATTGTGAAGGATCAAGATGGCGGTATCAAAGTGCCCTTGTTCGACCTTTACCAATGCCATGTTTAAATAGATGCCAAGATCTCATTGGTTCCTAAGCATCAACTCATAGTACCTTCAACCTTATTGGCTCTTGCAACTAACATCCCAACGTACAAAGCCACAAAGTCACAAAGCCACAAAGCCACAAAGATACATACGCTTACTCCACTGACATATGAGCTGTTTTTTCAAAATAGCTCAACAATGGGAAATTTGTAATCATTTTATTTGCAAATGTAGCGAACATGTGGCCGCACCCTCCCCCTGAGGGTGCGGCTACACATAGGCTATACCTGCCAACTTTTTCCGAGATATAAGCATGAGATTTTTATCCTGGGAGTGCTGGGATTTTTTAAGACGACACGATCATTTCCGAAGATTCCCGAAGAATTCCAAAGTCTTCTGAAGAAGTCCGAAGTCTTCCGAAGATGTCCGAAGTCTTCCGAAGACGTCCGAAGTCTGCCAAAGGCGAAGTTATCGAGAAAACGCTTATTCACAAAATCAGAGATCGCGAAGAAGATATTGTCATTTACTCATTTTACACATGGTTTTCATTCCTTACATGGGTCTGAGTTAACATATTTTTGGAAACTGTGTCAAGCAAGATGGCAACAACTCACATTTTTCAATCAGGCGTGAGAAATTGGCCCGCAAGCGTGAGCCGGCATGAGATCGAAGTTTTCAACCCGCAGGCGTGAGAGTTGGCAGGTATAATAGGCTATTGCAAATGTGTGGTCCCAGAAAATATCCATACCCCCCCCCCCCCCCACAGAAGACTTTTTGATTTGCACCCCCCACCCCCCAGGATTTTCCGTTCCAGGGGGTCTTTGATGACCCCCCTCCCGCAAGGAATTTCCAGAATTTAAATCAGGGACTTCTTACCACCCTCGGAAATTCAAAGTGGTTTTTGTACTTATAAAAGGAGAAAGTGAATACTAAGTTGGTTACATAAATGCGGTAGAATTTTATTACAACACTACTAGGTTTCATGAACATCATCACGATTTACCACAGTAGCTAGGTAGCTGGGCCTTCTGAAGTTCGAGCAAGAAATGGGAACGAAAGTACTCCAACAACCGTGAATAATGGAAGTCTGGGTAGGAGACTCCAGTTAAGACTGCCATTTTAAATCATTTTGACTCTGTTCCTAGCTTCAGGAGGTTGTAGCGCTAGCTAACTCAAAGAAAAACAGAAGCATAAAGCTTATTATGTTAACTTTATCTCAATGGCCAGGAGTACTGACTTTTGTTTCAAAACAACGTACGTATGTTTTTGCGCTTCAGATCGATCGTATGTTGCTTTCAATGTTTTGTACGTGGTTCGTCACCCTTTGGAAAAGTAGTTTCCCACGAAACCCCCCTACCCCTCGGAAATTACTGCCCTTGAACCCCTCCTCCCCCTCGGAATTTCCAATTGTCTTCCGTGGGGGGGGGGGGGGGGTATGGATATTTTCTGGAACCTCACAATGGCACTCGGTTGAGAGCAAATGCAAGATGCGTTACTTTGGTTTACCTGATTTTGAAGTGTTCTTCAATGACTTGTCTCAGAAGGCCTACTAAGGGGAGGTAGTTTTTTTAGTGTTGTTAATAGTATTTTTTTCTGTACTAACTCTATGCCCCAGAATTTGAGTTATTTTGCAAATTTTCCTTCTATTATTAAATGATCAGACACCAGCCGATTTGGTTACCAGATGTTAACTAAGATGGGATGGGAGAGTGGTAAAGGACTGGGGGCTAATGAAGATGGAGCGACAACTCATGTCAAGGCTACAAAGAGAAGGGATAACCTGGGTAAGGAAGAGTAGCATACTTTGCAGATTGATGTCCTTTTCAGTAAAATGAGCAGGAGTGTTTGGCTTGAAAATCTTTCCTTTAGATCAGTGAACTTATATTAAACAATGGATTTTTCAATATTAAATCGTTCCAAGAAAATGGGAACTGCAAACTCAGCCTTGTTTTGCCAGTTTTAATTAAGAATAACAGTAAACATTTTATATATCATTATACAGTCAACTCTCATATAGTGACCACTTCTCACAAGCAACCATCTCCCTTAAGCGACCACTTTGTAAATAACTGTTTTGTTTGTCAGTCAAATGCTGTTTCAAAAACTCTCTTGAACATAACAACTTCTCAATAAATTATTTTAAGCAACCATGACCACTTTTAAGTCCAGAATTTTGACATATTCTTTAAATTGTTTTCAGTTTCCAGTAAGCAACCACCTGGCATGGTCACGTATGATTATTTTCTTGATTTTTCCTGTAGATGACCATCTCCCGTAAGTGACCACTTTGTCATGCACCAAGGGTGGTTACTTATGAGAGAGTTGACTGTATTATTTCCTTTTAATATGTCTCTTTTTTCATACACTGACTTGCTTCTTTATATGGTCCTTGTAAACCATGGTTTTGATAATTATGTACATGCAACTTGCTACTTGATTTCTTTTTGGTGTCTGAAAAACTGCACAGCTCACTAGCAACCCCTTCTTCAAATAACAGAAACTTGGATTTTGTAGAGTACACAATATTCAATTTAATTATTAATTTAATTATGTCCACTATAGTAATATAAAATTATATTACTCAGACTGTGTAGCCGACATTAATGTTAAACTTCCCCCCACTTTTTCAGTTCAGACCCATGATGATATATGATTATCAACTCTGTTATGATAATTTTCAGGTCTGGGAGCTGACAAATCTAATGAAGATAACTGGTTATCACATCAGATGGCATTTGATGATTTGTTGTCAAAGCTTAATGACAACACAGAAAGTGGAACTGGTGAGTTTCCTAGGTAGCTTGAATTCACTTGTAGTGGCCTTGATATGTGCATTTATGATAATGGTTTTAATGTATGGAAAAAGATTGGAAAACATGGATCAATTTCTGGCCCCAGTGAAATGCTAGCCACTGGATAGATTTTATCCACTGGATAACCCAATTGGTTTCCCCTATACTAATCCACTGGATAAAGATATATCTGGAGGATATCACTATCCATCATTTGAACAACAGTTGTTTGGTGACAGAGGCTAAGGGGAAAGACCTGTTTGTTTATATTGAATTGAGGTGTACAGTGCTGAGGTGCTGAGATACAGGGTTCTCATTAAGTGCCGGCAGCCAGCTAAAAAACCGGATACTTGGAGATTTGAGCCGTTTACTTTTGGGGGAAATATGGTAAGTAGAGGGAGTGAAAACCTGAAATTACCTAAAAAACACAATTGGCAACCCGTCTACTTTAACATCCTAGCCGTCAACTGTAAAACTTAATGAGAACCCTGGAGATACTTCAATTTAACGATATCAGAGAGAGCCCCCCTCCCCTTTCCTGGACATCTGGATCAGCCAACAGTCACAGAGGTTTGGTGACTGAGTTTTTAAAATATTATTCTTCCCCCCAAAAAGAGCAAAGTTGTGAGATAACATCAATGAAAACATTCTACCCCATTAAAAACTCTATTATTTGCTGTTTTTTTTTACATAGGTGAAGGCAAACCAAAGGGAAAGGCAAAGAACCATGACATGGAAAAGACTGCCCGGCAGTCAAGAAAGCGAGTCTTGTAGGTGTTCTTTATGTAGGTGTTGTACTGTAGGTAAAAATGAAATTCAGGTTAAATAGTTTCAATCCAGGCTGAATTCAAGTCCCTTTGTTTCCTAACTTTAATACTATTCATGATTGACCCTGTAAATAAACCTGTGTCAAGAGGACACCTCTTATTACTATCAATAGTCCCATGGGTGTTTCAATGTACCTTGGTTTCACAAGACAGTCTCAACCAAGGGTATCAGCATTGTACTTTGGTACCATGGGGTACCATGGGCTGATTTAGGGGAAGGTCCGAAAGGAGGTTCCCTTTTTTGTAATTATTTTTAAGGTGGCTGGACACAGTTTTGCGGGCGGTCAGCGGTAACTCGCATGACCACGCGTGTTTTAAATTAGACAAACAAACATGGCGGCACAAAAATCAATGGTACACAGAAGATGATTTCTCAAAATCTACTCATTAAAATTTTGTAATGTTTTGCAGAAGTTTTACTTTTATCATATTTTAAATAGTGAGAACTTTAAAATGGAAGTTGAACAGACGTTGTTTGTGACACATTTAATAATTACAGTACAATTATATTATTGATTATCTAAAAGCCCGTCTGTTAAAATTTGGTCAAATAAGTTTCAAATGGTTGTGATTAATTATAGTAAGGTGTGTGCAAGTTTATAGGAAAATCTAATGAGCAAATTTTATGTTAACTGGACAAAAGTGGAATTTTAGGGTTGAATTCAATCATTCATGTTGCCATGGAAACTACATAAACTTCAAATTTTACCCATCAATCAAAAACTTCCATCAGTGTATTATTCACTTGTGAGCTGCAACCTTTCTCCTGCCGTGATTTGGCAAACGACGCATACTCAGAAACTGCCAAAACTGTGTTCAGCCACCTTAATTATTAAAGAATTCTCCGTGAAATAAAAAGCATCTATATAGCTGACGAGTGTTGTGCCCACCCCTTTCTGAATTTTTTGGATCCGCCCCGGCCTAAATACTCTTTTTCAGTAATAACTCTTTTAGTTATGTTTAATAAACTATCCTTGTTTTAAAGCAAACTTACATTGGACATAAAAACGTTGTCCCCTTTACAGCTACAATCGCTTCATTCAGAGCAAAGACTTATCATCAAAATCCGTTGAAGACATGGCATGTATCTTTGGTCAGCGAAGCAAGTCAGCCCCTGGAACTCCTCACGATTATTCAGAGGTTGTTATAAACCTAAAAATACTCTAACATTTATTTTGTTTCCTTGTTTTTAGTTCACTCTTTAGATGAATAGTAAAACTGTTGTTTTCCTTGAAATCGTGGCTTATACTTGAGTTTGAGGCAACGGTGTGGTTTTTGTCTTGGTGGATCTTACAAAGATGGAATACACTTGAATTCAACGTCTTTCCAGAAACGTATTCAATATGCATGAATGACCAGTTATCTTGTCTTGATTACTCCCGCTTTTTCCCCTTTGGTGTACATGTAGAAAATCACTATAATGCTGACTAGTACATTTAAATAGCTTTCACAAGGCTGTTGAGTTCATAATGTGCGATAATTATTTGATATTAGATGTAGAAGGTAGACATCAAAGATTTCTTTTTGCTGCAAACAAACTTAAAACCTATAAATCCGCTCTCAGTATCTCCACTTCAAATGAACGAGGAAATTAGAGAGATACGGAGTCACATTTACGGCAAACAGCAAACGTGGATTTGTGCCATGTGAACAAGTTTTCCCTCTACTTGTCGTTAACTGTTCTTTACTTCTACAAAAAATGAGTAGTTTCACGTTACTTTCAGCCAAAAGAATTGTTTTAGAGTATTTTTGTCTGCTCGTTTTCTATTTTGAGAAATTCTTAACTCGTCTGCCGGCGTTGCCGTAAAAGTGACTCTAAATCTCTCATTGTTTGAACGTCTCTGCGCCATATTGGATAAATAGGTAGGCCCTTTAGCTGCAATAAACTATCTAGCTGTCTGTCTAAATTCTGTACGAACCTTCAGTAGAACTTTCCAATGGAAACCTCACGAGAAATAGATGGTACAGTAAGCATTGTTTTCTTAGTTTTTTTTAGGAAGTGAAACCGAAAGCGTTTTTCGTTTTTGTTCTCCTGTTTCCGGTGTTAGGGTGAAGAGTCAGACGCAAGCACATCGTCTTGTCCGCCGCCAGCCATCCACGGTGTCAAAACCATCACCTCAGGCCAGAGTATTCAAGAGTACTTTGAGAAAAAAATGAAAGAAATAAAGGCCGCGAGGGAGGGTAAGGCAGCGGGACAAGAGATGAACAAAAAGGAACAAGTATCTGTAGATGAAATTCAGGGGAATAATTTGGCAAATCCAGAAAACTGTGAGAAAGAATCGAAGTTATGGAAAAAGAAGAAGGAGAAGAAACGAAAGAGGAAATTTTCAACGGAGAATCCTGAGCCGCAAAGCGAGGAAGTTAGTACAGAGGTTGATAAAGGTGAGTGCTCCGCAAAGAAAAAGAAGAAAAACAACGATTTAGACATCAAACTCGAAGAAAGCGAGGATGTAGTCAAGAAAGCACGAAAAGCGGAGAAAAAGAACCGGAAAAGAAAGGAAAAGAATGCTAAAATGACAGACCCTGAGATTTGCAAAGTTGATGTAATTCAAAGTGGCAGCAAAGAGTGTTCGACAATGAAGGATGTGAAACCTGTAAAAGAAAAAGACAAGAGCTGTAAAAACAAGGACAAGAATAGGTCTCATGTAGAGAAAAGCGTGAAAAAAGAGAAGAAAGTTAATTTGGAAAAGTCAAAAGACAGTGAGGAAGAAGAAAATAAACACAGTAACGGTAAGAAAAGGAAAGAGGATAAAAGTTGTATTTCTCATGACTTGGCCAATGTTGAATTTGTGGCAAAAAAGGATCGAAAGAAAAAGAAGAAAAAAGACAAATCTAAAGAGGGCAAGAAACGTGCATAACGAATGATGATTGCTTATTGGAACCGTACAAGAGTTCACCACCTCATTGTGTCTAGTCCGATCAATTGCACCACTATTTTTAACGTCCCTTAATTTTGTTTAGAATTCGACTGCTGTCGCGAACGCACTTCGACTGAGATATATTCATTCAGAGGTTTGTTTCACTAGGCAATTTGTCTTGCGTTTTTTGTCGCAACAAAATTGCGAGAAAAGTTGTCTTAACCGCGAATGATGATCGTCAGTTTGTTGAGTTGCGTCGAGAAATGCATGTTAATGGCCTATGCTAATGCGATTCATGCTACATTAACAAGTTCTGCTGGCCCTATTGTCAGCGGTCTCACTGTAAAGCGTATTAGGAGAATCCATTATCATTTCGTTCTCCTTTCTCGCACATCCGCGCGCTGTTCATATCTGTTTGCAACTTCTTATGAGTCTGGTTCTAACTCCTCCACTCTCTTTATCTAAACCCGGGGTCCACCTCGAGGCAGGCTAAACACCCCACAGTGGGGCCAGCAGGTTCATACAGAAACCTGCCATGGGGCTTAAAAAATGTGAGCAAATGCCCCACCCGAGAGACAGAGCAATAATAATTATTAAAGGAATGCTTAGAACTGACTGAGCTATTAATGTTGAGTATTCAACTGTCGTGTTAATTGTCTTCACCCGGAAATACTTGTTTTTCTTTCTTAAAATTTTCCCTGTTGAATTATTAAGCAACCGTTAATTTCCTGGTAAGGTAACTAGATAGCCTTCTCCGTAGGTGGAAGGCGCTCGCATAATGAGACACCTGCGAATTATTTGTCAAGAATGCTCCATTAGTCTCACTCGCAGCCGTTTTTGTCTCGTCACACAACGCTTCTCCCCAGGAGAAGCAGAAGAGAGGTGCGTTGCGTGACGAGGAAAAACGACTACCAGTGGGACTATGGAACGACATCTCACTGGAATCGCTGTAAGTGGCCCCAGACACACACAGAGGACAAGTAAACAGCCAGGAGAATTCAGGGACGAGTTTTTATTGACAAATCGTTCGTATTTTTCAATTGAAATAGGAAACGTTCCTTTCCCTCCAAATCCTTTTAATGAGTATGTGGGTGCTTACCATTTACACAAACCGTCCGGTTGAAAATCTCGCGCATAAACATTTAACAAGTAAATTAGACCATGGGGGAGAAGGACCCGCTACAAAGTGAAAAGGAAACAGCTTGACAGACTTGACAGACAGTAGAAAAATTCCATCGCCTCAAACGAGAGCCCAATTTTTCAAACGTCTTTCAAATGGAATGGCGCGAACCATTTGATTTTCAAACCGGAATTTCCGGTTTCCCTATGTAATGGGCTTAAGGAATGTAGACTGAGTAGTCGCCATTTTTTTCCTCAGGGACAGTAGAGCGAGCGAAACGCGTGTGCGCGCATGAGGAAAATTGGGGACTTACTGGTAGTTTGCCTGCGTCGCAGACGCTCTAAACCTTCTGTACAGTACAAATGGTTTAGACGAGTGCCTTGGCCGGCTGCAACGCAGGCTAACTCGTAGGGTATGGGGTACTTTAAAACACTGACAACGAAACTGCAAGGATCACATCTACATTTCACACATTCGACATAGGACGCACGCATTTCATTTTACGAAGTCGTCGTGTAAAATGGCAACACTTGTTAGCAAAGACTACCGTTCAAGGAAAAAATTATGTAAAATCGGATTGTCACTCATTTGCTCTGTTGTTTGCTGATAAATTATTCTTAGTGTAATGGTCAAGAATCCAACTCCAAATATGTCTTCTAAATATGCCATTACCTTACGTTTCGGCCCTCTTGGCCTTCTTCAGGGGTACAATACAACTGCGATTTGTTATGTCTGCCAACTACATCTTGAGTCAAAGGCGTGACATTTTAGCCCTGAGAGTGCCTGGATTTCCCCCCCGGGGTGGGGTACTCCCTTATATAAGCCATATAGGTATGTACCGCCCCATCGGGTATGGCTTTTGCGCTGTTTGGTCTGAAAACGGGTATACACTTGGCCCATTTTGGTCTGGAATCGAGTGTGGTTTTCGAGGGAACTATGGAGTGTATGAACGTATTTATCGTTTCAATTCCAAATGAGTAACAAAGAAAGAGAAATATGCGAATTCGAAAATGGATTTGAAGAATTTTTTGTTTGCGCTCTAACGGTTACGTAATGATAACATAATTTCTGCCTAAAGGTCAGGTCTGTAAACGGGTATTGATTTTAGAGTTCTAGTCTGAAAATGGGTGTGGAAAATTACTTTGTTTGGTCTGAAATCGGGTCAGGATTTGAAGAACCGGGCGGCACACCCCCACGAAGAATTCCCAGGAGTACCCCCCCCGGGCATTTTTCTTAGGGGGCCACGGACTCCTGGTCCAGTCCTATCCGAAGACGTCAGGAGATCTGCGAAGACGTCTCGACAGTGATGATTGTATTGGCAGGCTGACGTTTTGCAGACTTCCAAAGTTCTAAAATACACGAGATTTTGAGGAATGATTGAGTTTTGTTTTACCCTAAATCTTTCCTGTCGGAAAATGTGTCAGTTAAGTCTTATGCAACTGTCCCAAGGCTTGATAAGGGTTCTTCTGGTTTCTTGCAACAAGTACATTTCACACCTTAATAGCATAACAACTAGTCTTGTCTGACCCGATGGGTGGCACCTGGGCAAGAATCTCTGTAACCTATACCATGCACCTTACCCACCACTTATTAAATCTTTCATGGTCGTGGCTAGATGGAATCCTTCAGAAGGAGGTGATCGAGGAGGACTAGAAACGAGAGTTGCTTCGGTAATCTTCGGCTCGTGAGACAAGATAGCGCATCTCGCGATCAACTTTCGTGGAGCAGGGTTGAAAAACGACTGCGCATGCGTTAGGTGAAGCACTGTTGTCTGCTTGTTGTCTAACCTGCGATCAGGCTATTTTTTTTTGTTGGGGAGGGGACTACTGAACTAGGCCTTTCCAAATTGTGCTCGTAAAATGCTGGAAATTTGCTCACTGGAATGCGAAAAGTTGCTAAAAAATTGCCAAAAATCCAAAAAGTTGCTACCTAAGTTCAAAAGTACCACCTAAATTTCTTGATTTATGTAAACGTTGATTAAAAGCTTTATTACATCGGTCAAAAAAATAAATGAAATTTTAAAAAAAATTGAAGTCTTTTATTAAATCGTTGACTTCTTTGTGCTTGTTAAACCTATATTTTGCTCAAAAGTTGCTCAGAAAGGCAAATCTCCTCGAGGTTGCTAGAACCGCAAAACGTTGCTCAAAAATTGCCGAGCACAATCGGGAAAGGCCTAGTCGACAAAAATCTTACCGTGAAGGCTTCGCCCTGATGTCCAACCCATGACCCTTTTCTAGAAAATGTACCCCTTTTGTACACCTTCCATTGAAAAAGGTACCCCTTTCACCTGATTCCCTTTGGGAATGAAGTTAGGGAGAACATGATAGTAAGCCATAGTAAGCCATCTGTTCGAGACATCATAATTCAAGGTCCTTTTGAATACCTAAGGAAAGATTTTTCTATCATTTCCTTTACTTTATAATTTAGTCAACTCGTGAAATCCCTACCCTTTTATATACCTGATTCTTGAAAAAAGGTAGGGCGAAGCCTCCACGTCTAGGACTTATTGGTATTACGTGATTGCTGTTCAAAGCGTAATACCTCCTGCTTTGTTCTGTTGATAAGATTTTTGTAAGTTTAACGTTTGCTACAAAAAAGAAAATCTGGACAGCTGATGAATGGACATGTTTGCTGGGGGGTGAAGCATTTTGAACGCAAAGAAGGTTGATTATTTGGCAATATTTGCGACATGCAAGTCATATTTCCTTTTTTTTTTTTCAAATCCATCCTTGTCCTTGTTTTTTGCTTCTTATTAAGTAAATATTTGACTGCCGTGTTGGTTGCACTCAACGTCTCCGATCCACAGGAGATGAACTTGTCAAGACCACCCTCCCTAGGACAGTTAACTTGAGTACACACGAAAGCGAGACTCAAACAATGAAGCACCAACCAACATGGCGGTCGCTGAGGACATCCTAAAAGATCCTTATTTTGCTGACCTAGATATCGACTTGAGTCAGTTTTCTGAGGAAGAGAAGACGGTTATTCTTGGTGTTATGCAAAAAGCTAAAGTGAGTGTGAAGAATAATGGAGATCTTGCTCTTGATTTAAAGTATTTTGCCTGTTAACATTAGGTTGTAATGATTTTATCCTCTATCTGAGTCACAAGTCGTTCTGTTGGTAAAACAGTTTGTTAACTTTATCTTGCCCTCTGTGGTTTGCGTTATTCATTGTAGGTTTTGGATCAAAAGGATGAAGACAGATTTAGGTGAGATATTTTTTTTCATAATTATGCCGTAATTATGGGGATTTATTTATCAAAGTGGGGTCTGTAATAGCTATGCCTTCTTCTTGATCATGATCAGTTTCTCTAATTGATAA
Source organism: Porites divaricata (assembly GCA_038088405.1). Taxonomy (NCBI): domain Eukaryota; kingdom Metazoa; phylum Cnidaria; class Anthozoa; order Scleractinia; family Poritidae; genus Porites; species Porites divaricata. The sequence goes on along the minus strand of JBBMOI010000006.1, from coordinate 16,321,284 downwards.
TAACTATCAAGAAGGCCTAGCTATTATAGACCCCATTTAATAATATGGTACCGTTTTCAAAGGAAACCGTCAGAGGGACAGCTTAGTAAGTGGACGAATCTCATGAAGGGTTGGCAGTTTAGGTGGTTCACGTTAGATCCTCATTCAGGACTACTGGAATATTATGTGGTAAGAAAGAGTCATCATATTTTTTATGCAAACAGTGAGCTTAACTAACTTCAATAGTCAGTGTTGAAAACAACTCTGAACATAATTTGAATTAATGTTTGTCTTTTGAAATTAACTCAGTCTGTGCATATAAATCATCAGATCATGAAAATATTGGCAATCTGTCATAGATAATTACCTTTTTTTAAAGAGAGTTGCTTTTCTCACATGATTCATGGTTGACCACATCACATGATAAATAGATAAATATTGTTACAAAAGTTGGTAGTACATGTATTTCATATCTACAGCTAGAATTGATTTTGTGTTCCTAGTTAAAATTAATCTTAATAGCCACTAGTACTGAGTCTAAAATATTACAAAGTACTGTGTTGTACATGATGGGGAAAATCTTGACCAGTTATTTCTGTGGCTGCAGGATGAAATGTAAATGTTCATTATACTACTCACACACACAGGTTGGTCAAATATATGTAGCTCTTGACCATCATCTGTAGGAAAAGAAGTAGTTGCCACATGGAGACCTAAACGTCATCAATTTTTTTGGCACTTTACATGTACATATAGTTACTATTTTGTCTTTCTCTCCTGTGTTTATTAGTCTTTTACTTTATTTGCATTGTTCTTATTATGCTTTCTCACAATAATTTTAGTTTGTTTGTTTACAATAATCTCAATTCCATCACTGAGAAATATCTTTAAGTGATTAAATTAATTTGTAAAAGGGATAAGCTGATCTTCTCCAATAAATTCATGTGTGAACAGACTTGAAACCTTTGAACTGTTTTGATTATGTTTACCTCCAGGACAAGGAGAAGAAGAAGCTTGGTCCAAGGGGATCTGTTTATCTTGGAGTAAGTGGTTTGATGCCCAAATAATCTGGGGTCATGCTTAATTAATTCTGTGATGCTTTCTATGTTTTGTTAGCTTTGAAATTTCTTACATAAACTCCTGTGTGTTTTTTCTTTTTCACAGGGGAGTATGATAGCTCCCAGTGATGAGGACTCATTTACATTCACCGTCAGTGCAGCTAATGGTGACATTTTTAAACTTCGAGGTAAGTGGTCTTAACTCTATCACTGGTGATATTGTGCATCCTCATTCTTTCATGCATTGGAAGGAGATGCAAACAGGACTCCCTCAAATGGCTGGAAGTCAGGAATTAGGTAGATGAAGAACCACTAACTGGATTTGCTTCCTCTAAACAATATTTTTTTATTGTTGTTTATTTATATGTGATTTTGATAAATGGTGAAAACAGTCAAACATTTTAAACTAATTATGTTCAATAAAATATTGAGATTTAAAAAAACATATTTCACTTGGGTCAGCACCTAGCATTCTGCAGGTGTAAACTGTTGATTACATCTGTATGTTTTATCCAGTACCTTTTCCATCATCATCATCATCATCATCATCATTTATTAGCCTTTTTTTAACAACAAATTTAACAGGATACAGCAGGTTGTTAGGTGAGGAGACCTCAAGAAACCACCAGGCTTATAGAGAGGCCACCTCGACATCACAATATTATAAGAAATAAGGGCTGCGAAGAAGTGTGGCTAAACTAGTTTAGTAACTATTTTAATAAAAACTCTAGCACTTTGTTCTTAAAGACAGAAAAGCTTGACAAGTGAATCCATGAATCCATTCCAAGTGAAAACGTTCCTATCCTTTTGGAAATCACAGTTATTTCGTCATTTTTTTCCCTATTTGGGTATACAAATATAATATTCTTAACTGGGCCTCTTTTTCCTCAGATATGTGTTAAAAGTGAAACTGGCTAAGTACATACTAACATGTACATCTGCATGTAGCCTGATGTTGAATACACCCTTTCCTTCTCTTTCCCAGACTTTGGGTGTGACCCATGTCTGTTAAGGGAGTGTTGAGTGTGCTGTCTTAAAGTTGACACACTAGAAAAGGACTAGTGATTGCGATCAGAGAGGTTTCTTTTACAAGTCGCATTTCACAGGTCACTGTTTTATTGATTGGTAACTAAACAAAACAGTTTCCCCTTGATAAAAAAATATATATGTGGATAGGGATTGGGTAGGAGACACTTCTGTTCTTGTTTACTTAACTATAGCTCAGGGAACTGAGTTATGACCTGTGAAAAATACCTGTTGAATGAGATGAAGGAACTATTTACTAGGTCTAGGTCTCCTTGGTCTTGGCCGGCCTGGAGTCTCTTAGTGACAGGAGAGTAAGAGCTTGTAAGCGGTTTATGGCTACTGCACACCAAATGTGCCCCCTTAAGAACATCATCTCCTCTCCTGCTGCTATTGAGTCTCATTACAGTATAAGGGTCCAACTTCCAAGACGCCAACATGGTCATACCAGAAGAATTAATGACTTTGTAATGTATAAATTTCAGTGAATGTATGTAAATAGTTAATGTATGTGACAATGACCTTCCCCAACAATTCAGTTATTGCTGCAAGTGGGTGAAATAAACAGAATATCTATCTATCTATCTATCTACCAGCTTTGTTACATTTCAGCTAATGATGCTAAGGAAAGGCAAGATTGGATAAACAAACTTCGAAGTGTTGCTGAGTTTCATACATCAAGCATTGCCGAGGTATGTAAATAGAGGATATTGCATGCTGGCACGAAGATATGAATTTTATTTTCGAGTGGCAAAACAATATTTTATGAATGAGTGCAGCGAGTGAATAAAATATTGTTTTTGCCACGAGAAAAGAAAATTCATATCTTCAAGCCGCCGTGTAATGTTCTTTTTATTATATAGACAAAAAGACATCAATAAAATAATAGAGGGAAATGACCGAAATTACGTCATCGATAAACTCACATGTGAGATTATGGAAAATAAACCACTCGGGTCCCGGATGTAGTTTTTATGAATTTTACGATTGGTATATTTTCCAGTAAAACACTCATGTCTATATAATAAATCAAAGTGTCATACAGCCCAGACCAAGTCAATACTAGTGACACCAAGGCTTCCTTTGCCTTTGTATCAAAGGGTTAGTTTACTTCCAAAGTCAATAAATAATTGGACATGATTATCTTGTGCAGGTTGAAGGGAATAATTTTCTCAATAAAAACGTTTCTTGTATGATTTGTGGAATAGATGTGTGTAAATATCATTATCAATGTTAGCAAAGCATTACTTTGTTTTGAAAGCTTTTGATGTGAATATAATTGAAATAAAATGTCTATAACTTGCCTAAACCCCAGACTGAATGCCACCTTTCCTGAAGTTAACTACATTTTAAACAATCTTCTGGAGACAGATAGAATATTTTAAAACTCTTTCATTTCTAGACCTGGTAAACCACATTTTTTATCAAACCCACTGGCAAAAGTAAAGGCATTTGACCATTTTAACCCAGAGATTTTGTCTTATGTCAGTACAATATTTTCATAAATGAAGACTTTACTTATGTAAATTGTACATGTACTTGCCTGTTGAATAGTTTTGATTTAGTAAAATCCAACTAGTGGTATATCATCAATGCTGCATTCTGATTGGTTGAGCTACTACTAGGCTATATGTTATAGCCCACTAGTAGCGAAAAGCGCGGGCTTTTTGGCGGCAAAAAAGGATTAATATCTCGCTTTAACTAGCTAAAGTTTTTTTATTCTCGATATTTTTAACCAACTAGTTGGATTTTACTAAAACAATTATTCCTCTCACCCTCATGGCCTCTGAGTCAATAGCCCATGAGGCCTTCGGCCTCATGGGCTATTGACTCAGAGCCCATTCTGGCTCGAGGAATAATTGTTAATTAGTCGTAGGTGATTCGTACTGATATAATATCAGTAATAGATCCTATCCTAGATCCCAGTAGATCCTATTGAGACTTACCATATTTTTTTGTGTAGGATGCTCCCCCACTTTATAACCCAACCAGTTTTCCTGCACCACCTGCACCATTGGTGGCTACTCAGAAACACCCAGCCCCATCAGCTCCAAAAACAGGACAGTCTGCTGGCTTGGGTACAGAACAGGTTAAGTCAGATTCCCCGAAACTAGTCCACAAACGTTTTCAACTGCCAGAAGAAGTTTTATCAGGAATGGCCCAGATTAGAGATGATTTATACAGAATAGAAGATCAACAGATGATGTTTATTGATCAACTGGAGGTACCTAACCATTATGTGTAGTTAAAATTTGATCAGTTGTACCAGGATTTGTAATTGGCTGCTGGTCTGTAAATGAAAATACAGCTGTTGTACTGAGGAGGAGAAGTCTGAGACACAGTGAAGAAGTGGGAAAACTGCAGGGAGACAGGAGGAACTGTATTCCCACCTGGCTTGCTTTCTTTTTTTTTTCTCTTTTTCCTTCACGTTTTCCCCAAACAAAAAGGCCTGTTTACAAGCTATATGGAAAATTAAAACTCAGGTAAAAAAAATTAACTCTGGAAAAAAAATGTTTGGTCTTGCTGAGGAAATACAATCAAACCCCATCGTGCCTTTAAAAAAATAATTACCTTTTTCTCGTAGTTGGATCCTAAAGGAGAAGAGTCACTCTTTCCTTTGGAAACAGTAAGTATTTTTGAAGTATATATGAATATTTCAAAATCATATAATATGTAGGAACTGTGGGGTGAAGAATTGAATGAAAGAAGATTATTACATTTTTAGATGCAACTTTCAGGCTTGTATGCGATTCGAACTCATGACCTCTGTGATACCAGTGCAACACTCTATCAATTAAGCTAACAAGCCAACTAGGAGCAGGTCATTGGGTTCTTCCTGTTAGAGAAGAAAACAGTTGTTGACATATCAAGAGAATTCATCTTGAATGATCAGATTTTATATTCTCACGACATGTCTAACTGATTTATCACTGAAATTGCAAGGAGGAACTGAGTCATTATCAGAGGTCAAGGGGTTTAAAATTTAAGAACTGACATCTTTCTACCACTAAAACAGAACAGATTTTTTTGTAGCTCCATAATAATTGCTGGGAGCTTAGTTTATTTTTTTTTCTATTCATTTCAGGATGTGCTTATTCTGAAGGCAACTGCCCAGGTACAGTGAGTTTTCAGCATTTTGAGTGTGATTGTTGTACGTGTGTTTCCAGCTTTCTTTGATACTTGACTGAAATGTAATAATTTCTTCTTTGTTTTAAGGCAGCGCTTAGTACTCTTCATCACTGCTTTTCAATTCTCCAAGGACAGGTATTATTACTATTAATCAATATTAATACCAAAACTTCGCGCCCTGTGCTAAATCCTAGAAGCTGATTGGTTGTTCAGGGTGTGTTAATGGCGTATAACGCACGTTTTCCATACGTTGATGACGTCTTTTCCAGAGTTGTTTTATCTTTATATTCATTTACAATTTAAACGTCTTTCCCTTGAAAGAATATTTTGATTTGTTTTTGTCACCGTTCGTAAAGAATCTATTCTATGAGAAAGACAACTTTTCTCTTGTGGGACCAAGGCTGGAAAGCCCGAGTGGGAGCGTGTAGCCAATCAGAATATAGAATATATGATTCGCTTCTTCTTTTTAATACTGGTGAAGAGAAACAGTGGGTTGTGCACTATTTTATTATTTCTTCTCGAAAGTTTTCGTCATTCCATTATTCCACCACCAGAAAGGCATTATTCCAATATTCCCTTGTTCTTTTGCCATTATTCCTCACCAGGCTGCCAGCCCTCGTTCATCTTACCGGTGAAACACTTGCATCTGTCTTTACCTCATAAGTATAACAAGCTACGTTTGAGCGAAATTCTTCCGTAGTTTAGCTTTCTTTTAAACTCTCTCCATGATAAACGTTACCCGTGTCAAAAGCCTTTAAAGTTAGAAGTTTTTATTCTGAGAATTCAACAAGAAACTCGAAGTTCCTTTCTTGATTACTAGCTAATACCTGAATTTTTCTAATTTGCTTAACAGTTAAAGCTCACATAATCGTCTTTCTTTATTTCGTAGGCTGCTGATGTTCAGGCTGATACTCCAGGTATGCGTGGAAACCCGATTTCTTGAACCTCAGGAGCCTGAAACAGGCTACTCAGGTTTAAGCGTGCTTAGCTGACGAGATTAGGCTGCGGGAGTATGGATACCTCGAATCTCTTGATAATTCACACTAAGACTTTCAACACTTGCTTTTTCCAGACAAACGCTGTAACGTTACCACCCGATTATTTGAAACTCCTGTTAAGTCCAACTAATTTCCTATAACCAATCAGGGCTCGATTTGATTGGTTAGACTGGGTTACAACATTTCCTTTTTTTGGAGGGGGGAGCTCAGAACTATGCAAAGTTTTTAGTAAACGTTGCATCTAATTTTTATTCTTGGCTGGCTGAAATTAAAGTCGCACTAAAACAAACCCTTAATTTAAATTCTGACTACATAGCCGACATTTGACTCGACCGGAAGTCAATAGCCCTGTTTTGGTTGTTGGTTGTTGGCACATTGACCGCTGACTGGTTGAAGGCTGAAGTTGAAGGATTGTTTTTTTTTTTTATGTTGTCTAATTTTAACTCCAAGGGTTTTAAGTGGGATGGCTTTATCATGTTTTTATGTTATTAAATATATACGTATCTATTTCAGACTCAGGCAACAAACATCTTTTTAAGTTATATTTTAACTGTAGTCACAAACTATTTCTTCTCTTATAAATTTATTATCTTTTAAAGCTTATCTTGTCTAAGGCCTGTGTTATTTATGTCGTTATTTGCATATCTTTTAGATGCCCTTAATTTAAAAATACATTATCTCGTCTTGATTTCGTACAAAATCTTGTGGTTTTTGTCAGACAATCACAATAACCTTTATAACTACTTTTTGTCTTCTATCTTCGTTAGTTGCAACTAGCGATTTCTAATTTTAGAATGAACAAATTAGCCAGTAAAATTCCTTGTTATATGCCTGGTTTTATTTTTAGGGAAGTGAGGTTATTTTTGAACAACTTGTTAATATAACCAAGAATATCAGAACTGAAAAAATCAAGAATTTTTTGTTGTGTGAGTCGTTCTTCCTGCATTCTGAATGAAATTCACGATTCGGTGACGTAACAAACTTTCTTAAGGCCATAAATTATTTATTGTTCACAGCCTGAATTATCTCTGTTGAGATGCGTAATCGCTGTGATACTCAATTCTTTAGTTTGAACTCTCTATTGAATGGTTAGAACGCGCTAGCGAGTTAAAATTGCTGGCTCCGTGGTTTTGTAGATGAGGAAATTCCGTCGAAAGCCGGGTAAGCATCGTCACTTTTAACAGTTTTGCTCATCTATATCTCATTTTTTTGTCATTACCGTCATTTCTGCAGCTGGGAATTTTATTGTGCGATCTCTATTATACCCAGAACCGTGTCAAAACTTCCGTTGTGTTTGATTTCTTTGTCCTTGAATCGCCTTTTAAATAAACTTGTGAAACAGATTTTTTTTCTCTTGTGGTGAACGAAAGCCACGCACTTTTTCGTGCTAGGTATCGAAATGTGAAAACTAGTTCAGTTGTAGAATCTATTTCGCTCACGGTGAGAGTAATTATTCTTCGATTATATGTCCGCAGTTTTACAATCGGTACGATCGTTTTCGAGCCAGGTAATTTTTATTCACTCCGATAATTTTGGCAATTACTTTCTTATGGTTATCGGAAAGAAAGTTCAACACGAGGTCGTATAATTATCTACTATCGTTGAATTTTTCGTGGGCTGATTTTCGCAATTTACATAACTTTATGCTGAGTGAAAAGCAAAACATTATCTTACCTGTATAAATAAGTAAAAAAATGACGGTTACTTTTATTTGATTTCAGGACAGGATTGGCCGACACCAGGCGGAGCGTCAGAGTAAGTGTGTACTTCAAGTTGTTATGTTTTTTGTGGGCTCATTCCGCATATTGCTTTCAGTGTTCCCTAGTACTCGTTCATCGCAAATGACTAAACGTTTGCCGTGTCGCTTGCTTTATTAGAACGAGGTTACACAAACATTTGTGTTTACAAAATTATCCACAGCGTTTGTAGATAAACACTTTCAGTTTCGTTCTGGGTAACACCCTAGGGAAATGGGGATGTTTTCAGCATGTAAAATGCTCTTACGGCGCTATTCTCCTGCCCTATAATAAATGACCGATCTAAGATATAAAATAATTAAAACGATTGGTTTGAAATTGGATTTTTTAAAGGATATTTTAAATTCAATAAGCCCATATGAAATTTTTCGTGAACCGACAACGTTTTGCATATATTTTCGTTGTGTAAGGTATTCGTCTTGCTGTCAGGCAGAAGATCGATAGAGGAACCTAGTTAATATTAAGCTTTGCTTAAACTCCATTTGGGTTAGCGTTTGCTCGCTGAGATAACCTTTGGTGATTTTTTTTCCTCACCAGTTTCCCACCCTAGGAAAAAAAAAGTAGATAAACAGTAAAATATGAAAATTACATAAATAAATTAGTAAACAAATAAATGAATATATATAATGAAGTAAATGAATGGATACGTGTGTCAAATTTAAGAAATACTTGTAGCCAACTGAAAACAGAACAAAATGAAATAACGCCATTCGCACGTTTCGTTGCCATTTTACTTAATTTGGCGTTAATCTTTAAAAACCATCTAACCTGTCCCTAGTCTCCTTCGCAGCCGTTATTAGGGTCGTCACGCAACGTGACGACCCTAATATAATAACGGCTGCGAAGGAGACTAACCTGTCCCAGGCTCCGAATTAAGTTGGGTCATCGAAATCGTGGCTCTCAGGCCTTCTCTGTCTTCCTTTTTCCCGCCACCGTCCCCTTTTCTCTTTCACGCGCTCATATTTTCGCCTAGAAGAGTAAGCGAAAGGTTTGTTTTCATAGGCAGACATGCGAACAACGTACTGCGTAGAAACGCGAGACATGTTTACTGGCTTAGCAATTGCTTGTTGGAAGCTTATAGACTGGGTTAGTGCGCTTGATTTTCTGCGAATAGAAAATTGGGATAACTTTAAGTAGGCCTTCTCCTAATGACAACTCAAATAGCTGCTGTGAGCAGGGGACATACTATGGGACATTAAAAGAGGTCGTTTGAAGCAGAGACGTTTTTTTGAGTGACGTACGTTAACCGGAAGTGATGCTTTTTCTGGCCTTGAAACTACAAAATTTGTATCAGTGAGTCTCTTAGTCTGCTACACAGCCGTTTCTAGTGTCGTCACGCAACGCTTCTTCTTAGTGGGGAGGAACGTTGCGTGACGACACTAAAAACGGCTGTGTAGTAGACTATGAGTCTCTTTACTGTTATAGACACGATTCGCCCGGAAAAATTGGGCAAACGCAGTCAAAACGTCCCCTTCCGATTGACGTGCGTCGCTCAAAACGTCTTTGCTTAAGCCCGTAAAGTTTAACTGAGAACGTTGGTTGACGCTACAAAGACCCCTCACTTTCGGGACGCCATATTTGAGCATGATGTTCAGAGCCTATCACGAGGGAAATGACGTCATAAAGTTCACGTCACACATTGCACAAAAGGTCACACTGGAAATGAGTCACGCAATACGTGTTTTTTATTTAGTTGCCCTGTGTTACGAGGTAGAACGTGGGACTCAATTATAATAATAATAAAAAACTGCGACTCGTTTGCGGTGTGACCTTTTGTGTGTCGTGTGACGTGACCTTGATGACGTCATTTTGCACGTGTTAGGCCCTTAATCAGGTTTCTTCTTGACATGTCGTCATGACCATATAAGGTGTTCCGTTAGGTGATAGTGACGGATCTTAGTAGTGTTGACAGGATCAGTGGACCTCCAGATGTGTTAATAAAAAGGTTTTTGGTTTTGTATATTTGTTTAGGCTTTTACCGACGCTTGTTATAGTAGAATTTAGATACCCTACAATTCCGAAAATAAGCCACGGGGCTTGCTTTTCTTTCAGAGGCCTTTTTTGAGGGCTTATTGTTGGAGGCGAATTTTACGTTTCAAATTCCCACAGGGTTGTAAAAGTGATAGAGCATTGACTAGAAATTTATCGAAACGTTATCCCTGTGAACGTGCCGACTTCCAAACTCACAGCAATGAACAATAAACTTAAAATTGAATATTTTACACCCTTGACAGCGGTAATTGTTACGTCACCTTTCTTAACACTTAATGCTGGCAGTTGAATGCTCAGCTGTCACTCATAATAATTCACCGTCTCTTTATTGAACTTGTTAAGTCTATTAATAAATGATAACAAATGTTTTACTTTAAAGTTAAATCGTTTAACAGATCTCAAAGCGAGGTCAGCAACCACGCGATGAGTCGCCGACGCTATTTAAGGTAATACTAAACGATTTACATTTCATACTGTTCAGAAGGGGTTGCGTTGCCTGGTAAAAACCTCGTTCCCAGGCGATGAGTGGCTGGTGAGAGAAGGCATTGGGAAGGAGGTTGGTTTGCACGCGCTTTAGGATCGATGGGATAAAGCAATGTCACGTGGCATTTCAGGGGGCAAAAGTGAAAGCTTTTCATTTTCTGTTGTCTAGAATAAACCAACTCGACCGCGATTTCTTGTATTGGCAGATTTTATCACTTGTTTGCCCCCCAAGAAACCACGTGACATTGCTTGTGTCCCATCAGCCCTTAAGCGCGTGCAAAGATGGCCGGCATCGTGAATAGTGTCTTTTAAACTTCATTTTAGGATTTTTCGTTTTAATTTATAACCACCGCCATAACTTACGGACTCCTGCCGAGTTTAAAATTACCGTTGAAACACTAAAAATGAAACCTCTACACCTGTAGCGACTAAAAAGATGTACGATCAAAACGACGTAACTATTTTATTGATCCAGAGAAATTTTGATTCCGTAAAGTGCGTCTTTTGCACTCATCGCGAAAAATGATAAGAAAGACTTGAGGCTTTTTCCCTTTTTGACCCAAGTCCCCCGATGCCGTCTTCTTTTCGCTTTAAAACGCTGTTTGCAGAAGAAACAATTATTTTCTGGGCAAGTACAGGTATGCAAGCACTAAAATCCAGTCTCCTCTTCAGGCGCTTCGTTAGGCGAGCGCGAAACGCGAGTGACTGGTTATGAACCGCAAGGGACCATGGGACGGGTACAGACGGCAGGCGAAGCCCGTTGTCTCCTTCCCGCCTTCCTTTGCGCGTACATTTTCATCGAAAGAGAGACGTCTGGGTACGAGGCAGACTAAAATCAGTTTCACGATAAAAGTGCCATGGTTGGGGCATCTAGTAAGCAACCAACACCGTTGGCGTTTGAGTGGGCGCTTTTTAATACACAAGGTTCGACTGTATTTCGCTTTTGATGTTTGTTTGCGTATGTTCGTTTTCAAGGGCCCAAAATATTTAATTCCCTTAGCTCTGAAATTCAGAATGCCTCTAGTACTGCTTTGTTCACTTCTAAACTTAAGTCATTTTTTCTTGGCTTAAGCACACTTTAGTTCTCCTAATGCTTGTGTGTAGTTTTTTCGCTTTTTTTTCTTTTTTCGTGTTTATTCTTGCTTTATTTTTTCTCACCTTTTTTTTCTTTTGCACTTGCACGTTCAGCTTTTCTATTTTTATCCTATTTTAATGATTAATGATTATTTTCTATTATGCGTACTTAGAGTAAAATTGCCAATGTCAGCATTGTAATTATTAATATATTAGGTATTATAATCGTAAAAGGTGGTCCTATTCATAAGCCTCATTGGCTTTCTTGGGCTTCCTTGCCTTATCTTTTTATTCTTTTAAGTTTTCTATTTTGTGTATGGCAAAAATGACAATAAACAATAAAACAATAAACAAAAGTATTCACACGCGGCAAAGAAATCGACTCAGTCACTTTTCTTTTTACTTTTCCTATTTTTCTGTCAATTTCCTGTCCTTTCATTTTCTCTTTCCCTTAATTGTCGGCTTCTCTCTGTGGACGGAAACAAAACAAAGCAACTACTTTGCAACAACTGCAGTTAAGAAAAATGATAAGATTACACTTGCAACTTTAGAAATGCCAATTTTTTTCATTCCTTTTTTGTTTGTTAATATTTCTATGGTCGCTTTCCATTTGGGCACGCTTCGTGTGTGTTATTGGAGTCGATCCGTTAATTGCATGTAAATGAACAGACTATTATTACGATCTGAAGTCAGACGTTATATCTATCCAATAACCTTGAAGTATAACGTTATAGTATGAATCACAGCATCGCTATGATAACAGGCGCACGCAAAGATCAAACGTGATAATAATTTCACGGCTACTTTTTTTTAACCGAAAATCTTTTAACTGATTCTTAAACACTTTTTTTGATGGCGTGGAAAGACACATTAACCCCAAGGTGAAAGTCTACAATAAAGCAATACTAATTAAATATAAATTTTGGTCTTAAACCCTTTTGCTGTTTAGTAATGATAGACACGATGCGATAACGTTATATTGTCCTAATTTTGTTTTTGATAAGCGGAGTCTACAATGTGTCATAAATATATAATGAAAACATGATTCATTTTCTAAGGAGAATCAATATGAAATTCTCAACTCCAGAAAAATCGCCAGGAACAAAGTGCCCGTATAAAACCATTTCTCCTCGATCTATTTCGACGAGGTTAGTTTCTATATTAGTCGCATTTAGTATGTCGGTTGTCAACTTTCATGAAATTATTCTGAAAACACGTCTTTTGTTTCGTTGTGAGAACAATGAAATATATTCCCAGTTGACACATGCACACTATTTTAAACCGTTTCGCCATTACTATGACCGTTTTATTTTCTTCACAAGTCACTAAAACGGGTTTATCTTTTCCAAGTTTCAAGGCTGAAGGTGACAAAACGACCGGAGAGAGTCGACATTTTGGATTTCACAAGGGTCCTTCTACACCAAGATCACAGAGGAAAGACGAAAAACACACAGAAACTGTCGAGCAGTCAAAATTGTCATATTGCGAGAAGGCACGAGCCCAGATGAAATACAATTTACGTAAGTTGAAAATTAGAATTATAAAGTGGACTTCTTTATAGCATTTCTTTTATTTCGCTCGAATGGATTTGTATACGGATTTATTCTCAATTCTCCGGCCACAAATTCTCGTTTCAGAAGGAAATCCAGAAAATATAGAAAGAAGAGGTTGGGAAACTTGCCAGCTACATAAATCTATTTACTCATGAGTAAAAGAACTCTTAGAGTATCTCTTTCCAAGAAATGAGGGCAATTTAAGACAGATTTCACTGAGACTTGAAAATTGCGTATAAAAGGGGGCACAGCGGCCCTCGCGGACGCCCTCTAAATCCGCCCATTCTTTTATAGTTGAGATCGTTAGCATCAGGTTTCTCGTGGGAAGCCGCGCGCCGCCAACTGCAGTTTGGAGTTACGCGTTTGCAGTTTCACGTTGCCGGAATTTCAAATTTTAGCAAGGCGTTCATTGTTTAGTGTCGTCATATTATTTTTCGTCAAGTCGAACTGCATCAATCACTTTTATCGCCCCCAAAACATGAATAATACATTAATTCGAGTTAAAAAATCTAACTAGCAAATTGCAAGTGGTTATAGAAAGCTACTTCCTGCCTTTAAAAAAAAACCATGTCGTAAGTCACGTGCGGCTAGAAGCCCTTCCAGCTGTTCGAACGTGAACTGCAAACGCGACCGCGAGGCCGTGGTGACGTGACATTCTCAGGTTTGCAGTTTCCCATAAAAAACCTGATGCTAAAGGTTTCGAGCTTCTGAGTATAATTCTCTATAGAGGGCCAAAACAAATAGTCTAATTTTGTTGTGAAGGAACGAAACCCTGAACCGTCAACTTGGGGAGGTCGAAACGTTGATGATTGTCTTGAATTTATATTGTAAATGATACACCTATAAAGCCTATATAAGCTAGTGCACCGCCACAAGTCTTTCCTCTGGCTGAGGATTCATACAGACTACTTTGTTCTTGATAACTAGAACAAATCTACATCAAATTGCAACCCCACTGGAATTTATTTCTATTCAGCTTAGTACAGTTTCTTGGCAGGTTTACTTGCTTATACCTTTTCACTGACCTCCCAGGTTGCTGTGGTCTCCCTCCCAGCCGTTTTTCAGTGTCTCGTCACGTAACGCTTCTCCCCAAGGAGTAGAAGGAGCGTTGCGTGACGAGACAAAAACGGCTGCGAGGGAGACTAATGTAGCTGTTATCTGGACTTTTAGTTCACGGAGATGAGGAGTCTGATGAGGAAGCTTACTGTACAGGCGAGGAGCCTGAAAACCAGTCAGTGGAGGAGCATAAAAGTGTTATACTACATCTTCTCTCCCAGCTCAAGCTGGGAATGGACCTCACAAAGGTCAGCTGATGTGATGTGACTTGTTGATTTTTATTTTTATCCCAAGTTAATTTTGTATCGTCATTTTTGTCCAAAATTGATTTTGGATAGATATGCAGAACATTAGTGTTGTCAGGAGTGTGGTAAAGTTGTAATTGTTTTAGTGGAATGCCAGGGAGTATCCAGCTTTAGTTTTGCTTTTGCGTCACTGAGAAGCTGAAAGTAAAAAGTTGAGGTTAGGTGTCATTGCGTTGGTTTGTTTTTACGCGCCCTACCTCGAGTAACATAGCCTTTACAGGTAGGATTCCTTGAAGATTCTCATACTGCACTCGCCTCGTCTCATCTAACAAATGATTTGTTTAATTTGGTTCGATCATTTTTAAGCGGAAACAGAGGTATGAAATTTTTCGAAAATATAACTGTACCGTTAGTTTACATGCTACAAGTTATTCGACACGCCAGCTTAGCCCCCTTATTCCCAAATACTGCCAAAGTCAAAGTTCATCAAAATTTCTAAATTGATTCCGTAAAATGCTGAAAAACAAAGGAGTACTAATGATGTGAAAGCAGTGCCCAAGTATGGTGGCCGAGCGTTCTCTCAAAAAAGATGGTCAGATTTGTGCTGCGATTTCGAAAAAGAAGAGGAAAAAAATAATTTTTCTTCAAAAATAAGAGAAAATATTTTAAAACCTTAAATAAAATTTTTAAAAAAACTTAGCCAAGAAAATAAAAACAAAACAAAATAAACGCACTTGAAAAAACAAAACAAAAAAAATTAAACTAAAAAAATTACGAAAAAAAATCAGAAAACAAAAAAAAACAACAAGAAAAACAAGACTAAAATAATAAAAATAGAAAAAAAAAAACGCAAAAGACGAAAAACAAAACAAAAAAAAGTAAACCCTTAATAACATTGCGACTCCAAAAGCATATTGAAATCAAAATCAAAATTCAATGAGAACGACCGGCCGATCATCGTTTTCATAAAAATATTGAAATCGAAAATGAAAAACCTGTGAGAACCACCGGCCGTCTAATCGTCTTTTCCTCTGTTTAACATGAAAATCGAGGTCGTGAAGGCCCGCTGATCACAGATATAGCGGGCTATGAGAACGCCAGGCCGTCATCAAACATCTCATTTTTCATTTCGAAATGAAAATGTTCGAAAAAAGCCGAGCGTTCTCATAGCCCGTCATATCTTTGACCAGCAGTCGTATAATTTCATGGCATACCATATATCAAGTACCTACCAACCATGGCCACGGTCGGAGTTTACGAGTCTACGCGTCGTTCGGCACTGGATCCCTGCGCTTTTGATTCAGTGATTCAGAGGAAAAAAAGAAGTGGCACAAGCGGTCCTATAAGTCCAGTCACTGTAAGGGACACTGTAACGCCCTTTGCCTTTTGTTCCCGCTCTTGAAACTCTTGCTTTCTCCTAAAACGGCTACTTCTGCGCGAAAGGATGTAACAGGCCTCAATGAGTGACCCTAGGATTTGCATGACTATATGATTTGCAAACGTGTAGTTCATACCATGGAGGTTGCATGAACCGCTATATCTTCCCTATTTTTGACATGTTTCTTAAGGGAAATCTCAGGCGAAGAGAGATTTTGGACTTCGTTAGTCGAGGAGAACGGAGTTTTTCGGCATTCATTACGTCAAAACGACACTGATATTAAAGACGTGGAAGTGGAAGGTACAGGGCACCTGCTGGGTCTGACAGCACAATCTAGCTGTACTACGCAGTCTAGTACACGATGGTATGGGGCTAGTTGACCCAAAAAGGACTCGAACGCCGTGGAAATGTTGGCAAGAAGAAACGGCGTAGGGGTGCGACCGGTACTTTTACTTTACTGGTACGAGTTTTTCAATGTTTTGTATGTATTTCTTTTTATTATATAGACACGAGTGTTTTACTGGGAAATATACCACTCGTAAAATTCATAAACGCTACATCCGGGACCCGAGTGGTTTATTTTCCATAATCTCACTAGTGAGTTTATCGATGACGTAATTTCGGTCATTTCCCTCTATTACTTTATCGATGTCTTTTTGTCTATATAATAAAAAGAACATTACACGGCGGCTTGAAGATATGAATTTTATTTTCTCGTGGCAAAAACAATATTTTACGAACGAGCGCAGCGAGTGAGTAAAATATTGTTTTGCCACTCGAAAATAAAATTCATATCTTCGCGCCACCGTGTAATATCCTCTATATCATGAGCTATTGCTGCTGAAGAAACAAAAATAATGAACCCACAAAACTTTTAATGGTCCCAAATATCATTGGTATCAAAACTGTTTATTGATTACATAACAGGTGTCCATAATTTATAAAAGACAGTTCACTGTGTACATTTATTTGTCTGTCTTGATAAAGCTGCTGAATTATCAGGTGTTCTACAGGAGGGAACTGATTTTTTACCACCTGAAGTTAGAGAAGAATGTGAATGTGAAAAACCGGAAGTGGAAAATGTTAAACCCAGGGATGCTGCTGAGATCTAGCTCTCCTTAAAGGCTCATTATGATATTCAACATTAAACTTACATTTTACTGTTCGAGAAAATATTGATATCCCTTTGACTCCTATTTCACTACTGATCCTGATTCATATTTAGAACTGAAATGTGAAGACACACTACCTCTCAGAATTTTCCCTGACTTCACATGGGGGAGTATGCGGGATGTGGCATAACACATTACTAATATTTCAGCAACCTCACTGAAAGGATGCACCAAAAGGCAAGTTACTGATACCAATAAAAGGAAGAAACACTTGATTTAACAGGTACATGTATATATACCAAGTACATGTATATAATAACTGATTTTAACCAAACAGCACTTATAAAAACTGCTGTGATAACCATTAAAATGTCAAACCATTGTCTTTCAAGAGGATCAACCTTAACTCAACTCAACACTGTAACACAATTTAAGACCTTCAATATTACTGACTTGAGGAAACTTCCAAAGAAATCAAGCTAAACATGATCATTTCATTTGACTGATTTGCCACTGACAATTCTAAGATGTCTAAGATTGTGTTGGTTAACATTTTGTAGCCAGATCAGTGCAGTTGCTGACAACTTCAAAGCATATGTAATTAAACAGTTACAACACATTAAAGTGGACCTCTGCCTCAAAATGAATTTGGAGCCCACAATTTCATTCAGAGGTGGCAGTGAAGGGGAAGGGGTGTGTGTGTGTGTGTGGGGGGGGGGGGGGGGGGAGGTTGAAGTTAGATATGCTGACGGGGCATATTTTCAGAAACGGTCAGTATAAAACACGGACTGCGGGCTGCCGACTGGGTATAAAATGTGGACTATGAACTATGTAAATAAAAAGAGCCTTAGAAAGGTAAAAATGAGAGACACGGAAAGCGGGCTTGCATAAAACATTAGTTCCAGCTCCTTGCCTGACACAAAAACATTCTGTAACCAGGTCACGCAGTCTATATTCTCCTCATGTGGAGAAGGAAAGCATACTGCACGGACAAGGAAGCTAGGTTATGCCGCTATTCAAGGTAACTGAAATTAAACTCTGAATTTTATTAAAAGAAGGAGTTTGAAGAGAAAAAATCAGAGAAGCACCAAATAAAAAAGAATAGTATTGGTGTTAGCCGAGTCAGAGTAAAAATTCCAAAAGATGCCTCTATTGCGTTTTTTTTTTTGGGAATATGAGGAAACGAAGAACTCAGATGAGAAGGTCAATATAGGGGCATTCTGCGAGGTAAAAAAGCAGTATTTAGGGGGGAGGGATTACTCATCTACACATGAATAATAACCGAAATGAATCATCCAACCCAACGTTACATTCTACGCGATGATTATGATGACATGATTTACACCCTGCTCTTGAACCCCGGAAGGGGGTACTGCTAGGAATTTTTTGGTGGGGTTATGCCTCCTGGTTCTCTAAATCCTTACCCTGTTTCAGAATAAAAAATGTCATTTTCCACACCCGTTTTCAGACCTGATCTCTAAAATCCATACCCATTTTCAGACCTGACCTGATTTAGCCTGTTCCAGGCTCTCAAACAAAGAGGAGACTACCCAGTTTCCTCTCGTTTTATTTTCGCGCTTTCTCAATTTAGCGGACCCAACTATCTCGGAGCCTGGAACAGGCTAGCCCTGATTAGGCAGAAATTATGTCATCATTATAAATTTATAGATTAGAGCACAACAGTAGATCATTCTCTCTAGAGCACAAACAAAAAATTCTTCAAATGCATTTCAAATTCGCATATTTCTACTTCATTCTTATTCATTTAGAATTGAAAACGATAAATACATTCGTACATGTATGCTCCCGTAGTTTCCTCGAAAACCATACCCGATTTCAAACCAAAATAGGCAAAGTGTTTTCAGACCACCAAAAACGGCCCATAAACCCTACCGTTTAGGGTGGTAAATAAGTATATGGCTTATATAAGAGAGTACCCCCGGGTCCAGACCCCTTTCATGATTGTTAGAGACAGAGACCATGTCTAAAATGGGTGTAGAAAATAGCATTTTTGTCAGGCTCTTGATTCAGAGAATCTCCACCAAGAATTTCTATTTCATATACAGTCCGCAGTCTGCAGTCCGCGTTTTATACCTAGTCCGTGTTTTATAGCCAGTCCGTATTTTCCAGTCCGCGTTTTATACCTAGTCCATATTTTATACGCAGTCCGTAGTCCGCAGTCCGCAGTCCGCAGTCCATGTTTTATACTGACCGTTTTCAAAAACGTAAAAAAAGTACCTCAAATGCAACAGATGCTCAAAATGATGCTTTCATTACCCTTGTTGCATAGATGGAGCTACCAAATCTTTGTCTATAGAGTCTGTTGCAGCTGTTGGCACATTAAAATGATCGAGGTTCACAAGAGTCAAGTCGCTGTACTCTCCAAAACTCTCAAATTCCCTTGGTTGGATTGGGCGGTGCGTTTGCCTGTTATCGGGCTTTTGTTTGATATCTTTTCATGCAACTCATTCCGAACTTGCTTTATACTTGTGCCACTTCTTTTTTTCCTCTGAATCACTGAATCAAAACGCAGGGATCCAGTGCCGAACGACGCGTAGACTCGTAAACTCCGACCGTGGCCATGGTTGGTAGGTACTTGATATATGGTATGCCATGAAATTATACGACTGCTGGTCAAAGATATGACGGGCTATGAGAACGCTCGGCTTTTTTCGAACATTTTCATTTCGAAATGAAAAATGAGATGTTTGATGACGGCCTGGCGTTCTCATAGCCCGCTATATCTGTGATCAGCGGGCCTTCACGACCTCGATTTTTATGTTAAGCAGAGGAAAAGACGATTAGACGGCCGGTGGTTCTCACAGGTTTTTCATTTTCGATTTCAATATTTTTATGAGAACGATGATCGGCCGGTCGTTCTCATTGAATTTTGATTTTGATTTCAATATGCTTTTGGAGTCGCAATGTTATTAAGGGTTTACTTTTTTTTGTTTTGTTTTTCGTCTTTTGCGTTTTTTTTTCTATTTTTATTATTTTAGTCTTGTTTTTCTTGTTGTTTTTTTTTGTTTTCTGATTTTTTTTCGTAATTTTTTTAGTTTAATTTTTTTTGTTTTGTTTTTTCAAGTGCGTTTATTTTGTTTTGTTTTTATTTTCTTGGCTAAGTTTTTTTAAAAATTTTATTTAAGGTTTTAAAATATTTTCTCTTATTTTGAAGAAAAATTATTTTTTTCCTCTTCTTTTTCGAAATCGCAGCACAAATCTGACCATCTTTTTTGTGAGAACGCTCGGCCACCATACCCAAGTGATTTCATTTCATAGGATTTTATTCAAAGACTCAAAAAAGTTAGAACCACCTTACAAGACTATATCATTCACTCTGGCAGTGAGAGGGTAAACATTGTTCTCTTTTGATTATTATACTCTTCAGGTCGTTTTACCGACGTTCACCCTAGAGCCGCGCTCGTTGCTAGAGATGTACGCCGATTTCTTTGCTCATCCCGATCTATTTGTCAAGTAAGTATTGACTTATAACGCTAACGGCCGATTCAATTATACTGATTTTTAACATCTATGTTGTGATTCAATTTTATCCTTGGTTTAAATTTTATTTCCCTTTTTTCATCATACGTGATCATTATTATTATCATACATTACCATCTATTATCATACATTATCATATCCCAAAACAAAGGGAAATAAATTTTAAACCAAGGATAAAATTGAACCATAACATCTATCTATAAACAGTTCTTATTCGTTTTGTATTGGGATCTTGGCAATGTTACTCGTGCTTTGATTGAGAGACTGGTTCTGTTTTTACTTGTTTTTACCGCCTAAATGTATTTGTTCTTCTCAGAATTCCTGATGGACTCACCGCCGAGGATAGAATATTAGCTGTTTTAGAGTTTTATTTAACTTCCTTCCACGCCGGAAGAAAGGTAAATTCATAAAGAGATGCATTTGTGCCAGACACTGATGAAAAACTCTGTTTGGTAAATTGTAGATGGCAATGGTCTTATCACACTTCTCAGTTACTTCTACACAGTCGCCCCCTAATGGTAAGCTGCCTGTGTAGGAATTGTTGAGTTCTTTTTACAACCCTTCAAACTATTTATTTTTGCAGGGTGCTTTAGCTAAGAAACCTTACAATCCCATATTAGGAGAGACTTTTTATTGTTCGTGGAAAGTGCCTTTTAATGCAAACCCACACAAGCATACAACAAACAGTCACGTCGATCATGCTACGACTGCTACGGAGGACGGGAAGGTTACTTTTGTTGCCGAGCAAGTATCCCATCATCCTCCGAGTGAGTAGCTTCACAGGGTTTAGAGTCGAGTTTATGGACAGTCACATCCCAAAAACGTGCAACTTGTGTTGCAAGAGTTGAAAAAGCGATGTTGCGCGTTTTACCACCCACGTTGAAACCTGTCTTGCAACAAATCAGGTTGTTGCAGGTTGCGAAAATTTGTTGCAAAAAGTAGAGAGTAGTCCTAATTTTTGCCACAAAATCTGTCTATGTTGCGCATTTTACCGGCCAAGGCAAACTTGTTTTGCAGCAAGTTACTCCCGCTTAATCTTATCCAATCACAAGTCAGTATTTACTCAACTTGCAGCAACCTTTATTTGTTGCAAGAGAGGTTCGAACGTGGGTGGTAAAACACGTAACATGCTTCTCAACACGTTCTGCAGCAATGTTGCGGAACAAGTTGCACGTGTTTGTTACCAGGACCGTAGCTAGCATGAGGCAAGACGAGGCAGTTGCCTCGTCTTGATTTTGGCCTTTTTTTATTGCCGTTTGCAGTTAAAAAGTAAACTTCTACACTTACCCAAGATTGACTTTTCTGAAGAAAAATGCCGCGGAAAATGCTTACAAGAGCATTTCTGAGCCTCTAGATTTCAAAATTTTCTGGGGGGGGGGGGGGGGGGGGCATACCCCCAGACCCTCCTAGCGGCGCTCGAAAATGGCCTCGTCTTGTTCTGAAGTCTGGCTACGGCCATGGTTACCCATTTTACCGTCGCTTTAATTATTTAAATCATAATTAAATAATCTATACGTAAAACTTAACTCTTTGTGTAATACTTTAATAAAAAACACATTGATGGTGACCGGCTAGTTTAGATTAAAAATGATCAATTGGAGTTGCCGTCACAAATTCTTCGGTGAGGAAGTTCCATTCTTTGTTTGTTCTTGGAAAAAACGAAAACTTAAAAACATAAACTTTACACGTATGATACATGGCTTCTATGGGTTCTTGTTTCACTGTTGGGTTTAACCCAAGATCAGGCTCAATTTTCGTTTCGCTTTGTAAATTACAATTTTTAGCGGTAGCCGTTAGAGAGAATTCATGAGAACCGCTAAAATTGGACCTGATCTCAGGTTATGTTGGGATTTTCCGCTGGGATGTCGGTTCATTTACGGGGAAGGGGTGGGGAGAGTTTGAACAGTAAAGAGAGTCAGCTATATAACAAGAGTTTCTGCAGCACGAAGAAAAAATAACCCAGTTTACAGATCGTCGAAAGTGTTGGATATTGGTAAAGTTTACGCTTTGTATTTCTTTTCAGTCTCCGGATTTTACGCTGAATGCCCGAGTAAAAAAGTTTGTTTTAACGCTCATATTTGGACGAAATCGAAGTTTTACGGAATGTCTATTGGTGTGGTGAACCATGGAGGTGGTAAGCGAGTTGATAATCTAATTCTCCAAGACTTTTAATGCCGGCGAAGAGAGTAAACAAAAGTTTGTCTCAAGTATTTGTAGAAATTTGTTAAGCGGGGAATGTTTAATTTTGTGTTGCTGGGTTACCACTAACTGCCTTGCTCCGATAAAGTTAGTTTTGTTAGAATAGACGTTATTCACGATGCCGCCATTTTTTTCCCGCGCTTAGGATTGACGGGATATAAGCAATGTCACGTGGTATTTCAGGGGGCAAACAAAAGATAAAATTTACCAATGCGAGAAATCGCGGTCGACTGTGTTTATTCTCTCAAAACGAAACAACAATTCAGTATTTATGCAAAATGTACGGCTCAAGTTTCGACAAAATTAACGTCATTATTGCTCGCTCTGAGGATATCTACGGTCGCTACTGCATCCAAAAAAGTAAAAATGATCACTTCCATCCATTATTTGCCATTATCGTCTTTAATATAAAAAGTTGTTCATTTTCTGTTGTTAAGAATAAATAAGGTCGACCGCGATTTCTTGTAGTGGAAAAATTTCCCGCCTGTTTGCCCCCTGAGAAACCACGTGACATCGCTTTTATCTCATTAAGCGCGTGCAAAGATGGTGGGCATCGTGCTCCCAACGGACTCAACGAATTATAAAATTTTTGAATTTCTCTTTAACCTGATTGGCCAATTGAACAATGGCTTTTTTAACAGGCCAATCATGGTGGGTACTCAAGTCCTGATACACAGCTGGCCGGGAACCCAGCTCGAAGATTTCGGTGCTGGCTCGCTGACGGACTTGACCATGGGTCAATTTAGTAAAACTGTAACAAGTGTAATTTACAAGTGTAACCTTTTTGTCAGACTCTTAAGCAATGGCTGAGCCCGTAAATTGTAAAAGTTTTATTAAAGTGATCCCTAAGGTTAAGTTTCATTTGTTGCGCAGGCTAACTTGCGTACGTCACTTTTGTTGACGTTACACGTAGCTTGAACAAGCATAGTTTTTGCTTATTAAATATCACGTCTTGCAACGTTCCTCATTGCCGGCTCTCGTAGAAGATACTGATGCTCCATAGTCCATAAAGACACGAGTGTTTAACTGGAAAATATACCACTCGTAAAATTCATAAAAACTACATCCGGGACCTGAGTGGTTTATTTTCCATAATCTCACACGTGAGTTTATCGATGACGTAATTTCGGTAATTTCCGTCTATTATTTTATCGATGTCTTTTGTCTATATGATAACAAGAACATTGCACGGCGGCTCGAAGATATGAATTTTATTTTCTCGTGGCAAAAACAATGTTTTACGAACGAGCGCAGAGAGTAAAATATTGTTTTTCCAGTCGAAAATAAAATTCATATCTTCGCGCCACCGTGTAATATCCTCTATCTATATTTTGTTTTCTTACCTTTTTCGTTGCTATATTCTATTTCCGCCCAGGTGTTATTTCTCTGTTAGAGCACAACGAAGATTATGTCATAACATTTCCAAGCACTTACTGCAGGTATCTACTGTCATATTAAAGAAACTGATGTATTATAGTATTAACCATTGTCAGTCGCTTCCAAACTTTTGCTAGGCCTGTTGAATCCTTTTCAATTTCAGATTGATCTGTGCATTCTTGCAAGCGTAATGAGCCGTGAATTCAGTCACGCGCGAGATAGTTATGAAATTTCTACCAGCTCAGTTTCCCTGAATTTGATGTAAATGCCTTGGAAGAAATTTTATCCATTCAAATTCGCCCGAAGACAGAGAAGTTCTCGTAAAATATTCATTTTTCAGCTAATCGGCAATTCATCAATAGAATCTTGTGGGGTACGCTTGACCTGCCTTAACTGTAAAATAATAGTTACATGCCCCGTGAAGGTCTTCTTTTTATGTACTTATACTTCTCCGCTTTCTGTGCTAACTTTCAGATCGATTTTAACTTTTCCCTGGGTGGAGTTAGGCGGTAAAGTTAACGTCACGTGCGCTAAGACAGGTTACAACGCTTCAATCACGTTTCACACCAAGCCGTTTTATGGCGGGAAACTTCACCGCGTCACGGGTGAAGTCAAGAACACTTCAACAGGACGAGTCATCTGTAAAGTAAATGGCGAGTGGAATGGAAAAATAGAAATCAGCTTCACAAGTCATCAGGTTTGTGTTTATATAAAAGCTTCTTTTTCCAAACTGAAGCCATACAGGTGACTGTGTGCTTTCGCATGCATTACCGATAAGTCTTTTATGTAAGAGGCTCAGAAAACACTGAATTTGTTTGTTTCTCCTTTAGGAAGAACCAAAGATCATTGACACAAGAGAACTTCCAGTTTTTCGGAAGAGAGTTTGTCCAGAATCAACTCAAGACGAGTGCGAGTCGCGACGCTTGTGGCATAAAGTGACGCATGCACTTAAGAATGACGACATCGAGTCTGCTACGTCAGCAAAACACGAGGTGAGTTTTCACTAGCGTATCCCAGCGTCCGTTTGGGCTCGAGAATTTTTAGCCGATTAGCTTACAGAATTACCTCCGTTATTGAAATATAGACGACTAGAAACATTATGTACTTCTTTCTACACCTCAGCTCTCTGTGGGATTTTGGGTATTACTGTAAATGGCGCATACGAAATGTAGTTCTAAGTATAATACGTTTAGAGACGAGTTTAGTAGTGAGATGGGTCGTTGAATTTCCAAAGCGCCCCGAATGTCTACTGCACCCTTGCAAGGCACGGCCGTTTCTTTTTGAGTCCTTTAAAGTCTCCCCGTGCTTGGCACTGGTTACTTTAAGCGAGGCGTGGTTTGGATAAATTCGTACGGAAGCCTACCGCAATCGCGCGGATCTTTCAGCGTCGTAGGAGGTTGTGACAAACTAACATCGACCTAAGGGAGGGTTTGTGTCCAGCGGTTTTCCTGAAAACAATTTGTGGGGGTTGCTCAGTCTCGTGGTCTCACAAAACCTGCCTCATGTCGATATCGCATGGGAGTGGGGGAAGGGGGATCAAGGGGGTCCAAAACTCCCGCCTCCCATACCCCTCCCGTCCCCTAATCTCCCGGCCTTTCTTTCCCCTGTCGTCCCCCGCATGAGAATTGTTTTCATATGATTTCTTAATCGCCTAAACACATTTGGATGATTATGTGGAAACTAGGCTTTACTTGACATCCGTTTTCAGGGACCATTGTTATGGATATAAAATGCAAGTAAATAATGATCAATTCGCTCTGCAAAAGAATCCTCTGCGATTAAGTTTGCGTCTAAGGTTTTAGTGATTTGGTTTAGGGCTTTCCGCTGATAGAGGCTTGGTGCCCCTCTAAATTTTCAATTCTAGCTTGAGGAAAAACAAAGAAAAGAAGCCAGAGAGAGAAAAGAAGCTGGTGTAGAATGGAAAACAAAGGTTAGTTGTTCTTCATTCATATAAAATTGACTATTAGTGAATTCAGTAGGGACATTTAACGCAAATCGCCGCGGCGACCTCTACTACGGCGGTCTTGGATGGGGAGTCTTGGAGAGAGTACGTCACCGTAACCCACCAAATTTCAACTTTAAGCAAACATTGACTATGGGGTCGGTGTCAGTAAAACGCAGGGAAGACGAAATCACTGGACAACCAGAAGTGTCAAATACTCTCTTGATAAAGTGAAAAACAATCCACGATAAATTTAAAACCAGTGATTGTAAAATTAGGGGAAAAGTCGACTTTTATCATACTCACGTAGTAGCGACTACGCCTCAACACAGGTCTTCACGTTGTAGGATTTGGCACAACGGCAAAGGTCATGTCCGAGAATGCGCACTGCGTCATTTTTGGGCTTTTGGACGGTACAATGGTGTCCGTAAAGACAATCGAAAGACTATCGACGTCTCCTCTTATTTTATGGTACATATTTGCAAGGGAGGTGGTCATACCATAACACCTATAACTCATCTAACCGGGGCAATTTTCCTCCATCATACGTGACCAGTAATCTTGAAACCTTGAATAAATTGATTCAAGTTTTGTACAAAAATGTTAAACCTTCCGCTCTGCTGTCAACCGCTCTACGGACAGAGCAAGTCGAGCATCTGTGAATAGTACCTAAGGTTCGAGTTATGTCCGCCCATATCTAGACATAAGTGCTGTGGATAACAACGTGACTGGTAAAACTTAAGTGATGCTCTGCTGAGTAGTCATGTCCTTAACTGATGAGCCCCAGTTTTGAAAATTGATTGGTTAAAATTTGCTTCAACTAATCAGAAGCAATACCCAGATCTGTTTAGTGGGGTTTAGTAACACGTCATTAGTATGGAGATTCTGCGCTCGTTCCTCAGACCTCGGAAACCAGTGATGACGTCGCGAAATGTCGACCTTTTTCTGAGGCTATTCCTGTTCTCAATAATGATGCGACGTTTTGATACTGTTACTCGAATGATGACATGAGTTTCACTGCCATCTCATATCTTATTTTTTTTAGATCTTTCATCGTCACGGAGACGCTTGGATGTACAATTATCACATGAAACATTTGGTGAAGCCGAGCGATGAAGGAAATTCTGCCGCAGAATCTGCCGACGTAACTGAGCGATAATTTACTATGTCCCACCTTCATAGATAGTAGTAATATCTCTGTGGGTTCTTTTAACAAGGCTCAAGTTCGTAGTTCAGCCAAGGCGTTGACTGTCCGCTGAAATAGCGGACTTTTTCTTTGGTTGACACAGTCTGCCCTTGTGAGAAACTCTGGATAGACTGCACGCAGTATGTCTTTTTCTATGCTTTCAGCGAGGGGGAGCAGGCGCTCGCGAGAGCGGCACGCGCGTGATGATTTGCGTGTCTCGCGCAGTAAGAAAGAAAAGAGGCTGCTCGTAGTCTACACTGTGGATGACAAGTATACAATGTACGAATGACACATTTAAGCTGGTACGCGTTACATAACTGCCTTCATCGTTCATTAAACGAATTGTGATAACAATCAAACAAAAGCAGTAATACCAGTATATGGTAATAAATAAGCCGTGAGAATAAAAAAAATGAAAAAGTTCTTTAATTTTAATAGTTTATTAAAAATTATTTTATCAAATTTAAACCAAAGCAAGCGAACTAGTAAGTGAGCGTTTTTGAGATCAATTTCTTTCTCTTTAAAGTTTTATTAACGCAATTTTTTTTCTTTTTTATAATTTAGGGCAAGGCGACGTCATACGCTTAAGATCGATTTTGTCTTGAACTGACTTGTAACTCTTCTACTTAGATCAAAAAACGGCTTTTTAACGCTTAAGTTGATTTTGAAACGTTATAAATGCAATACAACCAGTAGGCGGAGGTATTTAAGCAGCCTCCTAGGCGTTTCTTTGATTTCTTCTCCATTTTTTTGTGATTTCTTGAGTTTGCTTCCTTCATTGCAATTTGAGAATTTACCGTTTCCTTCCCTAACATCTTAAATACAGTAGTGTTTTTGAAAAACGCGTAACAACTGGCAGTGAAGTGGAAGTAAAAGTAATTATGATTCCCTTGTACTGTTCTGGAAATTCCCTCGTCTGGAACTCAACACAGTGTAAATTCTTTTTTATGGTCTTGTCACTGGTCAATTAATAGGAAAAGCATGCTCATGTATGCCTCAGTTGTCCAACGTAACACAAATAGAAAGTATGATTTTTGGGGCTTGTAACTAAACACTATATATGTAATTAGGTGAAGAACGAACTTTTTATGCGAACGCTGGTGAGTAGACAGTTGCAAGACATTCCCTGAAAACGTTTCGGTGGTGGAATATTCGTTTCACTAATCGGACGTTCATAGCCTGAACTCCTGGAGGTCGAATGAACACTCGAAATTCAGTTCTTTAGTCCAAAAAGTCCTGTGCTACTGACTAGGTGGACGACTAATTCTATGGATGAACATGTCGTGTCGTGTCTAAATTCAATGATTTGCTATGAGATTCAGAGTTATAAACACTACTAGGATTTTCTGGCTCAGGACGCCATAAAAAAAATTGGGTGTATGTATGTATGTATGTATGTATGGTATGTAGGGGTGTGCTTCCTGAAATCCTTACCCTATTTCAGACCAAAATCTATGATTTTCCCTACCCTATTTCGGACGTGATCAAAATATGATACCCCATTTCAGAGCTGCCTTATAATCAGTTCCCTACGTTTAAACATTAAAAGCGAAATGGTCTTATCGCCTAATTATGAAGCAGTAACTTCTTCTAAAAAACGTACCCAATTCAAGACTAGAGTGCACAAACCATACCCTATTTCAGACCAAAATGGTCAAAATTGATACCCTATTTCAGACCATACTCTTTGGCGCCGCACATACCTATACATACGTACATACACCCACACATACACACATACATACATACATACATACGTACGTACGTACGTACGTACATACATGCATACATACATACATACATGTATACATGTTTTTTGTTTGGAGTCTTAAACAACAAATAGTATATCAACTATTTCCAAATAACTAAAATTACAAACAACAAAAATTCCCAACCATAAGTTATTTATAGTAATAATAATAATTATTATTATTATAATAAGTTATTAATAAGTTATTTCCTATTTATATTCACGACTAAGAGACGGGAATGGGTGTGCAGCTCGAACTGTGGAGCCAGTGAGTGTTTAATGCCGTCCAAATAACATACAAAGTTCAACATCATAACTAAAGAATAATATACAAATATTCCTAAATAAAGTAACTCAGGCTAAACTATTCACGTGCGCCGCCTGATACGAAAAGCCAAAAAACCCAGTGGGAAAAAAATTGGGAACGTATTCCCCAACCGATGCGGTAGCACAACCTCTGGGGGTTAAAGGTAAAAAATCAATCGATAGATGAATAATATAAGATGTATAAATAAAAGTTGATAGTTCGAGAGCTGAAATGAATACTTTACAACTGTCAAAACCTTATATACCTAATAACAATTGTTGGTTTTCACATGACGTCACTAAAATTCAAACTAAAAAGCTATCGATCCTACCGAGATTTTACTTTCACGATGCATTAGAGCAGCTAAAAACTAATTTTTATACAAATTTTCGCTTCAAAAGGGTTCTTGGTTTTGTGATAGAGGACGCTTGAATTTCTAAGTTTTTGCGTGACGCGGCATTTACATGACGGCCAAGAGAGCTGTCATGTATGTTAAAAAAATGACTTATTTCAGGAAATTTTGCTATTTAAACAGATCATTTATTAGAAAAAGTATTACTTTAATGTTTATGAGTTTCTCGAGGAATAATTTCACGCTTTTGTAGCAAAACTCGGTAACAGATGTTTCTGTTTCAAATGCTGACCGGTCAACGACTAGGCTCGATTATCAGTCGCCTCGCCTCGATTACCAGTCGTTTTTAGGGGAGATCGTCTTTCATCCCTCCCCACAAGAAAGCATCCTCGGAGGCTCAGGGGCAGTCAGTCGGGTCGGGAGAAAGGGCGCGACTAAAGTTTTCAAGTACGGGCAAAAAAGCCCCTGGGTACCGACTCTCACCGAACTATTTCCAAAACTTCAAGCGGATGCCGGCTCCTGATTGGGCACAAAAAATGCTTTGTATTATTGTGCCCAATCGGCGAACAGTTTCTCCTGAGTTCTTTTCGTGAGTTCGTACACGACGGCTAATGTCTTGCCACACTTGCCTGGTTCGTTCACCACCGATGAGTCGAAAAAACGTTTGGGATGCTATCAACAGGAGCAATTCAATTTGCCCCGAGAATATTCTTTTTGTGACTCATCACAATGTATCGTAAATTTAAGGAAGTTAAAGATGCGGCGGCGACGAGAAAGTCAAATAAGCAATAGCTTGACAAGGCAAAACAACAACTTTGCAGTGCATCACACTTTTTTGTACATTTCCGGCGTTTGCGTCAACTGCACGACTACCCGTGAAAATGCATAATTTCATGTTTTGTGAAGGACGTAAACAAGCAATGACAAAATTCATTCTCTTCATGAACTTGGATATGGTTGATACAAATTCAGCTCCAGAAGAGTTCGCTTGCATTTGACAAAGTAAGCGTTTAGAATAATCACGATAAAATTTGAAAAAATGTGAATTCCCTTTTCCATGCGACGTTTTCGTGGTTGTTAGCCGTCGTGGTATCTTTTAAAAATTTCCTAATATTTACGCAAGACGTGACCGATGCAGGCGTGAATACCTGTTGTTAGTTCAAACTTGTATTTTTGGAAAAGCGTCTTTAGTTTTCGGGCAGACAGTATTTTGAAATTCGATGGGGATTTTATATCAAACTGAAAGTTTCCTGACTGCGTGCATTTGTTTGGTGCATGAACCAGACAAGCCGTGATCGGAACAATAGCCGTCGTGTACGAACTCACGAAAAGAACCCAGGAGAAACTGTTTTCGATTGGGCACAATAATATAAAGCATTTTTTGTGCCCAATCAGGAGCCGGCATCCGCTTGAAGTTTTGGAAATAGTTCGGTGAGAGTCGGTACCCAGGAACTTTTTTGCCCGTACTTGAAAACTTTAGTCGCGCCCTTTCTCCCGACCCGACTGACTGCCCCTGGGCCTCCGAGGATGACAAGAAAGACGAGCTTTCCTAAAAACGCCTGCGCGGGAGGCTAGATTACCAGCCGCTGTTCGGGAAAATGAGCCCGCACTCATCCCCAGACCGGACTCGGGAGACGGCGGAAATCGATCGAGCCTAGTCAACGACATGTTTCTTGCGCGCAAATCGGAAAGATTTCGCATATTACCAATACAACAAAAAAATGTTACTTCTCTGAGAGGCGGAGTCTCCCCGGCGTTTAAAACTTTGGAGAGAAACCCCCCCGGGGAATTCACTTTATTGCTGGTTTTCAGCGTTACGCCATTCAAAATAGATCAAAATAAAAATCAAAACCGTTCATTAGGTAAAGTCCAGAATCTGTGAAATGAAAGAAGGTACATATACAAAGACCCTCGCTAAGATTCAGTCCAGAGGAATATTTCGTATACGAGATACCCGAAGAAATGTTTTACCTAAACTTATAGAGATTTGTATGGAGACGCCATGCAACATGGCGGACGGAAACCAACAGAAACATCTGTTTTCGAGTTTTGCTACAAAAGCGTGAATTTATTCCTCGAGAAACTCATAAACATAAAAGTAATACTTTCTCTCTTACATGAACTGTTTAGAAAGTAAAATTTCCTGAAATAAGTCATTTTTTAACCTACATGACAGCTCTCTTCGGCGTCATGTAAATGCCGCGTCACGCAAAACCTTAGAAATTCGAGCGTACTCTAACACAAAACCAAGAACCCCTTTGAAGCGAAAAATTTGTATGAAAATTAGTTTTTAGCTGCTTTAATGCATCGTGAAAGTAAAATCTCGGTAGGATCGATAGTGTTTTGGTTTGAATTTTAGTGACGTCATGTGAAAACCAACAATTGATATGTCAGTAGAAGCTGCTCGTAAGGTCTCTCCTAATTGGTCGCAGGAAACAATAACATGTCATTCTTTCCATTGTTTTAGTATTGTTTGGGGTCAGAGAAACGCGCCATTGGTGACTTCTTTTCCAAACAGCTGCTACATCTGCTCCGAGGTGGTGGGAAGGGTAATGGCAAACGTTTTAGTTCGGAATTTGCCGCCGACTTCTGAGAAAGCCCTGGGATTTTACGCCAACCTCGTGAGTTATTAACCGTGTGTTATCACCTCCCGGGGGAAGTACTCCTTTATATGGCCTTGTTGCACATGGAAACTAGCTGACTCGAAAGACCACCACAAATCGCATAATATTAAGCCAAGGTTTAATGATTATTCGATCTAGAAGAAATACATTTATAATTCGCAATCAGAACAAACGCAAATCAAGTCTTTATCTCGTCGCTGAATTCAAAAAATGTCAATGTAAACTTACTTCTGTGGCGGGTCGTTCCAACAGTCGCACTTTACAGGTTAGCACTGAGTCTTTCACAGATTCTCTTGGTTAGCGAGTTTAACAAACGGAATTTTGAGATAAGCGGGTTCAACAGACAGACTAAAAAATACTTCTTTCTCACTTCGATTCTACTGAAAAACTGGTTTTAAATACAATAACCTAACGCCTTTTTATCAATGTATATAATTAATGTCAATCACGATTCTTGTAATCAAATAAATCTGTCAATTAAGAGGAAACGCCCTTTTGAACAAAGAAACATTTATACAGGGATGTGCCGCAGGACAGGGTATGGTTTTCGTCCTCTCTGTCCTAAACAGGGTATACAATTTCGCCCAAGTCTGTCCTAAACAGTGTGCATGATTTGTACGAGTCTGTTCTAATTATAAACAGGATGTTTCATGTACGATCGATTTCGTCTTAGTGCAAACAGGGTACTAAACAATGTACTAGAATTAAGGGTTTGTCCTAAACAGGGTATGTACTTTGGGATTTTTTGTCCTAAACAGTGTCAAACCCTCAGTGGCTCACCTATACTCAAATATTGGTCTAGTTCCCCCTCCCCCCCCCCCCCCCTTCCCCCGCCGCCGCCAGGGTTACCACGGTGAGTTAATTTCTGTTAAGTTACCAAATTTTGAAATTACAATAGTTTGGCATGCAGAATATTGAAATTTCACCGTTCTGCATGCAGAATTTTGAAATTTAAAGTTTTGACCTAACCCGAACCAACGACCCTGAATTTGTGTAGATAAAAGTATCTGATACATGACTTCAGCTAGGCCGATAAGGCTTCTGTTTGCAAACACATATTGACACATATTGTGTACCTCTCAGACGAGATTATTGAATTGCAAGATAAAGCAGAATCAAAGAAAGACTATCGCCTACTCGTGGGTACGTTGTTTAGAAAATAACGAATTAGTTATCACCTCTGCTTTTCGCACAGCAAATTTTAGGAAATGATATAGAAATTCAGATTATAAATATACTATCCTTGTTCTGGAAACACAATACTTTTCTTGCTGCACGAAGTGCCGAGTAAAAAAATGGACAATTTCCGTGTTTTATACCATAAGCCGATCTTGCGACCCCTCAGTCTCTTGGTTTGCGGTCTACAGAATGTGTAACGAAACGACTAACGAAACTGTAACGCGAACAAAATAACCCATTTTTCGATGGGTTTTGATGTTCTAACGACAAACACATCTCCTCTGGACCCTGTGGCCATACTTAACCGATTGAAAAAACGACTCGAACCAATCGGATGAAATTTAAGGCTAATTGAAATCAGGTTACTGACAGTAAAAAACAATGTAAACACATTTCATGGCAATGAAAGAACATATGCGAAACAAAGTCGACACAACTCCTCCGCGAAATAGGACGCAAAACATAAGCTTATGTTTTCTTATCTCGATTTCTGCTGTTATTTTAAAGCTAATGCTCAAAATCACATCCATTCCCCCCCGCGATCTTAAGGAGTCCTTATAAAGAAAAAGAAGAAGTGCCTTTATTTATTATACATTCATTCATACACATAACCTACTACATTACCACAAGGTATGAAATCAAGCCAGCGTCGAAGTTGAAGGAGTAGAGTTTAACGCCTGGACGAGTCAAAGGCTCTTGAATCGTACTAATGAGAAAGATTCCTGCGTGTCTTAAATTTGGTGAGACCTCTATCCTCTGACCGTGCTGTAGCGCACGATGCACGCTCTCGGCGAGGAATTTGATGCCACCGAACTTCGGCGAGCGCGTGCTTCTTTGGAAACGATAGATCTTCGCGCTCTCGAGTTTGGACCCGATTAATTACGAAAACGTCTACTACGAGTGAGCGAGTGACTCATTTGCATATCCCTGTCCCTGCAATAACTCGTGGTACGCTCGCACGTACCCACGAGTTAAAAAAGAGAACATAGGTTTCCCCAGTTATTACTGAATAAGTTTACTAATTATATTCGTAGTACCTTCCTCTCTCCAACATAGCCAAAGTGTTCAAACAAAATGAGTCCTTCGTCTACCAGGAACACGAAGCCATTAACGCCAGTTATGTCTACGTTATTTTCAACAGCGACTACTTTCTTGAGCCGGAGCCCCGAGCCGAGGATCTCTTTTAAAGACATAACTCCTTTAGCCCTGATTTTGAGTGCGTATTAGGCTTCTTTAGTCTGTTTTGATAATCCCTGGAGAGTTAATTAAAGCATTTCTTTCTCGGAGGCATAAATAAAAGCAAGCGAATGACATGCACAGTTCTCAGGGGCACCCAACGGCAATTTTCGGAAAATATCTGTTCGGAAGACGATTTGAGATCTAGAATTTTCGGAACATTTGCTATAAAATTTCTTGCTTGCCTGCCGCTCCTAGGATTTTCGAACATCTAAAAAATGGTATAATTGCCCATTTTTAGCGGATTTATACCCTAAAAAGGCCACCTAGAATTTTCGGGGACCCTTTTCTGGCTGAAATTTTTTTATAATTTTCGGATCACTAGACTTTCAGCTAGGAAATCCAAACAGATGAGAAGTTTTTAGGGGATAAAAATATGCCTACATCTACCGTTTAAATACTGAAATACGTTCAACAATGCTATGTTAAGTGGTTTTGAGCTATATTCTCGTTGGGTACCCCTGAGTTCTGGTCTCTGGTCTATGAATTATCACAAATAGTAGCAAAAGTGTCTTTATAGTCTACTAGAAAGGTTGTCTCTCCAAATTCAACGCTTCGCAAACAATGGTAAGTAAACTTCTATGCAAAGATAGCTGGAAATCAGTCGTCTATAGTTTGGGTACCACTGCAGGGACGAGGCCTCGCACAAATAATAATTATTGATTAAGAAGTGATTCGGAGTCATTAATCTACAAATGGAAATTGTTTCAGTTCTTCTTCGACCTCTCCGTTCTCGGCATTTTTAAGCAAGGTATCAGTGCAAAAAACCTGGACAAAAAACGCCTGTGGAATAAAGCCATTTAGCACGAAGAGTCAATTATGGTAATTGGTAAATATATTTGCATTGTTTGATATTTCCGTGTCCATCTGCTGCAGCTTTGATCCGCCATGTCCATCACGTTGTACACGAAGAAAGGGTCAGCTGGGAGCACGTATACACAGTCAGAACCGAATCTTCCCATCAAACCCGGTGAAAAATTCAAAATAGCCGATGTAGCCACGAGAGACTACGAGTTCCTTCCTGTTCTGTGTTTTCTCATGTTTTGCGTTGCGTAAAGTTAGTTTAATTTTGTACCTTTGTTATCACGCTTGGAGTAGTCTTTTGTTAGCCATTTTTCATTTGCATAATCTTTCTGTAATTTTGGTCTCGGCGTTACGTTATGTAATCGCTATTATCAATTTTTGTACGTTCATTAGGTTTATTGTTTTCAGTCCAGTTTAGTATAAAGTTTTATTTTTGGTCTATGTAAATCAGTCGCCTAGTTGTATCCGGAGGTGCCGTACAGATCTTGTAAGTATAGTTTTTCCCGTATTTTTTGCTCGTTTCTTAGTCATTTGTTGTACTTTAAGTTATTTTTTGCAAGGTTTTCGGTCCGCGTTTCATTAATTCTGTATTTTCCTTTTTTTTTTGCTGTAATTGTTTTAGTGAATCGAGAAGTAAAAAGGTCGAATTCAAAACTGTACGAGAGTGTTCTCTACATGCATTCAAAGATCTGTTAGTGGATGTCATGTGTTCCGGAGTTGATCGAGAGTGGCTAAGAAGACGCCGTTTTCATTCTGAAGATGCTTTAGACAGTCTGCGACTGAAAAATTCAAGAGCTGGGTACTTATCGAGAATAACCAAGTTGTACCGAGAAACTGAAGAACTCTTAAATGACGCAAAGAATGTCAATGAAGTTTCGGAGAAATTATTGGACATTGACGAAGCTTTTGCTCGCTTCGAGAAGGCACATTACGATTACATTGCCACTTTATCTGGAAACTTGGAAGAATGGGAAATCGAAGCACGTTATTTTAAAGAACATTGCAACCGAAAAATGAGTTTTGAATCAAGAATTGACGAATGGATTCATAGCGTAAAGGTGCCAGTTGTAACTCACGAGGATATAGATACACCGCCTGAGGATGTCGTTAGCACCGCGCATTTATCTATTAGACAGCTGAAGGCCAAGCAAGCGTTGGCTCACTTAAAGCTAAAACAGTTGACGCAAAAGCAAGAATTATTACGTCAGGAGGAAGAGACTAAATTAAAGTTAGAGGTTTTGGAGGCACAGTATGAAGTCCAAAAAACAGACCTGCAAGTTAAGTTGTTCCAAGATGAAGATATCGATTACCCTAACTTTCCTGAGGTGTTTAAGGAGTTGAATCCGTTTGATAAAGGAGTTGAAGGACGAGCTACAAGCGGCTATAAGCAAGAAGACCCTGAGCCCAGAGGCGGACAGAAATCAATTGAATCCAAAGTTTCACAGTCACAGTTGAATCCCAGGGCGCTAGAATTCAAAGGTGTACCAGCCAGATCAGAAAACGAATATTTTTTGCCTGAGGAATTTATAGACAAGATGGCGTTAAACATAAGGCAGGGTTTTGCGTTGCCAAAGAAGGAGTTGGCAATCTTCGATGGTGATCCCCTCGAGTACTGGAATTTTATTAAATCGTTTGAAACAAGCATCGTCTCTAATGCAGCCAGTGAAAGCGAGAAGCTCATGTACCTTCTTCAGTACACATCGGGTGTAGCAAAGGACACGATCAAATGTTGTTTGTACAAGGATCCTTCCCTAGGATATCAAAGTGCAAGAAAGCTACTTGAAGAGCGGTTCGGACATCCCTTCAGAATTGCCTCGCAGTATGTGACCAAGCTAACAGAAGGTCCTCCTCTGAAGCCTTCAGATCGTATAGGATTATTAGCATTTGCTGACCAGTTGAAGGATTGCGAAAATACACTTGAATCTATTGGCTACCTCGATGAAATCAATAGCGCCGACAACCTAAGAAGAATTGTTCAGAGGCTGCCGTTTCATCTCAGGACTAAATTTGTTGAAGTAGCGGATCAAATCCAGGAAGCAGGTCAAAGAACGAACATTAGTCATATTGCAGAATTTGTCATGATCAAGGCAAGAGCTGCAAATAACCCCGTGTTTGGTTGCGTGATAGACGTTGCACGAGACAGATCAGATAGTCAGAGACATAAGCCTAAGCCTAAAAGAGCTACATTGCCCGATGAGCGCGGTAACGCATTCAGTACTCAAGAGATCAATTCCAGAGAAGGACAGAGTTTACCTGGTCACAAGGAAGTCCCAAGTACGAGATATGCACTCTGCCCAGTATGCAATGCAGCTCATCCCTTAGCGAAATGCAAGATATTCATAGAGAAGAATTTCGAAGAACGTCTACAAGTGATGAGGAAAGCTCAGTTATGCTATAATTGCTTCAAGTACGGCCACATCGCGGTGGGATGCTTAGCAAGGAGTACATGTGAAGTCCAGGGTTGTAAGAGAAGACACCATTCTTTACTTCACCCTCCCCCCTCACAGCAATCAGTTGAAAACAGAACCAGAGCAGTACAACAAGGAACCCAAGTAAGCAGTGAAACGCCATTAACAAGTGGACAGACTAACAGTACCTCAGCAGGAGGGGGAAAGGTTTGCCTTAGGGTGGTCCCTGTGAAAGTCCGAGGTCGCGATTCAAACAAGACAGTGGAAACGTACGCACTTCTAGACAGCGGTTCAGATATCTCCTTATGCGATAAGACTCTGGCAAGGGAGCTTGGTGTTCGAGGGCAAGAAAAAACATTCTTCCTGACAACTCAAGAAAGAGAGGAAAGCCCAAGAGTTGGTCATGAGATCAGCCTAACCGTAGAGCCACTTGATGGTACTGACAAGGTTGAAGTTAAAAGACTATGGACTGTGGATAGACTGAACGCCTCACGCCGAAGTATTCCTTCAGAACAAGATACAAGAAAGTGGCCTCACCTTGAAGGCATAAAGTTACCAAGTACTTGCGAGAAAGAAGTTCGATTAATCATAGGCACAAACACGCCAGAGGCCTTCTGGGTATTAGAAGAAAGGCGTGGTAACAGAGGAGAGCCATGCGCTATACGAACACCTCTTGGTTGGACACTCATGGGCCCAGTGGGAGGCATCGATTGTCGAGAACGCCATTTGAATGTTAACTTTGTTCGCTTAGTGGAATCCGCGAAAAAGGATGAAGATTATCTCATGCAGCAAGTCGAAAGGTTCTGGGCCATAGAGAATTACGGCTTGGCGGGTGACTCTAACGTGTGCATGTCAGTGGAAGACAAGAAAGCCCTTTCAATCATGGAACGATCTGTGAAACTTGATCAAGGTCATTATCAGGTGGCGCTTCCCTGGAGACAGTACCCACCATTCTTGCCTTATAATCGGCCCATGGCAGAACGAAGGCTTCAAGTACTGAAGAAAAGGTTTCTGCAAGATGAGAAACTGTTTGAAAGTTACAAGACCACCATGGAAGAGTACATTGCTAAGGGACACGCAAGCAAGGTACCGCTTAACGAGGTTCATGTAGACGACAAGCGGCCACTGTGGTATTTACCTCACCACCCTGTGCTAAACAAGCCTGGCAAAACCAGAGTAGTCTTCGACTGTGCAGCCAAGTACGGAGGAACATCCCTCAACGATCAGCTTCTTACTGGACCGGACTTGACCAATTCTATAGTTGGCGTGTTGATGAGATTTCGTGAAGAACGAGTCGGGTTATTAGCCGACATCGAGTGCATGTTCCATCAAGTTAGAGTACCACCAGACGACCAAGACGCGTTTAGATTTCTCTGTTGGCTGGATGGTGACTTGAACCAGCAACCAATCGATCATCGTATTGAAGTTCATTTGTTTGGCGCAACGTCGTCACCGAGTTGTTGCAACTCCGCCTTGAAAAGGACCGCAGAAGACAACAAAGGCGAATTCCCGGAAGAAGTGGTCAGGACTGTCAAAAGGAACTTTTACGTCGATGACTGCCTCAAGTCGGTTAAATCTGCAACAGACGCTGTGGAATTTATACATCAGCTAAGAAGCATTCTATCCAAAGGAGGATTTCGATTAACAAAATGGTTAAGTAACAGTTCAGAGGTCTTAGACTGTATTCCGCAAGTTGAGAGAGCCCCGTCAGTACTTGGCCTCGACCTGGACAAAGTAAACCCACCGATTCAACGGACGTTGGGGCTCAAGTGGGATTTAGAGAAAGACGAGTTTACCTTCAAGGTTACCTTAAGAGACAGACCAAATACCCGTCGGGGAATACTCAGCATGACGAGTTCCATTTATGATCCACTTGGTTTGGTCGTGCCAGTTGTTCTAACGGCAAAGAAGTTGTTGCAAGATCTTTGTAAAAAGAAAATCGGATGGGATGACCCAATCAGTGATGAAGATGGTGAGAGATGGGAGAAGTGGAAGAGTCAATTACCCAGTCTCTCTCGGATCTCGCTCGGAAGATGCATTAAGCCGTTGTACTTTGGAGACTTGAAATTTGCCGAGTTGCACAACTTCGCAGACGCGTCGCAGATAGCATATGGTGCGGTCTCGTATCTCAGAATGGTGGATGTTGAAGATAGAATCCATTGCACATTTCTCATTGGAAAATCTCGCCTAGCACACCTGAAACCTATGACTGTACCGAGATTGGAACTTTCGGCGGCAGTCTTAGCTGTTCAATTGGACAAGTCTGTTCGAGAGGAATTAGACGTTCTGATTACACAATCAATATATTGGTCGGACTCTACCTGCGTGTTGCAGTACATCAGAAATCAGTCGAAGAGATTTCACACGTTTGTTGCAAACAGGCTGTCGGTTATTCATGAGAACTCAGCCCCCCACCAGTGGAGACACATAGGTTCTGAGCTAAACCCGGCTGATGAGGTTAGTAGAGGTCTCACAGTAGAAGAGATGTGTGCAAACAGCAGGTGGCTAAATGGTCCTCAGTTTCTAACCAAGAAAGATGAATTTTGGCCTCGTGATCCTACACTTCAGGAACCGGAGTTATCCGATGATGATCCAGAGATCAAACGTGCTCAGTCTAACAGCCAATCATCGTCTAGCCATCAAAGTGAAGACGTCATCTCAAGTTTGATCGAGCGCCATTCATCATGGGAAAAATTGAAGAGGGCAGTGGCCTGGTTACACAGATTTAGAACGTGGTTCATTGAGCGATACAGTCGAATTCCAATCAGTTCCAAGGCTAAGAGTAGTGAAAATAGAAGAATCCTGTCGGTAGACGAAATGAAAGAAGCTGAAAGAGAGATTATCAAGCACACACAGAGAATTTCATTTCCCGAAGTCATCCAGGCCTTGCAAAGGATTGGTTACTTACAGCACTCGCGTCAGGTAACTTCCGAGCTGAAGAACCTGAAGATAACTAGCCATATACGCAAACTTAATCCGTTGTTGGACGAGATGGGAATTCTAAGAGTTGGACGTCGACTGGAAAACGCTCTAATCGACTACGATGCAAAGCATCCAATCATTCTGCCTTACCGAGATCACGTTACAGATTTAATCATCTCGCAGCATCACCAGAAAACCGGTCATCTAGGTCAAGAGTACGTTTTGTCTAGCCTGCGTCACCAGTATTGGGTAATCAAGGGACGATCAGCTGTGCGTCGTGTGATCAGTGGTTGTTTTCTGTGCAAGAAACTTGGTGCCGTGCGTGGGGAACAGCTGATGGGTGATCTTCCAAAGGAAAGACTGACGTTCGAAGAACCGCCGTTTACTCATGTGGGGGTAGATTATTTTGGTCCTCTTTATGTGCGTCAAGGTCGCTCAAGCGTGAAACGTTATGGTTGCCTATTCACCTGCCTTGCTGTTAGAGCAGTCCACATAGAGGTTGTTCATTCCCTGGAGACCGATGGCTTTGTGAACGCCTTGCGAAGATTTGTCAGTCTGAGAGGACGTCCAACTACTATCTTCAGTGATAATGGTACAAACTTTCGTGCAGGGGAGAAAGAGCTCCGTGAGTCGTTAAGCAAATGGAACCAAACAACGATTCATGACTTTCTTCGTCAGAAAAACATAATCTGGAAATTTAATCCCCCCGGAGCATCTCACATGGGTGGAGCGTGGGAGAGAATAATTAGATCAATTCGCAAAATTCTAAAAGCTTTGCTGGGACAACAACTTGTCACTGATGAAATGCTGCAAACCCTCATGGCCGAAGTTGCAGGTATTTTGAACAGTCGACCTTTGACAAAAGTGAGCAGCGACCCTAAGGACCTAGAACCTCTCACACCGAATCATTTGCTGTTATTGAGATCGAATCCAAGTTTGCCCGTTGGGTCCTTTGGCAGGGAAGATTGTTACAGCAAGCGCCGTTGGCGACAGGTGCAGTACATCTCAGACGTATTCTGGAAGCGCTGGCTAACGGAGTATTTGCCAACCCTACAAGAAAGAGCAAAGTGGATGAAGCCTCGTCGTAGCTTGGAGATCGGAGATCTAGTATTGATTGCAGATGAAAATGTCCATCGTGGAAAATAGCCTTTAGGCAAAGTTGTTGATGTCTTTCGCGGAAAAGACGGATATGTCAGATCAGCAAAGGTTCAGACGAGTTTAACGGTTCTTACAAGGCCAGTAACGAAATTATGCTTCTTAGAAGGACAGAGAGCAGCACATTGAATTCGCAAAACGAACCCCTTTTTTTTTTCAGAAGCTGTGAAAGAAATTTATTTCAACCCTACTAACAGATCTATTCAAGGATCAAGGACTTACACTCGTGCCTAAGGAGTGACTCTATTAATGAACTGTATAGAGACTTGGGTAGTTCATTGGGGCGGGCATGTAGCCACGAGAGACTACGAGTTTCTTCCTGTTCTGTGTTTTCTCATGTTTTGCGTTGCGTAAAGTTAGTTTAATTTTGTACCTTTGTTATCACGCTTGGAGTAGTCTTTTGTTAGCCATTTTTCATTTGCATAATCTTTCTGTAATTTTGGTCTCGGCGTTACGTTATGTAATCGCTATTATCAATTTTTGTACGTTCATTAGGTTTATTGTTTTCAGTCCAGTTTAGTATAAAGTTTTATTTTTGGTCTATGTAAATCAGTCGCCTAGTTGTATCCGGAGGTGCCGTACAGATCTTGTAAGTATAGTTTTTCCCGTATTTTTTGCTCGTTTCTTAGTCATTTGTTGTACTTTAAGTTATTTTTTGCAAGGTTTTCGGTCCGCGTTTCATTAATTCTGTATTTTCCTTTTTTTTTTGCTGTAATTGTTTTAGTGAATCGAGAAGTAAAAAGGTCGAATTCAAAACTGTACGAGAGTGTTCTCTACAGCCGATGTTACAGCAGGAACCTGGATCTTCTACACTGACAAAGACTACAATAAAGCAAAAGAGCGCAAGGATGCACCACAGAGTTACAAGAAAGTGAGCCATGTCCAGCCCTGGCCATGAAATCAGAGTTTCTTCACTTCTTACTTAGTTCCACACTTCTCAGAGGTGTGGACGTGTGGAATAGTCTGACAAAGTAAGGATATTGTCGCACTTCTTCCCTAGGTACGAACCCTTAATGTAATTCTTTACTTAGATCTACACTTCTCAGAGGTGTGGAAGTGTGGAAAAGTCTGACAAACTAAGGATACTGTCATACTTTTTCCCTGGTCACGAAACCTCTGTCATTCGTTACTTAGTTCTACACTTCTCAGAGGTGTGGAAGTGTGGAATTGAGGCCAAGAAACCTCGAAAAAGAATTCACCTTTGGGTGACTCTCTAAAGATGAAGAGGAGGGTGG
Source organism: Porites divaricata (assembly GCA_038088405.1). Taxonomy (NCBI): domain Eukaryota; kingdom Metazoa; phylum Cnidaria; class Anthozoa; order Scleractinia; family Poritidae; genus Porites; species Porites divaricata. Next base: position 16,278,270 of record JBBMOI010000006.1, on the reverse strand, counting down.
ACCATGCAAATATTTTAGTATTGTCACGTGCCGTAGAGATAACATAAATATTGCCGACCCTATAACACGCACCTACACAGTGATCCCCCTTTTCCACAGAGCGATCTGTAGGTAGCTACTCTAGGCCGATAAGTCACAATTATTACTTTATACAGTATACTGTATATTTTTGGACCAATTTAGGTCATGAACCTGATGAAGGAATAGAGCAATAACAATTGATTTGAGCATTTATAAACTTTATCATGTTGATCTTAAAGCGAGGAAGATCATAGAATGCACATACTCTGCATTCTTTACAGCCTATTTTTAGCGTTGTCACGATCTTAAGAGACCTACTCCACTAACTGAAAGTTGTACCCAATTGAAATCTCCCGGGGTTAAGATTCTTTGTGTATTGTAATTTGCATTATAATGTGGCATTCGCATTTAAATGATATGGGAATTCCTGAAACAAAACGTTTTATTCCCAAAGGGTTTAAATTGGGTACAACATTGAGTTAGCCGAATAGGTGTGTAGGTGTTTAGGAAGTAGAAAAACCCAGAAAAAAAAGGCTCATATATGGCTCATTAAGATGAAAACTTTCAAACATAAAAATCGACAGAAGAGATGACGTTGTTGAGGTTTCCGTTAAAAAATAAATAAATAAATAAACGAAGATAAAGGACTGACGGGGACTTCGTGACAGAGAAAACGTAGGCTTTTTTATGCTCGGGTATTCAAACAGATGGCAGTGAAACAAGGCTAATATCTTCTAGTCACGTAATTGTTGTCTAAATGCAAAAAAAGCATTTAAAAAGATGTAAAACTAGTTGCAGGAATAAAACCAACTAATTCTCCCGCTGCGCTTTATTCTCATTTCATACATATGACGGCGGGGAAAGTGCGACATTATCCTGACTCTGTCAGACTATTTCACATTTCCACACGTCTGAGAAGTGTAGAACTAAGTAAAGAATGACAAGGGGTTCGTGACCAAGGGAAAAGTATGACATTATGGTTAAGTGGAAAATATGGAGTGCGGAGTGCGGGGTGCGGAGTGTGGAAAATGCGGAGTGTGGAAAACGCGGAGGGTGGAAAATAAAAGTTTACAAAACGGAAAGTTGAATAATGATACTTCTCCTTTATTTTTCGATATAAGTTCATTGATCAGACACATACAGCGAATTGGTTTGAACGATGATGCTTTTTTACTTGGACGTTTAGCAAAAAGTTAGAACACGTAAATTTCGCGCAAACACAACAGTGTATACCTACGAAATGGTTATCACAAAGCCATGGGGAATAATTCGAGCAATCCTGATAAAACTGGATACGATATTCAAACCAAGTTTTCACGAATTTTCACAAATCACATCCACAGTACTTCCTACTTTTAAAAGGCAAGCTTTTATCAAAGTATGAAAATAGCTAGCGGGAAGGAAACGTTATTAAATTTGTGAAGGTGTTACCGACATGCTATACCAATTTGTTTGAGTTACCCCATAGAGTGGTTGCGCCCAGCCATGTTTTGCATCGGGTGTGAAGTAAAAAAAAAAAACGATATTGGTAGGGGAAGATTTCAATTTCAGTCGGTTTTGAAAAGCAGTTTCCATTAACTACACACAATTGCTTTTTAAAAAGCAAACATCACGTACGCAGTACTTCACCCCTTCATTAATACCCAAGTGTGAAAATACCTAGCATAAACAGCCAGGAAGGAGTCTATCTTTTTGTCGAGGGTCGAGGGTAACATTTTTTTTCCAATTTTTTCTTTTGGGGAAAGGTAATAATCGATGCAATCAATGTCATTGAGAAGAATTTAAAAAACAAATGACGCGTGAACATACGGGAGTCTTCTGAGTATGCCCAATACAGCTATTTCTCACAAAAATATAGGTGGAAGGTGTGGACAGGCCAAACACGACTTATAAGCTCGTGATAGTGTGATACTTGACCTTATAGTTTTGCTCTAACGAGGATATTTGAAATGATGGGAGGCTTGTTGAATATTTCTCACTTAATTCAAGATCAACCACTACATAGAGAAATATCGTTTTTATACGTCACATCCGATGCAAAACATGGCTGGGCGCAACCACTCTATGGGGTAACTCAAACAAATTGGTATAGCATGTCGGCAACACCTACACAAATTTAATAACGTTTCCTTCCCGCTAGCTATTTTCATACTTTGATAAAAGCTTGCCTTTTAAAAGTAGGAAGTACTGTGGATGTGATTTGCGAAAATTCGTGAAAACTTGGTTTGAATATCGTATCCAATTTTATCAGGATTGCTCGAATTATTCCCCGTGGCTTTGTGATAACCATTTCGTAGGTATACACTGTTGTGTTTGCGCGAAATTTACGTGTTCTAACTTTTTGCTAAACGTCCAAGTAAAAAAGCATCATCGTTCAAACGAATTCGCTGTATGTGTCTGATCAATGAACTTATATCGAAAAATAAAGGAGAAGTATCATTATTCAACTTTCCGTTTTGTAAACTTTTATTTTCCACCCTCCGCATTTTCCACACTCCGCACTCCTCATTTTCCACTTAACCTGACATTATCCTTACTTTGTCGGACTTTTCCACACTTCCACACCTCTTAGAAGTGTAGAACTAAGTAAAGAATAACAGAGGTTTCTTGACCAGGGGAAAAGTGTGACATTATCCTTAGTTTGTCAGACTTTTCCACACTTCAACCTCTGAGAAGTGTAGAACTAAGGATGAAAAAGGAAAGTAGGGATCTTGTGGCCAGCGCTGAAATAGGGTATGGCTTGTGCACTCTAGTCTTGAATTGGGTATGTTTTTTAGAAGAATTAGCTACTCATATCAAACTCTTGTCATACATTGATGAACATTTGATATTCAGTGATCATACATGAAGCACTCGTTCACTGCGTATGCGTAGTTCAAGGCAGCATTGCTAAATTTGAAATGGCGAAGTGAGGTATTGAGGTATATTGACGAGTATTTACCAGTGTTTAAGGCTAAGAACAAAAATAAAATGAGAAAGGATAACCAACTGTGTGAAATTGAAATTCGCGAGGTCGATAACGAGAAGAAAAGGATCAAAATTCACTACAAAGGTTTTCGCGAAGATACAGATGAGTGGCGTGACTATGGTTCTTTATTTGACCTCGAAGGATTTCACGCTGTAGTAAATTTCGAATTGATATTTCGGTCTGGTTTTCCATCCATTCAACAACTTTGCCAGTGATTTTCCTCCTGCCTTGCTCGCACTTCTTTAAGCCGCTTGCAGTACTGAAATCTCCTTTTTGAAGACGTTTAGAATACGGCTGTTAACAACAACATCGCTAACACCAAATTCTTCAAAAATTATTTTCACGACAGCGACTGTGGCGGACTCGTAACCGATTTCTGCGTTTTTATTCTTCTTGCCATAATGTATAAATGAGAAAGCTGAAAGAAATAAAATGTAGACCCCGGAAAGTTAATATTATAGGAAATTATTGACTCAAAACGCAAATCTGATTTTAACCTGACAATATTTTCACGGCTGGACGTATAGTACTTTTATATCAATCCACATCCTAGGCCTCAGTATCTGAGCCAAACCTTCAAACGGAGATAAAGGGCTCAGAGAAGTACGATAATATTGAATAGGCACACTTACTTGTTCATTTCGTGTCGGAATGAAGGAACCGTTGCTTCCCGTACCATCCGCATTGCCAATTGCTTTGCTACCCTTTCACGCTTGGAAAACAGGCAAAAATCACAAGGAGCAGGATGTAGCTGTTTTGAGAGGCCATTTGACGGGCTCAAATCTGCTCTTTGTTAGACGTTTTACATATCAAAACAAAGGAAATTCGTTCCTCTCTTTGATTTTGGCGGTACATTTTCAATTTGCGCTTGCGTAAAAGAGTTATCGCCCAAGATCCCTCGCTCGGTCGTGTTTTGATCACAAACGCCTTGTCAATTTTGATCGAACCGCTCGGGAAAATTGAAAAATGACGAGGGTAAAATTTTACTTTGGAGTCAGAAAATTAGCAAAATGGAAAGCCATGATATCATAGTTAAATATTCCAGTGGTACATGGAGTACTTTTAGCATACAGAATGAGCACGACGATAAAATATCCGAAAATCGCACCCGATTTTAGTGAGGCGCCGAAAGGGGCGTGGTCGCAAAATTCAGTTAAAGACTATTTGTACCCCTTGAGTTTCATATGCTTCATCATTTGGCGAAAAGACCATTTCCCATTTAAAGTTTACGTCAACTACCGTGTACGTGCCGTAACAGCTTGTCACGCGCTCTGGTCACGCGCCGGGCTCGAGGGTTTTTGATCAGGTCTGAAATAGGGTAGGGAAAATCACAGATTTTGGTCTGAAATATTTTCGGCAATGATTGAAATGACGTCCCATTTTAATCACTTTTTTGATCTCTGGCAATGATATAATTTCTACGGAAGCCCTAAAGGGACATCGGTGTTAACGCTTAACTGATCGGAGTTTGTTTTTTTCAAAGATCGGGCCTTGATTTTTGGAAATCGGAGTTTGCCTTTTCGAAAATCGAAGTTTGTTCTGTTAAAAGTCAGAGTTTGTTTTTTGAAAATCCGAGTATTGGCCCCAGTCGCCCTATGTAAGGGAATCCAGGACATTCTTGGATTCTGGATTCCACGCTGTGGATTCCGGATTCCAGCACAGTGGATTCCGGATTCCAAAAAGCGCTGGATTTCAATTTTTTACTGTTTTAATGCTTTTCTTTGCATTTCGTTTTCGTGTTCGAATCTTGCTATATTGAAAGACGTTGTTACAATGCATAACAAGTTTGTTTTCTTTTTCCATTTATAAATTACGGGTTGAATGTATTACAGTGCCGTAAGGGTTTATGGTATAATAAGGAGGGGGGCATTGGGGGACTGTCCACACCGCAACATCGCGAAAACTGAAAATAACAAACACCGCATCACCGCCAAAAAACTTGGCGAAACACCGATATCGCAATTTTAAATTTTGTCCTTCACTTAATCTAATCCAAATCTCTATATAATTAAGGATTGAGGATCTCAGAGCTGGTTAGCGATTAGTAGAGAGTGAGACTGACCTCAAGACTTTATTTTTTACTTACTTAATGCTTAATACTTAATGTTTAATTAACAGAAACAAAAGAACTCTTGCAAATCATTTCTAAATATATTCACGTTTATTCATTTGATTGCTGCATAATAAAGTATAAATGGGAAAAGGTACAGTCATTGCCAGGGAAAATTGAGCTACAATTTGCAAGAAAACGCGGTAACAAATTAAAGTTCGTGTGTAACTCCAAATCAATTTTTCCTATTTATGCCATATCATAAACCAGCGCAGGTTAATCAAGGCTTTTGCTATCCACTAATAAAATATATCGTATATCGTTATATTCGTAGTTTTCCTTGTCCTATCCGAACGCCTGGAACAGACTACGTCGAAACATGTTTGCAAATTCTTTTGGAACATTAAAAAAGTATTTGAAGTAATAGAATAAGTATATTGAACAAAACTTTAACAGCCTCCAATCGCTAATCGCCTCCAAACTGTCATGAAGGAAAGCTTTGTTTCTTAACATGTATTTGGACATTGTTTTTCGTTCTCTTTCCACTTTTTATTGGAATCATTGGCATAGCGCCAAAAACTAAATTCGGTTACCACTCTTTTATAAAACTTTCATTTATAAAGACACATGTACAGTAAGCTGTAGAACACGCGCATTAAATGTCAGTTCCCGAGGGAAACAGTTAGTTTTGTTTTCCCGAGAGTCCTGATGTTTCCCGAGACGAAGTCTAGGGAAACATCAGGACACGAGGGAAAACAAAATTAACTGTTTCCCGAGGGAACTGACATTAAGTGTTTTGTTATATTTCCAGACTTTCACTTCAACAGCAACAACAGAATAACTGGAGCGAACGAGAACAGTCGACACATTATTAATGACAACACAAATTTAATCCTCAAAACCACTGAATGAATTATTTACAACTACTTTCATTACATTATCTGCATCTTTTTCCTCCACTAGCTGCTGTTTCTCTTCTAGGATGACTTTAAAAATCGTTGCTTTTTAGTTTGAGGCTTCTTGTTTGTGTTTTTGTGTTCATTCGCGAAAACGAAAACTGGCAGTGTTTTCCCGCTTTCTGTCACACCACCTTCCACCATGCTTTGATCACGTGCTGTAATGTATCCCAAGCGGGGTACATTTCGTGATGTATCACGATCGGGATACATTTGATTTTAGTCAAGGCCACGTGACCAGGAATCTACCAATGACAGCCCCTGTTCAGTCGATCGAAAGTCTAGGAATATAACAACACTTCTTAACTGAATTGCCTTCACACTTTCTCATATGACACATAAGACACGAATTTTAGCCAAATACAATAAAATACACTTCTCCTAGGACGGGATAAGCATATATACTCAGTAAACGATTGACAATTGTTACGCGGGTAATCTTTTAGAGGACGGGTAGCTTGCAAACTAAACTGAACGCAGGGTTGTCGGAACAGCAACAAGAAGATTTATTCCAAAGATGAACGTAGTTTCCACGAAGTAAAACTCCACAACAGCACGTAACTCGTTAAACTTACACGGCCTCTGCCAACTTGAATAAACACTGCGTCCGTCACACTTGACTAAACACGACTGATCGTCAAACTCTCTTCGCTTGTGGTAAACTAGTTAAAACTCCGCTCGAACTCGTTTACTTATATAGGTTTACAATAATATTCTAGAAGTTTCTAAATAGTCTAATTATAGAAAGATTACAAATATACCGTTTTAGAAACGCTGACACAAGATCCTAAAATAAACAAATTATGAACTCTCGCGAAGCTTCTAGAAAGTCACGTCAGTCACGCAATACAGTTTTTCGTAACATAACCCCCTTTCAGTAGAAATTTCCTAAATTTCTCCTAAACACGAAAAATTGCTAAATGAGGGGCAGTTCAATGTCAATAAACTTATTCGTCCGCTCGACTCAAGTAATCCGCTCCAACGTTCTCTGAGCCTTTAATGGCTTCAACTCTGAATGTATAACTTTGCATTCTTTTACTTCACAGTGCATATGTTCCTCGAAATGATCATCTGCTTTTACCACTGCCACTGCTCCTTCTGTGGTAGCTTCATCTCTTTCAAAATACTCTTGAGGAGATTCGCGTGGTAAACTTTCTCCTTTCCTTTCACTTTAACTCTGTAGTCATTAAGGGCTACTACTGAACTCACTTCAAAAGGACCCTTCCACTGCATCAGCAACTTATTGTGATCAGTTGGTAGTAGTACAAGAACCTTCTCACCTGGCTGAAATTTTCTGGCTCTAGTCTTGCGATCATAATAGTGCTTTCATTTATCTTGAACCTTCTGTAACTGACTGTGGGCTAACTTAAGGGTGTCCTCCAACTTCTCTCGCAGCTCAAAAACGTACTGGTAGCTGTTCTTAACTTCCGGTTCCTCAACTTCTTTTGTCCAAAGCTCCTTAAGAATAGTCATTGGACCTCTAACGGCTCTTCCATACAACAACTCAAATGGTGAAAAACCAGTAGACTCTTTGGGAACCTCACGATAAGCAAACAACAAAGGGTTGATAAAGCGATGCCACTGTCTTGGTTGTTCACTACACAATCTCTTTAACATAAGCTTCATTGTTCCGTTGAACTTCTCGGTTAAACCATTACCCATAGGGTGGTAGGGTGTGGTTGTGATCTGCTTGATACTCAACAATCGTGTTACTTCCTTCATGCAATCAGAGACGAACTGTGTACCAAGGTCACTTAAAATCTCTTCAGGAACTCCCAATCGGCTGAAGATATTTACTAGCGCCTCTGCAACAGTTTCAGTGTCAATAGTCTTTAAAGGAACGGCTTCAGGATAGCGAGTCGCAAAATCAACAAGTGTCAGGATGTACCTATGCCCTTCTTCGCTTGGTGGACTGATAGGTCCGACAAGGTCGATGGCCACTCTCTTAAATGGTTTATCGATCAAAGGTATCTTCTGTAATGGCACTTTCGGAACCGATCCCTTGTTTACGGTCTTCTGACAGACATCACATGATTTGCAGAAACGGGTTACATCACCTTGAATACCTGGCCAATAAAATGCGCTCTGAATCTTGTCAGTCGTCTTCTTAATACCTAAATGACCTCCCATTATAGATCCATGAGCCACTTCCATTATTCGAGGTCTTAACTGCTTAGGAACCATCACTTGCTTTACAGGCTTACCACCATTCACAAAAGGGTGTTTGTAGACGCGGTACAATATCCCACTCTTTACCTCAAAAGAAATCTCAGCTTGACCCTTCACTAGCATATCATCTCGGTCCCAGTACTTCCGCAAACTCTCATCTTCACTCTGCATCTGTTTAAGTTTCTTGCTTATCTACAAAAGAGCTCTCTTGGTAACTTGGTACTTTTAAAGGGCTAACTTCACCGTCTTTCTTAGCTTGACTTCTCGTGGTTACAGCACATGCTTTTTGCCAAGTTGGGTCTGGTTCATCAGCGGGTCTAGCTCCAGGAACTTTACCTATTATGAGGTCGTAAATGGCATCTGGGAGACACTGCGCTTCCACTTGCCCCTTGAGATAAGGTGTATCAACAGTAATTCTTGCAATGAGCACCTTCCTCGCTGTATTGTCAATGAGCAGCATAACATTAAAATCACCAGTAAACTGATCCTCAGACACAAGATTCTTCTTAACCACTATTCCACTACAGCCGGTGTCTCTTAAGACATCCACAGTTTTCTCTCCCACTCTTCCTTTTACAACAGGCATTTTCAACCGATCGCCAGATAGAGGTTCAAGGCAGGCATTGCTTACTATTGGAATCTGCTTACCACTGGCTAACAACAGTTTATCATCCTTGATACAGGCTCTAACTTTTTTCTTCTGTAGGTTTAACCTCGAGTGGGTTAACTAAACAACCGGCACTCACTTGCCCACGCTGCACAGGGAGACCATTTCTATTTTGTCCTCCTGACTTCTGTTTACCTGAGCGGCAGTTTCTAGCTTCATACCCTTGCTTGCCACACATGCAACATTTCTTGATCAGAGATGGGCAGTTAACAGCCCTGTGGCCACGAGCGTTACACTTGAAACACACTACTGTCGTTGAATCATTCTGCTGATTCTTTGTTTCTTCCTTCTGAGGTGGTACCACAGGCTTCCTACTAGCGGGACTGAACAAATGTTTTCCGTGTGCTTCTAAGTACTGATCGGCAACCTTCGCTATCTGGACAAGCGTTTCCGGGGCTCTTTCACGAAGGTGAATAGCCAACTCCTTTGGACAAGAGTCAATAAACTGCTCTTTCACAATTAGATCTTTCAGGCCTTCAAAAGAACGCTCAGTGTTCGACAGCTCCAACCAACGCAACAAGTATCTATCCAGTCTTACTATAAACTGTTCAGGACTCTCGTCAACTTCTGGCTTTGATGCTCTAAATTTACGACGATAGCCATCCTCTGTAAGGTCATATCTCTTCATCAAAGCTAACTTCACTCGATCATAATCTTGGGCGGCTTCCTCGGATAACCGCGAATAAACCTCTAGGGCACGTCCAGACAAAAGAGCACTAAGTTTCGAGGCCTATCCTGTCTTCTCCCATCTAGCTTTAGTTGCGAATCTCTCAAATCGTTGTAGGTAAGCATCCAAGTCGTCCTTACCATCAACAAATGAGGGGAGCTTGGGTGCCTTCGCCCTATCTTCTCTCAATTCGACGCGTTCGGCAACGTTACGGCCTTGTCCCAGACGAGCAAGCTCTAATTCGTGCTCTCTCTTAGCAGCCTCAATAGCCTCTTTCTGCTTCAACAGGTCTGCTTCCATCTCTAATTTTCTCAGCTCACGTTCTTGCCGCCTATTTTCTCTTTCTTCATCTTCTCTTCTACGCCTTTCCTCTTTCTCTTCTTTTTCTTCTTCTAACTGCCGCCGCTTTTCTTCTTTTTCCTCTTCCAATTGTCTACGTTTTTCTTCTTTTTCTTCCTCCCATTGTCTACGTTTTTCCTCTCTCTCTTCTTCTAACTGTCTACGTTCTTCTTCTTCCCTCCGTCTTTCTTCGTCTAACTTTTGCTATTTTTCTTCAAACTCGAGCAGCTTTTCTCCCTCCAATCCGAATTCTTTCCCTATCTGCAAAAGCTTTTCCATTTCCATAGCAGTAGTTCACAGCAAACACACCAGATATACTTCTTTGTAACAGTTCTTCTTACTTCTCAGTGACTCCTTCTTCTTGAACTATCCTTTCCTGGTTACTGTAGTCAGCAAACAGTTGAATTCCTCTCCCAGGACAGGCCCCCAATGTTACGCGGGTAATCTTTTAGAGGACGGGTAGCTTGCAAACTAAACTGAACGCAGGGTTGTCGGAACAGCAACAAGAAGATTTATTCCAAAGATGAACGTAGTTTCCACGAAGTAAAACTCCACAACAGCACGTTACTCGTTAAACTCACCCGGCCTCCGCCAACTTGAATAAACTTACACGGCCTCTGCCAACTTGAATAAACACTGCGTCCGTCACACTTGACTAAACACGACTGATCGTCAAACTCTCTTCGCTTGTGGTAAACTAGTTAAAACTCCGCTCGAACTCGTTTACTTATATAGGTTTACAATAATATTCTAGAAGTTTCTAAATAGTCTAATTATAGAAAGATTACAAAATATACCGTTTTAGAAACGCTGACACAAATAAAATAAACAAATTATGAACTCTCGCGAAGCTTCTAGAAAGTCACGCCAGTCACGCAATACAGTTTTTCGTAACAACAATCAAAAAGAGCACTACAGAAGATTAAATTGGACGCCAAGCTGCCAAAAATGTGGTCCCGGTCAGCGTATGGCGCTTTTTTGGGGTCAAAATTAAGTGATACATTTTACATGGCGAATGAAGAGCGAATGCACAGAAAAATCGACCAAACCGTGGCCACAGCTCAAACCTAACCTACCCTCATCTTCAGTCTGTAATAAGGTTTTGATGAGTTTATAACACTACTGAGGTTTAAATTTCAAAATGCGGACGAGTTTGGGAATTATTTGAGATTTTCAATTTCAACGGTCTGCGGGCCTAAAATTAGCCGCCGAACAAGGGAATATAGCCCAGTGACAGAAGTGAGCTGACTTTCATAAACGAGCGAATATATTGGCAATCTTCCACTTAAATTTCACAAAAGAGATATCTAACAATTTCTAAACGGCACATTTTTTGATTTAGAGAATAAAATATCGACGAACGAGCACAATTTTGAAACGTAATTTGCATAATGCTTTAATATAAATACAACAATTTACCGCTAAAACCAAAATAGAATTTTCTATATGGGGGAATTCTCCAAATAAGCCCAAATCCCGGTTACTACCCAATGAGATATAGTACCTCAACATTATCTGAATGTTAGACTGGTGTTCTTGCGAACGCTTGTAGAATAGATTTATTATTACTTCGGCGGAGCGCGAAGTAAAGGTTTCGCGACGCTCAGGAATGTATCAAAGTTACCATTTTTCGCCAAGATTGGGCATGCAAAGTCTGTAGGTTTTCGGATTTATTCAGCTATTTGACGAAGTGAGAGCCGAATTAGTTCGAGATATCTTGAGATCACTTCGATTTCTTTGATTTATTCCTTAACTTTTTCGAGGAAGTAAGAATTATTATTTTGGCTTCCCCGGGGTTTGAACCGACTCACCTATGTGACCCGTCAGATCAGAGGGGACTCTAAGTTGAGGGATTAGCCGATTGCGCTACTGCGACCCAAGGTAGTTGAGCATACGAAAAATTGTTATGAAATGATGCACTAGTTTCGGGACAAGATTGGGCGTGCAAGTTCGTGACTCTTCGGCTTGTTTCGGCTATTTCACGAAATGAGACCGGACTACTTCGAAATATCTTGAGATCATATTAGAGCATATTACATGGCCGCACAGAGACACGAAATTTCTCTTCGAGTGTTAAAAAACATTTCACGAGTGAGCCCTCCTTTGGAACAGTTTTATGATGAATTTAAAGTTACAAGATCCTGCACAAAGACATTTTGTCTTTGTTGAGTGATTCTAAGTAGTAAAATTGCTTTCATGCGTTGCGTGACTTTCTCGAACGTTCTCTACGTTTTTGGATTATTCATGAATAATTAATTAGGGCATGTTTACATTTCAGCATGAGTCAGCAGATTTGTATCAGTTACTGAAATCATAAAATATGTCGAAAAGCTACTACTATTCGCCTGTTTAGTATTTCCTAGAACCTTATATCAAACGGTATACAAGTTCCAAGCGAGTTCTTTTGACGAATTAAGTTTTTTCCCACGAGCTTAACTGCTGTGTTTAGTCAAGTGTAACGAAGGTCGATTTCCAAGTTCTGTGTTTACAAGTTGGTGGAAGCAAGATATCTGAAGTTCAAGTGAGATTTTGTTATTATTGGCAGAGGCTGTTTAGTTTTACTTAAGTTCAAATAAAGCTTGTGTTGGCGGATGCTGTGTTTTAAGGGACTGACCATTAGAAAAGTTATGGGGGAGGGGAATTTTCGAGCCGCAAGAATTTTTTTCAGGCTCTTGCATGAATATTACTTAGGGTTAATTGGCGTGAAGAATTTTTTTAAATTAAATTTTCCCTTGCGCGAATTTTTTTTTTTGTACTTCGCCCCCCCCCCCCCCATAAGTTTTCTAATGGTCCGTCCCTAAAGCTCTGTAAAGCCTATGTTCCTCAAGCCTCCCCGCAGACGTCCTGTGGGGTTTGTTTTAGTTCGTCACGCATTCATTTCTCCCCACGGACGTCTGCTAAACACAGCTGACATTTACGTTCACCAATCACAGACCGTTTAACGATTTTTGTAAAACGTAACCCGACCCGCTTGTTCAGATTAGCACGATCAGTGAGGCTTTTGATCGGGTGTGCGAGAAGTTTGTAGTATTAAAATACAGAGTTAAACAAGTATCAGAGAGAAGCTATCCTGCAAATTTTATAGAGAAGATCGATGAGTTCATAAATTTGCCGAGGGGATTTGGCAAATCCCTTACATATCGCGGCTTTGCCGCTTATTTGCGACACAGTGCGTGAAACTACTGGACATATTGTTGTTGTTGTTGTTTCGCCCCTGGTAAATCTTATGAAAGATCAAGCTACAAAGCTGGCAAATATTGGTATTCCTGCTGTAACGCTCAGTGATATTAGCGAAGAGAATATGAAGGTTGTCGAGAGAGGGGCTTTCTCTGATGTTTACGAAAGCCCAGAAGCCTGGTTGAAGATCGATCGGTGGAGGAAATGGAGTGACTTATACGGTTAGCATGTGGTCCTTGGTCCGCGACTTTTCCGAGCTGCAGCATGATTAAATATTTCGTCGAGAAATAAAATACGGTGAAAAATGAAAGGTCCAATGATTTATTGATTATAAGCGCTCTTTCTTTCTTTGAAGGAGAGAAATTAAAGTTTGTTGACAGGCAGGTTAATTTGTCGTCCTAGCTTGAAGTTTAGACTTCGGCGGCACTTAGCTTGTGAATAAATAAAACGCAACGGGAAGACGTGCCCTTTTACAGAACAAGTTTTCAGGTAAACCTTTTTCTGCCGTTGGAAGCACATTGCTGTAGACTTCGAATTTTTTGTTTTACCGTCCCTTGAAAAAATATACCCAAATTTCGCGTATTGGTGTTTGGTCCTCGACCCATGACCTTGGTGGAATTACATGTCGCAAAAAAAGGAAACGGCCTTTGTTTTGGAAGAATGCTTTGAAAATCTTCCCTATAAACGTTTACAAGTTCTCTTTTCTTTCTTTTCTTAATACTTCGAATATATACAGAGTTAATAGTAATTGTTTTCGACCGTGCTGAATACGTATACCGCTCCGCGCTCGTGTTCGAGACTGTTGTCTGAAGTCTTTCAAAGAAAAGCAGATTGTTGTACACTATACAGCTGACTACCGCCTTATTGCATCATTTCTGTGATTTTTTCAAAACGTTTGAGTCGTCTCAGGTAGAAGATAGCAGTGCAAATAAATAATTCACTTGAAGAATACAAGGACACATCAACGTCCAGAGCACGTTTGATGAGCCTTGTGATGTCAACTGCGCTTTTTTTAAACACGCGAACTTGGTCCTTTCCTAAATTAGAGCTCCAAAGAAAACAAAAAAATTCGCTTCTTACAACTTTCCTTGGAGTCTCATCCTTGCGTGGGCATGGAATAAATATTCCTCTAAAAAAGCGAGAAAAAATTCTTGGGTGCCGTTTCAGTTGTATCACAGCTCGTTATTGGCTGATCATGACACAATAACTGACCGCTTATTGGCTTATTCAAGCAACAAGAACGTAAATGTCGGCTGTGTTTAGCAGACGTCCGTGGGGAGAAATAATGCGTCGCGAGCAAAAGCAAACCCCACAGGATGTCTGCGGGGAGGCTAATGTTCCTCTGGTACTAAACTTCCTTGTGTTAATTCGACATCCCTGCAGGCTGATAGTCAGTGAATAATTATCCTCAAAACATTCCAACTCGTAACATTGAGTTTTAGCCAATTTTATGCTCAACGTAACTGACTGCTTACCCATGCCTTACATATCTTTAATCAGTACATGAGACAGCTATGCCGTTTTTGAAGCCTGATGTGACTAAGAAAAATAGAGAATTCTTTTTTCACTGTTTGTTTTGTTAGACTTGTTATTCACCTCCAATAACCTCATATTTGACTTAGGTCTAAACGTTTAGACCCAAGTCAAAGTTAGAAGGATTTGTATGGAGTCATCAGAGCATAACTGGGCTACTATCGCAAAGATAATTTGTCCCGAAATGCTAGTTGTTAGCTAGTAGGCCTCTTGGATATGGCTCTTTTCAGAATATCCTGAGAAATCGCACAATTTCACAAATTAACACCTTACTCTTACCATATTTCATTTTTTACTATTCCTCCGCATTTACACTTAATCAGTTCCACTACCACGACGCCGAAGTGTACGCTCCGTAGCGTCTTGTTTTGGGGTTATTTTACCCCAAACAACGACTAATTGACCCAAGGGTCAATATAACACTTGCACGTCACCTTAGTTTTATGCGTCGATTTGAGCTCGTTAAAAGGGAGAAACTAACAAGATTCTTTTCATATGTACCTGTTTTAATGAAATGCATGCAATCTTCTAAAGGAGAGACCGTTGAATGGGTAATTTCTGTTCTTGAGATCTTGTAGATTGTAGCATGGCGTCTGCGAGGGGACCTGAGTCTACGTCTGTTTTTCCGTGACTGCGAAATCAGAATAACATCATGAAATAATCCTCGCTCGAACCTTCGTAAATGAATCAGCTTTGCAGTGCCTTACCTGAGATACAAAGTGGGCCGAGTAGGAAAACATTCTAGGGGTGTCTCGAAAACTAAGACCTAAGACCTCGAAAACTAAGACCATGGAACTAACTCATATGTTTCGGGGGTGTCTCGAATACTAAGACCTAAGACCTCGAAATCTAAGTCCTCGAAAACTGTTACACCGGAATGTTATACGAGTTTTCACTTAAACGGTAACATGAAAAAAACGTAATTTGTATTGCTTGCTTGCTTAATCCAGAGTGAAGTGTTTTATCTAAGATCATTTCCGGGATTATTCGATGCCAAATGAAAAAACAAAGAACAAAACAATTGTAGTTTCAAGCGCTGTCCCGCAATGCTTGCGAGATAAGTAACCCCGTGGATCTTTCGTGGTGTCGTTTGTCGCACATTTTTCAAATACTACCTATTTCCGATTTTACTGTGATTAATTTAACCAGTTAGCGCAGAAATCGTAAGGAACGAATATTCCCCTTTTTCTTTCACAATTTTTTATGTTAAATTTTTACTCTGGCTCAGGCGCCGAACATGTAACGCTTTTAGGGTCTTTTAGCCTTTTTGCAGGATAAAATTCTTTCGACGCGACAACTTGGCTGGGAAATGTAACAATGCGTCGGCAGGGGTAAAACGCCCCCGGGGGGGTACTCCCAAATATGGGCTATATAGGTACGTGCCGGGGAATAGGGTATGGTTTTTGAGGTTCTCGGTCCTTAAATAGGGTATCTTGTTTGACCCTTTTGTTTCTGTGTCCCTGGTGTGGTCCTTAGATAGGGTACGTAGCTTAATTGTATTATCTAATACTGGAGTGAAAACGCCCGCGGGTTATGATTGCATATTATTAAACTAGGCTTATTCTAGTATTTTATGCTTGATGCTATACATCCAATGTTACAGAGAATTAAGAAATAAAGTTTTCCTTTTCATGCTATTAATAGTTTTGTTTTTCCCTTAAATAGGGTGTCATTTTTCGGCTTTGGGCCTTAAAAAGGGTATCAGTATTTGCTTTCTTAGTCCTTAAATAGGGTTAGGGTTCACGAACCTTCGCGGCACACCCCTATCCAAAATTCGCGGGAGTACCCTCTCGGGTAAAACGCCAAGCGCAAAATATAGTATTAGACCGTATTCCTAAGATTTAAAAGCACAACTACATGAACTTAAACGTTTAGGGTATTTAAATAGTACTCTGGATGGCAGTTTTGAAAATCATAACACTTGGCAGACGGACTAGAAAATTATAAGACTACTCTACATGCGGGGTTTTACCCCTTGCCGAAAAATATGTGTTAGTTCTATTATCTTAGTTTTCGAGGTCTTAGTTTTCGAGACACCTAACATTCTAGCGCAATTTGGATCCTTTGCAGCACGTAGTGTATTTGCTGAGCGGCGACGGTATCATGACTTTTTAAAATTAGTTACTCACCTCCGACTGCGTGACCAAGCAATTATCGATAGTCTCCTACGAAAAATAAGTGCACGGGAAACCAAAGCTTTCGGGATACAGTAGATTTATTTTCCTGTATATGACCAGTCGTCCTTTTGTCCTATTTTAAAGGTGGTTAACTAAGATGGATAGCAAACATACTGTCCCACTTTTAAAAATGGTACAGTAACTGAATGTTCTGTTCTTCTGATTTTACCCCCAACCCCGGAGTGTTCAGAAGATATATTTGCACTACGCATGAAAGGCAAATGAATTAAATTTTAAGGTTCAAGGCGGTTTTAAGGCATGGGCTACCAATGGATTAGTCAGACTTGTCATAAGGTGGATTGCACAGAAAATTGCAGGCGTGATATCTCTGCTATTTTATGTTCATTGAGTGATTTTCCAGTAAACATTTTGACTTTTTTACCCCAAAAGTTTTTTCCGTTCGATTCTTACAGATCCAAACTTTAATAGTTACATTTCTATAATTTGTTGTTAAATGCAATTCTTCAAACAACTAAGTATTTAATTTTACATAAAAGCTACATGAAATTGTACTGTTTAGCCGTAAATCATTAAAAAGAGAAAGCATCATGCTTTCTCTTTTCAAGCCTAGTAGGACTTAAGCAATGGCATTGCTTAAGTCCTACTAGTTGTTCTCCATGTCTGCTAAGGAGGAAACAGTTTGCTCTTTTCAAGAAATTGTTCTTGCCTATTGCGGTTTCAAACCAAGGATAGCGGCAATTCTGTCGTGGTCGTATACCGCTACTTCAGTGCAAGCGAGGCATAGGCGCACAAGTCAGCGCTTGCGTTTAGTCAGGTGCCAGGCGTTGTGCGTCACGAGATTCCACCAATCAGAATGCGTCATTTGTAGAGTGATTTTCGCGCTTGGAAAGAGCTGTTTTGAGAGGCATATGTGGTGAAATTTTCGCTCTATTCCAAGTTTGTGTATGAAATTTCGACACTATACCGCCTTGAAAAGTTGTTGGAACACTTTATCTTGCTAGCAGTTGCGTTAGTTTTAAATATTTTGCTTTCTTGAGCGTTTGTGACAAGTTTGAATTGCTCGGTCATGTGCAAGCCGTCATAATGATTTCAGTGTTATTTTCGCCGCTCTTCTTGGATTCATTGCTGGTTACTGGTAGCTGTTTTATCTGATTATTTCGGTGAACATGTTACTTCAACCTTTTCTGTAAATTTTGGGGTCTACCCGGGTCTACCCCTGTTAGTTTCCCCGTTATGAGGCGTTGAAACTGCCTTGGAATGAAGACATTCTCTCAGCCAAACAGCACAACTCCCGGGAAAACGGGCTGAGAAAGTGCCGAAGCGAAAGCCGACATGAAGCAAGTAACGCAAAATCCAGGAAGAGTTTGTTTCATTTTAAACCAGAAAAGGTAAATAAGTTTGAATATTGTGATAACCTTTGGAAACAAAACATTTTTCAAAACCCAGTGCGGAAACTGAAAGCGTGTCTTTAAAATAATTTGTATGCAGTGTGTACTATGTGTATGCAAATCTTCATGTAAACTAACGCGAAAGATTAAATCTCTGCCAAAACACAAGACCATTATCGAAGATCTAGACAACTTCATACAGGATTTTGAAACTGTAAGGTTAGGTTTATAACAAAATCGATACACTGCGCTCACTTTTATGAAAGTAAAGGCAAGACTGTGGTTTATTTCTGCGGCCGTAGCTTCGGTGAAATTCCCATTGTGCTGTAGTTGTTCGGGCGCTACTTCTGGTCTGTTTTTTCCTTGCCTATAGAAGATATTTGCTCATAACAATTACCAACAGTTACTGTTTGCAAAATAATTTAAAATTGTCGATGAAAATAAAATTGTTATGAGAGACGATGCAAGATTTCTCACCTTGCTCTTTGTTCGCGCTCCCCCTCCTTGTCCGGTTAATAAAGTCCATCAAACGTTACTTTCAAATGGACGAACATTTTATTTAAGCAAATCCAGGTATGAGCTACAGATCTCTTTCACTCTTTTGAGATAGAAATATACATATAAGCAAAGCACTAAACAGTACCTAAAATCTTCTGAGAAGCAGGAAATCGCCGCCTAAAATCGGCTAAAATCGCACCTTCGATCGTCTCCGAATCGCGATAAACTTATGGAAATCACCATATGAAGCCAATAGCAAGCATCTAAGGCCAGTATGAGATCTTGAAAATTCTCCAAATCGCTCTCCTCAATGTTTTTCAGAAAAGGAAGCAGTATTTTGATCCCGGGTTTTGATCCATCATCTCTCTCACGAGATGCGAACTCGACCGCGTCAAGATTGAAATGAGGCACATAAACAGTTTTACCCATGAACCTCTGTGGGTCGTGTATGGTGGCCGAGCATTCTCACAAAAAAGATGGTCAGATTTGTGATGCGATTTCGAAAAAGAAGAGGAAAAAAATAATTTTTCTTCAAAAATAAGAGAAAATATTTTTAAACCTTAAATAACATTTTTAAAAAAGTTAGCCAAGAAAATAAAAACAAAACAAAATAAACGCACTTGAAAAAACAAAACAAAAAAATTAAAAAAAAAAATTATAAAACAAAAAAAGAGGAAAAACAAAAAAAATTACGAAAAAAATCAGAAAACAAAAAAAAAAAAAGAAAAACAAGACAAAAATAATAAAAATAGAAAAAAAAAAAAAAATGCAAAAGATGAAAAACAAAACAAAAAAAGTAAACCCAGCGCAGCATTTCTTGTAGACAAAACATTAATAACACTGCTAAATGGAATCACCCGACAAACAAAAGCCCACTTTAAGGCAAAGATCACCTAAGAATTCAGGCAAAATAGCGTAACGCTTGTTGGTTCTAAAACCTGTCAGGCTGACCTGTGCTTCTAGTTGACACAACATTAATTCATTCCCTGTTTGCATACGAAGACATATTGTTGAATGGATTAGTCCAAATAACTGAATAAACTACAATAGATAATCCTCAATGTCGCTTTAACAATACGAGGAAGGTTTTTTTGCAGTGATTAAAAGGCTGTTTGGCTTATTCGCTTTTCACTGAACGAAATCCCATCGTCAGGCTGCAATAGGTCCAATAGCTCTTGCACACTCCTGTTGATCGCATCTTCTCCATATCAAGTGTAACATCGGGAACAAATATGTACAATTCGTCCAAATATACAACAATGATCCACGCTCAATTATTTCAATGTCCTTTTAACAATTCTAAGTCCACTTCTTGCGGATGATATTATCAGTGTTCTTAATAGAATATTTCCATTTAAACAAAACCCATCTCTATAATTGATGTGTCAGAAAAAAATTCGCCTTACTAGTACCCTCTAGAATATTCCAAACATATGCGTAAAAGGCACTTGAAACAAAAGTAATACTAAGTAGGGGAGGTAAGGGTAAAGTGTTTAATCTGCCTTTAATGAATAAATTGATGAAAATCGAGTGAGTGAGTGAGTGAGTGATCGAGTGCCATTCGAGTGCCTCCAAAAGTCCATGGTATGACTACGTCATCCATGAGCTAAAAATGGTATCTTAAGGCTGCATTCATTATGTATGCTACAGGAGTGGGGGGCAGAGGATTTTATTTTCAGCGGCTCGTTTTTTTATATCCCCCCCCCCCAAGGTCCCTACAAATTTTCATAATCCCCCCCCAAGCAGTCAGCCGAAAAATGAATACCCCCCCTCCTCCCTCACAAGAAATATCAAAATAAATATCTGTATAATAGTACACTATATATGTTTGAAATTTCAAGAGACATGTTTAATAAGAAGATCGAGAGAGCTTTGACTGTTTATGTCATCATGCCAGCCAGTCTAAGTAGCGCGAGTTAGGTATAGATAGCCTGCCAGCTCGTGTTCGAGTACTACCAGGAGTATTGACAGGAACCTCCATTTCACTGTCACTCTCGTCGACAAAAGCAACAACCTCATCATCATCATCACTCTCACTATCACACTCATCCACGGATTCATCTCCGCTGTTGCCATCCTCTTCACCCTCGTTTTCCGGCCGTTCAGCATCATTCCTCTCAAGTGCGACATGTGCACTGGAGGATGATGAAGCGGAGGATATTGATGATGATTACAATAATGATGATGACAATGATGATGATGACAATAATGATGATCGTTTCCCAAAAATTCCGTTCCACATTTTCGAAGCCTTAAAATAATACTAAGTACTGGGAAAAACTTTCTATAACTATATTTCTTGGTAGTTTTATGCAGGAAGAAGCTAAAAAGCACATTCTCAGAACTTTTGCTAGAATTGCAATTAAATCTGGACGTTTTTCCGCAAAAGCGTTCCTCGTAAGAGGAACGGCCATGGAAAGGAACGCCTGATCCTATATAACTGCATGAAGAGATGGTTAAGCCAGTGTGATCTTGTTTCATGATAACTACTTGAGTTTGTCTCCGGCATATCCGTTATATCCGTTAAATTTATGCAATCGTGTAGATCAGATCAATTTAAGGGGGCAATTGAACACAGACTCAAAGTGGAAAGATCCCATACTAAATGAAAACAGCCAAAGAAATATTAATTTGAACAAGCTCCAAATACTGTTCCCCGCTGTTTCCCTTGTATCCGCCACACTATAGGAATAGTTAGATATTCCGTCAGATCTTAGTAGTAAAAAGATCTTAAGTACAATGGGGATAGCGGACACAACGGGGACACAACTTACAGCGCATCAGATCTGCTTCAAGGAATACATAAAATATCTAAAGTATAATGGGGATAGCGGACACAACGGGGACAGAACTTACAGTATAACATATACTACTACTACTACTACTACTACTAATAATAATAATATATTATTATTATTATTATTATTATTATTAGTAGTAGTAGTAGTATATGTTATATTGTAAGTTCTGTCCCCGTTGTGTCCGCTATCCCCATTATACTTTAGATATTTTATGTATTCCTTGAAGCAGATCTGATATGCTGTAAGTTGTCTCCCCGTTGTATCCGCTATCACCATTATTATCGAGTTCTTTTAGACTCGGAGATCTCATTGAAAATCCACATATTTTATTTAGTGTGACGCATACATCGGATAATACGGGAAAGACCTCTTATAGTTCAGTCACAAGAAAGGCTTCTGTTGTCTTATGTGACATCCCAGTTATAATGCGTTTTTATCGCATTATTTGAGAACTCCTAAATTGCAGAATGTAAATAGTGTGACGGATATGACGGATACACCGGGGATATCTATGTGCTGCACAAAATAATAATCCTGCAAAAAGTATGCATAAGGTTTTCGCGGATTCTGAGATTGTTTGTTCGCCACATAAGTATTCAGACTTCGTGTAAAAATTACACTTTTGTTCTAACGTGAATACCTCATTATCCACTATTTGCGAATTGTCAACAAAACTTCATGAAAAGAATGTGATTACAGCGATCGATTACGTAATTATAAGTTTTCAGACTTTATTTAAAAATTACACTCTTTGCTAACGTGAATACCTCATTATCCACTATTTGTGAATTGTCAACAAAACTTCATGGGAAAGAATGTGATTAGAGCTATCGATTACGTAATTATTGTACCTTTTACGTGCAATTCTTGCACCGTAGCGGCTTTTTTGCTGGAATTAATCAAACACAAAAGACGCACAGAAGAACTACAAAAATCTGGCTTCCAAGCTGTAAAAGTAGACGGAAAAGCTACTTCGTTCTCATTTCTCTCGGTGACAGTAATGGCCACAGCACCAGCACGGCAACTGAATAATAAGGTATGTACTAGACTTGATATTTTTTCGTCGTAACTTTAAGATTCGTTAAAGAAGACAAGATGCTCTTAGTTCTTTTAGAGAACGAATTCATGAAGTTCATCGTAAATAAACAACTCTATAGCTGAGGCGTTTCGAACCTGAAAACCTATAATACAGTGTTGCTTGCAAATGCAAATGCAAAACCTGGAGACAATTTTCCTACAAGTTTACTTCGTCAATGTAGCTCAAACTATACTGATTTTTTTCTTGCACAAATTTTAGGGAATCCGAAGCGCCCCTCTAAGCAAGGTCTTGACAGCTTTCCAAGGAACTTGTTCGCTCTTATCAGCTAAATTATCGTACAGCAGACATGAAGGAATACCTTGTGACGATCTGTGCTTAAACATTTGCCAAAAGCGAGATGAATGTGATGAAAAGATTAAAAAAATGAAAGGAGTGGCATTTTTTTTCTCCTCTGTCGCCGCCCTAGAGAGACGAAGTAAGGGGAAAAAAAAGAACAACGAAGAACAAGAGGATGAACAGAACGATGAAGTTCAAGAAAAGTACTGGCCAGCAATTACTTACTGGATTGCCGTTCAGTCCCCAACGGCACGCGCGTATCTACCGTACCTTTGCATTCGGCTCTCTTACAAACAAGCATGGAGGTGACAGCCAAAGCCCTACCAGTCTGCAAAAGAGGATGTGAAGAGGAATCCTGCTCACCATTATGCACCACGCTAAAAGATCACAACAACTGCTTTATACAAAGCAAAGTCGACAAATCTTTTTCCCATAGTCTTCAACTGCTACAAGAGCAACTGATAGAAGAGCCTATGGAGAACCTTCATGCAAGTGAGCGTGTGGTCAGATTACAGGTTGTTGCTGGCTCATTCACCGCAAAGCTTCGAGACAGATTGATACCCTCTCTCGTCAGTTCCGGTCTGCAATTTGATGTATTTGGCATCGAGGCATGTGAATTGCCTTCAAACATCCCAAAAGCCACGAAAGTTCTCGTGTCGCCTATTGTGGTGGCGATAAACGACATCGAACGAGCCATGGAGAAATTGGGCTACGCTCTGTACTGTGGAGAAGTTTTCAAAAAGGTAATGTCATCCAAATACACATATCAGCATTGCTGCTCGGTTAAAAAATTTCTTTCCCTGCTGGGAAGCAACGATAAGTTTAAGGATACTATCATCAAGCATCTGAACAAACTTGTGGAGATACTTGGCGATCGAGAATGTGAGTTTGTAAGGCAGCTTCGCATCCAGTACGACTTGATCGAAGTAAAAGGAGGATGGTGCTTTTCAATAAGCCAGAGAAAGTTCGTTTTTGAGCCCGTGAAAGACGCGGACTTTGGCAAAGAATCTCCCAGGGCGTACGTCGACTACGAACACACTAAAAAGCCAGATCCTGGGTACTTCAAACAAATTTTAGAGAACAGCCTCAACGAGCTGGAAATGGCGCACTTCTGCGAATACTACATTCGACTGCTCAACTGCCGCATCAAACAACACAAGGAAAAAGTAATGTGTCTGGTAGGAGAGCCGAACAGTGGAAAAACGAGCCTTTTTACGCCCATCTCGCGCCTGATCCCAGCCAGATACATTGCGATAATCACTAAGCAAAAGGCGTTCAACAAGAGCCTAGTCGACGAAAACACGCAAATTATCTTCCTGGACGAGGCACACGCAAACCTGATGGAGCCAGACGACTGGAAAATATTAACGCAGGGAGGGCTGACTGCCCACGACCGCAAGTATAAGACGTCAAGCCTGAAAGTAGTAAAATGCCCCATGTTCATCACTTGTCAGACTGACATGGATTTCGGCGAGCACCACAACAACGCCATGGAAGCCCGCTTGAGAAAGTTCTTTTTTAAAAGCCTTACCGCGCCGCGTGTGGCAGGAGTTCAAGAATTCCTACGAGACAACGCAATGGATTGCATTATCTGGGCTTGCAGTCTCGCAAGAACGCCGGACGATGAACTACCCCCTCCCATCCCAAGGACCAGTTTCCTTCCAGAGGACATTGAAGAAGAGAAAGAACGAATTAGGACCATTCAACTGGACGAAAGTGAAAGCGAGCAAGAAGGGAGCGATAAAGCGGAGGTGAACACGACTACAGAATTCAGTGATCAGGAAAGAGAGAGAGTGAAGACGCGGATGCTGATTCGACCTACCTGGGGCAATGGGAGAAGAGTCTAAAGAATATCGAGCTTCAGTGAGAGCAAGAGCCATTTCATAGCCTCAAACAAAGGCAACTAAATCTACTCGCGGCTGGGGTAAAACGCGCAGTGGAGGACATTGACAACCAAGAGGAACGTGCACGAAAACGTGTTCTAGAAGAAACACGTCAACGGTGGATCTCGCTCGGTATGATGAGGGAAGAGGACGCCCCTTTGCTCCAGTCAGTGAGCGGCCCCTACCATCCAAACATCGAGAGTTCAAGGGAAGAATGCTTTGCAAAGAAAAAAGAAGAAGAAGAACGGATGCTAGAGAAGAAAGCACGAGAATACTACAACAATGATTGGATTATGGCGAAAGAGATGGAACTTCGAGACCACCAGTCCAAAGAAGACGCAGCGACAGACGAAGATACGAAGCTTGCCCTCTTGTACATGATGGAAGTGACCGCCGCTGAGGCTCTGAAGTTAAAGTTTCAAGAGAAAGAAGTTCCGGGCCTGGCCAAATTAGTACTTTTGCAGCGGAGAAAGAAAGCCGTAGAAATGCAGTGCGACTCAAGCGGACAGAATCACTAGCATCCAGTGCCCCCTTCCCTATCCACGTGAGATCGAAGACGACGACGACGAGCAGCTATTCATAACGCCGTCTACAACACCCAGAGCCCACAGCCTCTCATCCGCTCCGAAACGCACCTATCATAAACGCCGAAGTCAGCCCCTAACAAGTACTCCAATGCCCAAGAGAGGAAGGAGAACTCAATTTTTTCCCCCCAGCCAACAGTAAAAATTCAGAAAATCATTCAAATCAATCAGTCGTGTTCAGAAATCGAGGAATAAAGTTAGCAGTTCTGTGACTTATCTGTGTGACAATAATTGATGTTTGAAAACACGCCTCCCCTATGTCTTGCCTAATATTAAGCTTGCACTAAAGTTTCGAGTTATATGAACTAACTAGAGTTCAGTGTTCTGATGCGCCCCTCGCAAAATTTTGTATCGCTCACAATGTAAAGTTCTAGGATGACTTAGAAAGTGATCCGAATCTTCGCGCTACACGGCTCAGCAGGGAGTTGGCTGTCCTTCCCTCTTGAAAACGAAATTCGGGATCCCTGAGAATCGCTTTCCATTGACCGTAGCCGTGTCGCTCGATGCCTGCTTTTAGATAATTGTCTTCTTCAGCGGTGACCATCAGACTCTTTTTTCTCGACGGGAAACCTGTCGCTATAAACGCATTTTCCCGCTTTAGTCTCGGGACACCTGAAAGACGCTCAGGTGGTGTTTCTGCGATCGTTTCTCCCTCGTCGTTAGAGGAGGTATCAGTTTTGCTACCATTTTGATCTTCAGAAGACGCAGAATTGCCTGAAAGCCTCGAGCGCACGTCTGTTTCTAGCTGTGATCCCTTTTCCCCGTGTAATCGTTCCAAATATCCATGTGCATTGCTCGCCACCTCGCGCGATCGCTTCTTCTGATAGTGAACCCTTGCAACAACAGAGCTATGTTTCTGGTCCTCGGAGATCGTGCTCTGCGTGCTGCTGCTCAGCTGCCTGGAACTCGCGGTCTCCACAATCTGTCGATAGCGAGGGGGGGGGGGGGGGGGGGGTGAACGTATTTGCCCGTTGCATCGAAGAGCAGTTTGCTCATTAGCTCTCCCAGCTTGTTGTGATGCCCTCCATTCTTGTCACCAACACAAAGTCACAGGTCGGTCTGAATAGGGGGCGAATGTGGTTGATGTAGCCGTCCAACACTTGCATGCTCGTCTCGGTCAGATAAAGAGAATCGAAGCCAAATTTCCCAGCCGTTTTGAACATTTTCTGGTCTATAAATCCACCGTTAGTCTTGGCATTGTTCACCATTTCCACCGTTAAGTACTGATATGTCATGGGGCGCGAACCCTTGACCTTGATAAATAAATAGACGGCCAAACATTTGGTAGCAAAAGATAAATCTATGGGCAAAACAGCACCCGGTTTCTCCTTGCATGATTTCAGTACGCTCTCGTAGCGCGGCAAGTAGCGCCCCACGACTTCCAACAGTTCTTCAAGAGTGGCCCAATGTCCCTTGGCTTCTAAGGCATCGATGTCGAGCTCGCTGGTCCACTGCAACGGCATCATTTTGGAAACGGTTTTGCGCACCTTTTTCAAGTAAATTTCTGTTGAAGCTACAATCTTGGACAAAAAGTGTTAAGAATTTTACACTTTGTTGTACACGGGGGACACACCCAGTGAATGTAGCATCGGGGTGGCCCCTCCCTCCACCCCTCCCTGATCAATGTTGTTACGTCCGGACCAGAAATGTCCGGTGACCCTTCAACATTGGTTTTTTGGGGGGAGGGGGAAGTATCTTGACTACAACGGTCTTTGGAGTGAAGTATTCTAAAATGAAACATAGGAGGTGTATTTTTCTTAACATTTTTGTCCAAGATTGTAGCCCTCTCAACACTGATTCCGATGCTCGTTTCACTTTTCGATAATCCACCAATTCTGCAATGGCATCCAAGTAACCTATGCGTCCCGCGTGTCCCAGATTCCAATCATCCTGTATCGTATCAACAAACTTGAAAAGGAGATTTGGTGAACATAAACTAAAGTCCACAATGTCAAATGTGAGCTCCTCTTCGTCGTCGCAACAAAACTTGAGAAACTTTAAGCACTTGCTTACGATCTGTTGTGCTTGTCGATCACTTTTACAGCCCCCACCACTGCCAGTTAGCCACGACAAAAAGTTCTTGGCAATGTAGTTTGTAGGATTAAAAGAGGCAATTGCCCTGCTATTGCGCGGTATAATCTTCTGATCACTGGCTTCACATTTGTTGGTTTCATCGACATCAAGCGTTTCGATTTGAGCACTGTCTGGCTTCTCGTCGAAGTAATAGTACCAACTGTGTTTGTTCTTAACGTGTTTTCTACAGCCTCTTTGCGTAGTGAATCCATCGTGGTTACAAATTTGTACTGGGCAGTGAAAAAGACCGTCGCAGTCATCCTCTTCTAAGTGAAGTCTCTTTGGTTTAGGCGATGCATTTGCTAACTTTGACCAGTTGACATCCTTGCCTCGTTTGTTCATCTTAGGCATTAGCTTGAAATCGATATCTTTCTAAAGTATGCACGCACTTATACTAGCAAGAGATCGTCCTATTCGCCAATGAGATATTTGAAGTGATATTTGTTAGCCCATCTCTGCCCACACTTTGTCATTCTTGCCCCTTGTCCCATTGTTTTCTTGTCCGTATTTGGTACACAATTAATCAAAAGGAACAAAGACACAAGCCTGAACTTGCGCTGGCCAGCCCGAACGAGATTAAGCATGTAGCGGGCAAGTCTGATACTTTACTTGATTGTTGAAGGATATATCTTTTGATAAATTTGTATAGCGGAGGTGATGGACAGTAGTTTCAGATAGCCTACGTTAAATAGGAACTATTGTTCCCTATTCCGTTTTACACTTTGCGCAAAATGGAACGCTAGTTCCTTTGTCACAAATTCGGAACCTGTTCCCATTTATACGCGGAACAACACTCATCTTGAGGAACAAAAACCACCTCGATTAGGAACAATTCCGTTCCTTTTGGGCATGAATTGGAACAATTTGAACCGAAAGGGAACAAGGCGTTCCCAACAGCACTGGTTATGCCAGTAAATAGGAACAATTTGTTCCTTACTGTGTAGAGCGAGAAATTAGATTGGGAACATTTGTTCCCCAATCACTTCGAAAGGAACATGAAGGGAAATCGGAACTGTTGAAAGAGGACCTTTTGTTCCTGAAAGGGTCAAACAGGAACCAGTTGTTCCTTTTGACTAAAATCAAAAGGAACTTTGTGTTCCAATTTGCTGCTAACGGAACAGATTGTTCCGAAATTTGCCGACCTTTGTTCCTACTGTGCAAATAGAGTTCCTTTATTGTGTGTTCCTAGGTTGTTCCTAAAGCAATTAAAGGAACAAAAAGCAAAAACGCGCGGAACACTACGTTTTTGAAAAAGAGATGTTTCCTCGTGTCACGTCACTTAAAATCAAACTTTGAAAGTTTCTTCATGTAAAAAACGGCCTGACAATACTAAGGACAAAAACGCAATTGAAAACTACGGTGTTTTAACCTGAAATGTTGCTATCATTACCTTTGGGGAATGTATATGAGGATGACAATGATGAGGATAACAATGTTGCTGGTGACAAGGCTGCTGATGATAATGATATTGACAATGATGTTGGTGACTGATGAGATTGACAGTGGTGAGGATAATGACAAAGATGAGTGAAAATGATAATGTTCTACATCTTATGGTCATATCTTTTTCTTTTTTAACCTTAATGGCTTAATTATTTGTTGTCTTGACAAGTGGCAGATATACCAAGGGGTGCACTGGGTGCATGTGGACCCCTTTCAAACTGGTACAGAAAATTCATTGCTGGTTTTCAGCACGGTCACGCCATTAAAAATAGATGAAAATAAAAATCAAAACCATTCAATAGCTGGAAAATGAAAGGAGTAACATAGGGAAAGACCCTCGCCAAGATTCAGGTCAGATGAATATTTCGTATACGAGATATCCGAAGAAATGTTTTACCCAAATTTATAGAGATTTGTATGGAGACGCCATGCTGGTGCTCGCCAACAGAAACATCTGTTACCGAGTTTTGCTACAAAAGCGTGAATTTATTCTTCGAGAAACTCATAAACATTAAAATAATACTTTTTCCAGTACATAAACTGTTTAGATGGCCACTGAAATAAGTAATTTTTTTAACCTACATGACAGCTCTCTTGGCCGTCATGTAAATGCCGCGTCACGCAAAAGCTTAGAAATTCAAGCGTACTCTATCACAAAACCAAGAACCCTTTTGAAGCGAAAATTTGTTTGACAATTAGTTTTCAGCTGCTCTAATGCATCGTGAGAGTAAAATCTCGGTAGGATGGATAGTTTTTTAGTTTGAATTTTAGTGACGTCATGTGAAAACCAACAACTGAACATTTAAGCACATTTGTTGTTCAATTTCATACAACTGTGCACTGTCGAATTACATTGTTTTCTTTTGCATTCATTGATTCAATAAAGTTGCACTGCTTAGACTGAGGTTGCATTAAATGTTTCCATTTTAGATGTTTTACTTTCTATACTGTATCGAAACATTACATCTACAGGCCAGGCACACTGCTTGAAAAACTTGAAAATAGGTACTATAGTCTCTCAGAATAATAGAGGTACCCTTGTTGCTTACAATCCTTGCTTATCATTTCTTTTTTGACTTTTTAAAACTATTACAAAAGCTTGACAGAATCTTACAAAAAATAAGCATCCCCCCAGGAGATATTTAAACAATTTTCATATCCCCCCTCTTTTTGCTCTAAAAATTTCAGATCCCCCCCTAAAATCCTCTGCCCCCCCTGTAGGATACATAATGAATGCAGCCTAAAGATACGACAGACTTTATCAACTTCATAGAGAAAACCAGGGTCGTAGAAAATGCTATTTTAGTCTCTATGGATGTAACTAGCCTACACACAAACATCCCACAGGAGGAAGGAATTACCATTATATGCAAAGCATACGAAACACTCTATCAAAACAAACCTCCAGTACCCAGCCAATACCTCGCAGATATGCTCAGACTAATCCTAAGGGAGAATTCTTTCCAATTTGTTGGAAAAAACTACCTCCAAGTACAAGGTACAGCTATGGGAACAAAAATGGCAGTTGCATTTGCTAACATTTTTATGTCTGCAATAGAGACAGAAATTATTAACAAAAGTGCGCACAAACCACTAGTGTGGAAGAGATTTATCGATGTCATATTCTCATTGTGAATGTAGACAAAGAAGAAATATACTCATTCATCGAACTAGCAAATAACCACTACCCGACCATAAAATTTACTGCTGAAGTTTCAGAAACAGAAACCGCCTTTCTGGATACATGTATTTACAAAGGAGAGAGATTTAGGAAGGAATCAATCCTAGATGTGCGTACACACTTCAAACCGACAGAAACTTTCCAATACACGTACTTCTCTTCATGTCACCCCCCAGGGGTAAAGAAAGGATTCATTGAAGGCGAGGCCTTAAGATTACTCAGAACAAACTCTTCTGAGAAAACGTTCGAAGAGAACATAACTAATTCCAAGCGAAGACTCCGTATGAGGGGTTATAGAGATAAAGTGATAGATAAACACCTATCAGAAGTCAAGCATCACGAAAGAATGTCGGCTTTGCAAAACAAAGCAAAAACGCACAAGAAAATACTACCATTCGTGACAGAATATCGCCCCTCAGTACCGAATCTAAAAAAAATCATCATGCACAAATGGTATCTTATAGAAAATCAACCGTTGCTTAGAGAAATCTTTAAAGACCCTCCCATAATATCTTACAAAAGAGGAAAGTCACTACAAGATATACTCGTAAGAGCTAAACTATGAAGGTAAGGTCAAAGCAACAGCAACTGAGCCAAAGATAGGCATGAATAGCCTGTCAACATGATGAACAACTCAAACTATGAAACTTAAAGGTCAAAGATATACAACAACTTGGCCAAAGTGAGTCGCGTATGGCCTGCCAACATTATGAAACATATTCATTCGCCATGCATGTAAAATGCATGCTTTACTTCATTCGCCATGTAAAATGTATGCGTTACTTCATTCGCCATGTAAAATGTATGCGTTACTTAATGGTTGTGACTAGAATGGATCCCTCAAAATCAGGTTGGACACCTTATGATTATTACACAACGCTATACTCTACTCCACGTTATGCGAATTTAAAAAGTGGGAAAATCAGAGTAAAAGACAATTGTGCAAGGAAAAGAGTTGGATACAGGGTTTAGCACCGAAGAACAGTGATTAGGGTTAAGCGCTGTTTTAAAAACGGTTAGCTTTCAATAATGTAATGATCAACGCCATGTAAAGTACGTTAAAGTTAACCGGTCTTGGCAGTTAGCCCTTGATGGTGTAGTGGGTACGGATGTGGATTATATATCTAATATCATAGGTGACGAATTACTCCTTAATTTTGGCGCGAAATTTCAGCAGTAATTTGTAATTTCACATGTGAAATTACAAAATTGCCATGGCAACCTGCCGTAGGTCTCCGTTTCAAGATGGCGACGAAGTTTTAAAATGTCTTGAATGAAGATGTCAGGGCATAAAAAGACGCTTTAGAAAACCTGAACACACGAAAGAGCACATCAAGAAGGATTCTTAGAGGTATGTTGCCGAAAAATTCTGAAAACTTAAGCCAAATTTCAGCTCTAAATGTTGAAAGAGTGGAGTTCACGATCGATTGATACGATCCAGGATAAACAAGTCAAAAATCCTTGATTGCTAACGTAATTCGTCACCCATGATATTAATAGGTAATCAAATGGTATACTCGTGAAATTAGGGAATAATTTCACTTGCGTTTTGTCCAAATCCTAATAATTTCCCGAGCCTAAAGGCTCGGGAAATTATTAGGATTTGGACAAAACACGCGTGAAATTATTCCCTAATTTCACTCGTCACCATTTGATTACACATACAAATTACACGGGTTCAAGTCCTACGAATACCTACTGTTTTCTTCTGTTTTCTTTCTTTTCTTATTTACTACTTTAAGTTATAAGACTCCTATCATGTATGTTGAGCGAAGATGACAATCTGACTTTGGGGTATCCATTCTAGTCACAACCGTTACTTAATTGGCCATGCAAAATGCATGCGTTACTTCATTCGCCATGTAAAATGCATGTGTTACTTCATTCGCCATGTAAAATTCATGCGTATCTTAATTCGCCATGTAAAATGTATGGGTTATTTTAATTCGCCATGTAAAATGTATCACTTAATTTTGACCCCAAAAAAGCGCCATATCAGCGCGGCCCTAAAGTGACTTAAGTTGTGTGTCACATAATTGTCTAAGAATGATAACATATGGCTCAAAATAAATTTCGGACAGTGGCCGGACCACGTTGATCGACGAAATAAACATATCAAACTCTTGTCATACATCGATGAACATATGATATTCAATGATCATACATGAAGCACCCGTTCACTGCGTATGCGTAGTTCAAGGCAGCATTGCTAAATTTGAAATGGCGGAGTGAGATATTGAGGTATATTGACGAGTATTTACCAGTGTTTAAAGCTAAGAACAAAAATAGAATGAGAAAGGATAACCGTGTGAAATTGAAATTCGCTCGAAGGATTTCACGCTGTAGTAAATTTCGAATTGATATTTCGGTCCGCTTTTCCATCCATTCAACAACTTTGCCAGTGATTTTCCTTCTGCCTTGCTCGGCCGTCTTTAAGCCGTTTGCAGTACTGAAATCTTCTTTTTAAAGACGTTTAGAATACAGCTGTTAACAACAACATCGCTAACACCAGATTCTTCAAAAATTATTTTCACGACAGCGACTGTGGCGGACTCGTAACCGATTTCTGCGTTTTTATTCTTCTTGCCATAATGTATAAATGAGAAAGCTGGAAGAAATAAAATGTAGACCCCGGAAAGTTAATATTATAGGAAATTATTGACTCAAAACGCAAATCTGATTTTAACCTGACAATATTTTCACGGCTGGACGTATAGTACTTTTGTATCAATCCACATCCTAGGCCTCAGTATCTGAGCCAAACCTTCAAACGGAGATAAAGGGCTCAGAGAAGTAAGATAATATTGAATAGGCACACTTACTTGTTCATTTCGTGTCGGAATGAAGGAACCGTTGTTTCCCGTACCATCCGCATTGCCAATTGCTTTGCTACCCTTTCACGCTTGGAAAACTGGCAAAAATCACAAGGAGCAGGATGTAGCTGTTTTGAGAGGCCATTTGACGGGCTCAAATCTGCTCTTTGTTAGACGTTTTACATATCAAAACAAAGGAAATTCGTTCCTCTCTTTGATTTTGGCGGTACATTTTCAATTCGCGCTTGCGTAAAAGACTTATCGTCCAAGATCCCTCGCTCGGTCGTGTTTTGATCACAAACGCCTTGTCAATTTTGATCGAACCGCTCGGGAAAATTGAAAAATGACGAGGGTAAAATTTTACTTTGGAGTCAGAAAATTAGCAAAATGGAAAGCCATGATATCATAGTTAAATATTCCAGTGGTACATTGAGTACTTTTAGTATACAGAATGAGTACGACGATAAAATATCTGAAAATCGCACCCGATTTCAGTGAGGCGCCGAAAGGGGCGTGGTTGCAAAATTCAATTAAAGACTATTTGTACCCCTTGAGTTTCATAAGTTTTATGCTGTCACGTCTCGACGTTTTTGACTGGTCAAAATAAAGAAAAAAAGTTAACTCTGGACAGTCTGCAAGCCCAAAACTATCAGTTACTTGGTCTAGTCGTTGCTGAACACAGTTTTGGCAGTTTGTGAGTATATGTCATTTGCCAAATCAAGGCAAGAGAAAGATTGCAGCTCACAAGCTAAAACCTGGCAAGTAAAAAATATACTGATGAAAGAGTTTGACTGACAGGTCGAATGTGACGTTTTCGTGGTTTCCATGGCAACATGAACGACTGAATACAACCTGTGACTTGCTTGCCACCACGTTCAGTACAGTCCACAGATCGACACAAACGAAAAATCATGCAGCTTTGCCTTTGGCACGTTTAGATCTATCGCAGTCAGCTAAAAATTGGTATGATTTCACAGCACAGTATTGAAGATACCTTTCTCTCTCAGCCTTTTGTTTTTGCTTGTGCTTTCCCATAACGTCTTTTTTGAAAAAAAAAAAAAAAAACGCAGAAAAGAAAAATCCATCAAACAACAAACTACAAACTGGTCTGATGAATGAGGTGGCGAGACTTCACTCGAATGCCGGGGATGAATGAAAAAGGCACCCACCGCGTCCTTGCACGTGATTACTTTAGTGACAGCTGATTGGTACGGTTCTGACAGTTCCTGGCTTATTCTCAAATAAAGATTATCGAAACCATGAAACTGTTTTCAGCGAAACTACTAGGACCAAATTAGGCACTAGGAGACTGTGAATTTTCTTTTTCTTTTTAGGTAAACTGTTGAACGTAGACGTTTATTTTCAACTGCGAACCAGGAGGACCAGGAAGGTTCAAGAAAAGGTTCACCGCAGGTCCTCCTTTTCCAGTCGTATGCCAAGTCCAAAAGCTTGCATAAAATTGCTTTTCATTTTTTAAAGTTCAGCGAAGCAAGTGAACAACAGAGAATCAAACATAGCCAGAGGTTGAAGTTATTCGTAACAATTCAATTTATACCTTAAAAAGGCTGCTCTGTGTTCCCTTGAAAACCCCCCAAATTTTGTGATCCTACCAGCCGCTCATAAGCAAGGGTTCCCTCGCTATTGTAGAATTTTAATCATGTGACCGTGACCTCGACCTTTCATATGGAGCTCGTGAACCATTGTTTTGACACCAGATATGCTGATATTATGTCGTCACATTCAGGTCAATACCCTGGGGAGGCTTTCCATAGATGGTTTTTCTTTCGAGCGAGTAGCTCAATTTAATCTGGAGTGGATCTTTAGTAAGTTGGATTCCGGATTCCAATCTTTAGTAGGATTCCGGATTCTTATTGCTGGATTCCGGATTCCAAAGCCCAGGATTCCGGATTCCAGAAGCAAAAAATTCCTGGATTCCGGAATCCGGATTCCCTTACATGGGGCGACCCCAGATTCTGCTCTGTCTTCTGTTCCTTAGTTAGAACAAAATTAGTGTTGAATCCAGGGGAGGGGCCCCGATGGTCCGCTCCCCCCAAACCCCCCTCCCTTATTTTTAGATCAAACTGAGGCCTGCATGAAGGGCCGAAAAAAACTTTTTTGGAAACCGTCCCCGCTCCCTCCTTATCTCAGAGTCTGGATGACCTTCCACCACCCCTCCCCCTTATCTGAGGTCTTTATTCCAGTTTTCGTTAAGAAATAAGCGACCTGGACGATTTATTTAAGTCTTTAAAACTACGCATACCTGTTAATCTTGACAAGCACTTACCTCTTTCCACGAGTCTTATTTAACACGACTGTCAGCCATCTTGGTTGAAACTTCGTGGTACTTAAGATGAGCAAAGACTGAGGCAAAAGTTAAAAACAAACTCCGACTTTCAAAAAACAAACTCCGATTTTCCAAAAAACAAGCTTCAATTTTTGAAAAACGAACTCCGATTTTCAAAAAACAAACTTCGATTTTCCAAAAACAAACTCCGCTTTTCAAAAAACAAAATCCCATGAATCATTAACATCGATGTCCCTTAAGGGCTTCAGTAAAATTTCTCTGGAATAGAGGCCCTTGAATTTTCGCGTGTAGACTGCCACCGCAGACGTAATTCCGGTCATCGCCTACACGCGTACTAAATCAATTCAGAAAGTATCGACGTCCATAAAATAGGAAGTAGAAAACATTTAGCGAGTAAATCTGTTTCGTTTCGTGTAGAATTAATCGCTTCCTCATTTCTCGATCTAATCGTCAAGCACTGCAAACGAGACTGAATGCCGCTGTAAGCGGCTTCTTGTTGATTATAAAACATCTGATTAGCACTCATCGACACGCTCTTCTATCGCGCGTCCATTCAAAATGAAGGGATCAGGTGTTCTCACAACCTATGGTGGCCCCTGCTTCACATGTTGAAATAACGCAGTTTCGTAAGTCTGGGTACGAGACGGGGCTGGAGATGTTGAACGCACGGCCATGCCACGCAAAGAATGACTTAATTAAAGCTTGATCTTCCATTTGAATGTCACAGCCAGGTTCCGGTACCAGTAAGGGCCTGTTTACATGTAGGTGGGGGACCCCAGGTAGGTGAGGTAACCCGCCTGACCGTACAATTTCTCATTTTAATATGATCATGTTTACATGTTAGGTGTGGTAACCCACCACGTGTTACCTCACCTACCTGGGGTCCCCACCTTCATGTAAATAGGCCCTAAGTTAAAGTTTTCAAAGACAAAATGCTGGATAAAGGAAACAATCTCCTTTTATTCAATTCTTCCCTCTGGTTTTGACAACAGTTAGAAACTCTTAAAATCCTAAAGAGAACTAATTACAATCGACTTCTCAATCAAAAACTACCTAACTTCGAGACTGAAAGAAAACTCGAGCAAAATGGCCATGGACTGCGAGTTGGCTGGCCGGTGGGCTGGGTTTTTCAACTCTTAAGCTTTTGGATTAAATTTGAAGCTCTGCAATTTGTCGTTCAGCGCGAATCCTGTGACTTCTTTGTTTAACTTTTCATACCACTCTCCTGGTTCCAGAGTAAATTTCATGCCTTCATAGTTGGGTTTGGTGAAGATGTCTACGGACCGGTTCTTAGAAAAAACGATAGCTGAGGAGACGCCTTCACCTGTTCCACTTGGGAAAATATTGTTCACATCAGCACAACTGTCTTGAAACCACTACAGAAAAAAAAAATTATGAAAAGATAGCACTCAGATTATGTCAGTAAAGACCTCCGTGAGGTTTGGATCAGCATTAGCTACTCTTAAATACAACACGGGTACAAACAAACAAAAAAAAACTATCAAACCAAGCTGGAATTCACCACCCAGGGGGTACTTCCTATAATGACCTATACGGGGAGCCTTCGCCCGAATGAGGTACCTTTTTTCAGGATTTAAGAAAATGAAAGGGTAGGAATTTTTATAGGTATGGGGCTTTTGCGCCGTCTTGCAGTCTGAAAACGGGTATACACTTAATTGCCTATTTTGGTCTGAACTCGGGTATCGTTTTCGAGGGAATGCATGAACATATTTGTCGTTTCAATTCCAAATGAATAAGAAACAAACTAAGAGTAATATGCGTATTCGAGGTGGATTTTAAGAATAAAAGTATATGATGCATGATCTCAGTTAGACCGTTAAGGCTTCTGTTTGTAAACACATATTGAAAATATTAAAAATTAACTGAACTGAAATAAGCGTGTTTAATTTAGTTACTCATCCTATATTACTTTATTTCACACTATCGTACCTCTTAGCAGATTATTGAATTGAAAGATAATTTTGTATCCGAGAAAATTAGTTTCTTTTGAAAATAATGATTCCAGCGGACCAGAGTTCAAAAAACAAAGCCAGTTCAAGTCAAAAGCCATTGAAATCTCTATTCTAATCGGCTTCAGCTCCCTTGGGTATTTTTTGGGTGGGTATGTGCCGCCCGGGACTCCAAATTGGCACCCCGTTCTACAAAAAAATTCCCCTAAAATTGATACCCCGTTCTAGAAATGGGCCAATTTTTTATACTCTGTTTTTATAAAAAAAGATATTTCTTTAATTGTTCGACTTATACATCAAATAAATGCTTCTTCATAATCAGCAACAATTTTAAGCAGAAGATAAAGCCGTGATCCACAATTTTTTTAATTTCCCATCTTATTAAATATCATACCCCGTTCTAGAAAACGACTCTGAAATGGATACCCCGTTCTAAATCAGGAGCTTCAAAATCACTTCACGACCCCGTTGGGCGGCACATACCCGTTTAGGTAATGTATAGGAGTACCCCCCCGGGCTTCAGCTGAACATGAAAGTAAAACTGAAACTTGAAATCTTTGGTGTCTCACATCGCCAGGTGAGAGGGAGGTTTAATCTATTTGCGTTGTTTTTAGGAACGGTAAAGCAGAACAAAGAGAACACCGGTTTTCCCAGTTTAACTTAAAAAGCTCATTAATTATATTCGTAGACGAATCGTAGTACCTTCCTCTCTCCACCATAGCCAAAGCCTTCAAACAAAATGAGTCCTGCGTCTACCAGGAACATTGAACCATTGGCACTAGTTATGTCTACGCGGCATTCGTCTTCGCTGGGTTTTACAATCTTGGAACAGCCTTTGCCTTTCTTGTAGTCTGGCTCAGTGTAGAAGATCCAGGTTCCTGCTGTAACTTCGGCTTCTGTGTACTTTTTCTGGAGATCCGGTTGTGACTCTGCAAACTGGTATGCTTTTGACTGTTCATCGTACAACGTGATGGACATGGCGGATCAAAGCTGCAGCAGATAGATACGGAAATATCAAACAATGCAAATATGTTTACCATAATTGACTTTTTCATGCTACTGGAAAAAACCGCTTTATTCCACAAGTTTGTTTGTCCAGGTTTTTTGCACTGAAGAGGCCTTGTGTGAGTGAACCTTACTGATACCTTGCTTGAAAATGCCGAGAAGTGAGAGGTCGAAGAGAGAAACAATTTCCATTTAGTAGATTAACGTCTCCGAATCGCTTCAACTAGATTTGTGCGAGGTCTCGTCGATGCAGTGCCACCCAAACTATAGACGACTGATCTATCTTTAAATTTTGATACGTGACTAGTTGTGACGTAGTTCCGGAAGATGCGTTACACATTAATGCAATGAGGGGCGAATTATCGAAGTGTGAAGTTTGAAGAAGAGTTTTATTCAAAATTGAAAAGAATCGCTTCTGTACAGAGAAAGAAATGGGCAGAAAAACAAACCAGAGGAATAGGGCCAAGAAAACGTTTTACTCTTCCTGTGAGAAGACATGCCGATGTAATATAAATTTTATGCAATCAGTCCTGGAAAAAGGAGTATATTTCAAGAACATAACAAATTTTGACAAGAAGCAAGTAATATTGGTCATCACAGCTTTAACAGAATTAAAAAAAAAAATCAAGTTGGACATACAGCGGTTGTAGTTTGTCAGTGAATCAAGGCAGTGAATAAATTTTGTTAAGCAAATCAATGAATTTGATGCTGAAAACAGGACCTCTCTCAAGACATCAACACGACACCGAAAGAACTCAAAACAGAGCGGGATTGTAGCCATAGACAGCTGTTTCGCCCTTTTTGGGGGCTCGTCAGTATGGCGCAACAACCAGGAAAAGCTCTGATGAAAAATATCCGCGCACTCTGATTTTAAGCCCTGACACTGAACCCTCAACATCCACCGAATCACGCCATACCACGTGTCTTCAGGGGGGCAAGAGTCCAAGTGTCAAGTTGATGTCTCGCAGTATTCTCTTTGCAGAATTTAATATGTCTACATTATTATTTTTGCTGATCAGGTCTTTATAGATCCTACGTCCTCCGGCATATTCGTTTGCGGTCCTTTGCAGTCCCTTGTGGTTAATGTTTGTAACTTTTTTCTTAGTAACGGAAATGAAAATTTTTCTTTAGCTTGCGGTACATCGGTCAACTTTTGAGTAGATTTTCTCCTAAATGCGGAGGTATATTTGAAAAAGAAAACCAGATATGCATATATATTCAGTGTCATCTCAACTTTCTGTAGAAAGATTTTGAGGGCAAAAAAAAATGTTGAAAATTTGCCCCACATTACGTCATTTCCGCCCATTGTAGTACTCCATATATAATTCTGTAATTTCGTGATTTTCCGATGAACTGTGAATTATATGAAGACAACTATATGGGATTTGTACGAAAGCATTTATTTACTAAAAGTTGTTATGAGGATCAGAATTATTTTTAGTTTGTCCGTCATGCAATTCCAGACTTTTCTAGAATTATCTTATAATCTGTAATATTCCAGAAATATCTGTAATGTGACTCAGCAGTTTCCGCAAATAGAAAATGATGTAATGCACTATATATAGTAATGGAACGTTCTAGATGTTTAAAGAAAAAGTATAAAACTACGCAGGCTTCCAAGTATCAAGGTCTTGCTGTTGTGTGCCCGAGGGTTTCCCTCGTGGCTAGTTGTGATTGAGCTTATCAGCTATGGATGCTATACTGTGAGAAAGCTATAATCAACTGACATTGCTATGGAGGAGCTATAACCTTGGACATTGCTATATCAAGAGAAAAGAAAGAGAGAAAGAAACGATAGCAGAAAAGAGAAGACAAAGAGTTCATGATGAAGTTTCCCAGACGAGTTTGGAAACACAGAAAAGCCAATGAGTGGAAAGGATCCAGTGAAATTCAAGAAAGTCAAGCACTGATGTCTCAAGTCAGTTGAGTTGACAGTTGTTCCTGTATGGCCATGAAAGACATTAAGCCTGCTTGCTTTACGAACTGCTTAATTAATCTTTAACCTTAGT
Source organism: Porites divaricata (assembly GCA_038088405.1). NCBI lineage: Eukaryota > Metazoa > Cnidaria > Anthozoa > Scleractinia > Poritidae > Porites > Porites divaricata. The sequence continues at coordinate 16,237,757 of JBBMOI010000006.1, read as the reverse complement.
AACTATAACAGTGTATAATTAAATAAACTATAGTTAAAAAAGGGTAACTGCTCGTTGTCACACTTTTGTTGCGTGCCTTTTATCGTACTCGGGAGTTCTTTTTACCTATGCCTTTTTCACGGGCATCTCTTGGTTATTCCGGTACGTAACAAAGTACAGTGAAATCTCTATTGAGTGGACACCTTCGAGACCTTCCCAAGAGGTTTGTAAAAATTGCGCAAATTAATGTTTGTTAACGATTAACATTCAACAGTTACCCTGTATTGCGAAAAAGTTCGATATTGATAAGGAAAGATTTGATTAATTGCGAATAGCTGTACTGTACTTTGTGCAAGACTTTTCGGTGAAACGGTGAATTTTGATCACGGATAACAATCATACGTCCGGATATCGGTCTAATCTACACTTAATTGACAGCTAAATGTAGATTTCTTTGTATTAATTAATCGACTACCGTACCTGTTTCAAGGACGTAATCCAATACTACTATTGTCAATTCAGACTGATTCAGTCCGGTGTCTGCGCACTTAATAGTCTAAGAGGTCTTTAACAATATCATAAAAAGTAGCCAAATGCAATTTATTTTAGTGTCCGCGACCGCTTAATAGAGGTGTTCGCTGAATAGGGATTCGCTATAAAGGGAATTATAAGACGTTACTTTCGGGACCCGGTTTAGTGTCCGCTTAATAGACGGTGTCCGCTTAGTTAGGGCTCCCCTGTATGTTACTTTGATTTGCAAAAAAACTATACTCACTTTAGCTTGCACAATGGTTATATCTTCTATTCAAAATAAAAATAGTTCTTAAGGAAAAATGTAGAAAACCATACAGGAGTAAAACCAAGTGCCCATAAAGCGCACTGAACTTCTCGTGACTCAGGGAAAGTGCGACTTTTTAACTCAACTTGTCAGACTATTCCACACTTCCACACCTCTGAGAAGTGTAGAACTAAGTAAAGAAAAGGGTTCATGGATGTGGGGGGGGGGGGGGGGGGGGGAAAGTGCGACAATTTCCTTACTTTGTCAGACTATTCCAAACTTCCACACCTCTGAGAAGTGTAGAACTAAGTAAAGAATGACAAAAGGTTCGTGCCTAGGGAAGAAGTGCGACAATATCCTTACTTTGTCAGACTTTTCCACACTTCCACACCTTTGAGATGTGTAGAACTAAGTAAAGAATGACAGAGGTTTCGTGACCAGGGGAAAAGTATGACATTATCCGGACTTTGTCAGACTTTTCCACACTTCCACACCTCTGAGAAGTGTAGAACTAAGTAAAGAATGACAAGGGATTCGTGACCAGGGGAAAAGTATGACATTGTCCTTACTTTGTCAGACTTCTCCACACTGCAACACCTCTGAGAAGTGTAGAACTAAGGATGAAAAAGGAAAGTAGGGATCTTGTGGCCAGCGCTAGACATTTGTGTTGGCTCGCCTAGCTATTGTCATATACCTATTGACCCTACGGAAAGTGCAATGATGGATATTGTGTACTTTCTGCCATATTCGATATGCGTTCAGCCACTATCACTGCCAACGCTCGATCAAAAGCGATGTTCATTTCACCTGTGAAACCTACCGTATTAATTCTCATATAACTTGCACGTCTACTTTTAATGTTATCTAGTACATGATTTTCAATGTCGCCCTTGTAATCTACATTGGGGAAACAAAACGTCGCCTCAAAGACCGCCTCAGTTAGCACAGCAGGCGACATGGTGAGGCAATTACATGAAGCTTCTGAACATTTTCTTCGTAGTAACCATATCATTCTGACAACCATATGCTTTTGATCCCTACTGATAAACACAAGACTGCACGCGGTTCTACCAGGAAGGCGCACAAAGCGCATTACATTCATAAAGGAAGCGATCCTTGAGCTTCTGGGCATTAATAAGCGAGATGATTTATAATTCGCCACTATTTAACAATTCAGTCCCCTAAGGCGACGTGAATATCGGGGAATAGTCACCAAGACGACGTCGAGGTGACTGTTCGCCAATATTCACGTCGCCTGAGGCGACTAATTGTTTTAGTATAATTACATTGATGATTATTCGAGAAAATAAAATTATTGATCAATTTCCGACCCCGAAACATGAAAAAATCTGGCTGCCATTTTGAAAACTGCTAGCCTTCAATGCTATAATCACCGCTCGGTGATTATAGCGGGATAAAGCGAAGCTCCTAGCCAATCACAGGGCTCTATTTTCGATAATCATCAATATAATTATACTAACTCAGTCACTGAATCATGCGGCTTGAGTTGTTTTCTTGCACTTCTTCCTCGTTCCTTTGTGCTGGTACGCTGTTTCCGAGAGGCAAATGTTGCCATTTCAAGTTTGCGAGAGGTTTAGTTGGAGTAGACAAACATCTCATGGTTTCTCTGGTTATTACTTCCATGACTCTACCACTGAATCATATTTTCGTTCTATTATTCGTAAATGTTGATTTTATTCCGAAACAAAAACAACTAAATACTGTCGAAAACACGAAGGAAAATCTCATCCATAAAAAAAACTAAAAGACAGTAGATGGTGTGCATAATTAGATGACGTGTATTTATAAAATGCGTGCACCTTGTGCAAGGTGTAATTATGCTAATTTCAATCACCATCATCCTTCCTTTTAATTCATCTCCCCTCAGTTTTAACTTTTTACTTTGTTTTGTTTTAGAGAGAAAAACGAAGAAAAAACCTTACAATTAACGTCAATAAACTTTGTTTACATGCGGTTGCCGGATTTGCGACGCATTGCGCGAATCGCCATGGCGCTTTGCACCCGAGAAGGAAAGTTTGAAGTAGTACAACGCCACTATATCCAAATATATCCAGCTAAATTTTTGTTATGTTGCACAAAATTTACCCCCCTTTAACATATGTAAAAATTAAGGTTAAGAAGTGTTAAGCTTTTGCAAACGAAACGGCGAAAGACGATTAGGTCATATTTAGTAGAGGGAGGAGGCATTCAACAGTTTGAAATTAAACTCAAATTTTAGCATTATACGACCAACAAGTTTGACTTATAGGCATACAGACATAAACATATGAAACTGTTTATTAATATTGTTATGAAACGAATTTATCTATTTAAGACTGTAGCCTGAAATTACAGAAAGAAAATAGGATTTCCGGTTTGCAAAAAAATAAAATTTCGCCGGCTTCAAGCGCACCGGAAGCGAAGGAAAGAGCGCTCGTGCCAGTCCTACTCCGCATCACAAATTGAATGAAGAGCGGAGCGCTCGTTTCACCGCCCAACCTTTATCCACCCTGGTCTCGAGTCTGAGCCCCAGGGGTGTTTCCTAAACAAAATTGTTTGAATTTAACATCAGCTCGACTAAAAAGTCAATAACACAATATAATGCTAATTGATAAATTCCATTTCAAAACACTTTCTCTTCTGTAGTCGAGCAACATTTTCATTTGGTATTTTCGGGTCAACTTTACTTTGCCGCACTTAGTTCTCCAGCCTGTTTGACTAAATGTCACGACTCATTCGGGCGTATATATAGTTTGAATTGTTTAAAAGATCTTTTACCTGCACAGAGTTGTCTGTTGATTAGTTGTCTAAATGAGAACATCACAAATGGTACAGGGGGCGTTTGCCCCATAATAAGTTACGGGCGCTTCAGGGAGAAAATTACAAGAGAAAATTTAGTCGACGCACCTATGATAACTGAACTTTGAGGTAAATGATCCATGCGACATGATCTATGTACTTCACAACAGTTGATCGATTCAAAGGACTCATGTACCAAGTGAATGTAACAAGAAAATTCAGTTAAAACATTATCGTCCCAATGAGTGGTTCACGTTCTTCCTGAATTGCTACAACTTTAGCCTTGCCAAATAAATACATTTATACTTTGTTAAAAAGATATTTGTTAACCACAAGGGTTAAAGGAAATTTAGCTGATTTAGGATAATGAATTGGGGAATTACCTTTTTCCTTCTTTCTTGAACGGTTCAACTAACAAAGTGATAATCCAGTTTGACGCTTTGGATAATGAGGGACACGATATATACCTTTCCATAAACCTACCTCTATTATTATTCTGTGAGTGTTGATTTGCAAATGTAGTCATAACAATGTATTTTTGATGTGTTTCTTAGGTTTCGGGGCTCTGAATCTAAAAATGCGCATAAAAGCATTTAGCTTTTTGGCATTGGGACAGCCTGCTCAGCTCACGTACTCATTGGTTTTGGAATATTTCAGTTATGGGGTGATTTTCTCGAAACGTCTCGCATGACCAAAGCTGTCAGGGGCATAGTCTAAAATAAGGCAAGACATGAGGCAGGTTTATCTCAGATAAGAAAAACTAATTTTTGAGCCATATATTGATGGTTTCCTGTGACCACCTGCAGAAAGAATTGTCGCGCATGCTCATGCAGAAAAGACCCCTGTTGCCAATGACTAAAATATTGGAACACCAAGAAGTAGGAGGTCCCTTCGTTAAATTCTTTCATGCACAATGCGCCGAAACCAAAGAAACTTTCACAATTAATGATTATGATTAATTACCCTGCGAGCAGAAGCTACATTTTCGCTGTGTGGGGTGTCGTGCGAAAAGTAGCTAGCATGACAGTTCGCACAGCGAAAATGTAGCCTCTGCTCGCAGGGTATGGTTAATTGAAAATGAAAACCAAAAATAAAGTTTCCTTAGGTATGATGGACAGGTTCAAATGTCTGTTTTTGGTAATTGCATTAGCATCTACATCAGATGGTGTTGCATACCAAGGAAAAGAAAAATAGATATAGCAGACTAAAATAAAATGAAATAAAAAAGAAGCTGAGATTTCCCTGCGAGCAGAGGTTTCTTTCTGGCATGGCTTTGAGAATTACGAAGTCATTTGCATCACTTATTGTCAGTTACATAGTTGTGAAAAAACCAACTAAGCGACTAACAACCCACCAGCGACGCGAATGACTGTTAATGCGAAAGGCCATGCCAGAAAGAAACTTCTGCTCACAGGTTAGCCACGATCATCATAAACAGTGATTTATGGAGTCTTGAGGTTTCGTCTTTAAAATGCGACAAAGATAAATAACCTAAAATAACTCAGTTTTCCTGTGAGTGATGGAGATAGACTTGTGTCGTAGGAGCCAAATTGTTCACTTTGAAAGCTTGCTTGACATTGAAATGGTAGAAGGAACTTAGGAAAGAGCTTCGTTGTACAAGATAAGTAACGATCTGGTGATTTAAAGTGGAGACTGATGCGCTGAACGAGGCGAAAGAGCAAGTTTCTCAAGGATGTCTGACACGAACATGGCTGCTTGTTATTCTTTGGCGCTCGACTCGTGTCTTGATTCCCGTTCAAGAACCGCAAAGTTTGCCATAGCTGATGCGTAGTTATTGAGCAAAATGTTCTTTATTTAGTGTTTGTGTATAAATCGGATGTAAATTAGTTTCTCGATACCGTAGAGGATTTCTGTCAATAATTTGTTCATAGCTGATTTAGCCGTATTTCGGGAATGGATTAATAACAATCAGCGGGCGACTACCACGCCGTTATCAGTTGGAATAGAAAGTAATTCCCTTAAGTATTTTAGCGATACAAAGTTTGTTTATCGGAAAATTGTAGAACGTCTTGTTTTTGCGTGGACTAACAAATATTCATTTAGCCAGAACTTAAGTGCTGTAAAAATTTTTAACTTTTGGTCGGCATCACATGTTTACTGTACTTCTTGGGAAACTTAACCGTTTGTTTCATCGAAATCGGTCACAAGATTCGACTTTAAGTTCGGTCCTATTGAATACAGTTTTGACTGTGTCTCATTGATATTCATTTTTTTTAATTTTTGGAGACATACAGAGTGACTACCACCAACATCTCACCAGGTGACTAATCTACGTCTCGTGTGCTGTTAATTTTGTAACTTTACAGTGCTGGGAAAATTGTAGAACATATATTAATTCACTGCTGCACTCAACACCGGCTTTTGCGCACTTCGAGCCCGCTCGCTGAAATTTGCTGGTTTTTTTTTTTTTTTGGAAAATTTCTGTTCCTTTCTCATTTCAAAAGTAAGAAAATTGAAAGTGTTTACTTTCATCAAGAAACGTTTCGGCACTTTGTTCAGACTTTGATGAGGTTAGCGCAATCCTACAGAAGGGGTAACGAATGGTCTTTGCGAGCATTCGCGAGCATGCCGAGTACTGCGATTTTTTTGCGAGCACGAGCAGAAATAAAAAATTTGCTTTGCTAGCTTGAGAGCAAGGCAAAAATTTGGGGAGCACGAGCAAGCGAGCACTCGTTTAAGTTTTGCGAGCAAATCGAGCAAAGGTAAAATTTTGCGAGCAGTTAAAAATATTAATGGACCATTCATCACCCCTTACAGTCACTACATATACGCGTAATGTTGTCCAGGTCAAGTGGGGAGGTGAAATTTGATGGTAGCTCGTGTATGTCAAAGCCGGTCTACTTCGCTTTTGTTAAGACCATGTTACATTTTTTTGCAAACTACACATTTTGTTAAATCACGAGCACATTCGCCTAGACCAACGAGAAAAATAATCGCGACGATGGCTTTGAGACGCGCCATTTTGATGAAGGCAGACCCTGTGGTGAGCCTCCATGCACATCGCTTGTTCAGCGGTATGCACCACGATCGCTGTCACTGGTTGCGTGCTCTTTGTCAAGTCAGCGGTCGCGCATGCTAATGCAAAAAAGACCCCTGTTGTCATGGGCTGCTTTTTGTCGAAACTTCGCACTTACAAAACATAGATGGTACCGATGCCAATTGAAACAATTATAGCTGTGCGTCAGCGAATCTCAAACATTTTTCTGTACATTAGCACCGGTTAATCATCATTTAAAGACTTTTTTTCGGTTTCGACGCATTAAGAGTAAATATTTGCCAAAAAACTTTTTGCGAGAGAATAATGTTATAATTATAATTGGGACCTCTTGCTAGACTCAGGTACTCATTGGTGTTTTAATTTCGAAAAATCTGGCATTACATTAGCTCTGGGCAAAGTCATTGTGCAAAATGAGGCAAGACAACGCCTTCGTCTTGATTTATTTCAGAGTAGACAAATTATTTGTCTTAAGAAAAATTAAAATCAAAACATGGAAGGTACCGAAAACAGACATTTGTACCTTTAAATTCGCAAATATCTTGCAATATTCTGTAAGTTTGCATTTTTATTACACCATCATTTGGGAGGCATTTCTTTGATTTGATGTAAATTCTGGCGGGAGAATAATTCTATGATTATCATTTCAGTGGACCTCCTTTAATATCACTTACTGCACTTATGGTGTTCCAATATTAACCCCTAGGAAGCTTTTTCTCGAATTCAAACCTCTCCTGTTGAATAAATAGCTGAAATTTGCGGCTAATTATTAAAAGGTGGGTGTAAAATTCCATGTCCAAAATTCCAACATGGCAGCCAATACAAATCATATTGCTTTGTTGAAAAATCAAAGTGCCATAAAATATCTTCCTTAAATGCGTTCCCTCTTAAATGTCGGGAGTAAGATAATTTTTATGTACATGCTTGTTTACCAACTGTGGGTTACTTGTTGGTTGCTAAATCATGGCTCTTCATTTTTCTTTCAGAAAAAAATTAAAGGGCCGATATGCTCTGAGGGAGTCAACTAGCATCAGTTAGTCAGACAAGGACAAGTAGCTTGCATGTATGTCCGTTGCATATATGTCCTCGGAGGAGTTCTTCAGGTTCAGATGAGGACCTCCCAAACAGGGAAAATCTCTGTGTAAGGCCACTTTCCTGGCAGAGCATCGAGGTTAATGGTTTAATGGCCCGGTTGGACCACAAAGTTGCATGGTGTCAAAGCCAATGAAGTGAAAATAATGGTAATAGAGCACACAGTGGGACCAGCATCAAACCAAGGAGCACCAGATGATGCTCCTGAGTTTGCTCTGGCACCCACCACTTACAATAGAAAAAGGAACTTGATCATAAGCATAACACAGATAATTTTTTGAATTACATTCAGAACAGAAGAAGACATTCTAGATATGTACAAAATAATGATGACACGCAAGTTGATGTTGACCTGCATCATGATTCAGTTCCTTTTCAGTTAAGTTCCTCTAACCATATTTACTCAGTAGACAGTTATTGCACAATTTTGGGAGTTTTGATGAAGACCTAGATTGTAGTAAGTGAATATCCTTTGACACCCTTGCGAAGGAGCCGCGTTAAAAAATTTAAAATTTAAGAGAACAAATTTAAAATTTAAAAGAATTAAAAATATAAAATTACCAAGTCTCAAAATGATTTGTCACAATCCAATGAAGATATTGCCTGTGTTGTAGACACTCTAAACCTTCTGTATATAGCGTGCCGGCTGAGAATTAGACTGAGTGCACAATATCATGTTTGAATCCCACAGAGTCACAAAGACACATCTATGTCAGCATTTTGTGATTGGCTAGTATCTTACGCTGTTTGTAATGAGTCCGATTTGAAATAAAGTGTTGACACAAAGTCACATAATCTCAATGACCTTTGTATGGTATGGTGGAGCCACAAACTTGACCTTACCAGACAAATGTCTGCAAAATTTGCCATTTTTGCAGAGCTGTCTTTGTTAGTTTCCACCGAATCACTCTGTAACTTGGCAACTTTACTGAATTTTAAAAACCTTCTTTCTAGTAGCCTGTAAATGCAGCTGTATTTTCAGTCGTTGTGTCCATTCACGCAACATATGTAATTGGAGATACATCTGCATCCACTTTCCACAGTGATGACAGACACTAGGGCTACCCTAAGCACTGCCTTAGAAAGTGCCACTCCGAGGGCTAAATCTAGCCAATACACCCCGTGGTAGAGTTATTACTGGACTCCAAAAGCCGTGATCCTATTTTGTTCTTGGCATATTTTATGAACTAAATTGCAGTTATGTTTTATGCAAAAAAAATACCGTCTGTGATAACAGTTTTTTGATAAGCATGGCTTAAATTTTAATCACCTGCATGCCAATAATAATAATGATGAATTAAAGAAGTTCTACAGAACTTTCTAGTGTATAGATTGTGTTTGGATAATTTGGATATTTAATCAGTACAATATGCAAGCAAAACAGCTGATCATATGAATCAGAAAAAAATTCCTCAAATTTTTAGCAAATAATTTGATTTTAGTAAAAAAATAAATGTAATGCAATGTATATTATTTATGGTCATATGATTATACAAGAATTTCACCAAATCATATTATTTACAGTGATATAATAATAATGATAATAATACAGGTGTTTAATCAAATCAGTGGATAGCAGATTCATATGAAACTCAAGGGGTACAAATAGTCTTTAATTGAATTTTGCGACCACGCCCCTTTCGGCGGCTCACTAAAATCGGGTGCAATTTTCGGATATTTTATCGTCGTGCTCATTCTGTATACTAAAAGTACTCAATGTACCACTGGAATATTTAACTATGATATCATGGCTTTCCATTTTGCTAATTTTCTGACTCCAAAGTAAAATTTTACCCTCGTCATTTTTCAATTTTTCCGAGCGGTTCGATCAAAATTAACAAGGCGTTTGTGATCAAAACACGACCGAGCGAGGGATCTTGGGCGATAACTCTGTTACGCAAGCGCGAATTGAAAATGTACCGCCAAAATCAAAGAGAGGAAAGAATTTCCTTTGTTTTTAAATGTAAAACGTCTAACAAAGAGCAGATTTGAGCCCGTCAAATGGCCTCTCAAAACAGCTACATCCTGCTCCTTTTGGTTTTTGCCAGTTTCCCAAGCGTGAAAGGAATAGGAGAGGAATCGGGAAGCTCAGAAAGCGCTTCGAGGATTAATTTGCCGTCGTTTACGTACGAGATAAACAAGTAAGATTTTTAAAGATGTTGTCAAAATAAATGGGCTTACATTTTTCAGGCTCTCTTCCTCTCTCCTTTCTGCTAGGGGTAACTCTCCCAAGCCCCATCATGACAACATCTTGATCAATAGACAAGTCTATGTTTACATCTGGATCCTCACGGCGTCCGGACCACAATTTTTTCTTTATCGCACGATAAAGAAGGCCGAGGAAAACTTGTTCTCGGTCTTCCACTGACCGATCTGTGGGAGTAAATAGCCTTTCTCTTCGGATAAAAGGAAAGGACTCGGGTCCCTCGTCACCACCGAAAAATCTCCACTCGTCAAATTGCGTGCTATAGCCCACAAAGTGAATTTTTATCCTCTTGTTGACTTTGTCCACCTCTTCTACCTCCACATCATACAGTTTTTTATCCCTCTTTCGAGCTTCAGTCTTTTTAACTGCCATCGATCGGCTGATTTCCTCTGCAAATCGATTCGGTTTCTTCACCACGCGCTTTGCCCTTTCGGCAACAATATTTATTCGGTGCTTTTAAAATTTGATACTTGACATGCGCAGTGGCAAATTTAGTCAAACGCGCGGGCCTGGGAAGCAGAAAAACAAATGTCCGCCTTTGTGGGGAAAGACTTTGATATGGCTTCTATAATTTGAAAAGCTTTTGGCTACCGAAAGGATGAGAGTAAAATTGGGGTGTCATTTCATGCTAGTTTTAGAAGTTAAACAGTAAATGAAGCACCTGTAAAATAAAATACATGAACATAATACTAAAAATGTGACAAAATTAAACTTATAAGTGTTTACTGCTGGATAAAAATATATCGAAGTTGTACCCAAATCATAGAAATACACAGAGCTTTCGCATAGTAACACATTTTATTTACAAGAAATATTTTTATATAACTGATTTGGTAAAAAAATGAATCATACAGATGTATCTCCCCTTAGGGTCAGTGAATAGCACTAGATACACTATATAAACTATGGCGAGGTGCAAATATATATTCACTGCCTATTTTGGGTAGTGGATAATGTTTATCAGATGAAAACAAGTTCTTATAAATAATTATTAGCGGAATTTCGCTTATCATAATAATTTGAAGCTAATTTTATTTCCTGTGGTTGATGTTCTGTCCATTAGTAAGGATGTCACACCTACATTTGGAGTGATGTGTACGTGTCGTTATCATACGACAATTTGCCAATAGTAGCATTTGAATCGAGAAAGAGTATATTTGAAGTATACCACTCAAATGGAGTTACGTTTTACCTGTACCAACCTTAGCTAATTATGAACCAGCTAGTTTTGACTTGTACTTTCAAAGCCAATGTATATTCTTAAACACGTATGAATTTAGTTAGTTTCACATTGTATGTGCTTTTTATTTAAAGGCATATATTTTGTGGTACATGCAGTGCCCTGCAGAGGCCAATGGAACTTTCTTTTTAATTTGTCTTACTTTTTGTCGTACAGTTTATATTAAAGATAATAGAGTCATTTTATTCTTGAAATTTTGGTTGGTGTCTAAATTGTTTGTCAGTTATTTATGGTACCAAATAAAAATAAGAAACATGTGGATTATGATGTTTTGATCAAATTTGCTATCTTGAGCGAAAGTGTAAAAAAAGAATATTTTAATCAACTTTGTTTACCTGACTTAAAGTATGGAAAACTGCTATCATGGCAATATTTGCCTTTCTGAGCAAAGATACAGAAGAACTGATATTTGATCAACTTTGCTACAATGGGGAAAAGTATGGGAAACTACTGTTTTGATCATATCTGCCATCCTGAGCAAAATTGAGAATAAAGTGGTATTTGGCCAAATTTGCTACCCTGAGCAAAACAGTGGCAAACGACTATTTTGATGATATTTGCCACACTGAGCAAAGATACGGAAGAAGTGATAATTTGACCTCATTTACTACACTGGGCGAAAAACAAATAAGATGAATCTTTGCTCAGATTTACTATCCTGGGCAAAACTGTTGAAAATGAGTTTTGGTCACTTTTGCTACATTGAGCAAAAATGTGGGAAATTACTACTTTGACCGAATTTGCTATAGAGAGCAAAAGCGTTCAAAAATTCATCTTCGATCGCTTTTGCCCATTTGGGCAAAAACCTGGCAAATGTCAGTTTTGCTATCAAGTTTGACACCCCTGTAAATGCCTTGATAACGTAAAGATTATCCTTGTTTTTACACACGGGGCAAATTTGAGGTAAATGTGGCATTTACCACCTTTGCCGTTAATGCAAAGTCATGGCAAATTTGGTCGTACGTCATGAGGCAAAATTGAGCAAAATTAAGCAAATGTGGCATTTGCAGATGGTTTGCTCCAAATTTGCTATAGGGGTAAATCCGTTTTTTCGTCCAGTGCAATCAGAAGCCCCTGGTGGGGAGAACCGCTCCCATATGAAACGCGCGGGCTTGCTCTTTGTATCGTTTCGAGATAGGGGCTACAGAGTTTGGTTTCAGTTGCATTTAGGGTGTTCCTGCTAATGCCAAATGTCGTTATACATGTACTGTGTTGAAGTATAATCTCCTTTTGGGGTCAAGTATAGTCATATCCTCGCTCAGAAGGTTTAATTCTCAGCCTCATTCCTAGGGTAATTCGCTTTATTCGAGTGTGTGGAGGATGTTTAACGTCACATCCGAATTCGCCGAGGCTGCTCAATTTTAATTCTTTCGACAAGAAAACAATTCTCTTTCATATGCATCCATCCTGTCCCCACCCACCCCCCCCCCCCCCCCCCCCTCTGCCAGGGTCAGAACCAGCGTCACCTATCCAGTTTATCACCCATTTTGAATTATCCCATGTTTTTTGATAGACTCAAGAAGGGCATCATTTAGGGTATGGTGGTTCTTAATTTAATTGGCCTCTATGAATGTTCAGTTGTGAGATAATTGTAGTCACAGGACCTAAGTCACTGCTGTGATTACGTGTTGAGGGTTTCAACTATAAAGAAGGAAGATGTGAACGAACTGCTTAGACAATTTTGCACCGCCAGTATGCTATAATTTTTCATGGAGGGGCGTTGATGTTGAATGAAATTTATCATCTTGGAATGGTCAGGTTTTACATAATAGTTTTGTAAGCTTGTGCACCGTTTACTGGAAGGAACTAAAAAACAATCAGTAAATTCGACTGAGGTTGACTTGTTTATTAGGTTCTCTATTCTGGCATTCACTCAATTACAACGGGGTTGCGAAAGGGGTTACTTTGGTATATTTTTAAAAAGACTTGCGACGTCCACCAAAATTCTGGGCTATGATTGGTTCAATTAACAAAGCTCCGTCATCCAAGGTCTAGTCAGTCCCTTGTCCCGCATCACAGTATCAGGCATACCGTAAAATTCCGAAAATAAGCTCCGGGACCGTATATTTTTCAAAGGCCCTTTTTGAGGGGCTTGTTTTTGGAGGGGCTTATCTACGGAGGGAAATATGCGTTTCAGAATCGATTGGGCTAGCCTTACAGTTGGAAGTAAATTTACCGTTTTTGCTTTGTTTTACTCTGTAATTGAGGGCAATTTTCCAAGTACAAGCACCGGGGGGGGGGGGGGGGGGGGGTTATATTTGTAGCGGTGATTTAACGGACGGTTTTTTGCGTTACTAATTTGGGGGGCTTATATTTGGAGGGGCTTACTTTCGGAATTCTACGGTATCTCAAAAATCAAATGGAAATTGTCTTTATCATTAATTATGTCTACATCAACGAAGCAATAACAAAGATTCCGACAATATAAGAACTCGAGGGGGGACTCCCATATAAAAGTGACTGGGATGCTTATCGGAAAATTAAGATTAAGGCTCTGAGGGAGACCAATGTGGGTGTGGCTCAAGCTTAAACTGACCCTTAACGGGGACCATACTAAAACAGACACCACGGTATTTTCTTTTTGTAAATTTCTTTATTCACAGCCCTAAGCGACACCTGCATGGAAAAATATGGTGCCTTTCCGTCCCAAACACCCTGAGTGAGACCAAAATCTGCGATTTATACCCCTAAGCGAGATGACGAGCATCCCTGTCACATTAATACGGCTGTCCAGCCCCCCCCCCCCCCCCCCCTACCGTAAGAACGTTTGAGACACCCATCTTTACTACTGAAATTGATAGGAGTATCTTTAGGACTCACTTTCGCCAATAGCTCATCCTCTCTTGCTTTCGCTCTTTTCCGCATTTGGTGAAAGCGGCATTGGACTTCGCCTTCCTGTTCAAACTCTCATTTTATTGCAGGGAATATATTTGCACACATATATCTCATATGTCTTTTGGGACAAAAACAACTGAACCCACCAGCCAAATCTAAAGAAGTTCTTGTTGTTGTTGTTTTGTTTGCTTTTTACCTTACAGGGTTTAGAGTAGCTTGTATGGATGCAAGCAATAAACTTATTTCAAACTACAGGAACTTGCGCGAAAAAAATTAATATATGAAATTTATAATTTATTTCCAAGACCAAGGTTAACCTCATGACCTTGAAGAAGTCACGATGCTTCGATGGACATGAAAACTTCCCATTTATGGTATCGCTCAGGATATATCCATGTTGGACGAATGCTTTACATCATGTATTAAATTTAACTCATCATATCCTCATAAACTTAGCGACAAGCCAAAAGGTAAAGGTCTAAACAGACAACCTGTTTTCTTATTGCGTGACTGAGTGCGTTCATGGTATACCCTCGAAATTACGAGCGATCGCTCTTCAAAAACTGTAGATGTCACCCTTCGAAATCACATGAAACAATGCAACAACGAAATCTCTGTTTTACTTGGCAATATTTCCAACAAATAAGGGCAAAACAAGGTGACACTATTTTTTTTGGAATCAACTTTATCAATCTAATTTGCATAATGGACGGCGGTCGTGTCTTCAACTACACCAAAAGTTCAAAGTCTCTGCGTTAAAGGAAGATCAAAAGCGCAAAGTATTTTTAGATTTCTATACTTCCTAGCATCTCCATAGTTCATTTAAGTAGAAAAACAGAGCAGGCAGGTCTGGACTTACGAAATAATAGCCAGCAAAGAGAGGGTACTTTGCAGCGATTTGAAAATGGCCTCTCATGGGTGCTAGTAAACTAATTTTTCTGTACACAACGTTCAACAAAATTGAAAATTCACATGCTATTCACACTGTTGATAAACACCGTAACCTAGAAATAATAATCATTTTTTGTCGCTTTTTGTGGATTTGGAGAAGCGAGCTTAGTAATTTGTCCAGTTTTTGGCTTTCGCCAGATGCAAATTTAGGGCATTTGGCAGTTTGACAGTTGAGCGCGCTAAAATCTGTATTTTGAAATATTTCCCAAAACGAAAGACGTTTCATTTACTTACGAACTAAGATGATTTACTGGGTAAAGTTTGAGGGAAAACTATTTTTTGACCCCGAATGCACCGGACCGCTTTTACAGACACTGCCTCTTAAAGTTGCAAATGCAGCTACTGTGTATCAACATTTAAGACAATATGTTAGAGATAAGATAAGATAAGTTTATTTTTTCTTTTCAGAATATCTCCAATGATTCACTCAAGAAATTACTCTGTGCCTCTGTACACTGCCGCTACCTTAGCCTGTTCCAGGCTCCGAGACAGTGGGGCCCGCGGAATCGAGAAAGCGCGAACAAGAAAAAAAGAAAGGGGGGAAACCGGAGAGAGGGGGAGGCGGCGGAGCTCTCTCTCCCTTCTTTTTTTTTTTTGGCGACCCGCCCCCATTTTCGCGCACCCTACACTTTCGCGTCTCCCCCACTATCTGAGAGCCTGGAACAGGCTACCGCTACCCGAACTAGGCAACTCTGTTCATACTTTGTACATAAACGTTGTTTTTCTGACCTACAATAGGTAGGTGTTTGATTTGATACTTTTACTTTCTAAAATAGCAACTGTAAAGAACGTTTTGGGTTTAAAATAGAGTTTGTATCTAGTTTACGTGGAATTCATATACGACCAAGGTTATCGCAGATAAATTTTGACAATTTCATCATATTTTTGGCGACATATGGGGCAAGTCCTGTTCAACTTGAAGGCGCAGTTCTCGCAACAGTATATATGGCCGCATTTATAAAACATCACGTCAATTTTATTGCTTAAACAAATCCCACAATCCAACTTGTTGTTTGGAAGATGCTGCTGTATGTAGGTAGTTTGACTTTCTCGTTTCTTTGCCGATGCCATTAATGTCGTAAGGGAAGGAAGGCGGTCCTCTTCGCCTGAACTTATCAAAAACACCTAAGAATCCAAGAAAACAGCATTCATGATTTATTTCGTATAAATGATCTATTAAACATTTCGCTGCGTTTTGCTTTTCATCCTTTTTCCTCCCCAGTGGATTCTTACTTTCTTCAAAGCAAGACCAGAGAAATAGCAACAGGAGATTGTGAATATCAGTATTTTTTTGGAGCTACCAAAAATGTATATTTCACTTACAGATATTCAACTGCTTTCTAACAATTTAAATATAGGTCACGTAAAGCTCTCAAAATACAATTAGATAACAAGGTTACTTGCTGGCAAGGCCAGTGCTTTGAAAGTGATCATGGATGGATATGCCAACACCTTAGTCCTACAACGTAAGGCCACGAATCTAGTGTATCCCGAGACTCTTTACTTGGCTCGCCGGAAAAGCCCCTGCCTCGCCGGCTAAAGGAACAGAGGTGACTGGGAACGAGAACGAATTCTAAGACAATCTAGTGGATTGAGGTCCGGGATTGATTAATTTCTTCACAGATTGAGGCCCGCTTCGCAATTGCGGTATGCGGAATCTGAAGCAAGTGCGTGATATCAAGTTTAGTCATTTATGTTAATTACTGAAGTGTGGTGGTTGAAAATAGTTGTCGGAAGCTACTAAATCCCGTTCGTAATACGATCAGCGCCGGAGTACACGTTCTCACCTGTAAAATCCATTTATTCATTATTTTCTGTATTTATTGCGTGCCTGGGATGAAATGTTACAACCTAACAGATAAAGAAACGAAATATGAAATTACACATTTACAGTCATTCTAGCGACAAACAACATTTATTTCGAAAAAACAACATCACATATGAGATATCCTTGTCTTTAAAGTTCAAATTACCCTGGTTCTAAGCACGTCGGGTTGTCATAGACTTTTCAAGCGCGGTTTCGGTTTTGGTCAAGTCTTTCCGTCAGCATGCGAGGCCGACAACGAACGAGGGTGTGTTTTAAGGTTTTGGGCGTGAAAAATACCCGCTCTTTTTTTGGAACTAGTATGTTGAGCTGTACTTCCCCTCTCCCTTTCACTGGCGCCAGCTACCGCCAAGAAATAGATGGATCTGGCGCTTTGTTGGGACGTTATTTCCATTTAGTTATGACATTTTACTGAAAAATGCAACTCAATAGTTTCAGTTCCTCACCTACCTCGGGGTTTGTCAGATCGAAAGGCCGCTCCTGACTGTCATTGCTCTCTTCATTTCTACTTGATCTATCAAAAGCTGTCAAGGGAAACGAGTTCGAAAGGCCAGTTGTTACTTTTTCCTTTTTTCCCCCTCATTATGGAGTACAATTAAAAAAACTTAAAGATTTAAGTTATTTAACTTGTCTAAGTGTTGAGTGCATTTCATGGACCGTTCGTCTCCCAAGAATAAACAATGGGAAGATTTCATCCAGTTTAAAAAGAAGCATGCATATACTCACCAGGCAACTCCAATGCAATGCAGTACACATTGCATTGGTGGCTTGACTTGAATCCCTCAAGCGCAGTACAGGAAAGATTGCCAATCCCGAATAACCTACAATGAAATATATTTGCAGTAAACTGATATTAACAATCACTGATCGTGACATTTGCACATGTATGTGTATGTATGGGTAACAGCCATCGTCAATAGAATATTGTACTAAGAGCTTACAACAGCAAAAAGCGACAACATCTTAACTCTGTTAACCTTAGACATCTACTAGTCTCACAGCCTAATAAAAATGGTCATGCCTCGCCAATAAAAGGCACATAAATAGTTAAACAGATAGCTTATGGGTATCTCTTCTTAAGTGTGAACTTTTCTCTTTTCTGTAATACTCCGCCAGTAGACCGTTAATTAATAATATATTATTCTATTCCCTTACTTTCATTGGGGTGCAGGGTTTTGCAATTTTTCAGTGAGGTCTCTCTAACATTGTAACTAAAGGTATTCAGTACTGTCTCATTTTATGAGTCATACCAACCTTTCATCTGTAGAAGCGATCTCCAGATCGGACAAGGTGTAGTCGGCTCCTAAATAGGTTTTAAAAGTGTTTACATGGTAAGCGAGATATCCTAACAAGCACACATTTATGTTGAGTAAATGGTCGAAATGGCAAGCATTGGCTAATTTAATTAGTACTTCTGGATTACTCCTCTAGAAATACTATACTAAACTCGATTAACTGCTTGAAGCTGTCTTCTTTAATTGGCCTCCGTCGATTGTTTAGAAACGAGTCAGTTGCTGTGTTGGAACTGGTTCTCTTGAAAGTGGGGAAATTTCAACTTACCCTGTAGGTCACAAACGAGAAGTCTGCATGCCATCAAACTTATTAAAAGTCCAGTGGGCGAACGCCAGTGCCTTCAGTTTGAACTGGTTCCTCGCCGCCCATCTCCAGAGCGTCATTGTTTAGGAATTTTTGCCAAGTTCCTTCTATCTCGTGTTCCAAAATCCCACAAGAAGGAAACTGCCCAGTCATCTTTACAAATAGTGATGGTAATACCCTAGTATGATATGAAAGGGGTATTCACAACACTCAGCTTAAAATTGCATATTTGCAAAATTATAAACAAACTGGAACAAATTTTAATTCATCTCGCCAGAATAAGGATGGTTATACCTAAAAAAGCGAGAAACAATTCACAACACTCCCAAATACCGAATCAGGGGTCCTAGCCAAACTAGAGGCATAGGCTATGCCAGATCCATGACCATCGGAGGTACAAACTGCTGTAACCGGACTCTCAAAAAATGCACGATTACTTGAAGATTTAATATCTCTGAAATGTTTCTTCGGGAAGAGGCCCCGCCACCACCTTCACGATTCCTTGTCGCCCGCTTTCTAGTACCGGCTGTTCTCTGATCCCTACTGCGTCTAAGAATCTTTTCTATGTACAGATTTCATTTCTGTAAACCTATACCGAAGCTGTCTGAACCCCTGACAAAGACATATTCTCGTTACCTAATTTCTTCGCCGTAATCAGGTATCTGCCTGCACTTCAAATTGTAGTGTTGGCAAAGGGCATTAGCAACAGCTGAAATCTGACAGCCCTGAGGAGTGAACATGACAAAGATATAATAGAACGTTAAGTGAGTACCAAACTGTAAGCCTTCTCATTAAAAAGGCGGGGATGATTGTAAACATGTTCCAAACTCAATCACTGATTGGACCATGTTCCGGACTGGACTGTAAAGGATTCTTTCCGTGGACACTGTCGTCCGTGTAATATACCTATTCATTATAAGATCGCATGTCAGGCAATAGTACCTTGGCAGATTTCCTTCTGCTCTCCTCGTCCATTAGGCCCATGTCCTCAGATGATAAACCTTCGACCGCTTCAGTCGTCAAAGGACCTTCCAGTTTTTGTTGTTTTAAAACGTATCTTCCTCACAAATCTAAAAATTTATTAGGTACGATACAGGTAGCCGATTATGAAAATTTGTATGGACCTTGGGGGGGGGGGGGGGGGGGGGATAAAAAAACGAGCCGCTGAAAAAAAAAATCCTCTTTCCCCCCCCCCCTGTAGCGTACATAAGGAATGCAGCCTTAGCCTGTCCCTCAAAAGTCACACGAATGTGCTCTTAATTTAACTGATTTGTGGATTACAAGTTTATTGTTTGTTTTAAATTATAAATTTATTAATGGAGCTTCGCTTTTAGCCCTGGCTAAATCTATATAAACGTATCTTCCTGACAAATCTAAAAATTTATTAGGTACGATACAGGTAGCCTTAAAGGCGTTCTGAAAAGTTCCAGATCCAAACGGCTGGGCTGGAAATCCTTGCACGTCTAGAACGCAGTGAAGTGTTCCTTCGGTCTCTATGGAGCCCCAATCACTGATGATCGTGAACGATGTAATTGCCACTGGTAATTCTACAACGTGCAGTAAAAAAAATAAAATTAGAGACTGATCTTTTGAGAAAAGCATCTTGACGCGCGTTAACAATTTCCACTTAGGGTGGGAACTGTTTTCAGACCTGGAGGGCACCGTTCAATCATTCCAGGCAAAGGAAGACCCTTGAAAAAAGAAGTAATAAAAAAATAGAAAAAAAGGTATTAACAACAAGTTCACAAACTGCAAAAAAAAAAAAAAGGCATAAGCGATATATGCTCATTATTAATTATACTATTTAAGAAATAGGACAAGGCAATTTAAGCGGGGCCTGTATTCTAAACCTTTTCTTTTTTCCCTACATTTCTGGTTGTTAAGTATCATTACCAAATATGTAAATTTTGCTTTTCCTACCAGTTTGCCTGACTGGCGGTAGTGCGATCGACTTTTCCGGGTTAATCCCTGCGGATGGCCTGACTGGTAACGAGGATGGCACTGCCAGGGCTAAACCTCTCAATTGACCTCTGCGCCTCTGATCTGCCGCTCTCTTGCTCAGCACTACGGACGGCGCTGGACTGCGTACAATTCTCAGAGGTGCGTTGGTAGCAGCAGTATTTGAGGTCGACAATAGGGAGCTTAAGCAACAGCGTTTTTGAGTGACGGACGTCAACCGGAAGTGGACGTTTTGCATCATTGAGCGGTGGTTTGGTTGAAACTCTCAGGTAAATCGTCCTTATAAGAGAAAAGAAACTTATCAATACAAATTTCTTAGCGTAAAGGCGTATAGTAAGGGAGAAGACCTCACTTCCGGTTGACGTGCGTCGCTCGAAAACGTCTTTGCTTAAGCTCTCTAATGATATTACTGGCTCCGACGCCAGCTCTGGAAGTGGATCCAGGCTATCGCGCATCGCTTCCTTCTCGTCAGATGAATCCTGACACAAATGACAATTTTTGTCACATGCTTTGTCTCCAATAATATTAACTGTTTGTAGTTAAAATTGAATTAAGAGACCAGTGTCTCCGCTCATTGTCATAAAGAATCCTAGCTAGTCAACACAGTCGACTGACGATGCCTCGAGCCCGTTTTTTTCTCCCTTCGGATCGTCTATATATCATTTTACCCTGGATTACCATTTTATATTGTGAAAGCGTTGTTGCTCTATTCGTTTCTCTGTAACTTCAATATATCCGTTGCTGCTCTGGAAGACTGGTACAGAGAACCTACTCACGGTCGGACCTTTTCTCGATCACTCCGGTTTCTTGTTAAATTTCTTCTAAATCTTTTAACTTTTTCTCAACTATGACAGGAACTGAGGAACTAAGGAAAGAAAAGCAAGCGTTACGAAAAGAACTCCAGATCTAAAGAATCAACTGAAGAAATTCCAGTCACTGACGACATGTCGCAAGCGCGGCACCAAACTGGCTATATTGATACGCCCACCTGCATTAAAAAGGTAAAGTAGCCAAAAAATTCGAAAAATAAATTCTTGCCCATTAGTAAAAAACTTTTTCAACCAATTATTTCAATTCTTTTTTTTTTAGTCTGCTATCTAGTCCTCTTTCATATTACGATTTTTATTGTATTTATTTGTAAACTGTAAACTTCCCTTTTCTAGCCTCGAAAAGCCTTACTTGCTACCGGCAATACTTCTACAATTTTATTTGTTTATTAACAAAGTTTTGTTGTTGTTCTTGCTCTTGAAGTGAAGTGTGCATGATACTTGCATTTCCCGCCCCATCCCATTTATCTATTTCCTTATTTTCGGTCACTTGCTTTCAATTACGGAAAACTCGCACTTTTCTCGATCGATTTCCCTAGCAAAGTACTTGGATAAAATGAAAATATAGCAAGCGAATCGCCTTTTTACCATTTCCACGCCAGCTTTCCAGTGGAAATTAAACTGCTTCCCCGTGATATGACTATCCATAGTCAGTTTTGGTCCCCGAAGCGTCTTGAGAATGTAAAACTGGTAGCGATCGACAGCCTGCTCTCTTGTAAGACCCAAGAAGTGCCCAAGCGTGACATTCTCCAGGGTCTTGAGAGTCAGCCCTTCAGATGTGCCAGTGTCCACACCGCTCAAAGATACCTGCAAAGTGCGGATCAATACGTTTATATCTTTAAAAGCTATCACACGGCACAGGAGTGGTTTACAACGCAAGTCAGTCCATACCATGCACCTATTGTGTTAGTCGGTCATCGTGTCTATCGTTATCACTGTGTTTGTGTGTGCGCGATAGATGCACTCGGGACTATATGTTTTCATTCGCGTTCGTCAGAACACATCCTAATCTTGGTGTTCCTGTGGTACAAAGCCGCAGATTGTCGAGGTATCGGGAGCGACTGCCGATTAGCCGCCCACCCTGATTTTATCAGGGGCATCTCGGCTTGGAAACTGTTCTCTTTTTGACTAGGTTGATGAACGAGGATCCGTAATCAATGATTACCTCTATTTTATAAAATTATTATGTAGCCAATAGTGTATAGTATAATAATTAAACGCTGAATGATTAGAGATGAATATACGCGGTGTGCATCTTTTGTACAATGTTTCAAGTAAATGCTTCCTTATGCCCATAAAGCGAACAACAATAATAATCGGCTAACATTTTTAGACTACTCACAAATTCTTTAGGTCCATTCGCCTGGTACTTGCCCAAACGACGGGATACAAGTTTTACAGGGGTCGCTGTTATTTCCTGTAAAGGCAAATTTTTATTTCCCCAATCAGCATTTTAACAAGACTTGTGCAGAATTTTACTCGCGACGCCTAAAAATACAAATGGTTATATTGCAGTACGCCAAACCTTGGTTGAAAGCAGGTCAGAGGCAAAATGAACATCTCAATCAAACCTCAAATTTGGCGAAAGCGGCAGGGAAGAAAGGATAAATAGGTCCAGGCCTGCGTATCTGTTTCAGCCTCATGAACTGATGAAAAAAAGCTCGTGTGGAGGCATAACCACATATAATTTGAAAAATGGAACGCACCAGACAACACACACATGGTCTTTTCATTGTCTCCAATTAGATCACTCCACTCGCGACCATCATTAAAGGGAAAGTTGATAAACTTTTGTCAAACCCAATACATGTAACTCACTTTGGGGATGCTTTTTTTCCGACCGGAATTTGGCCTTGGTCCGCCACGACCACCAACCGGCTTGCGACATTGTCGCTTTGGTGGATTCGCATCAAGCTGCTCGTTTCTCTTTGCTTTTGCCAATTGCTGAATGTGCTTCCATCTTCTTCCGTCCTTGTCGGTCCTTTCTGATTGATCTGTGTGGAGAACATGGACCTCTAACTATGTTTTATTGACACGTGTTAGGTTCATTACTAGGAAAGCAATATACTGGAATAGACTATTCCTCTCCAATAATGAATGAACTGTATTACCTTGGGGGTAAAAATTTACATTAGAATTACCTGCGAATGTGAAACTTGTGGAGGGAGTTGAAGTAGACGACGATAGATGGGTTCTAGTGGCAGCTATGACAATCAAAAATACATATAGAAATCAGTGCATAATAAATTTCTCTGCAAAGTGAGGTATATACAAGTACTTCGAGAAACGCGTGGAAAATGTGCCAGCGACAATTACAAAAAGTTTCATGGGATATGATCAAAACGCTGTTCCTGACACTCTTACCCGCTGAATGTTCTATTGCTGCATTTCTTTAGCATTCGCAAACAGGCGCTAAGTTCATTTTACCTTATACGACAGCGGCGCTATTTCAACAACGGGTAAAACACTTAGAGAGAATTAAATGAAGCGCCTACTAGGTGTGCATAGTTCATTATACTATAAGTAAACCTCGAACTGTTATAAAAACTCGATTCAAGAGTAAATATAATTTCAATTTGCAAATATCCCAAATTAACGCGCACAGCGGCGCTTAATGGATTATCCTTGGTAAAGATGTGGCGCTTAATCGATCATTTCCGGTGTTCCAATGCCTCTCGTGCCATTCATTCAGATTTCTCAAAATGTCCCACAATGCCTCTTCAGGAATGTCGCGTGCCCTTTTTTCCACACACGCCTTTGTCGAAACCGTTCGACGTAAATGAAATTAAATTTGGGAAGTAAAACCTTTCACAGTACCACGTTTTTCTAGGGGCTGCAAGCTTGACGTCGTGATAGCTGGTGACAAACAGAAAAAAAATGCAAATAAGCGTTGAGGAGAGAAAAAGTGTGTGGTCATTCTAACGTAACTTTTATCATGTTTTAAATGGTACTATATTTGTATCCGATTTGGAAGGGTGACCAGATTATAGAAAACATTCTTACAAAAACTCTCTACATTCCGTAAATGTAATGTCGCCCGTAAATGTAAAGAAGGGACCCTTTCTACCTTTACGCGCAGCCTTTCATACATTCCCTCCATTTTATTTGGGTTTGTATTTTCTTTTTAATAACAAACTTCTACTACAGAACAACTTTATAATACATGGGATTAGTATACATGATACACTAAGATACTGCTTTTCATCAATTACACTATTTATCCAATAGATATGAAAAAAAAAAACCAACTATAAAAGTAACTATACTCTTCAATAATACCAGCTGTTAAAATAAAATAAAACGAGAGATGTGGAATTACATTTATGCAGTTGTTTTAATTCAATTGTAGAATGATAATTTTAGGAAAGCATCTGTATTAGATCGAACACTCCTACTATGAACAGGGACGAGGGAACCTATCAGCTTTCTCCTATATGGACACAAGTGATCTCCACCCCCAAACCATGCGTCTACAGAGTGACTTGGCGCGTTTATCGCAATAATTAACACTTTCAGAAGCCTATTTAAGGCTTCTGACACCTTTTACGATTGCCAAGTTTTGACAAAAATGGCTGACAGTGATCGAAACTGCATGTAAGCATCATTAACACTTTGAGACTTTGGCTATGTTGTGAGAACATTTAAAAGGAAGATAATCACCTCGATGCTCTGATGGCGCACACCCACAATTACAACATTCTCCTGAGACACTCGGTAGTTCATCATACCCGCCACAGCTGTGTCGGGTACAGGGACCAAAGGCAACCTGAGTATGACAATAGCATTCTCGTAAGCGGCTACGGTATCGAGAACATTAATCAAGAAAAGATCTGTGTCTCCTCGACAACGAAAACGTTACCTACTGTAACCGAAGTAAAAATTATGACATGTGCGAGGAATGGGATTTAGTCCGGATATGAGGGCAAAATCTTGTCATGATGTTTACGCTAAGTATGTTAACGACTTGTTCACGCTCTATGCCAGTTCTTTCTACACCTGGGGGGAGGGGATACTCCCTATAATGGCCTATACGGGAAGGCTTCGGCGGAAAGGGTATCCTTTTCAGGCTTCAGGTATATGAAAGGGTAGTGATTTCACTAGTTGAAGTATATGAATAAAGGGTAGGGAAACCTGTCATTTGGGTCTGTGAAAGGGCCCAGAAGCGCTAACAGGTGAATTTTATGGCTTTATAAAGTCGATAAAACGGTTCCATTTTGTGGTTGATTCCTACTATAAAATTGACAGTGCATTTACAGCAGTTAAAATATGTTAAAAGGGATGCAAAGTTCTGATCAAGGCATGTCAGCAAGGAGTATCATTTCTCAATAGAAGGTGCACGAAAGGGGTAACTAAAAGAGGTATATCAGGGATTGGACTTCGGGGTAGACCCTCCCGGTATAAAAATTTGTCGAGTAACCCCCCGGTTTTCACAAGAGGTGTTTTTTTTCTCTTTTTTGTAGTGATGACCTGATATGCTATCTTGGTGTAAGTGACGAAATTGCCTTGCCATGGGGAGTGCAGCTAATTTTTCTACATTCCAGGTATACTAGAATTAGCGAATCCTCCTAAACCAGAAATGCTTCATTGGCGCAACTCTATATAAAAAAAAAGAAAATAGAAACATAAAAAGAAAACTAAACGCGCAGTATGATGCCCCACTTCAGTAAATTACCACTCCCGCCCCCCCCCACACCGCCAATAAGCACCCCCTTCTCTGTTACGTGTAAGTGCGCCGTCTCTATTAAGTCAAAAAAGCAAGGCTGATGTTACAGTCGGGAATATATTATCTTTAAACCAATATTTCGGAAGACACGGCCTTCCTTCTTCAGAGTCTTACATATAACGTGTCATTTATTTAGATCCTTTATTAGGATCCGGTCCTTCTTTTTTGTAAGCTGGTCCTTGCTTAAAAAAATAAATCTATTAAGTCACCCCGTCGAAGGTACTTGAGGGGATTTACGGTATTATATAAGCATTGAAAGTATTTCCTGCATATGCTATCTGTTGCAACGGATGGCAACGGTGGGCATGACCGACTGAGTGGGCTATCTTGAGTTTTAAACCTATGCCTGCAAAAAAATCACCCAAAAAATTATTCTGGCCAGTGTTCCGAAATGAAAATTGTTTGATAAATTTTGTCAACAGAAGCATTTTGTGTAAGGGTAAATACACTGCATAGGATTGGCCTAAAACAGCAATGTCCTCCTTTAACACCCTTTAAAACAAATTCACAATGCTAAAGCCTACCCGTCGCCTGACAACATATCTAATTATCCGTCCCTAAATCTATTTAAAACGATTGATCAAGTGGAACAAGTGTCGGGTCTCGAAAAATTTTGACGGTGTAAGGTGACAAAATTTCGAAACTCCACGTGCCTTTCTTAAACTACTTTTATTACAAGACTTGTATGTGATTGGGTTTAAATTTTTCCGCAGTGATTTTCATTTTTGGGGGGTATGGTAGGTCTTCGATGATGCAGTTTGGAAGATTGGAGTTAAAATTTTAACCAAAAATGAGTAGGACTTGGGGATTTTGACAACAGATTAAATTTTAAAGTACTTAGCGGACACACGTGTTTGAGAGCGACCCCAAACAGCTTCGCATTTAAATTTTTACTAATTTCACAGACACCCTACCACTACCATTATAATTGTTTGCCAGATCACTTGGTCTGATTACCTGTTTTTTTTTTTGTAGTTTTTAGACTGAAGAGGATGGGATAACTAAAAAATGGAGTGCACACTTGGTGTATAAATGAGATCACAAAAAGTGTCCAAAGAAACTGACAGAAAAGACATATTTTAAAAAAATCAGTTTTTCAGATCTCGGAACATACTGTGCAAGAAAGAGGGAATCGGTACAAGTAAAAAGTTTAAATTCCAAGACAAGACCTGGTTAAAGCCCCTTGTAGGACACACGAATAATTATTTGAGGTACCGGTCTACACAAATTCAGCTTACGAAATGCCTGGTACTTACGTGGGAACGTGCAACGCAGCTGCATGTCCTGCACTTGGACGTTCCATCGCCCAAAACGAATCTTTAACAGCCGCCAAATCTGTGAGGCGGGTGGTTGATGCAACTTCCTCGAAAAACGCCCTCTCTATCTCATTCTGCCATGATCAGTAGAACTGAATGTACCCGGCCTTAAATGAAAAATCCTTAAATAACTCTGACCGAGCCCAGATTTTATGAGCCCGCGAGACTGAGCATTCCGACCCACTAGCCCTTGTTTTCACCAAAACCGCTGGATGCCACAATCTGGTTGAGGCTATTATTTCCCCATGAGAGTAAGTAAGTAAGAATTTATATATCGGTACACTATAGGAATCATATATGAAGTATCTACCTGGGTTTATGCCTTGTATAGTAGCATCCTGTATTACGTAATCGGGAAAATTTTGTGTCGTGTTTCGCAAATATTGTGTCGTGTTTTGGGAGATTTACGTTGTGTTTTGCAAACTCTGAGTTGTGTTTCGATATATTGTGTTGTGTTTCGATGACATTGTGTTGTGTTTCGATAATATTGTGATGTGCTTCGATAATACTGTGTTGTGTTTCGATAATAGTTTGTTGTGTTCAGATAAAACTATGTTGTGTTTGGAAAAGTGTTTGCTGTGTTTGCAGATATGGGCCACCGTACATTTGAGAAATCAAATGCGATAAATTTTGGAAATCAAAAGTGTCATTTGAGAAATCAAACGCGATAAATTTTGGAAATCAACCGCGACAAATTTAAAATCAAAATGACACAATAAAAACCAAAAGGATTTTTACTTTTAATCATAGACAAGATATCAAAATCAAAGAAAACAAGAAAAGAATCAGACATGGTAAATTTTATTTGTGATACTCCGCGAACACGGTAGTAATTTGACCTTTGTGACTTGACAGATAAGAGGTTCGGCGCGACACAACTCAATCCTCCAACAAATGTTTCAGCCAAAATACGTTTAATTCAAGCAATCTCGAGTCCCACAGTGTTACATAGACGCTTCATATACATTAGGTGGAACGTTTCATACCATTTTGTCAGCCGTGAATGAAGAACTCTTATCCTGGCCTTCAGATGCATTATTTGAAGTCGCCTCGCCAATGTAAACATGGTAAACATTTGGGTCAAGTTCCGATCACGAAACAGCGAAGTTTTCAAAATCTAAACCAAATATCTACCCTTTCTAGTCTACAATTATTTGTTTGTACCTTATGTCCTTGTTGGACCTCATTTCTGCAATGAAACTGAGCCATACCACTGCGAAATTCCCGCTCTCTTGTAGACTCGATTGCGTTATGTATGACATTCAGCGATTATTTCTGATTGGTCGTTGCTAGACGGAATCCCTCAGAAGGAGGTGATCGAGGAGGACTAGAAACGAAAGTTGCTTAGGTAATTTTCGGCTCGTGAGACAAGAGATCAACTTTCATGATCGGACTAGCAGAATGCACAAAAAAAGAACTTCGAACGGCATGGGAAATGTATATGAGATTGTTTCAAGCTCCTATGTTACTTAAAAACGTAGAATCTATCGATAATAAGAGCATTAAAGGGAGCAAACACTTCACAATTGCTATGGAATCCCTCAGACGGAGGTTGGCATCCCTCAGAAGGAGGTGTTAATTTTTAACTTGTAACAATGGAATTATTAGGTTCCGATTCCTCTTATTTTGGAAATTATCGACAAGGCCGGTTTTTGAGTGCCTCAAGCCGGCGCCATATTGGTTAATAGAAGTTGTTTTTGAGCCTTCCACTACAACCCTATCTTCAAAGCTAATCTTCCTTTGCCGATACACATTGAGAGAACTATCCCTCTTCATTGTATTTCTAGACGAGGGGGGCGTAAGGGGGGTACGAATACCGCAATACCGCACGTGGTAGCGCGAGAATACCGCAATACCGCACATGGTAGAGAGAGAAAACCGCAATACCGCATCAAAATTTACCCAAATACCGAAATCGAGACAAATGGAGAAAAGTTGCCGTTCTGAAGACTATCAGTTCCGCCTTTTAAATAGCAGTAATATTTTTATGTTAGTGTTTCCAAATCAAGGTGCTTCGATAGTAAGCGTGAGATAACATACGACCGTCGCACTCGTTTTGGTTCATTAAACGTTTATACGTAAATGATACAACAGGCATATTACTATTACTAACCTTATTTCTAACCTAGATCATAAACTCTGACGGAAAACAGTTGACTCTTATGAGGCTGTTTCATGTTCATAATTGACACTGTTCTGTTTTAAAAGGTTTTCAAGACGTCGACCCAATCTACGACCAATCTACGGCGTTTCTGTGGTTAGTAGAGCAGACGATTGTTAAATCTAACAACTCTCCCGAATCGAGTCTTCTCTCCCAGGAGAAACGTGGCCGAGCTTCCGATCTCTCCTTGAAGAAGCGATTCTTCCCGACCATGATCTTCAACATCTTCATCGCTGCTTTCATCAAACTCGGCATCACTCTCGTCTTCTTCCGAATTACTTTCGTTGGCATCTTCTACCCTGTTAACGCGTTCATCAAAGGCAATAGATACAGGATTCTCTGAGATGTTACATTGTCTCTGGTACATAAACTAAGGGAGCGTGCCATGCTTTGCCATGGTAGTCTCTTGTCGTACCATTCGTTGTCTTACGGCAGCTCCATAGGAGGATGCCCAGTCCCTGAGTGCGTTGCAGTCGGCTGAGCTCATACTGACACTAGGTAGAGGTTTCATGATAGGAACCTGCGATAATTGCAAAGAACCCTCTGGTTTGGGGTACTAAGATCGCCTGCTTGTGTGGTAGTATGCAGCCCAAGAGGTCATCCGTTTCACTGCCTCCTTCATTGCCAAGCCAAATGACCTGCAGTATTCTGCCATTGACATGTTTGCTTGCTTTACATGTACGGTGGCGTGACAGTTTTCCACATCAAGTGTCATACAGCTCAAAAGATTTAGTGTATTCTCGTAATCAAAATTTTCAAGGTTAGTGTACAATCTCTGGAGCCCTTTTTCTATCAAGGAAACCGACGCTACTGTCCTGGCCGACACATGGCCTTGAGGTCCATTGAGACTTCTTGTAATCCCAGTGGTTTCTTAAATATCATAGGTATTCTCGTCTTCTACATTGCTTAACAAGACCAATAGCTTCCTCTCCTGTCTTAACAGTATACTGTGCACCTTTGTGATGCACAGAGAAAGCTTCATACAAACAGCCAAGTGCACTAAGAAAGTGGGCACACTCTTTTAATTTGGTGCAGATATTTATTGAGTTCGTTTTTACAAAGCAAAAAAAGATAAAAAAAATAAGTGAAAAGTCATATTACAGTCTCTTTGTTTAGACCGTTGAATTTGGTTGAAAAATTTCATTGTCTCTAAAAAATGTAAAAGCTGAAGATGCTAGCTAGAGAGATGTTCAAGTGGATATTTCTTATAGATCTTTAGTTGATTTAAGATAAAAAGGGCAAAGTTAATAATTATTATTATTCATTCAAAATATTTCCGCGATTCTGATTGGCTAAAGGCACATGTTTAATTCACCATAACCAGTTACTGATGACCAAATTTGGAAGAATTTTGACTTTAACGAGGAAATGACGTCAAAAATGCAGCGTTTTCGCAGGTTAAGGCACCGTTAACCGAGAAGACCTGGGGACGAGGTTGAGTTGTTTTGATTGTGAACTTGAAAAATGGCGGACATTTCACTCGTTTCAAGAGTAAGAACTAAGCGGAAAAGTAGATTAAAACATGGCAAGAACAGCAAGAAGACAACTCGAAGGGCGACATCTGCTATTTGAAGAATATTTGCAGGGCTGGACAAACCTAAACGTACACTATCGAAGATGAACTGAACATCGATGGATCGATGGAGGTAAGCATGTTTTAGCTACGTTTTCAAACTAGGAATTATTTTGAATGAATAATAAAACAGTTATTGAATTCGGCTTTCGTATCTTATGAAGAATTATGGAGATCTCGGAGGGTGTTATCCGCCTCGGCCTACGGCCTCGACGGATAACACCCTCCTCGATCTCCATAATTCTTCATGAGATACTCAGCCTCATTCATTAACTGTTAAATAATCGACAGTAACACTGAGATGTGGATAGATGTGCAATGGCGTGGTAATCTCAATAGCTTCATTTCTTTATTATATTATGACCTATATTGAAACAGTCAAGGACGCCAAGCAGTTTTTCGTTTTTCGCGGTTAGTAGTAAAAATAAATTTCGCACTATTTACCACAGGATTAGATCATTGCAGACATTATACCACCAAAGTCAAGCTCGTTGGTCGTCGATGATCCAACAAAATATTTGGGTCTTTGGGTCATGCTGGTCATTTGAAGAAGTTGAAGCGTTTTGGTGGCCTTTCAGTGAAGCTCATAAACGATAAGGTCCGATAACTATCAGTATTTTTTTTTAAGTGGACTGAAGAACAGGATAATGTCGATAATCGATGCACTTTTAAGGTAGGATAGGATTAAGTATAAGAAGATATTACTTACCAAACGGTTTCCCTGAATTTACCAGCCTCTTCTCTCTTCGCTTTACCAAACAACGGAACTTGTTTTTTTTCCTTTAATTCCCTCCCCCCCCCCCCCACCTTTTCCTTCTCCGTAGAAAAATGCTACGCAATTTATAACCACTTCGCTATTTGCTGGATTAACTGACTGATCGCTCGCCATTCGCGACTGGCATGAAAGAACCGGTAAGGTCGAAATGAGGTCATAAAATAATGCGACATGTTACCGATCACTGGATAAAGAGGTTAATGTCGTTAATCATATAAAGTATTAACTGAAATTACAAGCCATACGATTTGTCTGGACTGCTTCCGCAATACGGTCCCCGACTGTGCAACTGGGAAGACACGCAGGTCACGCAGGCTAGCTTGGGAGACCTTTTAGGACTCCTTTTAGGATTGTATAGTTGTCATGCCTTAAAAAGAAAGGACTCAGGAAGCAGATCACCGCGAGACAACAATTTTTTCACCGATTACCGCTACATAAAATTTAAACTTACCGCATACCGCTTGGACTTTGAAAACCGCAATACCGTACTTTGAAATAAAAATTACCGCAAAACCGCACCAAAAATAATCCAATACCGCAATACCGCAAACCCTTACGCCCCCCTCCTAGACTGGAAACTACTTCGAAATTGATAACCTTTTTCGCAACGGTCGATTAAACTTTTGGTTGGTATACTTTTTGAATTTTTTAGACCCGCAAAATTAACAGAAATTCAAAGGCGTATATATCTCTGGCCCCATCGTATTGGAGCTTGCCATCCGACTCTGCCTGAATACTTACTGTTTGTAGTTAAATCGAGTTCGTTAAGAAAAAAATTGGGCAAATTTAAAGGAGCAGAAACAAAAGTAATGAATGGAAGAGTGAAGTTCTAGCGACTTTGTCAATAAGGTCAATAAGTAGTCTGCGTTGCAAGCGTTTCCGTGCGGTTTAGGAGCAAAGAACGAGGAACGAGAGTCAAAGATCGCGCGAAAAATGGCACAAGTAAAGGAGCGGAGAGAGGTGGGGAAGAAAGGAAAGAAAACGCTTGCAGACAAACCCCGGGATTTTGAAAACCGCCCACTTGGCCTGTCATGCCTGAGTGCGCGCAGCGGCATTTGATGCTGTCAACAGCTGTTATAATTGACCAATAAAATAATTGAATTTCG
>JBBMOI010000006.1:16105000-16202500 GCA_038088405.1 Porites divaricata | reverse complement strand
TCAAACGTCAAAAGGGTAAAATGATAAATTACCTCTGCCAAGACTTGGAATGTCAAGATTGAATACTGATCCGCACAGCAAAACGGTTGTCCGAGATGCTTAATTAAGATCACTTTTACACTAAATTATATCAGTTGTTGAACAAAAAGGTACCATTAATGAGACCCTGGGTCACAAGAAAAGTGAAAACAAGCAGAGAGTACCTTGGATAACAAAAGGAATCCTAAACTCAAGGAAAACAAAAACTGTGTTATGAAAAAGTTTTCGAAGAATCGGAATGAAAATAATGAGTCAATTCATAAAACTAGTTTATTTTATAGCCACATAAGTGCTGCCTAATAGTTTGTGCAGTACCATGAACCGAGCGGCTTCATCAGATTTTTAAACCTAAGAGAAAGAAGTTGAAAGAAACTACCGCACTGAATTAAAATTAATGGTCGAATAATTAATCAAGTTAAATGAACTAAATTTCGAGGACTAAATATGAATGAGGAAATCTCTTGAAATACCGTAGTTGGAATAACAGATGCAGTTATGATAATCGATCAGCATCAAATATATTTCTTGGTTCAGAAAGAGGACAAATAAAGGAAAAAGTTTATTGGTTTTGAAACGTGATCTCTTGTCGTTAATCCCTCGTTTAATTGCTCGAACGTGCTAACGGTAGTTATTATAAATCGATTATCGCCTACACTAATGAGATTTTTATTGATAGGCCAACCGCTACATTTCCTGCCCTTTTATGCAATGTCTGCATAGGAAATACGTTATAATGTCTAGCACGTTTCGTTGATTATAAATTTAGCGTTTTTACCTTAGTTAGTTCAGTTCTAGTGGAGACTTCCAGGTATTAACTTCTGTCAGAGATAAAGCTAGATAACATTGCTGCGTGTGCAAGCTAAAGTGAGTATAGTTTTTTTTGCAAATCAAAGTAACATACAGTGAAACCCGTATTAAGGGGAGCCCCAACTAAGCGGACACCGTCTATAAGCGGACACTACGCCGGGTCCCGAAAGTAACGTCTTATAATTCCCTTTATAGCGAATCCCTATTCAGCGGACACCTCTATTAAGCGGTCGCGGACACTAAAATAAATTGCATTTGGCTACTTTTTATGATATTGTTAAAGACCTCTTAGACTATTAAGTGCGCAGACACCGGACTGAATCAGTCTGAATTGACAATAGTAGTATTGGATTACGTCCTTGAAACAGGTACGGTAGCCAATTAATTAATACAAAGAAATCTACATTTAGCTGTCAATTAAGTGTAGATTAGACCGATATCCGGACGTATGATTGTTATCCGGGATCAAAGTTCACCGTTTCACCGAAAAGTCTTGCACAAAGTGCAGTACAGCTATTCGCAATTAATCAAATCTTCCCTTAACAACATCGAACTTTTTCGCAGTACAGGGTAACTGTTGATTGTTAATCGTTAACAAACATTGCGCAGTTTTTACAAACCTCTTGGGAAGGTCTCGAAGATGTCCACTCAATAGAGGTTTCACTGTACTTTTAGTAAATAAATGCTTTCGTACAAATCCCTTAGTTGTCTTCATATAATTCGCAGTTCATCGGAAAAATCACGAAATTATAGAAATATATATGGAGTACTACAATGGGCGGAAATGACGTAATGTGGGGCAAATTTTCAACATTTTGTTTGCCCGCAAAATCTTTCTACAGAAAGTTGAGATGATACTGAATATGCATATCTGGTTTTCTTTTTCAAAAATACCTTCGCATTTAGGAGAAAATCTACTCAAAAGTTGACCGATGTACCGCAAGTTAAAGAAAAATTTTCATTTCCGTTACTAAGAAAAAAGTTACAAACATTAACCACAAGGGACTGCAAAGGACCGCAAACGAATATGCCGGAGGACGTAGGATCTATAAAGACCTGATCAGCAAAAGTAATAAATAAATGTAGACATATTAAATTCTGCAAAGAGAACACTGCGAGACATCAACTTGACACTTGCACTCTTGCCTCTCAGAAGACACCCAGCGGGAGCTTCTGGCTGCGGAGGAGAGAGGTCCTGTTTTCAGCATCAAATTCTATTGATTTGCTCAACAAAATTTATTCACTGCCTTGATTCACTGACAAACTACAACCGCTGTATGTCCAACTTGATTTTTTTTTATTGTTTTCAAGCTGTGATGACCAATATTACTTGCTTCTTGTCTCACAGGGAGAGTAAAACGTTTTCTTGGCCCTATTCCTCTGGTTTGTTTTTCTGCCCATTTCTTTCTATGTACAGAAGCGATTCTTTTCAATTTTGAATAAAACTCTTCTTCAAACTTCACACTTCGATAATTCGGCGCGCCTCATTGCATTAAAGCGGACATTGTGTAACGCATCTTCCGGAAGTGCGTCGTTGAAGCGATTCGGAGACGTTCATCTACTAAATGGAAATTGTTTCTCTATTCGACCTCTCACTTCTCGGCATTTTCAAGCAAGGTATCAGTAAGGTTCACTCACACAAGGCCTCTTTAGTGCAAAAATCTGGACAAAAAACTTGTGGAATAAAGCGGTTTTTTCCAGTAGCATGAAAAAGTCAATTATGGTAAACATATTTGCATTGTTTGATATTTCCGTATCTATCTGCTGCAGCTTTGATCCGCCATGTCCATCACGTTGTACGATGAACAGTCAAACACATACCAGTTTGCAGAGTCAGAACCGAATCTACTGAAAAGCCGTAATTTCAGAAAAGCCGATGTTACAGCAGGAACCTGGATCTTCTACACTGAGCCAAACTACAATGACAAGAAAGGACGCAAAGAAGACTGTTTCAAGATTGTAAAACATGGAGTAAACGGCGTTGACATAACTAGCGTCAATGGTTCAATGTTCCTGGTAGACGGAGGACTCGTTTTGTTTGAACACTTTGGCTATGGTGGAGAGAGGAAGGTACTACGAATATAATTAATGAGCTTTTTCAGTAATAACTGGGAAAACCTGTGTTCTCTTTGTTCTGCTTTACCGTTCCTAAAAACAACGCAAATAGATTAAACTCCCTCTCACCCGGCGATGTGAGAGACCAAAGATTTTTTTCAGTTTTACTTTAATGTTCAGCTGAAACCCGGGAGGATACTCCCATACATTACCTATACGGGTATGTCCTGATTTAGAACGGGGTATCCATTTCAGAGGCGTTTTCTAGAACGTGGTATAATATTTAATAAGATGGGAAATAAAAAAAATTGTGGATCACGGCTTTATCTTCTGCTTAAAATTGTTGCTTATTATGAAGAAGCATTATTTGATGTATAAGTCGAGCAAATAAAGAAATATCTTTTTTTATAAAAACAGAGTATAAAAAATTGGCCCATTTCTAGAACGGGGTATCAATTTGAGGGGAAATCTTTTTTAGTTGGAGTCCCGGGCGGCACATACCCACTCAAAAAATACCCATGGGAGCTGAAGCCGGTTAGAATAGAGATTTCAATGGCTTTTGACTTGAACTGGCTTTGTTTTTTGAACTCTGGTCCGCTGGAATCATTATTTTCAAAAGAAACTAATTTTCTCGGATACAAAATTATCTTTCAATTCAATAATCTGCTAAGAGGTACGATAGTGTAAAATAAAGTAATATAGGATGAGTAACTATTTTTAACATGCTTATTTCAGTTCAGTTAATTTTTAATATTTTCAATATATGTTTGCAAACAGAAGCCTTAACGGTCTAACTGAGATCATGTATCATATACTTTTATTCTTAAAATCCACCTCGAATTCGCATATTACTCTTTCTTTCTTACTCATTTGGAATTGAAACGACAAATATGTTCATGCACTCTTATAGTTGCCTCGAAAACCATACCCGAGTTCAGACCAAAATAGGCCATTAAGTGTATACCCGTTTTCAGACCAAAACGGCGCAAAAACCATACCCTTTGGGGCGTCACATACCTATCAAAATTCCTACCCTTTCATTTTCTTAAATCCTGAAAAAAGGTACCTCATTCGGGCGAAGGCTCCCCGTATAGGTCATTATAGGAAGTACCCCCTGGGTGGTGAATTCCAGCTTGGTTTGATAGTTTTTTTTTGTTTGTTTGTACCCGTGTTGTATTTAAGAGTAGCTAATGCTGATCCAAACCTCACGGAGGTCTTTACTGACATAATCTGAGTGCTATCTTTTCATAATTTTTTTTTTCTGTAGTGGTTTCAAGACAGTTGTGCTGATGTGAACAATATTTTCCCAAGTGGAACAGGTGAAGGCGTCTCCTCAGCTATCGTTTTTTCTAAGAACCGGTCCGTAGACATCTTCACCAAACCCAACTATGAAGGCATGAAATTTACTCTGGAACCAGGAGAGTGGTATGAAAAGTTAAACAAAGAAGTCACAGGATTCGCGCTGAACGACAAATTGCAGAGCTTCAAATTTAATCCAAAAGCTTAAGAGTTGAAAAACCCAGCCCACCGGCCAGCCAACTCGCAGTCCATGGCCATTTTGCTCATGTTTTCTTTCAGTCTCGAAGTTAGGTAGTTTTTGATTGAGAAGCCGATTGTAATTAGTCCTCTTTAGGATTTTAAGAGTTTCTAACTGTTGTCAAAACCAGAGTGAAGAATTGAATAAAAGGAGATTGTTTCCTTTATCCTGAGCATTTTGTCTTTGAAAACTTTAACTTAGGGCCTGTTTACATGAAGGTGGGGGACCCCAGGTAGGTGAGGTAACATGTGGCAGGTTACCACACCTAACATGTAAACATGATCATATTAAAATGAGAGATTGTACGGACAGGCGGGTTACTTCACCTACCTGGGGTCCCCCACCTCGTGGCTGTGACACTCAAACTACTTTATGGACGTCGATACTTTTTACTTGTTTCTGAATTGATTTAGTACGCGTGTAAGCAACGACCCGCAATACGTCTGCGGTCGCAGGCTGTACGCGTGTATAGATACACGAAGATTTAAGGGCCTCGATTCCAGAGAAATTTAAGGAAGCCCCTAAGGGACATCGATGTTAATGCTTCATGGGAGTTTGTTTTTTGAAAACCGGAGTTTGGTTTTTGAAAATCGAAGTTTGTCTTTTGAAAATCGGAGTTTGTTTTTCAAAAATCGGAGATTGCTTTTTGGAAAATCGGAGTTTGTTTTTTGAAAATCGGAATTTGTTTTTTTGAAAATCGGAGTTTGTTTTTATCGAAAATCGGGTTTTGATTTTTGAAAGTCGGAGTTTGTTTTTAACTTTTGCCGCAGTTTCTGCTCATCTTAAGTACCACGAAGTTTCAACCAATTAAGATGGCTGACAGTCAGGTCGTATAGAAAACTCGTGCAAAGAGGTAAGTGCTTGTCAAGATTAACAGGTATGCGTAGTTTTAAAGACTTAAATAAATCTTCCAGGTCGCTTATTTCTTAACGAAAACTGGAATAAAGACCTCAGATAAGGGGGAGGGGTGGGGGAAGGTCATCCAGACTCTGAGATGAGGAGGGGAGCGGGGACGGTCTCCAAAAAAGTTTTTTTCGGCCCTTCATGCAGGCCTCAGTTTGGTCTAAAAATAAGGAAGGTGGGTTTGGGGGGGAGCGGGCCATCCGCGCCCCTCCCCTGGATTCGCCACTGATTTTGTTCCAACTAAGGAGCAGAAGACTCGGATTTTCAAAAAACAAACTCTGACTTTTAACAAAACAAACTTCGATTTTCGAAAAGGCAAACTCCGATTTCCAAAAATCAAGACCCGAGTTTTGAAACAAACAAACTCCAATCCGTTAAGCGTTAACCGATGTCCCTTTAGGGCTTCCGTAGAAATTACATAATTGCCAGAGATCAAAAAAGTGATTAAAATGGGACGTCATTTCAATCATTGCCGAAAATAAATCGCACTCTCATCACAAGACTTATTTGTATACAGTGAAAGTTTACAACACTCGACCATCACAATTTTGCTAATTGAGATTCTCTTTATTTTCGACCACTCAGTGGTGTTCACTTGCTCCAAAGTAATCAACGCTTTCAAGCGATAGAATTCGTGGACCGACACGTGTCGGAAAAGCTCTAAATTTTATCTATCCTTAGCTTTCTTCTCAATGATGGGGTAGACTTTCATGTACCGGACTAAGATGGCGGAGTTTTTCTGATTAGGGTTAGGAAACAGGGTTTTGTTATGTTCCCTTTGTTCTTTTGTTTTATGGACATTAATTATTTCAGATCCGGTATATGAAACACCTGATGAGTGGCTTCGGTCACGCAACGATTCTTAGTCCCAGTTTCCAAGGTGTCCGCAAGGAACACCTGGCACAATGACCCCCGTTTTGTGACACAAAAACGACAAAACAGTCAGGGGAGTACTTCCAGAAAAATTGGGAGGGATGTGCGACACGCTTCCTGAAACTCTTACCCTATTTCAGACCAAAATCTGTGATTTTCCCTACCCTATTTCAGACCTGATCAAAAATTTGACACCCAATTTCAGACCTGAAGCCCTCGAGCGTGACAAGCTGTTACGGCACGTACACGGTAGTTGGCGTAAACTTTAAATGGGAAATGGTCTTATCGCCAAATGATGAAGAAGTAGCTAATTCTTCTAAAAGACATACCCAATTCAAGACTAGAGTGCACAAGCCATACCCTATTTCAGACCAAAACGGCTGAAAAAACCACAAATATCCAGCGCTGGCCACACTTCCACACCTCTGAGAAGAGTAGAACTAAGTAAAGAATGACAAAGGGTTCATGGATGGGGGGAAAAGTGCGACAATATCCTTACTTTGTCAGACTATTCTACACTTCCACACCTCTGAGAAGTGTAGAACTAAGTAAAGAATGACAAGGGGTTCGTGACCAGGGGAAAAGTATGACATTATCCTTACTTTGTCGGACTTTTCAACACTTTCACACCTCTGAGAAGTGTAGAACTAAGTAAAGAATGACAAAGGGTTAATGGATGGGGGGAAAAGTGCGACAATATCCTTACTTTGTCAGACTATTCCACACTTCCACACCTCAGAGAAGTGTAGAATTAAGTAAAGAATGACAGAGTTTTAGTGCCTAGGGAAAAGTATGACATTATCCTGACTTTGTCAGACTTTTCCACACTTCCACACCTCTGAGAAGTGTAGAACTAAGGGGTGTTTACATGAGAAAACTCGCACCGGCGCGAGTTTCATACCGACATGACTTTTTGATTTCGTATCGCGTTTACATGATGACTGGGTTATTCCACATCTCGTTATTTGAAGGTACACTTGATGTTGATAAAATGCACGTATGATTCAAAATCGCGAACATTACGCATGCGCTACCCGTTCCCGTCTACCGGCAGACCGATTTCACACCGAAACGGGTGGTCGTTTCGTGTTTACATGATACCGTTGCGAGATTTCGTACCGGAGTGAAATTCTCGCCCCGGTGCGACAACTGGAGTGAACTCACGCCGGGGCGACTTGCGCCGGCATGACTTTTTGTGGTGGTATCATGTAAACAAATGTAGAGCCATGAGAGGGAACCGGAGTAAACTCGTCGTGGCGCGAAAGTCGCCCCGGTGTCATGTAAACACCCCCTAAGCAAAGAATGACAAAAGGTTCGTGCCTAGGGAAGAAGTGCGACAATATCCTTACTTTGTCAGACTTTTCTACACTTCCACACCTTTGAGAAGTGTAGAACTAAGTAAAGAATGACAGAGGTTCCGTGACCTGGGGAAAAGTATAACATTATCCTGACTTTGTCAGACTATTCCACATGTCCACACCTCTGAGAAGTGTGGAACTAAGTAAGAAGTGAAGAAACTCTGGATTTCATGGCCACGGCTGGACATGGCTCACGATTTGAATCGAATTCAAATAACATTCAACCCCCAAAGCTTCTTATCCTATTAAACGGGTTTTAATACACATTTGGAGCGGTTATGTTCTCGAATTGATTACAACTGGAATATTTTATGAATTTTAAAATACTTACAAAATTTTAAGGATTTTACGCCAGCAAAATAATGTCAAATTTCAAAGGCCTAAAATCACATCCGATACATGATTTCAAACAGAAAAAGACATTCCACGTTAAAACGCAATCTCTAAGCTTTCAAAATATGCTTTCAAAACTATTTTTGCGAACGCAAAGTTCACGGAGCATTTAAGTGTAATTTGACCTTTCTGACTTGACAGATAAGAGGTTCGGCGCGACACAACTCAATCCTCTAACAAATAATGTTTCAGCCAAAATACGTTTAATTCAAGCAATCTCAAGTCCCACAGTGTTACATAGACGCTTCATATACATTAGGTGGAACGTTTCATACCATTTTGTCAGCCGTGAATGAAGAACTCTTATCCTGGCCTTCAGATTCATTATTTGAAGTCGCCTCGCCATGGTAAACATTTGGGTCAAGTTCACGAAACAGCGAATTCGAAGTTTTCAAAATCTAAACCAAATATCTACCCTTTCTAGTATATAATCAGGTCTATAATTATTTGTTTGTACCTTGTGTCCTTGTTGGACTTCATTTCTGCAATGAAACTGAGCCATACCACTGCGAAATTCCCGCTCTCTTGTAGACTCGATTGCGTTACGTATGACATTCAGCGATTATTTCTGATTGGTCGTTGCTAGACGGAATCCCTCAGAAGGAGGTGATCGAGGAGGACTAGAAACGAGAGTTGCTTCGGTAATCTTCGGCTCGTGAGACTGAGATGGCGCATCTCGCGATCAACTTTCGTGGTCGGACTAGCAGAATGTGCAACTAAAGAACTTCGAACGGCATGGGAAATGTATGTGAGATTGTTTCAAGCTCCTCTGTTACTTAAAAACGTAGAATCTATCGATAATAAGAGCATTAAAGGGAGCAAACACTTCACAATTGCTATGGAATCCCTCAGACGGAGGTTGGCATCCCTCAGAAGTAGGTGTTAATTTTTAACTTGTAATAATGGAATTATTTGGTTCCGATTCCTCTTATTTTGGAAATTATCGACATGGCCGGTTTTTGAGTGCCTCAGGCCGGCGCCATATTGGTTAATAGAAGCTGTTTTTGAGCCTTCGACTACAACCCTATCTTCAAAGCTAATCTTACTTTGCCGATACACATTGAGAGAACTATCCCTCTTCATTGTATTTCTAGACTGGAAACTACTTCGAAATTGATAACGTTTTCGCAACGGTCGATTAAACTTTTGGTTGGTATACTTTTTGATTTTTTAGACCGCAAAATTAACAGAAATTCAAAGGCGTATATCTCTCTGGCCACATCGTATTGGAGCTTGCCACCCGACTCTGCCTGAATACTTACTGTTTGTAGTTAAATCGAGTTCGTTAAGAAAAAAATTGGGCAAATTTAACGGAGCGGAAACAAAAGTAATGAATGGAAGAGTGTTCTAGCGACTTTGTCAATAAGGTCAATAAGTAGTCTGCGTTGCAAGCGTTTCCGTGCGGTTTAGGAGCAAAGAACGAGGAACGAGAGTCAAAGACCGCGCGAAAAATGGCACAAGTAAAGGAGCGGAGAGGGGGTGGGGAAGAAAGGAAAGAAAACGCTTGCAGACAAACCCCGGGATTTTGAAAACCGCCCACTTGGCCTGTCATGCCTGAGTGCGCGCAGCGACATTTGATGCTGTCAACAGCTGTCATAATTGACCAATAAAG
Source organism: Porites divaricata (assembly GCA_038088405.1). Taxonomy (NCBI): domain Eukaryota; kingdom Metazoa; phylum Cnidaria; class Anthozoa; order Scleractinia; family Poritidae; genus Porites; species Porites divaricata. The sequence continues at coordinate 16,192,923 of JBBMOI010000006.1, read as the reverse complement.
TAATTGAATTTCGTGGAGCGGAAAAGACGACGCGTGTGTAAAACCAAAATAATTTTTCATGTATTTTGGAATGCGTTAATGGTGAACTCTGAATGAATCCGAACGATAATTCCTTAATCAGCAATCTTGACTGAGTCACAATGCACTTCTCCATAGTGGAAGGGGAATGGGAATGGGAATGGGAATGGGGAAAGGGGAAAGGGGAAAGGGGAGCGGGAATCTTTAAAAACGGGGAATCATTAAAATGGGGAATCTTTAGAACGGGGAATCTTTAAAAGCGGGAATCTTTAAAACGGGGAATATTTAAAGCGGGGTTTTTTTGTAAACGCTTTCATAATCGAGGATGATTCTATAAACCCTTACTTTTGCTGATTATTGTAAACCGCGTTTTCTTTACGCTGGTGTGAAATAAATCCTTGCACATCTTTCCATGGTCTTGAAAAAGCTTGAATTTGACAAAGGTAGTGGTTTGTTTCAGCCAATAATCAGTTGAATGAACTAAAAAGGCGCGCGCTGCCAAAATTGTTGTTGCAGTCATGTTTTTCGTGTATATTATTACCTATACAAATTAAAATGCAATTTTTTTTTTTTTTTAAAAAAGCACATGACCTCCCGGCCAATAATAATCATTAAAGGTCTGATAATAGTCTGTCATGGCAGTCCTGACCCGCGCTGGTCTCTAGAGGTTTTTAAAATATTAATTTTCCGACGAGCAATTTATCTCAGCATCTTGTTCCCCCCCCCCCCCCCCCCCCCCCCTTATCTGAAGGTCTGGATCCGCCACTGTACATTAACCTAGACACTGAAACACATGCAAAAGTACATAGACTTAGTTTAGAGTCATGTTTTGTTTTACAGTTGCGTTCCTCTTCTTCTTGTTCCGGTTGACCGTTAGCACAATGTGTGTAAATATGTTTTTTGATAGTAGTGGTTAAAAACCTAATACGGGATTTATCTTTGGGACAATTTAATGTAGAAAAAGGAAAACATATATTACTGTTGTTACTGTTGCTGTTATTGAAGGGCGCCCGAAACATATCTTACGGTACGTCATTATTATATTATTATATTCTTTGCATGTCATAGATGATAGTTGAAATAATATTTATGCTTTGTTGTTTCAAATTTGTAATTCACTTACCTTCATGTTGTCGTGGTTTTAAAATTCCCCAGGTAAAAATCCTTCATAAAATGGGTTTTCTCGAATTCAAGACTGAATGTGCTAAAAGCGAATAGCTGGAATATTTGGCTTCGAATGATTAATAAAGCTGACATAATCCAACTTAATTAACAAACAGAATTCTTTTGTTCTAAATATTTAAAGATTCCGGTTTTTAAAAATTCCCCATTTTAACGATTCCCTGTTTTAGAGATTCCCGCTTTTAAAGATTTCCCATTTTAAAGATTCCCCGTTTTAAAGATTCTCGCTTTTAAAGATTCCCCGTTCCCCGTTCCCCACTCCCCGATTTCCCGTTACTTGTTTTAAAGTTAGCCAGGCTACGTGCGAAACCTGGACATAAGTGGAATTCGAACCCTTGACCTCTGTGATACCGGTGCAACGCTCTACCAATTAAGCTAATAAGCCAACTGGTAGCAGCTGGGACCTTCTCCCAGTTGGCATGCATGTTAGCTTCTTTTTATTGGTAGAGCGCTGCACCGGTATCACAGAGGTCAAGGGTTCGAATCCCGTAAAAGCCTGATTTTTTTTTTCAGGTTTTCTTTTCGCAACTGCAAAAGTTGCGTATATAACTGCGATGATCTTCCCCCGTTTAATTCTTAACTCCGCAGTTCACATATATGATTTTCATATATTCATACCTTCATTACAAATATTTTTCTTTATCACTTTACCCATAATCAGAAGGCCGGCAAGAATAACCGATACTTAAATGCAACCCTGATTGATAATATGTTTGTAAACAAAATAGAAGAGAACTATAAATACGGTATCCTTATTACCGTGAGATCTTTCGTATCACTCACTAGTGTTCGTAACAATGGCGGGTAACTTGCAAAAGCTCAAACTTTAAAAGGGTAAAATGATAAATTACCTCTGCCAAGACTTGGAATGTCAAGATTGAATACTGATCAGCAAAGCAAAACGGTTGTCCGAGATGCTTAATTAAGATCAGATCACTTTTACACTAAATTATATCAGTTGTTGAACAAAAAGGTACCATTAATGAGACCCTGGGTCACAAGAAAAGTGAAAACGGGCAGAGAGTACCTTGGATAACAAAAGGAATCCTAAACTCAAGGAAAACAAAAACTGTGTTATACAAAAAGTTTTCGAAGAATCGGAATAAAAATAATGAGTCAATTCATAAAACTAGTTTATTTTATAGCCACAAAAGTGCTGCCTAATAGTTTGTGCAGTACCATGAACCGAGCGGCTTCATCAGATTTTTAAACCTAAGAGAAAGAAGTTGAAAGAAACTACCGCACTGAATTAAAATTAATGGTCGAATAATTAATCAAGTTAAATGAACTAAATTTCGAGGACTAAATATGAATGAGGAACTCTCTTGAAATACCGTAGTTGGAATAACAGATGCAGTTATGATAATCGATCAGCATCAAATATATTTATTGGTTCAGAAAGAGGACAAATGAATGAAAAAGTTTGTTGTTTTGAAACGTGATCTCTTGTCGTTAATCCCTCGTTTAATTGCTCGAACGTGCTAACGGTAGTTATTATAAATCGATTATCGCCTACACTAATGAGATTTTTATTGATAGGCCAACCGCTACATTTTCTGCCCTTTTATGCAATGTCCGCATAGGAAATACGTTATAATTTCTAGCACGTTTCGTTGATTATAAATTTAGCGTTTTCATCTTAGCTAGTTCAGTTCTAGTGGAGACTTCCAGGTATTAACTTCTGTCAGAGATAAAGCTAGATAACATTGCTACGTGTGCAAGCTAAAGTGAGTATAGTTTTTTTGCAAATCAAAGTAACATACAGTGAACCCGTATTAAGGGGAGCCCCAACTAAGCGGACACTAAGCCGGGTCCCGAAAGTAACGTCTTATAATTCCCTTTATAGCGAATCCCTATTCAGCGGACACCTCTATTAAGCGGTCGCGGACACTAAAATAAATTGCATTTGGCTACTTTTTATGATATTGTTAAAGACCTCTTAGACTATTAAGTGCGCAGACACCGGACTGAATCAGTCTGAATTGACAATAGTAGTATTGGATTACGTCCTTGAAACAGGTACGGTAGTCGATTAATTAATACAAAGAAATCTACATTTAGCTGTCAATTAAGTGTAGATTAGACCGATATCCGGATGTATGATTGTTATCCGTGATCAAAGTTCACCGTTTCACCGAAACGTCTTGCACAAACTACAGTACAGCTATTCACAATTTTAAAATCAAATCTTTCCTTAACAACATCGAACTTTTTCGCAGCACAGGGTAACTGTTGAATGTTAATCGTTAACAAACATTGCGCAATTTTACAAACCTCTTGGGAAGGTCTCGAAGGTGTCCGCTCAATAAAGGTTTCTCTGTACTTTTAGTAAATAAATGCTTTCGTACAAATCCCGTAGTTGTCTTCATATAATTCACAGTTCATCGGAAAATCATGAAAGTGGAGTACTACAATGGGCGGAAATGATGTAATGTGGGGCAAATTTTCAACATTTTTTTTGCCCTCAAAATCTTTCTACAGAAAATACCTTCGCATTTAGGAGAAAATCTACTCAAAAGTTGACCGGTGTACCGCAAGTTTAAGAAAAATTTTCATTTCCGTTACTAAGAAAAAAGACTTCAGGAGACGGCAGGAGCGCAATTTGACTCCTCTTTCTCTTTCTTCCGAAGAGGCCTCTTTGTGTCAGGAGGAGGTTGGGGCTATTTTTATAGGGATACCCAGCGGGAGCTTCTGCGGAGGAGAGAGTTCCTGTTTTTCAGCATCAAATTCTATTGATTTGCTCAACAAAATTTATTCACTGCCTTGATTCACTGACAAACTACAACCGCTGTATGTCCAACTTGATTTTTTTTTATTCTGTTCAAGCTGTGATTACCAATATTACTTGCTTCTTGTCAAAATTTGTATCGGCATGTCTTCTCACAGGGAGAGTAAAACGTTTTCTTGGCCCTATTCCTCTGGTTTGTTTTTCTGCCCATTTCTTTCTATGTACAGAAGCGATTCTTTTCAATTTTGAATAAAACTCTTCTTCAAACTTCACACTTCGATAGTTCGGCGCGCCTCATTGCATTAATGTGTAACGCATCTTCCGGAAGTGCGTCACAACTAGTCACGTATCAAAATTTAAAGATAGATCAGTCGTCTATAGTTTGGGTGGCACTGCAGCGACGAGACCTCGCACAAATCTAGTTGAAGCGATTCGGAGACGTTAATCTACTAAATGGAAATTGTTTCTCTATTCGACCTCTCACTTCTCGGCATTTTCAAGCAAGGTATAATCAGTAGGGTTCACTCACACAAGGCCTCTTCAGTGCAAAAAACCTGGACAAAAAAACTTGTGGAATAAAGCGGTTTTTTCCAGTAGCATGAAAAAGTCAATTATGTTAAACATATTTGCATTGTTTGATATTTCCGTATCTATCTGCTGCAGCTTTGATCCGCCATGTCCATCACGTTGTACGATGAACAGTCAAACACATACCAGTTTGCAGAGTCAGAACCGAATCTACTGAAAAGCCGTAATTTCAGAAAAGCCGATGTTACAGCAGGAACCTGGATCTTCTACACTGAGCCAAACTACAAGAAAGGACTTAAAGAAGGCTGTTTCAAGATTGTAAAACATGGAGTAAAAGGCGTAGATATAACTAGCGTCAATGGTTCAATGTTCCTGGTAGACGGAGGACTCGTTTTGTTTGAACACTTTGGCTATGGTGGAGAGAGGAAGGTACTACGATTCGTCTACGAATATAATTAATGAGCTTTTTAAGTAATAACTGGGAAAACCTGTGTTCTCTTTGTTCTGCTTTACCGTTCCTAAAAACAACGCAAATAGATTGGCGATGTGAGACAACAAAGATTTCAAGTTTCAGTTTTACTTTAATGTTCAGCTGAACCCCGGGGGGGGGGGGGGGTACTCCCATACATTACCTAAACGGGTACTGTATGTGCCGCCTAACGGGGTCGTGACGTGATTTTGAAGCTCCTGATTTAGAACGGGGTATCCATTTCAGAGGCGTCTAGAACGGGGTATGATATTTAATAAGATGGGAAATAAAAAAATTGTGGATCACGGCTTTATCTTCTGCTTAAAATTGTTGCTGATTATGAAGAAGCATTTATTTGATGTATAAGTCGAACAAGTAAAGAAATATCTTTTTTATAAAAACAGAGTATAAAAAACTGGCCCATTTCTAGAACGAGGTATCAGTTTTAGGGGAAATTGTTTTTAGAACGGGGTGCCAATTTGGAGTCCCGGGCGGCACATACCCACTCAAAAAATACGCAAGTGCCCCCCCCGGGAGCTGAAGCCGGTTAGAATAGAGATTTCAGTGGCTTTTGACTTGAACTGGCTTTGTTTTGTGAACTCTGGTCCGCTGGAATCATTATTTTCAAAAGAAACTAATTTTCTCGGATACAAAATTATCTTTCAATTCAATAATCTGCTAAGAGGTACGATAGTGTAAAATTTAAAAAAGTAATATAGGATGAGTAACTATTTTTAACATGCTTATTTCAGTTCAGTTAATTTTTAATATTTTCAATATGTGTTTGCAAACAGAAGCCTTAACGGTCTAACTGAGATCATGTATCATATACTTTTATTCTTAAAATCCACCTCGAATTCGCATATTACTCTTTCTTTCTTACTCATTTGGAATTGAAACGACAAATATGTTCATGCACTCTTATAGTTGCCTCGAAAACCATAACCGAGTTCAGACCAAAATAGGCCATTAAGTGTATACCCGTTTTCAGACCAAAACGGCGCAAAAACCATACCCTTTGGGGCGGCACATACCTATCAAAATTCCTACCCTTTCATTTTCTTAAATCCTGAATAAAGGTACCTCATTCGGGCGGAGGCTTCCCGTATAGGTCATTATAGGAAGTACCCCCTGGGAGGTGAATTCCAGTTTGGTTTGATAGTTTTTTTTTGTTTGTTTGTACCCGTGTTGTATTTAAGAGTAGCTAATGCTGATCCAAACCTCACGGAGGTCTTTACTGACATAATCTGAGTGCTATGTCTTCATACTTTTTTTTTTCTGTAGTGGTTTCAAGACAGTTGTGCTGATGTGAACAGTATTTTCCTAAATGGAACAGGTGAAGGCGTCTCCGCTGCTATCGTTTTTTCTAAGAGCCGGTCCGTAGACATCTTCACCAAACCCAACTATGAAGGCATGAAATTTACTCTGGAACCAGGAGAGTGGTATGAAAAGTTAAACAAAGAAGTCACGGGATTCGCGCTGAACGACAAATTGCAGAGCTTCAAATTTAATCCAAAAGCTTAAGAGCCAACTCGCAGTCCATGGCCATTTTGCTCGAGTTTTCTTTCAGTCTCGAAGTTAGGTAGTTTTTGATTGAGAAGCCGATTGTAATTAGCCCTCTTTAGGATTTTAAGAGTTTCTAACTGTTGTCTAAACCAGAGGGAAGAATTGAATAAAAGGAGATTGTTTCCTTTATCCTGGCATTTTGTCTTTGAAAACTTTAACTTAGGGCCTGTTTACATGAAGGTGGGGGACCCCAGGTAGGTGAGGTAACATGTGGCAGGTTACCACACCTAACATGTAAACATGATCATATTAAAATGAGAGATTGTACGGACAGGCGGGTTACTTTACCTAAGCGGGTTACCTCACCTACTTGGGGTCCCCCACCTCCATGTAAACAGGCCCTTACTTGTACCGGAACCTGGCTGTGACATTCAAACTACTTTATGGACTTGTTTCTGAATTGATTTAGTACGCGTGTAAGCAACGACCCGAAATACGTCTGCGGTCGCAGGCTATACGCGTGTATAGATACACGAAGATTTAAGGGCCTCGATTCCAGAGAAATTTACGGAAGCCCCTAAGCGACATCGATGTTAATGCTTCTTGGGAGTTAGTTTTTTGAAAACCGGAGTTTGGTTTTTGAAAATCGAAGTTTGTCTTTTGAAAATCGGAGTTTGTTGTTTGAAAATCGGAATTTGTTTTTTTGAAAATCGGAGTTTAAATTTATCGAAAATCGGGTTTTGATTTTTGAAAGTCGGAGTTTGTTTTTAACTTTTGCCTCAGTTTGTGCTCATCTTAAGTACCACGAAGTTTCAACCAATTAAGATGGCTGACAGTCAGGTCGTAGAAGACTCGTGCAAAGAGGTAAGTGCTTGTCAAGATTAACAGGTATGCGAAGTTTTGAAGACTTAAATAAATCTTCCAGGTCGCTTATTTCTTAACGAAAACTGGAATAAAGACCTCAGATAAGGGGGAGGGGTGGGGGAAGGTCATCCAGACTCTGACGTGAGCTCTAAATTTTATCTTTCCTTAGCTTTCTTCTCAATGATGCGTGGCTTCGTTCAAGCAACGATTCTTAGTCCCAGTTTCCAAGGTGTTTGCAAGGAACGCCTGGCACAACGACCCCCGTTTTGTGACACAAAAACGACAAAAAGGTCAGGGAGTACTTCCAGAAAAATTGGGAGGGGGTGTGCGACACGCTTCCTGAAACTCTTACCCTATTTCAGACCAAAATCTGTGATTTTCCCTACCCTATTTCAGACCTGAAGCCCTCTAGCCCGGCGCGTGACCGGAGCGCGTGACAAGCTGTTACGGCACGTACACGGTAGTTGGCGTAAACTTTAAATGGGAAATGGTCCTATCGCCAAATGATGAAGAAGTAGCTAATTCTTCTAAAAAACATACCCAATTCAAGACTAGAGTGCACAAGCCATACCCTATTTCAGACCAAACCGGCTAAAAAGCCATACCCTTTAGCGCGGCACAAACCTATATAGCCTATAAAAGGAACTACCCCTCCGCCCCCCCGCTCCCAGGGCGAAAAACGCGTTGCAGATTATGTTATACTTTATAGGTTATGTTATACCTTATATTCCTTGAACACAGAGTACATTTTTGAGCTCACATTGTCTGATGTGCATTTCCTTCAACTAAAATGTTTGTTTGGACTGGTTAGTTAGTTTGCCCGGATCTCCTTCGGAGCGGTCAAATGGTGTTTTCCTCAGTGTTGTTCTTCCACCTAGCGTGTGCTTGAATTAAGCAAGATGTGCAATTCAGAATCCCAGTTAAGAAGCAGTCAAAAGTTATAACAGATACCTTGTTTGTCTAAAAAAAAATATAATAAACATTAATCGTGTTGTTTGACCGACTGTTGTGATTGCGATTGCAGAGTTCACCAAGAAGATGCCGAAGACGACAAGGACATCCCAGTAATCTTGTGTTTGTTCACGAGCTTCGTGCTCTTTTAGGACGAACCTGTGCTTTGGAATGATTTTTCATTGACTTTTAAAAGTAAATTACTTTTGATTATTCTCATAACTTTACTTAGACTGTACGGAACTCAATATTAAGCTAAGGGCCTGGGGACTGGCAAAATCTTTTGTTTTATCGAGGTCCCGCCGTACATTTTACTATTACTGGGGTAAACAAAATTGTTTGTTATACCGAGAACCATTGTTATATCGTTTTATCGGGGTTCCACTGTAAGAAGCACCCAAGGATGACAGACTACTGAAGGTGTATGATGATCAGCAGCAAACCTAGCGAATGATACGGGATTTTAAACTTTCTTGTTGTTGTTTTTTTTTTAATATTGTCATTGACATAAAAAATGTCTTTCTCAAAAGCTGCAAAATGAAGTACGGTAGTGTTTTTTCAAAACACAAAAAAAAAAGAAAAGAAAAAAATTAGTTAATAAACTTTCGAGACATCAAATATAAAAACGTTCGTTGGTGCAGTCTCAGAGAAACAAATTTTTTCTCTGAAGACTTGCGCCTCCGGCCTTGTTTGGTCCATCTCTGCGTTGGATCGCACCCCCTACCCTTGCTTTAAGAATCGGACAAGGACGTTTTTGAAAGTCAAAAATCAGACAACGTAATTCGTTTTTGCTACTTTACCGTACGGACCTAAAAAAATATGTGTTCCGTGCAAATAAAGTGGAAACTACACTTTTTTAGTGATAGCATTTTGCGGAGTAGGAGGAGGTGATTCTCGGATCTAGCTGCACAAATTTACGTACATAAATAGGGTGTAACAAGGCATTATGCTTAGGGTGTTTTAGGTGTTTAGAGAGATTTTACTTGACTTAAGAAACAGATACTATTAGTAACAAGTAAACAAAAGAAGAAAATGAAACTAGTACATGTAATGGCCGAGTGCGTAGTATTCTACCACCTATTTCACAGGTTAAGTAAAATCCCTCTTCCAGAAAGGAAATTGCTTAATATCTAATCACGTATAATCCATTCCATTGATTTACCAAATAAACGTACTTTCTATGATTGAGACTAATGATTGGGAGTCAGAACTTGTCTACGGCTTTGATTCAGTCATAAGTTAGAGCAACGAGTTAGAGCTTGTTTCTACATAAGTTGATTCCTGTTCCTAACTCTGAACTGCCGTTAACCCAAGAATCGACAGAGGAAAAGCAAACAGTCAACAGTAAGCCGATAGAAAACTCCTAAAAAGCATAGCTTTAAAAAGAAAATACCATAGCTATTAAAGTGGAACGGAAGATGAAACCCGTTAGAGTCCTTTGTTATATATTTTTGTTCGCTTTTTTAGACTTGACCGTACACAACGTTCAATAGCATTCCGATCATTTTGAACTTACTGGCCAATAAAACATCGTATCAATTTTTCAGTCACAATTTGTGAACAAAAAACAAAGGATTGTGCACGGTCAGGGAGTTTCCAACGTAACCTATAGCACCATTGTTTTCAACTTCAATGATGTTTGCCGGGTTTCCTAACCAGTCTCCTCTACTAACTATGTTTTAGTTCGTTGCTGTACATATACATATCTTTTTATTTCATAGTGTCCCCAATTATCTTATATAGCTAAAGTACCTGACACTTGATTATTTATTGTTATTATTATTATTGTACGAATGTCACATTGAAGGAGCCAGAACTGCGTTCATCGTGCCCATTACATGAATAATAATACGGTTATGATCGATTTCTCTCGAACTGATTAAAACTTGTAACTCTTTTAAAACGATCAGAAAACGCTTTTTGAACGTCTAAGGAGAATTTAAATTGTTATAAGTCAGTGGCGAATCCAAGGGAGGGGCCCGCCCCCCTTATTTTTAGATCAAAATGAGGTCCAAAGAGCCGAACTTGAACTGAACGTTTTCTTGAGACCGCCCCCGCTATCTCAGAGTCTGGATGACTGCCCCCCCCCCCCCCCCCCCTCCCCGCTTATCTGAAGGTCTGGAACCGCCACTGTAAGTGCAATACAACCAGTTGGGGCGGAGGTACTCAAGCAGTCATCTTATACCCAGATCTCCTACGGTTAGGCGGAAGTGAGACCTACGATTTACATGGGAACTGAACGGATATTCCTGTTGAAAAATCAAATGATTCGCCCCATTACGTGGGAAATGGGAATATTAATTACCGTAATTCGTTGTGTTATATTATACACTAAATGTCAGATCCCGGGGGAAACAGTTAGTTTTGTTTTCCCGAGAGTCCTTATTCGAGGGAAAACAAAACTAACTGGTTTCCCAAGGGAACTACATTAAGTGTTTTTCTATATTTCTAGATTTTCACTTCAACATTCTTCAACAGCAGCAAAAGAATACGCTTAAACTGAGCGAATCAAAACAGTCGACCCGATACTTATAAGTCTAGAACACGAATTTAATTCTCAAAACCACGGCATGAATGATTTACAAAGTTCTTTCCTCATATTTTCTGCATCTTTTCCCTCCACTTACTGCTGTTTCTCTTCTGGGATAATTTTGAAAATCGTTGCTTTTTAGCTTGATGGCGGGTTGAATTGAGGCTTCATGTTTGTGTTGTTGTTTTCATTCACGAAAAAGAAAACTGGCAGTGTTTTCCCGCCTTCTGTCACGCCACTTTCCACCATGCTTTGACCACGTGCTGTAATGTATCCCTAGCGGAGTACATTGCATAATGTATCACGATCGGGATACATTATTGATTTTAGTCAAGGCCATTTGACCAAGAATCAGCCAAGGGCTGTCCCTATTTAGTTGAGTTGAAGTCTAGGAGTTTAACAAATAATAGTTATCAACCGTGCGAGGAAATCCTTCGTCTTGACAAGAGAGGTGCTGTAACTTCATGAAGTAGGAAGTAATTTTCCCCTTTGGGCTTTAAAACATTATATGCAATTAAGCTACATCTTCACTTACTAATCTTCAGCCGAAAAACGAACTTGTTACTGTTATGCTGTCACTTGCAAGAAGTTCAATGAAGTGGTTACTTACACAAACATTACAGGTCGGTGGTAGAGCATTCGTTTCACTAATCGGAAGGTAATAGGTTGAACTCCTGAAGGTCAAGTAAGAACTCGAAATTTCTTTTTTCCGAATTTGATTGTTGTGTTACTGACTGACTGCACGACCCAAGCACAAAATTCTCCTGTGATTTCATCACTAACCATGATGAATGTTTTTGGTGGTTTTTGCAGGCATATCATAAAAAAAAGCATGAAAAAGTTGGCCAATCTTGGCATGTTTCGATCCATGTCCACCATGGCCATCTCTTGCAATAGACGGAGGAAAATTTAGTTTCAGTGCCTTAATATAGCCTAAAACAAATAACTGGACCATTATTTTTAAAATTCAATTGATGCGAAAAAAGATTTTGGTTTTTAAAAAGATAGCACATAGTGTGACATAGCCCATTTAAAGGCGAAAGATTACATTAAATTCTTCATGAACATTAAAGAGTGATTATGACCGAGTTGGTGAAATGGTCTATACCGTAAACTTTTATGCCATTGGATAGAGTGTCGTTATCTGAACCTTCTTATGATGTTTATCTTCGTCATTTATTATTTAGCGACTAATCATAGTACCCAAGAGCATGAAGTGTCTATAAGATAAACAAACAGCAACTGCTAAAAAAAGGAGCTCGCAAAATTACAGGCAGCCCAGAGTGTATAGTTTCGTTACACTTGAATGTTATTATATAGATCCTAACGTATTTAATGTTAGTGCAACTCAAACTCTAAAACTCATCCAAATGGCTCTTGAAACGAACAGACAGTAAGAAAAAAAAAACGAAGTGAGTCGTTTCATTTCTTTAAAAAAAATGGGATTCAGAATTTATTTTTAGAACCAAGGCTGTCTGCTACAGAGTAGGAGGTGTGGCAAGTATCCCCTTTCCCTCATACAGCCCTCCCTTATCAGGTAAAAAAAGAGATTCTTCCGTTTTCTTGCCAGAATTGTAACGCTTTTGTTAAAACACCAGCTTTTATTGAAATAGCTAGTCAAACTAGACTGACTGGTTTGGGTTAGGGTTAGTGTTAAGACACCAAAAACGGTGCTAATGTAGAATGTCACGCAGCCAATTTCCCCGAAGTACAAGTGTATAAAGACAAACTGCTAGATAAAAGAAACAATAACCTTCTGTTTTATTCGTCCTTTTGCTTTTGACAGCATTTAAAAACAAAAAAAAAACATTCTAAACTGAATTTCAAGACTAAACAGACTAAACTGAGAAAACTCGAGCAAAACTGGACGTAAGCTGGTTGTTCTGATAGGCTGGGTTTTTCAAATCTTGCGGAAGCTCTGCATCTTGTCGTTGGGGAATCCCATGGCTTGTGGAGTGTCACACCACATTCCTGGTTTCAGAGCAGTTTGCAGACCTTTATAGTTGACTTTCGTGAAGATGTCAAAGGACTGGTTCTTAGATAACACGATGACTGAGGAGACGCCTCCAGCTGTTCCACTTTCGAAGAGACTGTTCACATCTGCGCAACTTTCTTCAAACCACTACAAGAAATGATCACAAAAACATAGCACTCAGATCTAAGGTAATGAGTAAAGACAACCGTCAGGTTTGGATCAGCATCAGTTAGACTTCTGTCAAATATAACACGTGCACAAGCTAACAAATGATTTCTAATGAACCTAGATGGAATTCACCAAATTGGTTCGATATATCCGTTGTAAAATATAAGCTCGTTCCCGAAGTGGATGGAGGGCCTTAATAGACAACCTTTTAGTGGGAGTTCGCAGCCCGCCTCAGAGAACCCGTGAATTACTCTGGACCGCCATCATTCAGACCAAAACGCAGAAATTTCCACACGAGATTTCAGGCCATTGACCCCAACTAAAATCTGATCGCTTTTACAGATCTCAGCTGGGCCGAATCAGCGTCTGTTTCCGAACACACTGACTTCAAAAATTGCATGACTGAGCTGAAATAACAAAGTAAAAAAAAGGAATGTCATCCTTAATTAGTTTATCCATGCAATTTTACGTCTAACAAGAGCATTGAATTGCAAGATTATTCAAGAGAAAATTGGTTACTTTAATTTGAAACTAATGATTCCTGATCAGAATTCACAAAACAAGTCCAGTTAAATTCAAAGAGCATTGAAAAATTTTTATCCTGACCATGAACTAAAGAAAAAACACATGCTCTTTGCTTTCTCACGTCCTTAAGTAAGTTACTATCCCCAGATGGGAGGGCAGGGAGGTTTGAGCTATTTGTGCTGTCTTTATATTAGAAATCGCGAAGCGTAACGAAGAGACCATGGGTTTCCACAGTTGAAATGTTTGCTTTCAATTGACAGCAGTTGATAAGGTTATAATTTATTATATTCCTAATGTAGTACCTTCCTCTCTCCACCGTAGAAGGAGTGTTCAAACAAAATGAGTCCTTCTGTCTGGTCCTTCACCAGGTACATGGAGCCATTGACGCTAGTTATGTCTTCATCTGCTCCTGGCTTTAAAATCTTGTAATTTGATTGGCTGCCACCAGATTCTTTGTCATTGAAGTCTTGGTTAGTGTAGAAAATCCAGGTTCCTGCTGTAACAACAGCTCTTTTAAAAAGAACATCACTTTGCAGATTCATCTGTGATTCTGCAAATTCCTGGTGCAATGTGCCTGAAGGTTCGGTGTACAACTTGATGGACATAGCGGATCACAACTGCAGTAGATAGACACGGAAATATCAATCAATACAAAAATGTGTTTAGCATAAATGATTACTCATGCTAAATCGCCTTTTTGCACTAAAAAGTTTTTGTAAGATTGAATTTTAGTAACCTCGCTTAAAATGCTGAGAATTGAGGGGTCGAAGAAAGTAAATAATTTGCTAGATTATCTCCCTCGTATCTCAATATATTTGTGGAAGGCGTTGGCCCTGCAGTGGTACCCAAAGGTTTGGAACATTCAAATGACCGATACATTTTTTGGCGTTTCCAGACCATAGGCGACTGATTTCCAGCTATCTTGGCGTAGAACTCTACTTACCTTTGTTTGCCAAGCGTCGAAAATGGAGACACAACCTTTCTTGGCGTCATGAAACACACCTTTGACACTATTTGTGATAGTCCTCGTTTTATATTGTTTCACAGACAAGAACTGCGCATGTCATTAGCTTTCTGTAAAAGCTTCCAAGAACAAGAAAAAAAAATGCATGAGTATTATTGAATATTAATAATCTCCACAGGGATTATCATAACAGTCAAAAATAGGCTAACACGTACTCTAAGTTGTGAGCTTACGGTGGTTTTAACATTCAAAACTTGGCAGTGAAACCACTCACTTTGCTGTTCCTGGTGACTCCTGTTTCCACTTGCATTTGTGTTTTAAACTTACACCAAAAGTAACGAAAGGGTCGATTTGTTTCTAATAATAACATTGACAGTTGTTGACGTTCATTTCAGTTGAAGTTTCTCCGAAAATTGCAGTAAGCCGGAAAGAGGAAAAAAAAAATCCGACCATAGCGCTCGATCAACCCTCCCACGAGAAATCGCTCTGTTATTGTAAGAAAGAAATGGAAAAATTATACTATGTAAATCCTTCTGAATACCAGTGAGTTCTTTTAGAAAGGGAAAAAGATAAAATAGACAGTGTTTTTACCTCAGTGAGGTTTGAACTTACAACCTCTAATTGATTGTGCAATTGTTGTGCTTAAAATGTCAATTCACCCGTTATTAACCTGTCGTTTTTGTAGACTTGAACGTGACAAAGTGCGATTCGAGTTATGTTTTCAAGTATTAAAATACCAGAAAACGTGCACGAAAACGTGCGCACTTCGGCTTCGAAACCAGCAAACTTGAGTGATTAATTAATAGACGTAAAAATTTGCCCAATTTTTAAACTTTAGCTTCTGAAATGTGTATTTTACAGACACTAATTTAAAAGCAAATTCTTTTCTAGGAATGAGTCAGAATGCGTGCAGGAATGCCACCGTACTTCAAGAGTCTTTTGTTTTTTCCTTTTTTTTTTATTACGACAGCATTAATTACGATAACATTCCTGTTACGGCCTGTTTCAGCATGTAGCAGTCTATTTCAGTTTTGTTTGTTTTGATAAGGCCTGGAAAACCTACTGGAGCTTTTTACCCTTTTCTTTCTTGGAAGCGTTACAGTAGGCCCGGTTCAGACGCCGAACTTTTCATGAGCCGAAGCTAATTCGCCGACCCAAATTATTAAGTCCGGCTGAATTGATTCAGACGCCGGTCTTAATTGCAGCTGAACTAAGTTCAAAACGCGAAAAATGCTCATTTCGGTCAAACTGCTTACAAAATACGTTATAATAATTTATGCATTAGATTCGGCACATGAAAAGTTCGGCGTCTGAATCAAACCCGTTCCAAAGTCTCGGCAAAGTCGCTCCAAAGGCGAAATTCCCGGCCGGACTAGACGAAAAGAACGGCTGAGCCGTTCCAAATTGAAACAGGCGTTCCTAATTGATTCAGACGCTGAACTTTTCATGTACTTAATTCAATGTATTAGGTTCGGCTCATGAAAAGTTCGGCGCCTGAACCGGGCCTAAGCTGATGACATGCACAGTTCTGGTCCAAAACAATTATATATTTTACGAGCGCATGTTGAATACATGTGGCAGATCCAGACCTCCAGATAAAGGGCAGGTTCGGTCATCCAGAGCCTGAGATACGGGGGGTGGGGGGTCTCCACGAAAATTTGTTTCGGCCCTTCGGGCCTCAGTTTGGTCTAAAAATAAGTGGGGGGGGGGGGGGGGGGGCCACTGTGGAGTCGCCACTGGAATATGAGATGTTAGCCGACAAGGCGCGTAGCGTCGCATTGGTTATAATCATTTCATATTCAACATGCGTGAGGCTGGTTTTCACTAGCGACGGTGTCGGAGCCGTAATCAGAAACGTAAAGCTTATGATCTAGTGAAACAGCGTTCCGATTCCTCTTACGACTCCGTCGCTTACGTTCTGCAGATTGTCGGAGTCGAAAGCAAAAGCGGAAGAGCTAAACCAATCACAAAGCGTAGCATGTGTATTGTGGTTGGTTTATCCTTCTGCTTCTTCTTCCGTCTCCGACAATCTGGTTTTTACAAGATGATAAGTGGAACGTAAGCGGAGTCGGAATAAGTGGAAATGTTCTGATTCTTCCGACTCCCATTCCGTCGTGCTTGTAACTCCGCCGGCTTACGACTCCGATTTTCACTAGGTCATAAGGAGGGTCCACAATAGGTTTGGCGGGATGCGGGATGCGGGATTTGGCTATTTTTCGTGGTGATATTCGGGATATGAGCTGAAAACAGAAGCGGGATGCGGGAATTTTAACAACCAGCGGGAGCGGGATTTCCTATTTTTATGGGGATGGGATTCGGGAATCGTAAGGAAAAAATAGCGGGATACGGGAATTTAGTTTTGTCTTGACTAAAAATTCATTAGCGTTGACAGAAAAAAAAAAAAAAGGTTCTTAAGCGTGTATACCGCCTTTGTAGTCAAGCTATGAGTGTCAAAGGAAGTGAAGCCTGTCAAATTTTGCTCATTATCACTTTTTTGTGTTGTTCGTCTTTTCCGGTTTTACTATTTTCGTCGTTTTCGTCACTCGGAAAGAGGTATCAAATCACTGAGGTTAGAAGTCACGTTCGTTAAGATCCTACACTCATTCCTGTTTTGTTGACGGATTTGACCTTTTCTTCTTTTGCCTGGACGGACCTGTCGGACCTGGACGATCCTTTGGACTGAGCGTTTGCTATTAAAATAAGAATAAGTCTGGCCACAGTATGGCCACACCAGAGCTGATAGAAGTGGACAATGTGGTAGACATCATAAATTGTGTGGCTTTATATTACGAGAAAGGTGCCAGTGGTAATGCGTTTCTTCGGAAAGAAAAATTTAGAGCTCCCGTCTCAAGGCAAGTGAAGACCTTGAAAGCCTTAAAAGAAACAGTCAGGTGAGTCGACCTGAGTTTTCTGGTATCCATTATTTATTGTTTTCAATGACCTCATTATCCTTGTGTTGATTATAACCTGGAATATCAATGGCATTTGTGCCCCGCGCTACGGTCGGCGACTAAAGTGGTCTCACTAGCTTGCGAAAGTCAATTATTGTCAATACTGACGGCAAGTTAAGGATCGTTAAGCCTAAGTTTTTTGTTTTTATTTCATTCCTGATTTCAACCTTTCGCCTTTCGCAACATACAGTCAACTCTCGGTATCTCGAACCCTCTATAATTCGAACCTCCCCCTAACTCGAAGCAATTTTCATTTCCCTTGAGCTTCTATATAATTTTACCCTCGATAACTCGAACTCCCGATCCTATTTCGATCTATTTCCCTTGAAGGTTCGAATTATCGGGAGTCGACTGTATACTATTCTATTGAGAAGGTGGACCTTGGAATTAAATGTATACTTATATATGACTATATAGTCTATATAAAGACTATAGTAGTTTATAATCAGACCATACACGCATCAGTTGTCTTAATATTATGGATGAAGATACATTTTGTCCCGTGTCTACTTTAGTCAATTTGGAGGGATTCGCGATGTTGCAAAAAATATTGGGCTTGAAACCAAATGACCACCAAACTGGCCAGACTGGACAAAAGTGATAGCAAAGGTGCTCAGTGCTTTGCCATAAACACCGATGGGCAAGTTACCCTTGAGCTGCCGTCTATAAGGGCAGGGACAGATATGTTACAGTGTAAGTGTTCATCAGTTTCACCGTTAATTTCCTCTTAAACGAGTGCTGCGTGTTTGTTACTATTGTAGACATTGTAGTGTATATCACCCGGATTGTAGACTGTGTTAGTATGCTAAAATGCCGGTTTTTCTCACAACTTTTTTCAAGTGTGTCATTCAACCATAAAATATCGGAGTGTTAATGAAGTTAAGATTGTCAAGATCGAAGACGAAGCGCGTTGTGAAAATTTGTCATACCTAACCACTCGCTAGTGGACGACTTACCATTTCTTTATCATAATTTTGTCAACTTCATTTTCAGTAATTGTGTATCCCATTGAAATTGCATTTGCCACAAGTTCGCAAAGAATTGTTGTCCAGGTGAAAACAGTGCAAGGGGCAAGTGCTCCGCAACCAAGACCAACACCTGCCCCTGACGACAACTCACATGTCACACTTACAGAGAAAGAAATATTAAAGCTAAACGAAGGTAAAAAAAGATGTGAACTTCGATTTTAGTATTTCAGATTGAACATGAAATGATGAAATTCAGTTGTGTTACATGAGTAACTGTGAAGAGCATTGCATGCCAGGAAGGTCAGGAAGCCGATACTGACCCTATATTTATGGTTGATATCGTTATTTCCAGATGCTTTTGAAAAGTCTATTGACTTACGTGTTCTGTATCTCTATAGCCTTATCACAGCTATAATTAATGTAATGAATAAATGATTGTGGGAAAAAGAGAAGTTACGTTGAAAATGAACGTTAGAAATAATTTACGCTGCAAACATCAATTTGTTTTAAAGCATTGAGAGCATAAAATGACAAGCTGTAGCAAAACATTTCGTTGTGAATATTATACTCAGTTGTCTTCCCTTATGTGATTCTTTGCTTGTTTGGAGAGTTTGTTAGAAATTGAAGCTGAATGATTTATGCAGAAAAAGCATTCCGTTTTCTTTTATTGCCTTTTAGAACTAAAAAATTTGAGTGACAGCAAGCTAGTTGAGGGAACGGCAGAAACAGTTAATGAAAAAAAAAAGAAAGTTACGTGGGCCTGGAAAATCCAATGTGGTCTGTGCAGCAAACACGTTCAACTTCGCATAGATGGGGCTCAGGCCGGCCGCATATCTTACTTTCAATCCCGTAAGTGATCAAAACAGTCACTGATTTTATAGATAGTTAACCATGCACAAGATACAAAGCCTTATTATTTTTTATTATCTAAACAGTCTGCAGACTGTGCAGAATTTACACAAGGGATAGCTATCGAGTTAGAAATCACGTTTACGGTTAAGGAAACTGCAGGTATCGATTAGCAAGTAACCAACAGGTGTTTCAGAAACGCCCATGTTTGTTTAGTGACAACCCTGTCAACACGGTTGCAGTCTTGTCCCTTGAATTGCTTTAACGCCTCTGTATTGACTACATTGGTTATTCAGCAAGGCTAAGACAGTACCGTATCACACATTTTTTCACTTGCCTTGTAAAGTATGATAAAATTTAGAATTACAGTTGACGATACCTAACAGTCCTAACAGTACTGAAATATTTTTTTAGACCATTTCAATACTTGCCAAAGCCGGAAATCAAGAAAGCGTCCACGAGCCCAGAAACCTTTGACTTCTTTTTTTGCAAAGAAAGCAAAAGAGGCAGACGTACAAGCTCCAGCTGCTGACTCTGATGTCGATGGTTCCGATACAGAGACCCACACAGAGGATGAAGTGGTGGATCAAACAGAACATCAGTAAGTTTCAAATCAAGGATGTTTGACTTTACTGAAAACAACTGTAAACTGTGAACAGCCGCAGAATTTATTCAAAGCTTTCTCTTCTTTCTCACTGTCTTTATGTAATTTCATGTCAATTTGGATTACTTGTTAAGTTTTACGTACATGTTTACAAAAATAAAAGCGAGATATATAATGTTTTCCAGCTTATGCGTTTTTTTTCTCTCGTGTGCTGTTCAGTTCAGACATTGAAGCCGTTTCTGATTCCGAGTCCCAAAGCGTAACAGAATCTCGAAGTGAAGACAGCCAAGGAGAGGTGGAAGATAGTGATGTTTGCAACGACTCTGACAACGAATCTAGTGAAGCCTCAGAATGCCAAGATAAGGATTGGCGACTTGTTGCAGTTGGTGTAGAAAATGCTGATCCAGTTTGTGTTAAACTAAATGACTTGATCCAACGTGGTAAAGTATCGAAAAATCAAATATTGTACAAGCACTTAAAAGACGTCATCGAGATGTACTATGACCCAAGACATGAATATGACAAGGAAGTGATCGAGTTTTTTAATACTTTATCTTATCTTGGAGGACGTCGCACTACAAACATGATTCGAGGGCCAATGTTTGCCGGTGAGGGTAGGGGAAGCTTCCACAGTACTGATAAATGTCGTATCAATTTAGGTGGTCCTTCTGAAGAAACTTGTAGGAAAGAACAAGCAGGGTACACAACAAAATCTGGGGTTATGAAAACGCTATCAGAAACCTTTTTGAAGCTCTCTTTATCGGAAAACGGTTCTGAAGTTCAACCGTTGATCGACAATGATATCCTCAGAGTATCTCCATGTGTTTTAGCCAACGACGGCACGGCTTTAAAGCCTGCTATCCAGTTTGATGCACGAACCAAAAAGAACGTAGGCCTTGATTTTGAAGTCGATGCTGCTTATGTCCGTGAGAATCCGGAACCTACTCCAGAGTTTCTCAGCGAGCACATCATTTCGGAAGTGCTAGCATCATCGGTCACCACATTAGACAACAGTTGTGGGATTCCGTGTGCGGTCCAGTACGTGACTAAGAGAGGGAAAACTGGAGAAAAAATGAAAGCCCTCTTTGAAAAGCAATGTAAACTCCTTCAGATATGTCAGTCATGCCAAGCAAAATCCCCTTTAGTTGATAACATCCTCACTGAAAACGCAATCGACCTATGTAAAAGTTTCTGCGGTGCCTGCTTTAATAATAAGAAAGTTTGCGACGCGTGCAAAGCCCAGGGTCACACCAGTTACTATCCTAGTCTTCGATCATGTCAGAGGTGCATGGAGTCAGGAAAAAAGTGCATAAAAGTGGTTGTCCTTACCTTCATTGTAGATTGTGAAGAAGGAAATAAAAAGGCGATGATAGAGATGAAAGATAATTTAGAGAATGGCACTGTGGACCCTGAACTCGCTTTGTGTGTTCCCCTTCCTGACAGTCTGCACGTTGGCAAGAGTCTTAAGGCAAGCTTTGCGAACTGGTATCTGAAACTGTCAAACGAAAGAGGCAATTTATCGATTCTAAAAACCTTGCGTAATAAAGCGGATCCGGAGGTTCAAAAAGAAACGCGTAAATTTCTTCCGCGAAACGACTACGTTAGAAACAAAGATCGACAGGATCCAACTTCTGTCATGAAGCTCACAAGTCCAGATTTTACTAGCTATCTTAGAAGTCTAGACTTTGTTGGCCACACCATCATTCCCGAGAGTGACCGTTTCACAGAGCACAACAAAGTGGGTATGTACCCAAACCCCATAAGCATCGCTACTGGTCCCTACGGAAGCCTGTTATTTCTCTCACTTAACACAGTCACTGGTTTGTCGAGTCTTTTTATGGCACAGCTTCATAACCCCGTGCAAAAAATTGTAAAGCTTAAAGAAGATTTTCTCGCCAAAGAAGTCCACCACGTCAATGACATTGTATTCATGGTTGGGAAAGGAGGTCCCATTATTTTTTATGAGCTAGAACAAGGGGCCGTGGGCGTTAACTTAGGAAAACTACGTTCACGAGTAGATGTAGTTCAGAAAGCCAGTGAGCTTGGGCTATCTACTAATGGAACCGTGGCAATATTAAAGAATCGAATCGCCACGCACGTTAAGAAGATCGAGGCAGAATACCAAGAAAGAGGGCTTTCTCCTACTGCTATCAATTTCTGGAATACTTCCGGCGAGGAATCTCAGTTTGAGGCAGTACATGTCGTAGATCCCTATATGATCTACGCAGCATGTAAAAGCAAGCAGCAAATTTTTGCCGTTACCTGCTCCAGCGACGGACATGGGCTTCGAGGAGAGGCGGCAGCAGTTATAGAGTACCAAAAGGAATGGGGAAACGTCGGATCGATGGCCATTTTAAATAGTGACATTTATATTTCGCACCGTCAAGGCATCAAGAAAGTTTCATTATCAACATATTTAAGAGCACGGATTATTTCTTCCGGTCCAGACTACTGTTCCTTGGCTCCCTCCATTGCGGTTTACAAAGATGGCTTGGTCTATTCAGATCCGCAATCGCATCGCATCCTGCACTGGATCAGAAATGAGGAAAGAGTGAAGGTGTTTGCAGGTACCGGTGCAGAGGGCACCAGAGATGGCTTGGCTTCGCGGGCTGAATTCTACCAACCTGCTGGACTTTGTGTGGAATTTGACCATGTCTTGTATATATGTGATGCCCGAACCAACTGTATCAGGGTATTCACCACTCTGCATGAAACCGCTGCATTTCTAGATGCAGTCGGAAAGATATACAAGGCTTTTTCCGTCCACGAGAAGCATGCAAAGTACGAGCTTTGCAATCTACAAGATGCCGTTACACTGCTTAAAGACACGTTGCAATATCTTCGCCGAAACGAGGCCTTGATTCGCGGTGAAATCCAAAGCTTGCCAAGGTCCCTTAATGGACCACAGGGAAATGTGGCTGAGAAGACAATAGAGTCTGTTTCATTGTTGCAGTCTGGCCTTCAGAGACTTTATGACCTGTTAGCGCCAATGGGTTATACTTGGACCAACCTCCTGAGCTGCATGACATTAGATGTAGAGAACTGTCACTCTGTGGTCCATCACAAATCACCTTTATGCACTGCCCTTGAATATGCAAGGAATTTCGGAAACGCTGTTAAGGAAAGTGTAAAGAAGACGACAAACTGGGCGGCATTTTATTATACCAACCCAAAGTCGTGGTATCCCGTTCCAGACCGCGCCGCGGCACTCATTGAAATTTCATTAGCACCACAACTTCCACCTGGGATAATAAGTGCCCAAGACGCTCAGCTTATGAGGGAATGGGCACATACCTTTGGGGCTGCAGTTCGTCAAAGAACCGTCCGACAAGAAACGACCATGGCTAGAGCTGGAACGCTCCCCGATTTCTTGTACGAGAAAGACATTGTGCCAGGGAAAAGCGTTGACCTAATAGGAGATGTCGGCCTTCCTGACGAATATGATACAACTAGCAGTGCGGAAGAAGAAGAAACCGAAGACCAAGTAGGAGAAGGATCTGTAAGGGTCGCCACTTTGGATGGTGAAGCAAACTTCCTGCTTGGAAGGGTTTCCGCATTTGGTCGTGCTGTTAGATTTAATAGTAGGTTTATGTTTTCTTAAAAGAGACCAAAGTGGCGACCCTTACAGATCCTTCTCCTACTTGGTCTTCGGTTTCTTCTTCTTCCGCACTGCTAGTTGTATCATATTCGTCAGGAAGGCCGACATCTCCTATTAGGTCAACGCTTTTCCCTGGCACAATGTCTTTCTCGTACAAGAAATCGGGGAGCGTTCCAGCTCTAGCCATGGTCGTTTCTTGTCGGACGGTTCTTTGACGAACTGCAGCCCCAAAGGTATGTGCCCATTCCCTCATAAGCTGAGCGTCTTGGGCACTTATTATCCCAGGTGGAAGTTGTGGTGCTAATGAAATTTCAATGAGTGCCGCGGCGCGGTCTGGAACGGGATACCACGACTTTGGGTTGGTATAATAAAATGCCGCCCAGTTTGTTGTCTTCTTTACACTTTCCTTAACAGCGTTTCCGAAATTCCTTGCATATTCAAGGGCAGTGCATAAAGGTGATTTGTGATGGACCACAGAGTGACAGTTCTCTACATCTAATGTCATGCAGCTCAGGAGGTTGGTCCAAGTATAACCCATTGGCGCTAACAGGTCATAAAGTCTCTGAAGGCCAGACTGCAACAATGAAACAGACTCTATTGTCTTCTCAGCCACATTTCCCTGTGGTCCATTAAGGGACCTTGGCAAGCTTTGGATTTCACCGCGAATCAAGGCCTCGTTTCGGCGAAGATATTGCAACGTGTCTTTAAGCAGTGTAACGGCATCTTGTAGATTGCAAAGCTCGTACTTTGCATGCTTCTCGTGGACGGAAAAAGCCTTGTATATCTTTCCGACTGCATCTAGAAATGCAGCGGTTTCATGCAGAGTGGTGAATACCCTGATACAGTTGGTTCGGGCATCACATATATACAAGACATGGTCAAATTCCACACAAAGTCCAGCAGGTTGGTAGAATTCAGCCCGCGAAGCCAAGCCATCTCTGGTGCCCTCTGCACCGGTACCTGCAAACACCTTCACTCTTTCCTCATTTCTGATCCAGTGCAGGATGCGATGCGATTGCGGATCTGAATAGACCAAGCCATCTTTGTAAACCGCAATGGAGGGAGCCAAGGAACAGTAGTCTGGACCGGAAGAAATAATCCGTGCTCTTAAATATGTTGATAATGAAACTTTCTTGATGCCTTGACGGTGCGAAATATAAATGTCACTATTTAAAATGGCCATCGATCCGACGTTTCCCCATTCCTTTTGGTACTCTATAACTGCTGCCGCCTCTCCTCGAAGCCCATGTCCGTCGCTGGAGCAGGTAACGGCAAAAATTTGCTGCTTGCTTTTACATGCTGCGTAGATCATATAGGGATCTACGACATGTACTGCCTCAAACTGAGATTCCTCGCCGGAAGTATTCCAGAAATTGATAGCAGTAGGAGAAAGCCCTCTTTCTTGGTATTCTGCCTCGATCTTCTTAACGTGCGTGGCGATTCGATTCTTTAATATTGCCACGGTTCCATTAGTAGATAGCCCAAGCTCACTGGCTTTCTGAACTACATCTACTCGTGAACGTAGTTTTCCTAAGTTAACGCCCACGGCCCCTTGTTCTAGCTCATAAAAAATAATGGGACCTCCTTTCCCAACCATGAATACAATGTCATTGACGTGGTGGACTTCTTTGGCGAGAAAATCTTCTTTAAGCTTTACAATTTTTTGCACGGGGTTATGAAGCTGTGCCATAAAAAGACTCGACAAACCAGTGACTGTGTTAAGTGAGAGAAATAACAGGCTTCCGTAGGGACCAGTAGCGATGCTTATGGGGTTTGGGTACATACCCACTTTGTTGTGCTCTGTGAAACGGTCACTCTCGGGAATGATGGTGTGGCCAACAAAGTCTAGACTTCTAAGATAGCTAGTAAAATCTGGACTTGTGAGCTTCATGACAGAAGTTGGATCCTGTCGATCTTTGTTTCTAACGTAGTCGTTTCGCGGAAGAAATTTACGCGTTTCTTTTTGAACCTCCGGATCCGCTTTATTACGCAAGGTTTTTAGAATCGATAAATTGCCTCTTTCGTTTGACAGTTTCAGATACCAGTTCGCAAAGCTTGCCTTAAGACTCTTGCCAACGTGCAGACTGTCAGGAAGGGGAACACACAAAGCGAGTTCAGGGTCCACAGTGCCATTCTCTAAATTATCTTTCATCTCTATCATCGCCTTTTTATTTCCTTCTTCACAATCTACAATGAAGGTAAGGACAACCACTTTTATGCACTTTTTTCCTGACTCCATGCACCTCTGACATGATCGAAGACTAGGATAGTAACTGGTGTGACCCTGGGCTTTGCACGCGTCGCAAACTTTCTTATTATTAAAGCAGGCACCGCAGAAACTTTTACATAGGTCGATTGCGTTTTCAGTGAGGATGTTATCAACTAAAGGGGATTTTGCTTGGCATGACTGACATATCTGAAGGAGTTTACATTGCTTTTCAAAGAGGGCTTTCATTTTTTCTCCAGTTTTCCCTCTCTTAGTCACGTACTGGACCGCACACGGAATCCCACAACTGTTGTCTAATGTGGTGACCGATGATGCTAGCACTTCCGAAATGATGTGCTCGCTGAGAAACTCTGGAGTAGGTTCCGGATTCTCACGGACATAAGCAGCATCGACTTCAAAATCAAGGCCTACGTTCTTTTTGGTTCGTGCATCAAACTGGATAGCAGGCTTTAAAGCCGTGCCGTCGTTGGCTAAAACACATGGAGATACTCTGAGGATATCATTGTCGATCAACGGTTGAACTTCAGAACCGTTTTCCGATAAAGAGAGCTTCAAAAAGGTTTCTGATAGCGTTTTCATAACCCCAGATTTTGTTGTGTACCCTGCTTGTTCTTTCCTACAAGTTTCTTCAGAAGGACCACCTAAATTGATACGACATTTATCAGTACTGTGGAAGCTTCCCCTACCCTCACCGGCAAACATTGGCCCTCGAATCATGTTTGTAGTGCGACGTCCTCCAAGATAAGATAAAGTATTAAAAAACTCGATCACTTCCTTGTCATATTCATGTCTTGGGTCATAGTACATCTCGATGACGTCTTTTAAGTGCTTGTACAATATTTGATTTTTCGATACTTTACCACGTTGGATCAAGTCATTTAGTTTAACACAAACTGGATCAGCATTTTCTACACCAACTGCAACAAGTCGCCAATCCTTATCTTGGCATTCTGAGGCTTCACTAGATTCGTTGTCAGAGTCGTTGCAAACATCACTATCTTCCACCTCTCCTTGGCTGTCTTCACTTCGAGATTCTGTTACGCTTTGGGACTCGGAATCAGAAACGGCTTCAATGTCTGAACTGAACAGCACACGAGAGAAAAAAAACGCATAAGCTGGAAAACATTATATATCTCGCTTTTATTTTTGTAAACATGTACGTAAAACTTAACAAGTAATCCAAATTGACATGAAATTACATAAAGACAGTGAGAAAGAAGAGAAAGCTTTGAATAAATTCTGCGGCTGTTCACAGTTTACAGTTGTTTTCAGTAAAGTCAAACATCCTTGATTTGAAACTTACTGATGTTCTGTTTGATCCACCACTTCATCCTCTGTGTGGGTCTCTGTATCGGAACCATCGACATCAGAGTCAGCAGCTGGAGCTTGTACGTCTGCCTCTTTTGCTTTCTTTGCAAAAAAAGAAGTCAAAGGTTTCTGGGCTCGTGGACGCTTTCTTGATTTCCGGCTTTGGCAAGTATTGAAATGGTCTAAAAAAATATTTCAGTACTGTTAGGACTGTTAGGTATCGTCAACTGTAATTCTAAATTTTATCATACTTTACAAGGCAAGTGAAAAAACGTGTGATACGGTACTGTCTTAGCCTTGCTGAATAACCAATGTAGTCAATACAGAGGCGTTAAAGCAATTCAAGGGACAAGACTGCAACCGTGTTGACAGGGTTGTCACTAAACAAACATGGGCGTTTCTGAAACACCTGTTGGTTACTTGCTAATCGATACCTGCAGTTTCCTTAACCGTAAACGTGATTTCTAACTCGATAGCTATCCCTTGTGTAAATTCTGCACAGTCTGCAGACTGTTTAGATAATAAAAAATAATAAGGCTTTGTATCTTGTGCATGGTTAACTATCTATAAAATCAGTGACTGTTTTGATCACTTACGGGATTGAAAGTAAGATATGCGGCCGGCCTGAGCCCCATCTATGCGAAGTTGAACGTGTTTGCTGCACAGACCACATTGGATTTTCCAGGCCCACGTAACTTTCTTTTTTTTTTCATTAACTGTTTCTGCCGTTCCCTCAACTAGCTTGCTGTCACTCAAATTTTTTAGTTCTAAAAGGCAATAAAAGAAAACGGAATGCTTTTTCTGCATAAATCATTCAGCTTCAATTTCTAACAAACTCTCCAAACAAGCAAAGAATCACATAAGGGAAGACAACTGAGTATAATATTCACAACGAAATGTTTTGCTACAGCTTGTCATTTTATGCTCTCAATGCTTTAAAACAAATTGATGTTTGCAGCGTAAATTATTTCTAACGTTCATTTTCAACGTAACTTCTCTTTTTCCCACAATCATTTATTCATTACATTAATTATAGCTGTGATAAGGCTATAGAGATACAGAACACGTAAGTCAATAGACTTTTCAAAAGCATCTGGAAATAACGATATCAACCATAAATATAGGGTCAGTATCGGCTTCCTGACCTTCCTGGCATGCAATGCTCTTCACAGTTACTCATGTAACACAACTGAATTTCATCATTTCATGTTCAATCTGAAATACTAAAATCGAAGTTCACATCTTTTTTTACCTTCGTTTAGCTTTAATATTTCTTTCTCTGTAAGTGTGACATGTGAGTTGTCGTCAGGGGCAGGTGTTGGTCTTGGTTGCGGAGCACTTGCCCCTTGCACTGTTTTCACCTGGACAACAATTCTTTGCGAACTTGTGGCAAATGCAATTTCAATGGGATACACAATTACTGAAAATGAAGTTGACAAAATTATGATAAAGAAATGGTAAGTCGTCCACTAGCGAGTGGTTAGGTATGACAAATTTTCACAACGCGCTTCGTCTTCGATCTTGTCAATCTTAACTTCATTAACACTCCGATATTTTATGGTTGAATGACACACTTGAAAAAAGTTGTGAGAAAAACCGGCATTTTAGCATACTAACACAGTCTACAATCCGGGTGATATACACTACAATGTCTACAATAGTAACAAACACGCAGCACTCGTTTAAGAGGAAATTAACGGTGAAACTGATGAACACTTACACTGTAACATATCTGTCCCTGCCCTTATAGACGGCAGCTCAAGGGTAACTTGCCCATCGGTGTTTATGGCAAAGCACTGAGCACCTTTGCTATCACTTTTGTCCAGTCTGGCCAGTTTGGTGGTCATTTGGTTTCAAGCCCAATATTTTTTGCAACATCGCGAATCCCTCCAAATTGACTAAAGTAGACACGGGACAAAATGTATCTTCATCCATAATATTAAGACAACTGATGCGTGTATGGTCTGATTATAAACTACTATAGTCTTTATATAGACTATATAGTCATATATAAGTATACATTTAATTCCAAGGTCCACCTTCTCAATAGAATAGTATACAGTCGACTCCCGATAATTCGAACCTTCAAGGGAAATAGATCGAAATAGGATCGGGAGTTCGAGTTATCGAGGGTAAAATTATATAGAAGCTCAAGGGAAATGAAAATTGCTTCGAGTTAGGGGGAGGTTCGAATTATAGAGGGTTCGAGATACCGAGAGTTGACTGTATGTTGCGAAAGGCGAAAGGTTGAAATCAGGAATGAAATAAAAACAAAAAACTTAGGCTTAACGATCCTTAACTTGCCGTCAGTATTGACAATAATTGACTTTCGCAAGCTAGTGAGACCACTTTAGTCGCCGACCGTAGCGCGGGGCACAAATGCCATTGATATTCCAGGTTATAATCAACACAAGGATAATGAGGTCATTGAAAACAATAAATAATGGATACCAGAAAACTCAGGTCGACTCACCTGACTGTTTCTTTTAAGGCTTTCAAGGTCTTCACTTGCCTTGAGACGGGAGCTCTAAATTTTTCTTTCCGAAGAAACGCATTACCACTGGCACCTTTCTCGTAATATAAAGCCACACAATTTATGATGTCTACCACATTGTCCACTTCTATCAGCTCTGGTGTGGCCATACTGTGGCCAGACTTATTCTTATTTTAATAGCAAACGCTCAGTCCAAAGGATCGTCCAGGTCCGACAGGTCCGTCCAGGCAAAAGAAGAAAAGGTCAAATCCGTCAACAAAACAGGAATGAGTGTAGGATCTTAACGAACGTGACTTCTAACCTCAGTGATTTGATACCTCTTTCCGAGTGACGAAAACGACGAAAATAGTAAAACCGGAAAAGACGAACAACACAAAAAAGTGATAATGGGCAAAATTTGACAGGCTTCACTTCCTTTGACACTCATAGCTTGACTACAAAGGCGGTATACACGCTTAAGAACCTTTTTTTTTTTTCTGTCAACGTTAATGAATTTTTAGTCAAGACAAAACTAAATTCCCGTATCCCGCTATTTTTTCCTTACGATTCCCGAATCCCATCCCCATAAAAATAGGAAATCCCGCTCCCGCTGGTTGTTAAAATTCCCGCATCCCGCTTCTGTTTTCAGCTCATATCTCGAATATCACCACGAAAAATAGCCAAATCCCGCATCCCGCCAAACCTATTGTGGACCCTCAAAACATAGATTCTTCGTTTTCCCGCTAAAGAAAACCCTAGTATGCCTGGAGAAGGCATTGCTCGATTGACCAATCGTGCTGCAGTATGACGTCAAAGCGAAGTTTCGATTGATTTCTTGAAAGTTCTCGGGCATGAAGTTTTTTCACCCGAGCGTTCGCTGAACCAACCAAAAGCCACGCGCGTTTGTATCCATTTGACAAACCAATCAAATCGCTTTATTTTCGTTCGTTTGTTGTTTCTGTTTTGTTCACGCGTTTTCATTTCAAGGTCATACAAAAATGCTCTATATTTTCTCACGCGAATTAGTTATAGCATCAGATCGTCAGTTCCTTCAGTATATGACCCTCTTTAAGAGAAAGCAAAGTTCTGTCATTCGGTCGAAAAAGAATTAGCTCTTCGCTGTAATATTTTGGCCTCTATAAAAAACAAAGAAAGCTTTTCGTAGAAAACATTTATTTATTCGTTTGCATGTTGTGCTGTACAACTTGTTATGTTATTGAGAAGTTTTAAAAGTCATAGCAAAGTTTCCAAGCGCTCGGTGCGCGCGCATTGTACGTAGCCCCATTGGATCCATTGCTATAGAAATTGGAAACCAACCTTTATGGACCCGAGAAAATTTGGTTATGACTTCAGCAAAAGCCTGTTCGACTGCCTGTTCGTCCGTCCACAGTCTAAGGTAGGCGGGAGGGGAGACTTTAAAGGAGCGAAAGAGCAAACCCAGTTTAGTGAAAAAACATGGGGTTTAAAACTAAATTTTTAAGCCTCTGCTTTTAGTTTGTTCCGTGGATTCAGCTGCTGTCCGTATTAGCGTGGTGTCCGTAATAGCCACTATACACTGGCGAGTACACTGTAGGCCCTCAATAGCTGCAAAACCGGACCGGGGAAATCGTTCTCGTTTCCACATGTCCTTTCTTATCTGAAGGCTTTGTAAGTATAAAAAATTCTCAGGTTTTCTTTATTTGAACCATCAGTTGGAGTTCAAAATGTAAGAATTTTTCTACGAAATATTTTTCATTGCGAGGAACTAATTGGTTAATCATGCTAATGCAAATATCATATCGGTGTTATTGAAACAACTTGTATGTTTACCACAGGATAGTGAGTTCACCTGTATGCACATACATGAAATAGTGGGATGTAATTCACACGAAATGTAAATGTGTAGGGTAACATCACAATTGTTTATGCTTAACCCACCTGTGGTACTCGCGGTAGTCAGACTTGTCACTCTGTGTTTAAAACCGGCTCTTTGCCATTAACAAATTCTATGAGGCCCATTACAACCTTCAAAATAAGTTTGGCTATAAGCCCCAGAAAGAATACAAATCAAAGTCACCAGAACAGGTTGCAAATAGCCCGCAAAAGAAAGAACGTTAATGTTCTTCCTGTTCAAATGAAGAAGAGAGCAATTTAAAACTCGTTGATATTGTACGCAAGTTTACGAGTTCCTTTTCAGCTCACCTTCAGTGGTGCGGCACAGGCTTAACTTTACATTATCCTTCTTATTATAAAAGTAAAAGCCTTTGCTGTTTATCGTAGTGCGTTTGTTGTAACGAAATTTCATTGCTCTGTTTTGTCCTATTGAGAAAAAAAAAGAATAAAACATTCAATTTTTTCCTTGCGATGTATGGTACCATACAACGAGTGTCTTTTTCTCGGGTCTCTATTACATTTTGTTGACTTTAAGAGATACCTTAAAAAAAAATTATTATCATAATTATAATAAGAAGAAAAAACGTGAATCGTTAACGCAAACTTCTGGAAAAATGAAACTGGTTAAAACTCTCCCTTACAGATTGTTGATTTCACTGTCTCCTTTTCCATTTTTAGGCGGAAACATTTTTGGTGTGAAAGAGGGGATTTTTTGCTTTTGTAGGTATTGAAAACTCACAAGAGAAAAGTGCAAAGTAAAAATTTATCTGATCAGAATGAAATATACTCAGCCGAACTTCTATTATCCAGGTCTTTCGGTTATTCGCTTGTTTCAGCACCGGTCCCTCCTTTAGATTCTTTCTTCTGCTGAAGCTCAGTAATTTTATAAAGTATTAATCGGACTTAAGTCGTTTTCAGCTAACAGACCAAACAGCTTGTATTCCCTGTTACTTTTTTCATGCACCATTTTTAGGTGGTATATTTCCTCTAGATAATACAAGGCGTTGAGGCGTCTGAGCGTACAAGCTTGTTGTAATTAACGGGTCTAATCATAAAGTTACATGACCTTATTTACACACTACACAGGACTTATTTTCCCACCTATGCAATCAAAATAATTAATTACCTCAGGTGATCATAAATTAAACTTTACAGGATCTTGAAGAAAACATTCAGTTGTAGCTGCTTAAGTATTAATATAAGTAAATCTCCCCGCAGCCGGAAGGGAGAGAAGAGAACGTCATTTGAAACTGCCCCAGCGCAAGGGCTATGTATTAGAGCTTTTAGAAAAGAGGTGATTTTTAAAATTCTGCTGTTATGGAAAGAATCATATTTCTTTTATCTTATGTAGCGACGTTTTGGATTTTTGTCGGAGGGGCAGGTAGGTACCACCATTACAAGTAAGTCAAGTAACAACCTTAGCACGTTTGCCTTCCTAAATGTGCAAACATTATTTTAAGACCCTTTTAAAAAGACTTTGGAAAATCGTGTGAAATTAAACAATAGTAATCATGGCTAAGAAATTATTGCAATGTTAAAGCAACAGTAGTTTGAATCATAGATTAAAAATGGTTTCAAGCAAATACATCAGTGGTAACGCATTCCTTTTTGAATAACTACATTCATTTGGCACAGTTGAGCAAAAAGCGTGAGTGTCTGATATTCAAAATATCCTTCGTGTTGCGCTTTGTATGGACTCTGTTAAATGATGGTATTTTGCCCTAAGTAAAATGGATATCCTTCACTTAAAGAGAATTTTCTTTTTTCTGTTCTACACTTGGTAAGCGTGGTGAAAAACAAGAATGAGAAATCAATACTTCCTTTCAAAATTCTAAAAGTGCTGAATGACTGAATAAAAAAAAAAAACTCCCAAATTCTGTTTCATGAAATGCCGAACTGGGACTATTGTGACTCTTTTAGGAGTACTTTACTTCACTTTAGTTCTGTTTAGGTCCCATAGTCTAGATGTAGATTATCGGCGTCGTAAATGTCTCTGGCTGCCCATTTACAGGAACCTGTGTTCAGTTTTTTCTTGGCGACTCTGTCTCTCTTGGAGATTCTACTTAATGTTTAAGAGACCGATTTCATATTCTGTATTAAAATACATACTTGGCGTCGAAACAAAATCACATTGAGGTTTAGCTAGAGTATTATCTCTCCAAGACTTAGTGCCAAGTACGAATTACTGGTTTATTTTTATTGGCGGAACCTTCAGATGGTCGTTTTATGAAAAAAAGGTCTCGAGTATGGTCCCGAATAAGAATCTTAAATACAGTTGAAATAAGATTTAGCCTACAAAGCAAAGCTTCTTTTTTCGTCTGTTTTAAAAAACACAACGTTCAGCATACCTTGTTCAGGGCCAAAGGGCTATCAGGCTAATAAGATTCTCTACTAGGCATGATCCCTTCCTTCTGTTTTGTAACTTTGGTCCTTGGTTCCAAATCTGAATCTATCAGGTCTGGTCTCTTTTAATATTCCCAAAGTTGTGAGTTTACCATTCCTTATCATAGAAATAACTTAGCGGAATGGAAGAAACCCATTTTAAAGGACGTTTTCTTGACCTAAATCAAGTGTTGAAGGAGCCTAATAAGGAGAGCTTATTTTAAAATACGCTTTAGTAAGTGCATCAATTTTCGCTTAAAGTAATTTTAAGAGTATTACAAGGCATTGACATAAGAATTTCTGATGCCTTTTCCTTGTACCAGAGAAGTTCGAATTTTTAAGCATTCAGTATTAAGATAAATTAAGCAGCTAAATCACGTCGTTTATCTTTTGTATATATAAGCTTAAATCACGAAAAAGAAACTGAACAATTACTATAATGTTTTGTCGCCAAAGTGAATGGCGGCTGGTCAGGTTGGTCGGCGTGGAGCGGCTGTGCGGCCGGCATTTGCGCGGGAAATCAGCGCATTCGAACAAGAACTTGCACCAATCCCATTCCAAGTGAAGATGGAGTTTATTGTGATGGTGACAGCTCCCAGCAGAAGGATTGCCAAAGTAAGTTTTATGAGACGCTGATATTATGTAAAAAAGTGTTTGCCTGTTAATATTGTTTTATGCCTGTTCAGTTCTGGTTACCGTGTTTCATTTGAAATTCACTTGTTCTGGTAAATCTTGGTAGTTCTCCAGGGTTATTTTAGTTACCATAACAACTCGTGCACTTCGGCATCAGAAAATGAGACTCCGTCTACCGTCCCATGTGCTAAGGTAATCCGAGACAGCGGATTCCCGAAATCCAGGCTCAGGATTTCGGGTTCCTTCACAGTTGTACTTATAAACTTGTTAGCTAGATTCCAGATTCTTTGAGCTGAATTCTGGCCCAGTTGTTTAAAAGGTGGATAACGCATTTGGTTTAATTTCCCTAATACTTATCGGCTTGATAGTGATTTACCCGACGGAGAGCGCTGTCCAATGCTTAAACACTTCGGGCCAGGATTCTAAACTCTATATGTAAATATTTCCCTGATTCCGGGATCCGAATTACTTGCTTGGGCGTAACCCAGGATTGCAATTCAGCCGGCTTAATTATAAACAAAATCGGCCTGCTTCTTTGTATTCCTGCTTGAAGTCAAGACCTGCGCATGCGTTGTTTTTTTCACAGCTATTCGCTAATGCTGATTTATTATATTAAATTATGTTTTTAAAAAGTTTACCTGGATAATCAGTTTGCATACAAAAGCACTAACACAAGTATACTTTATACTAGATAATTAATGCTAATGTTTTACCAAAAGCTTTTCTTTCGATTTCTTTTAGTAAGACTACTAACAATAAAAACACTCCTGACTAGTTTTGCTCTTTACCTGCATGCCTTAATTTCCGTTCCCTCTAAAAATTTATTCTTGATAAAGAAGTGTTAGTCAGGAAAATTGTCTTATTGTCTCCAACTCTCAACTAGGAAAACATTAACATAATTATTTGATGTAATTTCAGTCGACGGAGGCTACACAGAGTGGAGTCAGTGGTCACTCTGTGAAAACCCATGTGGGGGATCTGTAGTCAACAGAAGCAGATCATGCAGCAACCCTACCCCTACCCCTGACGGAAAGTTGTGTTCTGGAGACTCATTCCAAACAAAGCTGGAATGCATCTGGCCGTGTCCAAGTAGGTCTAAGGCAATTTTTAGTTGCATTTGTTTAATTCACAAATCAAAGTCAACGACAAATTGTTAATTGTCTGTTAATTAAAAATATTTATTCCATGTTTCTGTATTTCTGTTAAGTAATAAATCACGGATAACCTCAAAAAATGGCAAGAACAAAAAGCGGCAAGCATTCGCTTAATACAATGAAGTGTAAGCGTTTAAAAGGGAAACACAAGCTTGCCTAATAATCTTTTTTCGTTTATTAAGGAATTGTACCAGTTTAAGGCAAAAACTGTGCTCTTCAAATAAATGCCTTTTTATTTTTCCGTTATTTAGCCGGTCCTCTTGATGGTGAATGGGGAGGATGGGGTCAGTGGACGCAGTGTTCTAAAACCTGTGGAATATCAGGAGGAAGCATTCTGAGAAGAACAAGATTGTGTAACCGGCCTCCTCCTATGAATGGCGGAAAGCCCTGTGAGGGTAACGACACTGAAACAGCGAGATCATGTTTTGCGCCTTGTCCAGGTGTGTAAAAAGCGAGATGATAGTATGTTAGAGTATGGGGTAAACCTTATAAACTGGGTACGAAATTTTCACCTGCTTGCTCCCGATCGGCTTCGTTGCTCAGTCTATTAGAGCGAGGGCAGATCGATAAATCGCGAGGTAACTACTAAACAAGGTTAAGGTTCTGAGCCTGCGATAAGTTGAGTATCAAAACTGGTCAGCGGACTTTAAAAACACGTCACCTGATGGGGCGGACTTACGTACGGACGATTTTGTCAGAACCAGTTTTCTTATCCATTGTGCTCCGCAGCGCGCGCTTCGCGCTCCCGAGAGCTTAGCTAAAATAAGAACTGTTTCAATCTTAGTAAATGGAGGGTTCAGTCTTTGGTCCGCTTGGACGACATGCAGTAAGACGTGTGGGACTGGATCGCAGTCAAGAAGAAGAACTTGTTCCAACCCAGTTCCTGCCGATGGAGGCCAGAATTGCACCGGAGAATACGAGCAAGCGAAGAGCTGTAAACTGACTTCCTGTCCAGGTAAGTATGTTATGCTGAGCCTTGTTTCACTTTTAAAAGGCTCACTTTTTCGTGAGCCGGGTAAACAAATACATTTACATCTTTTCGTTAAACAAGGCTCTCACCATTTTGTTAGACCTTTGTGATCCAAGTTGGAACAGATGCTGCTTAGTAAATCACCATCGCAAATTTTCTTATAACGCGTATCTTTGCGAACAGTTGAACATGCTGCCCTTATTATGGCGTTGTGCGATTTTTTTCTTGTGTTGCAAGAGCTTGAAAAAAAGAAAGAAAACTTGTCGAATGTAACAGGGGCTTTTTATGTCCAGAAAGGTTTTTTAGGTTTAGGCAGGAAGTTGACAAACATGAAGAGCGTCGCCAACTGATCAATTTCTAATCCGTTTATTTTGTTTTATGAAATTCTGTAATAGGCGCTGTCAATGGAGGGTGGTCAGCGTATTCAGCCTGGGGCGCATGCTCCGAACCTAAATACTGCTTGCAAGGCGTAAAGAAAAGAACTCGGACTTGCACCAATCCTCCCCCGGCGAATGGTGGAGATGAATGTGGGGGACTGGCAGTCGAAGAAAAGAGCTGTCCTACTCAGGCTGAAGGATGCACAAGTACGTAGTAACGAATAACTTAAAAGTAATGATTTCGAAATGGCTTTCTATCCTGTACGTACCTCTCTTGTAAAACCATTTTCAAAAGAATTGTCTGTAGAGAAATTTGAATAAGAAAATTGAAAATTATTATTTATGAAGATCAAAATATTCATGTAAGCCCATAGAACGTACGGAACAAAGCAGCAAGCTAGCAAGTTACCTTAGTTTCTTCACGTTGTCGTTATATCCAGCACAACACCTTACATATGTGCTGCTGAATTATTCTTAAGATGGACCCTTTTGAGATTGTGCTCTCATAAGTAGTATAGTGGGATAGATTCTCCTGCACTTTATTGATGAGATAAAAAGACTAAGGACTATGACGTTCTTGGCGTTACTCTGTATTCCTCCGCAGAGTATATTTAAATGAGATTCCTCCAAAAAAAGGGGTTAATTCGCTCCCTACTATACTACTCTCTTTGCTTTACATTTATAGCAGATTCAATAAAGGTTGCTTTGGGCATTGGAAATTGCGCATTGGGAGGCTAATTTGTTTGTTGGTCACTCAAATGGATCCTTGCATTGTTCCATATACCCAAATGCCCAATACCCAATTACCAATGACCAATTACCAAAGCAAACTTTTTTGATTTAGCTGTATATTCCTAAAGTGTTATGTCAGAAATGTTTTGAATTTCTGCTAGTGTTATGGTACTTGTTGACCTTTCTTCAAGAAATCGTATGATGATGTTAACTTGATAAAAATCATGTCGTGGTGAGATTTAAAACTGTTGCTCTCTTACTAAGTTAAAACTCCTTCAACATATGTAAAAGGTGAATTTTTCTTAGTTCATGATATCATGTAACCTTCTTCCTGACAGTCATGGATGATCAGAAAGAGATCCTGAGAACGACGTTGAGCATCACGGTCATCAAGCAAAACCGTCTTAAACGCCACTCTAAATCACATTAAAGATATTGATTTTGACTACTAGACATTTATTTAAAACGCTCCTGACAGACCAAACCCATTTTTAACAAATTCATTTTTGTGATGTGATCACCTGAGAGCGTTAGTCTTTAGCGAAAAGAACATGATTTTGATGCTAACGGAAAGGCGTTACTAGCTCCAGTAATGAGGACGAAATCACTTATAGTTGAGAGCCATGCATTTGATCCCAAGACTAATGACTTTTTATCCTTTTTAGCTTATCAGCCGAACAAGCCAGATAAAACAGCAACCAACCCTAACTCCTGGATAGCTCTGGAGTGTGGTGCAACGGAGAAGTTTTCAGCCACAGGAGCTTACCAACAAAATGTTCCTTATGCTGTGTATTCAAACTTTAATTTCATGCGGACTGAGCTAGAGAGTGGATGGTTTGCGATCCAGTTAGAACCAGATGATAAAGATGATTATGGAAAGAAGAAGCTTACCAAGGTTTGCAAATCATCCTGACCATTTAATCTTACGTACGGTGAACCTAATTTAAAAATGGCCAGTAAATGCGAGGGGTTTGCCGTGAGAAATCAGTGGTTATTTATCATTTACAGAAGTTTCCGAAAAATCAAGGTAGAAAGTAAATGGGCCATACAGAAATTTTTGTTCCATTTTTTCAAAGCTATCTTTGACATCAGTTTTCAGTTTTGTGGACGTTTCTAGTTTTGTTTACCCAATACAAGTCACGTAATAATACTCTAGGGAACTATTTCTTTTAAATTTGTCTTATTCTCTTCCATAGGTATGGCGCATAATTTACGAACAGACAAAAGGTGAAATTCCCCTGGGACCTCTATTGGGAAAAGCATACAAACTAAAGAGGTCTATTTGTACAACTGATAAACGCGATTCCGGGACGAAATTTACCAGTCCTGAATTTTGCTTACACCATGTACCATTTTCCCAAACTGTGAGACGACTGGCTTGAAAAAACGTCTTGCCTCTAAGAGATAGTTTTTCTTCATTTATGTTGATATTCGATTTTTGAACAAAGTGACCCTGCATTTTAACTATTTGAAGTCATAGCAGAAAGCGATATAGTTTTTAACACATAAATCATGTTCTGCGATGCCTTGGCTAGTCTTTCCAAAAAACAGGCTCGAATATTTTCATTCTTAACACGGTGCGCAAAAAATATCTTCCGGTTTTAAAAAGTTATCCAGACCTTCCACAAACATGCCCTTGAACTTCTGCTACAAAGATTGCTCTTTTTGATTTAGGTTTGCTTTGAGATCATTGACCCACTGACCATCGGCAAAGTTGTGTCAAACAAAGCTACCTACTACTCAAAGATCGATGCCATTCCGGAGTGGACTAAACCCGCACTAACCGAGAATGTTCCTGCCTTCACCATTTGGATTGACGAGGCTCAAGCTCTTAGAAAGTACGAGTTCCTCTGCGCAAAATCAGATGAATATGTTCCGTTCACCGGTTACGTTGTGACGAATGTCAGGTAAGCTGGGTAATGTCTCAGGCCTCTCTCAAACGTGTTAAGTACATAAAGATGGAGAAACGATACAAAACAATGGTAATATTCACTTAACTTCCGACTGAGATGATTAGTTGTTAGGCTTGTGACAGTGTGGTAAATGAAGCGTTTCCCCTCTCTTCTACATTAGATTGAATGGAGATCTTGTTTGCAAAATGTTCATCCATGATCCATTCATCTATCCAGTTTGGTTTTGAGTACGACACCATTTTAGCTTCCTAGTTGCCTCCGACCAGTTGGGGCTTTTAATTCTGTTATGTTAGCA
The DNA here is from genome assembly GCA_038088405.1 of Porites divaricata. Classification (NCBI taxonomy): domain Eukaryota; kingdom Metazoa; phylum Cnidaria; class Anthozoa; order Scleractinia; family Poritidae; genus Porites; species Porites divaricata. The sequence goes on along the minus strand of JBBMOI010000006.1, from coordinate 16,153,209 downwards.
AGAGCTGCTAAGTATACTTCCACTTTAAATATAGCATTTATTTATTGTTTTGTTTTTTAGACTTCTTAGATAACCTTAGACCGCTGGTTCAGTTATCTGCTTGCTTTTACTAGCGTTTGTGCTACATGACTGCCGAGCGAAAATAACTGTTATTTCCTAACTTTCGACCATAGATTCTCCTACTACACCGAAGCAAATTCCCAGACGTTTAAGGCTAAGGGTGACCACAGTTTGAAGTCAGGAACTGTGTTTAAAACGGAGGTGAAAAAAGATCCGTTCACCTTGGCTGTCTACGCGAAAGGAACAGCCTCCTCGGTGACCTTCAAAGACATCATGGCATCTTTTGGACTAGATCCAGCAATTCTACCAGATTTTTTTGTCGACGCTTTGAAGTAAGCTGAGCTGAAGAGCGTGTCTGTTTCATCTTTTTTACACGGCGTTCTTGACACGGGATGCGGTAGTGGGAAAGAAAACGGTATTCGGGATAGAAATGACAGAGATTCAGGGTGCGAGATTGTGGTGAAAAGGGAGCGGGAATGAGGGAACAGCCCCGATTCTAAAATATAGTCTCCCGAGATTCGAATCTATAGACACTGTCAGGCCTTCTAAATAAAACTGTGGAAAAATCATATCAAGTATAACTTTCTCTGATATTAAACTCATCAAATTTTATATCCCAAGTTTCTCCACGTTATTCCTTGGAATGGGATTCCTATTTTTGATTGTAAGGATTTTGTACCTCTTACTATTGACTCAAGTGAAAGCCACCGAGTGTAATGTCCTGTTGTTTTCATTTGTAAGCTTGCTTAATAAAAGGGGAAAGAAAATTAGCTAAGTCTAGTAATCAAATTGAGTGAAATACATGGGTGAAGTTAGTATGAAAAAAATCGCCTAGAACAGCGAAGGACCATACAAAAAATTAAGAGTGAACAAAGGTAAAGAATATTTTAACTGACAGTAATTGTGTTCTTAAACTCTATCCAGTCTGTTGTTTATTTTTTGCGTTTATTTGTAGCTAAGAATGGTATTTTTGTTTCAGTGAAAAGGTTGACCCCAATGCTTTACAACCCATCATTAAAACTGTGGTGACAAAGTCCCTTTAACCCTTTAAGTCCCAAGACTGACCAAAATCAATTTTCTCCTTGCAATATCACTATATAATTAAGAGAAAATGTTGTCAGAATTAATAAAATGATCACTTGCTTTGATATACAAACAAATTCTCTTGACCAATTCTTTTAGGAAATGTATGGAGATCTGTCTGGAGAGTTTGTATGTGGATATTGCAGGGCTTAAAGATTTATGAAATAGCTAATTTCAGTCTATTCTTGTAGAGGAATAGGTCTCTGGGACTTCACCATGGCACCTGCAGAATTAGTACGAAAACTGGAAAAGGGTGGATTGACACGATTCACGGCCTCAATAAGCGCAGGAGGCGTCCCTGTTCACGTGGAGATTCTGGCTGGAATAAGGTTTGGGCGACCACAATTTGCTGTAGGATTCAGCTTTGACAGTGAATCATATGGAAAGTTGGCCGAGAAACTCTCTGGGATTGGGGTCGATTTTCTGGATAAACTTGGATTTGAGCTGCAGGTAACACCGATTTGCAAAAATGTTCTCATTTGAAGAAAGCATAAACAGAGCATGCGCAAGCGCTACTGGTTTGGTAAAGGGGTTAACGTTTTTCTCATGTAGACGCTAACAAGGGTTATGTCGTCTTAGAGGGTGACCCTCTTTCTCGGGACAACTTTTCTCCGTTAACACGAGTTCTAATGGTGGATTTATGTGTAACATACGCGTATAGCAATTGCATTTGCTCGTTGAAATTCTTTATTGCTTTCAAGCTCAAAAACAATGAATCTACCTTTAATGTTTCCTTTTACCTTTCATCCCTTCACAGATCGGCGTAGCGTTCAGTCCTCCAGAGGTCTTAGGCTTCCAGCAAGTTTTAACCGATGAAGAAACTAAGTTTTCTAAGGATCCTCTTCACAGCTACCACACTGTTAGTGTTGTTCAAGGTTCGTTAAAATACAGTGTTAAAATACAGAGCTAAGCTTGATACCTCCCAACATAATGGTTTGAGTGTGATAACTGTGATTATGTTAAGCTGGACGTGTCACGAAATCATCGTCATTTAGTACTATTCAAAATGCAGTAATGACAAGTAACTCTGATGTAAACTCTAAACCGGGTATTAACTGTAAAAGGGTATCTTTATTTCGAACGGTTTATGATGATGATGATGATAATAATTAAATAATAACAATAATAATAATAGTTATAATAATTATAATAACTTCTTAACTGCATGAGTATACGTTAAGGAATACAGGTGTAATTGTTTTTAAATACGTTTTAGGCAATTTTGTAACATATTTTCGGTATCTATTAACAAATTTGTACTTTTGATGTATTATGGGCATTTTTTAGCGTCATTTGGACTTTTACTACTTTTTTATCGTGTATACACGATATCAAGATTTTAAGACGGAATCTATTAGAAAATTGAGTAATTTTAGCTTTCAGTGCACCAAAAACTTGTACCAGAATAACCTGTGTTTTCTTATTTCTTGTGAAATTTAAATTTTATTTTCTTGGGCTCCCTTAAGAAATTTTCGTTGATGTTATTTCAGATAACTAATTATATCTGTAGCCCTTGAAAAGTGTAAAAGATTGCAATATGTTTTAAATTATTCCAGAACAAGGTTTTTGTCCTCTGAAAATTAAAATTACTCAATTTAATTATCGATGGATTCCGTCTTAAGGTGTTTTCCAGATTTTAGATATAGCCCAGTCAAAGGTATGCTATGCACCCGGTGTTGCTGTTGTGATAACGATGATGATAGTAATAGAAACAATACAGTTACCTGAGTGAATAAAGCCTTAACTGATCAAGCTTTTAACCTTTGCTTAACACTAGGTATCACGGCGGTAGCACAAATCGTTCTACCCAAGGACTGTAAAGGAAATAAATTCTGCGAGATTTGCAAGATGATTGTAGGGCCAACAATAAAATGGTACATCGCCGGAGAGTTTCAGTGGAGGAAAATCAAAGTCGCAGTCGGATTAAAAAATATTCGCCTGTTTGCTGGGTTGTACTTTCATAAACTTGAACTCTACGTTGAGGTCAGTTACTGAAAGCAGCGGACCCAGCACACCCTTACCGTCTCTTTTTCTCAGACAAGGCTTTAAGCCTAGAGCTAAGACCCAGTACTGTGATCTTTTATGGAGGATAGGTATTCCCTTCCAATGCAAAACAAAGCTTTAGAACCTTAAAGAGGCTGCTGTTTTAGGTCAATACTATCAAGGCTAAATTCATCACTTAGTGCCTTTATCCGTACACAAAATCAGCTTCTGTAGAATTTTGAAGAAGATACCAGGTGAAACAAATTTCATTATAGAGCAATTTTTAGGTTATTTTTGCAGGAATAGTATTAAAACTTGCAAAACGTATCCTAGCCATCCATAGCAACAGACGACAGAAAACATTCTACATGCCTAAATATAGTCTTAAATAACAAAACTAAACCATTATTTTTGCACTTGACCGCGCCCGGTTACCTCAGTTGGATAAGCGCCGGTCTGCCCAGCGGGAGGCTGCTGGTTCAAGTCCCTGCCGGACCAACACTCAGGGTCTTTAAATAACTGAGGAGAAAGTGCTGCCTTTGTAAAGACATCTGCAAACGGTTAGACTTTCTAGTCTTCTCGGATAAGGACGATAAACCCTAGGCCCCGTCTCACAACCCTTGCATATGTAAATTATGTGGGACGTTAAAGAACCCACACACTGTTCGTAAAGAGTAGGGACGCATTTCCCCGGAGGGACTGTTACGGGCCCGCAGTAATTAGCATCATGCTGTTCCGGTGACCCTCCCAATAATTGCGAATCTAATAAAATAAAAATAAATTTCTAATTTTCACTTGCGGAATGGTTAACTTACTGCATAGCAATTTGTGACGACACGACCGTATTCGACCATCACAAATGTACAGTCCTGTAAAGAAATGTATTTACATTCGGCGGAGTTAAACGTAGTGGCAGTGACAGAGAATGTAAATACTTTCCTATTGGTATGAACGCACGTGAGCCGCTATGGCGTAATTGACTCTATTGTTATTAGGTATATAAGGTTTTGTCAGTTGTAATGTATTCATCTCAGCTCTCGAACTATCAACTTTTATTTATATATCTTATATTATTCATCTTTCGATTGATTTTTTACCTTTAACCCCCAGAGGTTGTGCGACTGCATCGGTTCTGGAATACGTTCCCAATTTTTTCTCATTCGGTTTTTTGGGTTTTCGTATCAGGCAGCGCACGTGAATAGTTTAGCCTGAGTGACTTTATTTAGGAATATTTGTATATTATTCTTTAGTTATGATGTTGAACTTTGTATGTTATTTGGACGGCATTAAACCCTCAGGCTCCACAGTTCGAGCTGCACACCCATTCCCGTCTCTTAGTCGTGAATATAAATAGGAAGTCTTTTTAAAGTCTCCAAGAAAATAATGTGTAACGACTAGGAAGAGTGGAATTACTGTAGATAGTCTATAGAATAAAATAGTCTAAAGGCAGTTTTATTTCTGCAATACAGTCTTAATATGAAAGAACAACGACCGCAAAGCTCCTGGACAACCCGTTAGAGTTGGCCTATATGCGGTGATATTTTTTTCTTTTTGCTTGTTTAATTAAGGCGGACTGGAATTCGACAGCTAAACACATCAAGTTGGGATTCCGTGCAGATATCAAGATTCCTGTGAATGGCGATATTTACCGTGATGGAATCAGAGCTCCTAACAGTGAACTGTTTTTGTTTGGTGTACTGGAGTATGATTTTCAACAACAAATAGTTTCAGGGAAACTGGGAATGCGTGGAATATGGAGAAAAGCCTTCTTTATACCCTTCCTTGGCATTGGAAACATTTTCGTAGGGTAAGAAACACAATGCTTATTATCATCTCCTGAGATTTCTGGGATAAGGGCGATAAATTGTAAGCCCGATCTCACAAGCCTTGCATATGTTAAGAAAATTTTTCCGGGACATGAAAAAAACCACTAACTGTTCATAAAGAGTAGAGGACCCAATCCCTGGTATGGTGGTCTATTTCAAATTACCACTCACAATAGCAGTCATTCATAACTCATTACTTCTAGACTGTGCTTAAAACAGTTTTGCAAAAGGGTACAAGTCTAGGGCCCGGTTCCTTGAAAGATATAGTTATACGTTTAAGGAGAATAAAGCCAAATTTTAAGCAAGGTTTTTATTGTCCAAAAACATGTCACTAGAGCTTCTAAAATACTGTTATGTCTTTACTCCGAGATTCAATAATGATAACATAAAATGTAGAATGTTACTCTGAGCAATGCACAGGACGGTAAATGCAAAACATGGAACAATAATTTTTTTTAACCCTGGATTAGCTCTTTCAGGGACCGGGGCCAGCTCTCTATCCGCTGGGCAATGCTGTGTCCCTGTTTGTATTGTTGATACACTGTTCACTTAAATACTCCTGAAAATAAGGGTCAACGTGTTGAAAAGATACTTTTATATCAAAATTGTCAAATCTGATTGGCTATCAACTGCCCTGATTTCAGCCTTAATTGGACAGTTTAATAGGACAGTACGCGTCATATATAGGGACTTTAAGATCCAACGACGCGGACGGCGAAGAGAACGTCAAAAAAAAAACAATAGGTTTTATAAGCAAAACAACAGCTTTGCACGTGCATCACACTTTTTTTCTACATTTCTTTCCCCTTTTTGCACGACTACGACGTGAAAATGCCTAATTTCGTGTTTTACGGAGGACGTAAACAAGCAACGACGAAATTTTATTTCTCTTTCTGAGCTTGGATATGGTCCCTTGAAATTCAGCTTCAGGAGGGTTCGGCTACATTTGACAAAGTAATTGGGTAGGAATAATCCCTATAAAGACTGAAAGAACGCAAATACACTTTTTTAAGCGACGTTCTCGTCGCCGTCGCGTCGTTGGATCTTAAAGTCCCTACTTTTATATCTTTTACGCCTTCGCCACGTTGTCACTCTCATCTACAACCGCAGTTCAAAAATGAATTATTTCATATACTTCGTTGTCAAAATTGTTAACAGATAGTTTGTTTTGAAAGGTTAACGTACAAGGTTGGAGCGCCGATACCCATAACTGGCGTGCAGTTTGGAATGAGAATAGAATTCGGGTATAATTGTCTTATAGCAGCGGATTTTAACGATCAGGTAAGGATGAGATACATCGTAAAAAAACGGATAACAATAACTTTGAGAAAAGAAGATCACCATCACATTTCTATCATTTCGCAACAACAACTTTGTTTATTTCATGCAAACACGCCTCTCGGCCAATCAGAGCGCGCGTACTATCTTAGTTATTTTATAATCCTTAGTAACCAATTTGTTCTTGGATAGGCATCTTTGCATTTAAATGGTTAGAAAGTCACCCTTGCACTTTAATAGCCATGCTTACCCTTTTATTTAATAAGTAGCGACATTTGCCCTCCTTAAATACCCACCTGTTCACGAACATGTGGTTTTTCGTATTGGTAGAGAGAAAGAGAAAACAAGTAGTATACGCGTAGTTCTAAATGGCTTTGAGAAAGGAAAAAATTTCAGTCATCAAAAAATTGCATTTACTACTCGTTTTATCTTACCTTTCACCAATAAAAGCAATTTGTGGATGCCATTCTTTGAGCATGGATCTTCGCGCTATTTCAACAGTGGGTAAATGTTAACCTGTTACTATCTGAATTCTTGCATTAGGGTCATTGTTTTGGTGGCAGTGGTTATTTTGGCATAGGAGCACCACAGTTCTTCTACGCTGACATCACCGCACTGACTCTTGGGAAGATCTTCAGACTGCTGGGAGCAAAGTTCCAGCTTCCGGCACCAATAGCAAAGACGGGATTTCCAGAAGGCGCTTCGGTAATTACCTTGACTTTATCATCGTATTTCGTGTTCATTTCTTTAGATATTCAAGAAACACCACAGGCACCCCAAGCTCGAAATTTGCGTCACAGCATTTGTTTGGTTTATCTCTGTGGCCTACGAATGTGAAAGGATTTTAAGAATTCAGTTAACCTCAATTATGTTGTGTATTCCTTTTTTCCTGTGTGGTTTCCGAGCCGATCGATGGCCATCAGTAATGGTTTTATTGGAAACGATTATAAAGAGCAAATCGGTTTGAATAAAACCCATTACAGTCATGTAAATGGCCATAAATCACCGAGGCAACCACACAGGAAGAAGAAAATCACAGCTTAAGTAAAGTAGCCGACTTTATTCAAATCCTTTACATTCTTAGGTAACAGGAATGCTCATAACTCGGACTTCGGCGGGTTCTTCACTAGTGCACGCAGTTATTTGTAATTTCTTTATGACTTTATGTTCAGTACCAGAATTGCTTGCGCTTCAGTGAGGATTAGGGATAGCTGACATTTCGTGATGCCTGTCATAAAGAGTGTAAATCTTTTTACATTTCCTGGACATAACTCAGGTTTTGAACAATTAGAAATATTAGAAACAAATTTGGTTCTTTTAGGTTTCGTACGCGACAGATGCCATCGATCTTCGTATCGCGGGTGGGCCGTACATTCTGAAGGGATTTACCATGAAAGGAAGACTCAACATTTTCGGATGGTCAATATTTGCACATCTTAAATTGTCGGATGAGGTAAGATAAACTAAGTCATCATCTTCATGAGTTTTATCAGAATTGTGTTATTTGATTCGCCTTTTAGTAGCTATTCCATGACTCGTTTTAACAAAGCCTCATTTTTTCTTTTTTATTCCAATTGTTGCTTTTCACATGACGTCACTAAAATTCAAACTAAAAAACTATCGATCCTACCGAGATTCTGCTTCCACGATGCATTACAGCAGCTGAAAACTAATTTTCACACAAATTTTCGCTTCAAAAGGGTTCTTGGTTTTGTGATAGAGTACGCTTGAATTTCTAAGCTTTTGCGTGACGCGACATTTACATGACGGCCAAGAGAGCTGTCGTGTAGATTAAAAAAATAACTTTTTTCACGAAATTTTGCTATCTAAACACTTCATGTATTGGAAAAAGTATTACTTTAATGTTTATGAGTTTCTCGAAGAATAAATTCACGCTTTTGTAGCAAAACTCGGTAACAGATGTTTCTGTTGGTTTCCGTCCGCCATGTTTGAGCTCATCCAGGTGAGCACCAGCATGGCGTCTCCATACAAATCTCTATAAGTTTGGGTAAAACATTTCTTCGGATATCTCGTATACGAAATATTCCTCTGACCTGAATCTTGGCGAGGGTCTTTATGTATGTACCTCCTTTCATTTCCCAGATTCTTGACTTGATCTATTGGACGGTTTTGATTTTAATCTATTTTGAATGGCGTGACAATGAAAACCAGCAATACTAACAACAAGCAAGTAAATCGTTGGAAAAAAAATCGTAAGCATAAATACTTTGCTGGCAGTATGTTTATAAACTGCTCTTGTTAGTTTACAATCACTTCACCGAAATACATGTAAGAGATCAAGATTAAAAGACCTCGGTGGCGCAAACACAGGGCCTGCACAGGGGGATGGGCTGGGGCGGGAAGACAGGGCCCTCCACTTTTTGAAAATAAATAAATATATAAATAAATAATTAAAGTTAAGGCCAATGGGACCTCGATATAACTAACGGCCAAGGGACTGGCAAAATATGTTCGTTATAACGCGGTTCTTTTCCATATATTTTACTATTTCTGGGGCTAAAACAATAGTTCGTTTTACCTATTCAACTTGCTCTTAGGACCTTCAAAACCCAGGATACATTTGACAGTTTTACTTTGCAGGCAATCTTTGTGGACCTCAAACCTGATCCAATCAATATCTTGGGCCTTGCTGTTATCGCCCGTAGTCCGAGTCAGTTGGATTTGGGACCTTGGTTTTATATGGATGCCAGAAAGACTCCACTCTACTACGAGGTACCGTACCACCCTTCCCTTTCTGCATTACTAGGGTAGTCCTCTGCCTAAATTTCAACGCAACGAATGAAGGACGTTCGAAATGAGATGTACATGTGAATTAACAACAACAACTATACATGATGGTACATCTTGCTGTGTGTTGTGACAGCATCTTTTTTTGTAATTATTTGCGAGCTAACTGAAGGACTGAAACTTAAGAGCGTGTCTCCGTAAAAGCCGACCAGTGATTTCGGATCAAAAAATTAATTTTCCTTATATTCTGAGATGTTAAAGTCTTTACCAAATTAGTTACAAAAATGCATTTTGTTTGACCGAAAATGCGAAATATAATTTTTTACGAATTTTTGAATTTTCGGCCGGTTGGCACCGGCCCCATAGCCTGTGAAACTGCAAAAATCGCCTACATTGCCGGCGCTACAGTAAACAAGCAACTCGTTCAAGAAGCCCGATTTTCTTTTTAATATACGGATACACCACTCTAGATGTGCTAGCCATATCACAGTTTCGAATTATTTATTCATTTTAACGGCAAGAATCTTTTTTCTGGCACGTGTTATCGGCCTTCCATCAAAACACGAAAATAGCTCAACTTTGAGGGCAGTTTAAAAAAGTGTGGCACCTGTCTGAAACTTGCTATCTGTATTAATACAAACTAGAAATGATAGTAAAACGTAAAAAGGAATAAAATTTTTGTGCTCTTTACGTGTTTCAAACTTGACCGCCGTTTGAATTTCCAGAAATTTCGAAGACAAGATAATCAACGAACACTTGCCTTCTTATTCTCCTCCTTTAACTTCGCTAATTATAATGTTCTTCTTGGTTTGTGGAGGAAACTATTGTGCCTGAAGCAATCGCTTTTACTACACAAATATACGTTTTCTTAACATTAGTCCTCCAACGGTATTTTTTGCCTTGTTTGTGATAAAAGTAATGGCACTCGTTGCTTGCCGCTAGCGTGACACGGTTGTTTCGTGACATTCAAATTTTTTTCTGCTGTTTGTTAGACGTAATTGCCTTTGAATCGCCATACATCGATAAATTTACTTCTTTAGTTTAACGTAGATGCATTGAAAAAATTGACTCGACACATTTTAGAGAAGGAAATTGAGAATCCACTAAAACTCTACCAAGAGAGTATGAGGTGACGTTACTAAAGTTCGTTCCAGGCCCCAATGTTGCGCGGAAAATCATTGGACTGGACTAACACATCGAGGATTTTTTAAAAAAACGTTTCTACGTAATTATGTATAGGTAATGAAACCCAATAAAGGTAATAAAAATGTGTACAGCTCTATAAAATGATTCACAAGGGCAAGGGCTAATGTACTGGGCCGTGGCCACGAAACGTGAACTCTTGCCCTCTTTATTTGCGACATAATTATGCATCCGAAGAGCTCATGTAGCTTTTGTAGCTTTTCCATCAGGTACCGATAAGCATTAAGACTAAGAACCTGGGTCTTGAGATTTCTTTGTTAGGGCATATTTAGAAGAGCAAGCAAGGCACTGGAAGGATTTTTGTTGTTTCGATCTGACAATGGAGCGCATGATCTAAATCGTTGATCCCCAGCGTTTGGCGCTATTACTTCAGCAATGCATACTTCTTTTCCATGTCTGTTGCTTCATTCCACCTGCCTCATAGTATTCCCTTGTCAATGATTCTTTCTTTATTGTCAAATTTCCGCGTTGTTTCCTGAGTCACGTTCATCTACTCTACTTAAAGCGAAATGTCGATTAATATTAAATTGACATTCAAGAATACTAGAAATCTGGATGCAGAAAAAAAAATAGTTTGTAAAAACCTTCCGTGCAAACTTAACATCAAGGAAAAATCCAGAACTTCTTATAAACTAGGCTGCGTAGCATGGCGGTTTTGTTGCGCGAAGCTCGCGCCAACGATCATTTCTCCCGCTCCAATCTCCTAGCGGTTTCACAGCCTTCGCCCGCCTTCAGCTTGTACTGCGCGCCAGACCAGAACTACGCAGGCTTATAAATAACACGGAAAGGAAAGAAGTCGAAAAAAGGTCACATTTGGAGATCGAGCTCGGGACTTCTCCCATAGCAGGCCACGCAATAACGAACTGTACCAATGCTTGCCCCTCAAAAGCAAATGCAAACGCAAAGTAGCCCAGTAGAAAGCCTACCTGACCGAGTGGGAATTGTGTTACCAAAAATTGAGTGATGTTACATGATCATTTTTTTAGCTTTTCATTGCTCCTAAATGAAGGAAATATCGACATCTTCTTAAAGAGCGCCAGTTTCGAGCCAATTGCAGCCCAAATTTTATGATCAGTTAAATAAATAAGTAAATAGTTTATTCAAACTCTCTTGCAGTAAAAAGAACTGAATTATCGAGTAAATTTTGCAATCATAAGGCAACTATTATCTAGAGTATAGTAATTTACAGTTATAACAGGTAAAATGACAATTGAATCACTTAAAAAATTTCAATGTAAAGAAGTCCTCCACTCTCTTTGTCCTACAGACCTGCATGTTCCGGAAAAGATAATACTTTTGTGTTTTCTGCCTTAATTAAGGTGTAGTTAGGCGCGTCCAGAAGTGGGCTGGGAAGTAGGTGGTGCAGAGGGTGGCTGGGGGACTTCATTTTCGCCATATATTTGTAGCACAGGAGTACTCTTCTATCATCTAACCTATCTAGTTTACCTAACTGTAAGGCATGAGCATATGACTCTGCCTCGGGGTAGATTATGTTAAGCGCCCTTTTTTGCACTCGCTCTATGGCTTCGGACAGATAAGCAGGGATGTTCTGCCACACTGGTACAGCATGCTCTAAAACTGGCCGGACTGTGCTAAGGTATATCCTCAAGGTGTTGGGTTGGCTCACCCTGGCTCTACGGAGAACTCTAAGGGAGTGTAACTTCTTACAAGCTTTCTTAATAATGTAATCAACATGACAGTTCCACTTCAGGTCATTGTCCATATAATAACTCCTAAGATCTTATAGGTATTGGCACACTTGATGACATTGCCGCCAATTATTATCGGGTTAATGAGTCAATCAGAGTTGCGTAGGAAATTAATATGCATTTCTTTACATTTGGTTGGATTAAGTCTCATATTATGAGCAATGGCAAAATTGTGGATGTCTGATGCCACTACATTAAGTAAGCTAGGGGAGTTCCTTGGAATTATTTCGACAGCACTGGTGTCATCGACCTATTTGATGCGCAGCCGCCAGTCAGATCAGTTTGTTCGTCATCACCGTAAAGAGGATCACACCCAGTTTAGTTCCTTGGGGAACTCCTCCTTTTAGCGTTAACCAATCTGAAAGAGTTCTTCCGATTCTAACTGCTTGCTTCCGGGATGTCAAGAATGCCGCAATCCAAAGTAAAAGGACTGGATGAACTTCAAGATCTGCCAGTTCTTGCATCAATATTGAATGATTAATTAAATCAAACCCCTTAGAAAAATCTGCGAAGAAAATCCGAGCCGACGCCTCGTAGATCGCTTAAGGCATATATATAAGGGCATCTGTCGTAGAATGCCCCTTGCGAGAGAACTAACAAGGGTATGTCTCACATAAAGGAACAAACCCGCCCTGGCGAATATCAGTTCTTATTTTAAGTGGTTCGTTATATCTTCCTATCATTTTCGCAACGTACATACTGAATATTTCGAACCTCGAAAATCTCTTCAAGTAGAATTTCCCAAGTCCGAGAAGGAAAACTTTGATGAAGAAATTGCTACCCTTTGTCTGCTTGGTGTCCAGTCCACGAGGACTGGGCATGAAATACAAAGTCACGCAGACAACTACGCATACATTATTTCAAATAGATAACTTAGCTAAATCGCTTTCTTAGCGTCTTATCGCGTCAAATTTGCGAAAAAATTAGTTTTATTTGCCCAAGAAATTTTACTGCCATATCTTGAGGAGTCGATCTTAATGAAAAACTATTTTAGCAAAGACCCCGAGGTCGGGTGTCACGGACCAGTCACGCTCACGGATACGACATTTTACAAACCAGATAACATAGCAACAAAACAAGCATAAACGCGGAATCATCGGTCAATATAGTTTCAAATGATTAAGAAATAACTTTAAAATGAAAAAGAACTAAGGTTAGATCGATCAAACCATCAAGTGAAGTTGGCCTTTCACGAGCAAAGCGACAAGGCAAGTGTTCGTTAATTATCAGGTCTTCAAAATTTCTGTAAATTCAAACGGCGGTCAAGTTCGAAAACATAAAGAGCACAAAAGTTTTATTCCTTTTTACGTTTTACTATCATTTCTAGTTTGTATTAATGCAGATAGCAAGTTTCAGACAGGTGCCACACTTTTTTAAACTGCCCTCAAAGGTGAGCTATTTTCGTGTTTTGATGGAAGGCCGATAACACGTGCCAGAAAAAAGATTCTTGCCTTTAAAATGAATAAATAATTCGGAACTGTGATGTGGCTAGCACATCTAGAGTGGTGTATCCGTATATTGAAAAGAAAATCGGGCTTCTTGAACGAGTTGCTTGTTTACTGTAGCGCCGGCAATGTAGGCGATTTTTGCAGTTTCACAGGCTATGGGGCCGGTGCCAACCGGCCGAAAATTCAAAAATTCGTAAAAAATTATATTTCGCATTTTCGGTCAAACAAAATGCATTTTTGTAACTAATTTGGAAAAGACTTTAATATCCCAGAATATAAGAGAAATCGATTTTTTGATCCGAAATCACTGGTCGGTTCTTACAGAGACACGCTCTTAAATACTTAATTTTCTCTCTCCTTATGCTGCTTATCAGGGATATTTGGATAAAGAAACAAATCATTCATATGGAACATTACACAGTGGTTAAGAATCCCAGCTGGTAGGGGGCGAACCAGTGGGCCATTTCACAGGCTTGGCTATGGATATACACCTATTTCAATTAAGGTTGCTTCAGAGAAGAATGATGCATGATCTATGTTTCATAGCCCGCGGTGCATTATTGCAGCAAGTCTAGTAAACTATGTGGCCGCAACGAGCCTAGAAACCTGGAAAGCAAACGCTGCTGACGCTTCTATGCTATGTCAGCAGAACGTTAAGACAAAGTAGTTTAAAACACTGAATTTTAGGCTTTTTAATTTAAGACAGTGATTTGATTTGGTCACGCTTCAGTCCTCCTGTTTTTGCTTAAATACATTTCTGTGCATTATTCGTTTTCTATAGGCATATATTGAGGGGTACACTAAACTACTGGGAATCTCAACGTATGTCCGTTTGAACCTGACCATGAGCCACATAGAGCTGTTGATTCAAGGAAACTTCTTAAACCTCATCAAAGCTGAACTGTATCTGACAGCTGGTTACAGCTTAACAGGGTTCAGTGCAAACTTCTATGTCAGAGTAACCGTGGACCTCAGCGGTATAAACAAAGTAAGAAAATCATTGAAAATTTCATGTTTGCAGTCAAAATGGGAAAAATGAAATCCCTCTTCGCCCTTCCCCGAAGAGGAGAAAGTTTTTAGTTTAACACTTAGTATGTTTGTTGGCTTAATTGCTCTAATCAGGTGCCCTGATCTAATTTATAATATACACAAAGCCTATAAATCATATTACAAGACATATTTTGCTACAAACGTTTGGCCAAGTAGGTTAATATCTTTTTTTTTTCTTGTTTATTTTTAACCCATATCCCGATGTCTCGATAACCTAATGAACACTCTATCTAGTGTATATTACAGTTTTCCGCAAAACAGTCATTTCTATCAATTGCAGCCGAACAATACGAGCTTAGATGGCTCCTGTTTCTACTAAGGAAGCTATACAATCACCAAAACAAGTTGAGGTATATTTACCAGGAACAAATAAAGACAACAAACTTTTTTTCTGCCTTTTGCCACTCTCTAATCTTAGGCTCTGGACGAGGCCGCCAAAGCTGTAAGAGCAGCTTTTGATGCTGCGGAAAAGGAACTCCGGGATGCAAGAAATGACGTGATTGCGAAAAAGGCTGAGTGTAAAAGAAAGATGTCTCTTAAGTGTGACAGGTGTAAAGACCTGAAATGTAAACAAGCCGAGCGAAATTGCAAGGGATTTTTGGACAAAGTGGGCAAATGGATTGGTGGCGTCGTCGATTCTGCAGGTAATTAATGTAGAGTCCTGCTTCGGTACGTGTAGGTTGTTGCGTGATGCAAATTTGAGTTAACTTTGGATTTAAGCAACAAAATCTAGAATTGATTCAAGAGCTAGAATTTGATGCCCTTATCTCACGATAACTGGACATAAATAATTCGCACAAAAAATATTGAATCCTTCCGTGTTACACTACAAAAGCGCTCAACTCTCAAACGCTTTTACTGAATTTTATTTTGGGATGTTTAGAGAAGAAGATGAGATATTTGAATAAATTTCACGAGGAATAAAACACAAACAGCGGTGATAAACATATCAAACTTACGCATTTTAATAACTTGACGTTTCGTATGCTACGCAATATACATTTTCAAAAGTGGAATAAAGACCGTTACAATCTTATGAAAACTATATATGAAATGTAAATAAGGGGTCTGGAAACGAGATTAAGAAACATCTGTTTCTTAACAGTAAAACAATAAAAGCTTATAATAAGCTAATTAGTAAAGTATTAGCTTCTCACTGCTGATGTTTACATTAAGGGCCGGCTTAAGACTGGGCAAAACTACAGACTGGGCAAAACAACACAAACATGACAATGGAATAATGTGCTCCTTTGACGTCTGCTCACTATTTACAAATGTACCACTCGATGAAACAATAAAAATTTGTCTTGAAAAACTGTATTCTCTACCCGATCCTCCGACATTACCTCGTGCTGCCCTGCATAAATTATTAGAATTTGCCACTAAGAAAAGCCATTTTCTTTTCGATGACCAATACTACGACCAGATAGATGGAGTAGCCATTGGTTCACCGTTAGGCCCAGTCTTAGCGAACATTTTCATGTGTCATTTTGAAGAAAGAGGGTGACGAAGGGTCAAATCCGTCCGTCACTCTGGTATAGGTACGTTGATGAAATTTTCACCATGTTTGAGAGCAAAGACACTGCTAATGAGTTCCTGCGATATTTAAACAGTCGTCACGAGAGTATCAAATTTACTATTGATTTTGAACAAGACAATGAAATTCCTTTTTTAGACATCCTCATCAAACGCTGCCCAAACAACACTTTTGCCACATCCATCTACCGAAAAAAGACGTTTACTGGCCTTTATACTAAATGGGACTCCTTCACTCCACGCAAGTACAAAATAAATCTTATTCGTACACTTACTTATTGCTGTTACCGAATTTGCTCCTCCGCTTTCCTGCTTAAATCTGCCCTTGATGACCTTCGGAAACTCCTGCTTCAAAATGGCTATCCACATGGCATTATCACTTACAACATTAACGACGTCCTAAACAGAAACAGAAACAAGCCAAACAGCCTTGTCTCTACGGTTCCGAAGAAAGATATTGTCATCTTATTACCTTACTTAGGTGTACAAAGTGACCAAATCTCTAAGCGTCTGAAATCATGTGTATACAATTTCTGTTCAGCTGTCAATCTCAAGATAATTTTTCAAAGCTCTCGCCGAATCAAATCATTCTTTCCATACAAGGACCGTCTAAATCGTTCACAGAAATCTAAGGTCATTTATAAAGCTGGTTGCTGGGACTGCAGTGACTTTTACATTGGCAAAACGAAACGACGGCTTCATGATAGGAAAACGGAACATTTTAGGGCTCTCACTAAGAATGACCCCACATCAGCCATTGCTGACCATATAAGAGCCACAGGTCACAACATCAAGTGGGATCATTTTGATATTCTAGCTTCCGGTAAAACAGATTATCATTGTAAAATAAAAGAAACTTTGCTTATCCAAGAACTTAAGCCGGCCCTTAATGTAAACGTCAGCAGTGAGAAGCTGATACTTTACTAATTAGCTTAAGCTTTTATTGTTTTACTGTTAAGAAACAGATGTTTCTTAATCTCGTTTCCAGACCCCTTATTTACATTTCATATATAGTTTTCATAAAATTGTAACGGTCTTTATTCCACTTTTGAAAATGTATGTTGCGTAGCATACGAAACGTCAAGTTATTAAATGCGTAAGTTTGATATGTTTATCACCGCTGTTTGTGTTTTATTCCTCGTTAAACTACGATGGCCCAAGAACAAAAGCCTTTATGAATAAATTTCATTCCATAGGAAAGAGTGTGGCTGTCTAGGGACTAATCAATCGAGAAAAATATGACCGTTGATAAAATTCTTGTCCTTTTTTTCCTTGTGTAATTTGCAGTATTAATACTTTGCTTGGCACAAAGTTATCTGGCATCTTTTTGATACGGCATTTTCTTTTAGCTAACCTTAGAATGTATTTGTAGGAAGGTGGATTAAGAAGACTTTTAATAAGATCGGCAAAGCACTAGCTCCGGTAAGCTTACATTCTAAATTAATTTTCAAGTATACAGAGTCTCCCTGCCGTGGCAAAAACCAAACCATACCCAAGGGCAGGCCTAACGTCTTTAATGGTTTGGGTTTAGGGGTTGGAACGCTTACTGATGTGATAAAGGTAAAAGGGTGGATGCACGGACACCCAGGGAGCGGCATGTAGTTGGATAGCGACACGAAACTGGACTGCAGTTAATTTTTTTTTTCAGTAACTGATCATGAAAACGTGATCGTCGCAGTGGTAATTGAAATTTAAGCAATTGCAAATTAACTCGAAAAAAATTTCGGGACTCAACGGGATTCAAACCCATGGCCTCTGCGTTAGCGCTGCAGCGCTCTAACCAATTGAGCTATGAAGACCCATGCATTAGGAGCAGGCTAATTTGTTGAGTTCATCTTAACCAGTGAAAGGAGTGAAGAAAATATTTTTTTGTTGCTTAAACACCGTTGATTATTATTTTTAGGTTGGTAAAGCTATCAAGAAATTCTTTAAGGGCTGGAGAAAGAGAAGAGAATTGCAAGACATGCGCGATGAAAACTTTGCTCTTCACATCCGTCGACGTCGGTTCATTAGCAAAATTATTTGCGAAGGTCTTGTTGGAGGAGGCTGCACTGGTACGTAAAATATTGTTTTGCCACTCGAAAATAAAATTCAGATCTTCAAGCCGTCGTGTAATGTTCTTTTTATTATATAGACAAAAAGACATCGATAAAATAATAGAGGGAAATTACCGAAATTACGTCATCGATAAACTAACGTGTGAGACTATGGAAAGTAAACCACTCAGGTCCCGGATGTAGTTTTTATGAATTTTCCGAGTGGTATATTTTCCACTAAAACACTCGTGTCTATATAATAAAAGTAAAGTCATCACATTCTTAAGACAAATAAAGAGTAAGATTCACAGTTACTGTAACTGCAAGTAGGCTGACTTCCCGTTCTAGCAAATGAGTCTAGCTTTCGTAAAACTGTACAATAAAAAAGAATTCGGCCTTGCTATATCAGTGCATATTCAAGAAGCTCTGCTTGGGTTGAACTGAATTTTATGCATGGTTTGAGTATGTATAAGTAGTTCAAACAGGGCCTAGCTTACGTATGTTAGTCTGAAATATTGTGCGCAGTCAAAGCTTAACACTTGTTTTTATCTTGCCTTTCCCTTCAGCCGTATCTCACCTTTGTGAAGGAACATGTAAAGCCGTGGAGTTTATCGGAAAGGGTCTGTGTAATGTTTTGGATGTGGCTATTGGTTTCCTTAAAGTGGTGGAGACCGCGACGCGCTGGGTTGGCAAGGCAATAAACTTTATCCTCACTGCTTTGTTTAGAATTCACAGGTAACCCATAGCTGTTTCCTAATGGTTCCTAAATAACCGTTACCACCGCCTCGATCGATGAGTTATCTTTTTCAGTCACCGTTCGCGTTCTATGTTTTACTGATGAAGGTCGTTATCTGTCTATTTCTTTGTTTAAATTGATTATGTTACTTGTAACTTGGCAATTCAGAAATGACAAAAAGTATTTACAGTTATTGTTTAACTATGGTTAAAATGTCATGTAATTATCCTGGGATAAATATAAAATCATAGTCTTCCGTGGAAAATGAACCTACGGGTATTAAAACTTTTTCTTTTTAAAGCTACCTCAATCCTCAACGTCGGAAGGAATGAAGTCGAAACAAGGACTCGGGACCACTCACACAGAAGGCTGCTCGTTAACCACTAAAGCTAATCCTTCTTCTTACACATAACATCCCAGAATATCAGTTTCGAGAACGAAACAATCCCCATGGCACTTCCCTGGGACACTGCATGTATCCTTCAAGATTCAGTAGCCTGGTACCAACTGTA
Source organism: Porites divaricata (assembly GCA_038088405.1). Taxonomy (NCBI): domain Eukaryota; kingdom Metazoa; phylum Cnidaria; class Anthozoa; order Scleractinia; family Poritidae; genus Porites; species Porites divaricata. Next base: position 16,134,001 of record JBBMOI010000006.1, on the reverse strand, counting down.
ACTTTTTTTGTTGTTGCTCAACAGCATCAAATTCGAGTTTGGTCTGGACGTTTACGCAAGTGGTGGCTTTAAAAACCTAATTTTCAACGCAGCTATTGACTTAACCATATTTGGAAAACGTCTCTATCTTGCCATTGGCTTTAACTTGAACGATCCTGTAGGCAGTGTCAGGTTTGGGGCCGACAAATCTACAGAATGGTACAAAGATAAGATGAACAAAAAGGGCGCCACGAGTACTGCAGAGAACTACTATGACAATCCTAATCCATTCGCTGACTTTGAAATGTCAGGTACATTCTTATCCCCTAAAGCTATGGATGTAATACAATGTATTATGTACTGATCCCGCAAGAAGTAATTTTGTTTCCTTAAAGTCTCGATGGAAAAAGAATGGAAAACTTATGAAGATTCACTAATGAAAAGAAAAGGGTCTGAAAGACCTCTTTAGACGTCACAACTTTAATGGAATTGGCTCTGATTACGCTAAGCCTACGACTCGAATCGTATTGTGTTAATCCCCGGTGTAAATCATACCTGCGACAACTGTAAGTCAGTTGTAGGTTTGCTTGGCACGATATAACTTGTGTAATTAAAAGTGATCGACAGATGATAGTACACGACAAAGTTATATCACGTTACTTAGCCTGCGTCGTAGGCGCAAAGGGGGAGGGGGAGGGGCGATAAAAGAGAAAGGGGAAAAGGGAGAAGAAGCGGCGTCCCTTTTCCTCTCTCTCCAGTCCTCCTCCCTTTTCCTCTTCTTTCGTACCTGTTTCGACGCCTGCCCTGTAGGCTACGCGTTGTAACTTCATGCATGCTAACTTGAACCATACACCACTTTAGTCTGGGGCTTCAAAACCTATAAGGTAACGAAAGTAGAAGCCTGCGAAAATATCTGTTTACAAGAACTAGAATTGGACGTATAGGTACGAAGAACAATAGATAAACTTTGAAATTTAAAGGTTAATTTGCTGACATCGAAATTTTTTCGGCTCAGAATACTTCTTGATCGAGAATCAGCAGTCGGCAACTGATGACATACGAGGACCTTGCCTTTTCGTGGACTCCAAGACAGATGGTGCCAAGATTAGAGTAACCGGATGCAATGATACTGACGAGAGACAGAACTGGGCTTACACTCTGAAAGGACAAATTATGGTAAGACTGCCTTATTTAACATCACAAGCGATTACATACATGTAACATGGACGGTGACTAGCTCCGCCCTCGAACAGACGCCGCATTCCTCAGGGCGTGAATTATTTAAAAATAGCAAAGTATTAAATGCAAAATCGTTATTTAGAGAGTAATTACTAATCTACATGTCACGAGCGTGGGATGAAGAAAAAAGCCTGTGTCCTCGACAGGATTAGAACCTATGACCTCCGAAAACCGGGCGGGTGCTATATCCAGTAAACTACAAAGGAGACCCACGAGGGCTAGCCTGTTCCAGGTATTCAGATAGTGGAGTGCACCACCTCTTCGCCAAGTATCTCTGCATCGTCCCCATAATCTGAACACCTGTAACTGGCTACAGGAGGGCATGACCATTCATCGAGTTCATATGAGACACACGTCCTACATGGTGTGAAGGATAGTAAAGTTGTGAGCGCACTGTATGGTGACCAAGAAAGACTGAAAGAAACTTCTATGCTCGTGGTGGAGAAGTGTGATCGCCATATCGAGAAAATTTGTTTTTCCCATATCAACTTTTCTTGGACAGATCGCTTGAGCTTTTAGAAATGAATAACACTTAATTTCTACTAGACCGGCCAGAAAAAGATAATAAAAATACTTACTGTCCAAGTTAGTATGAAAATATGAATTGGATACCCAAAAGAATTTTTATTCCCTGAAATGCCTCATGCAAGAGGTTCTCATCACTTCTATTTATGGGATCCGGCGGGATATTGATGTTAAGAAGTGCGCTATTTTGTCACACAGAATACTTGGTCAAAGCTTTGTATCGATACAAACGGAGCATCCAAGGGTTCACAGCTGATTCAAAGCAAGTGCGAACCGAGACAAGATGATCAGAATTTTGAGTGTGACCTGGCTGTTAGGTCGATCAAGCGAAGACGAGCTGATATGTGCTGGACTGTGGGTGAGTTGTACCATTGGAAAACGCAATGTTGACTCTACAATTTGTTTACCAAGAGGCTCTTAGGAGCCTTAAAGAACCCGTTTGAAAGTGCTTAATCGTCCCAGATCGAATTGGAATTCGGAAGTGTTGGTTGTTGAGCCAGGAAGAAAAACTTCCCTTTTGGAGCGAAAAAGAGAGCCAAACCCAACGCCAGCACCGTGGTCAGGCAAGACAAATTTGCGAAAGCCGAGCAAAGTACTCAAAGCTAAGGTTTTTACTTTACTTGATGAGATTTTAAGAAGTTACCAATACGTTGTTAATTTACTGAATTTTTCGAAAGTTTACTGAAAAACGTTTTTTTAATTTTTAATGATGTACAAGTGAGCAGCACACTTACACTTCCAGTGAACAATTTCACTTGGAAGAACACTTGGAAGAAGAAGAAACTATGCTCGCCCGGGGCAACGAAAATTTAACGTTCCCCGGGCGAGAATCGAACTCGCGACCCTCCGAATACTAGATCGGACGCTCTAACCACTGAGCCACCGGGGCTCTAGCGTTAGTAAGGTCGGAATTCTACTATACCAGCAGAGTGTACTACACTTCTGTACTGGGAGCTGAGTGCACTGCACTTCTATGCTCAGTTTCTCGTGTGGCTTCTTCTAGTTTCAGTAAAAGTAATTTTTTAATGATGTACTAGTGAGCAGCACACTTACACTTCCAGTGAACAATTTCACTTGGAAGAAGAAGAAACTATGCTCGCCCTGGGCACGAAAATTTTCGTTGCCCCGGGCGAGCATAGTTTCTTCTTCTTCCAAGTGAAATTGTTCACTGGAAGTGTAAGTGTGCTGCTCACTAGTACATCATTAAAAATTAAAGTGTCTGAAAACTGAAACTGATGTTATCGTCGGCGCCAATTACCAGCATAATTTTACTCATGAGCGCCGAGTTTTCAGGGAAAAGAGCTCAGTAATATGAGAAAAATGAAAATATAGTTTCGTTCCCTAATGATTTCAAAAATCCTTATCTATTTTTCACTTACACAATAATGAAAAAGATGTTATAGACGTTTGACTTCGTTGGCCACACATGGCATAGACGCCGGAACTCGAACCCAAGCTAAATTGGCGGGAGGCGTCTGCTACCATTCACCACTGCGGTATCTCTGCAGAACTCATTTTGCTAATAAACCGTCACTTTTTCCCATTAGGTTCAACCAGCCTGGCTGGGCCGGGCTCTCTGGTCCATCTTGGTTCTTTGAAATGCATCCATCCACAGGGTGGAGGAGACAGTGTGTCAGAGGGTACCAAGTTGCTCATTAATAGTGGATGCAGCTTGAGCAGGTAACAGACGCTACCCCACAGATTCACTGAATCCTAAACCTTCTGGAGATTTGACTGATTTTCTGTTACTAGGCTAGAGTTTAAATTGGAGAATGGAAATTTGAAGCATACAAAGAGTGGAAAATGTGTGCGGCCCGTAGGAACAGTTGCTGATGGTGTTGCACTTGGTTTGTACTCGTCATGTGGAGGCCATCAGTTTAGTTTCACAACTGGCGGATCATTTCAGCACGTGGGCAGCAAGAAATGCATCAATTCTAAATCCGGGGTAAGTAATATGGTGTATTGAGTTGAAAAAGCCAGCTGAAGAGGAAAGAAACAGTTAATGGATGAGGCTGAATATAATGTGAAGTATTATGTAGATCGAAGGGAAGATATACGCCTCCTCGAATCCAAGCAAAGGCTGAGGCAGATAAGCAATTTCGAAATACGAAAGAATGTTTTTTTGCTTGAACTTATTTTTTGTGTTTTCTCTTACTGTCTTTGTCAGCAATTCGCCTATTTCGTCCTCGGTAAAATTTTCCGTGCTCTGGTAGATACTGACACGCAAAAATGTTTTATGATTGCTTTCTTTGGGGCTCCAAAAGTTTTACCTAAATCGAAAAACATATCCTCCAGTATCCATTAAAAGCCTAAAGAAAAGATTGGCCATATTCAACGCTTGTTTTCTTCAGGGAATGATCCCAGCCAACAATGAAGAAATAGTCCTGAGTAGCAAATGTGAAAATAGCGATAGCTCCATACAAAAGGAACATCTCTTATTCAGCTTTATACCAAGTAAGTTGACCGACATCTATAACTTTTCAGGGTTGTACTTCAATAACTGTTGATCCGACATGCTCCGCATTGCTTGTAAAGCTTTATACGGCGATATATTAAGGCCGTATTTTTTGAGTTAAAATACCTCAGTATAACTGGGCGGGATGAGCGCCTTCAATTGTTTTACAGAAGACTAGGCTGGGCCTTCTGGTCTTCGAATTACCGAACACGAGGAGTATATGCTGTTGATGAAGGTGGTGTGACATTCAATAAATTTGCTCAGAGTTTAATTTTTGATATTGTTCATCATGGTTTGAGAGCCATACCCAGGTGATCTCTCCACCCAGCTGTAAAAATGGCTGCTAAAGGCGTAGTACCGGGGAAATACTGCATGAGGGTGGATGAAACCATTCATTGCAATACCGTATTTATTCGATTAAACGCCGCGGCATTAATAATATTTTTAACTTTTTCGATACGGGCGCTTATTTCAGAATCACTTTTCTTAAATCATTGACCACAATTTCGATAGATCATATGTAAATATCATGTGCAAAGGGAAGATATTTTAAAGTTTCTCGCTTTTTTGCTGAGATAGAATCGCAATTGACTGAATGGTGTAGATTACCAAGCTGCACCAAGTTCTTTTCTTAGTATGCATTCCTCGAAAAAACGGCGCATTCCACTGATTGGATACGGCGTTTGGCCTCAATAGAGGGCGGCGTTTAATCGAGTAAAAACGGCATGTGTTGTAAATTCACTACCGCCCCTCTCTGCCCAACAGGCGATCCATATGTCAAACTGGACAAGTGCGGATATTTTGACCAAGCAAGACTGGATCAGCGGTTTGAGGTGGTGGATGAGGAAATTGTGAGCATTTGTAGCAAGTTTGCCAGAAGTAAGTTGCATGTATTTTTAACGCAAGAAGAACTTACGGGGTGAAGAGCGCGATTTTATTGAATTCGCCAATAACATGCATGATTATTTCGCGTGAGTTAATTCGGCGAAAGTTCGCCATTAACATACTTTGCTTTACGAGAGCCTAAAAGCCGCCCACGTTCGCAGATTTAGTACGGTGGACAATTTTACAAACATAAACACCGCCAACTGTCCATAAAAACTTATACAAGACCAATATTTGTATTCTCTGACGTAGTTAACTGGAACTACAATACAATCTGCGATAAAATGATATAGTTCCTCGTCATTCTCACATTTTCCCACTCGGTTCCACCATATGCTGTGTACTTCTAAAAGCTAAAGCAAGTGTTTCCGTTTTCACCCCCTTAAAAATGTGGTTCCCGTTGTTCAAGCTAAATGTAAGCCAATTTTGGTTGGGAGGGGGGAGGTCAACATTGCTTTGGTTTGAATGTCAACAATTTTGTCATCGATTGTAGCTTACAGCCGAGGCCCATTGCACGATAATCGTTTTTTTACAGACACAGTTAACTCTTTTTTCAAAAAATGAGACTTATCACAGTTACCTTTGCAGAGATTCTGCTTTTCTTACAAAGTCGTGTATCTTATCATTCTTTTCAGATCTTGCTTTCAAGAAGAAAACGGAACAATCAAGCACTGACTACAATGGTTTTAGTAGCAGAGCTGTCGATGAAAACTATGCAATCTACTATAGTCAAAAGACGTGCACACACACTAAGAAGGAAATGAACCCATGGTGGAAGGTTGATCTGGGCAGAGAATACATTGTAACAGGTGTGTGCAGTAACTTGAAAGGATTTTCTGTGCCATCTTAGATTGCAAGCATTCTTTTATTTTTCTTCAAGTAAACTGTAAAGTTTTCGGAGAGGCACACGAAAGATGGGAGTAAACAGGGAATGACTCTAGCTCTTCCCTGGACTTTCAACCTCCACTTGCCGTGGTCCCGATGGTATCCCCTGAATAGAAGTTCCACTGTATTTTAAAAATATGACCTTTGCCTTTTTGTGACTTTATCCAGAGAATGTATTAAATCTAGTATGACCAAAAGCTCGGTTTTCAACGGTTGCTATCGTCCTTTGAATACCAACGACCTTTTCCGAACTAAAAGGAAATGGGCAGCGGAAAGCGGTTAAAGCCGTGAGACGGGTAAATGTTCTTACTTGCGCGCTTTTTGTTTCTGACTTATAGGAACTGGAGGGGTTGCTGTTAGTCACGTGCCATCTAGTTGTGTAATAGTCTGGAAAAACCTGGGACATTTTTTCTATCTTGAGCAACGAAATTGAATTGATGAAGAATGCCGTAACAGATATAACGTGAACACGCCAAAAATTGGACTAGATATCTTGCAAATTTGATTGTCTTTTGGCCAAAGGAAAACACTGAAACAGACAAAAAGGGGAGATACTGCGCAGAGACATTGAACTCATTTTTTTCAAATATAACGCTGGTTTTAAATACCCGTTTTTTCAGTCAGTCGTATGCAATAAATTGTTTGCTTACTTCAGCTATCTTTTACTCCCTATCCAGACGTCATGATCGTCAATCGTAATGATTATTACCAACGGCTTAAAAACTTTGACGTGAGAATAGGGGTGAACAAGGATAACTTACAGAACCCCACATGTCATGACCGCGTAAGGACTGTGGGCCAGGGACAAGCTCTAAGAGTACAGTGCGCTCCACCAATCCCAGGGCGATATGTGTCGGTGCAGATGTTTGGTGAAGGAATATTGACTATGTGTGAAGTGACAGTATACTCGAGGGTTGGTGAGTGGTAAAGAATTAAAATTAAACGAAAGAGATTATCCATTTTTTCAAAAACCTCTTAAAATGGTAAATTATGGCTGATTTCAATAAAACTTTCTTATGACCCTATTTGAGGCAGAGGATACAGTAAGAGCTTTTGGTGTACGCAAATTGTAAACTCCCGATTTACCTGCTTAACGTCCCCGGCTTAGGACAGGTTTAGACCCCGTTTGGGACAAAAAAAGCTCTTAAATTATGGCATCTCTTTAGGAAAGCGAGTTCAAAATCAATCTTAACCTGTCCAGAGACACTTCACGTAGTACATGGAAGAACACTCCGACAGTTCAAGGATTTACATAGCCACTTGCAGTCATAGAAAGTGATTAAGTTCACGACCAAAAGACAAATTTTTGTTTCAAAATAGAAGTGAAGACTTTCAATTGCGAATATCACTAAACTGACATTAAAATTCGATCGTTAGGTGCTTTAGCTGATCTGTGTCAGCTTTCCAATGGAGGTTGCGAACAGGTTTGTTATAACCTGTGTAACTTGGAAGTCAAGTGTGGTTGTTGGCCTGGCTACACTCTAGCTTATGACGGAAAAACCTGCATTGGTAAGTGGAGGCTTTGTAGCAGTCTAGACTTACATCTTTTTCGTTTTGTTAAGTTTTTTAAAGATTCTATTATGTTTAACCCATTCGCCCCTGAACCGCCCATTACCACTCGGGTAGATCCGCGCATCTCCTACAGCTTGTGACGTGATCAGTTTTAACGGTCAAGGATATCTTTGTCTGCTAACTTAAGCAGGGTGAAGAGATCTTTCTTTCCATATCAGAATGCGCATGATTCAGACCGGAGGAAAAGGCCAAAAAAAAAAAACAAACAACAAGGGAAAACATGTAACATTGACCGGAAAATTTCCACGAAAATCTTATTTTACTACCCAGCTATCTTTCCTTTGATCTAATCCTAATCTAATGCTTGTTTGTTCTTTACTTCAACAAGAAAATGAGTAGTTTCACATTATTTTCATCGAAAGGAATTGTTTTACACTGTTTTTATCTGCTCATTTTCTATTTTGTCAAATTCTTAACTTTTTACTTGAGTCTGTCATTTTCCGTTTGCCGTAAACGTGACTCTAGATCTCTCTATTGATCGCGACGTATTGACCCCGTACTGCAGGTTTTGAGTGATAGTGCCGATTTACTAAGTTGGACTACCAGTATTGCTGGTTTTCAGTGTCACGCCATTCAAAATTGTTGGTTTTCACATGACGTCACCAAAATGCAAACTAAAAAACTATCGATCCTACCGAGATTTTACTTTCACGATGCATTAGAGCAGCTGAAAACTAATTTTCATACAAATTTTCGCTTCAAAAGGATTCTTGGTTTTGTGATAGAGTACGCTTGAATTTCTAAGCTTTTGCGTGACGCGTCATTTACATGACGGCCAAGAGAGCTGTCATGTAGGTTAAAAAAATGACTTATTTTAGGAAATTTTGCTATCTAAACAGTTCATGTATTAGAAAAGTATTACTTTAATGTTTATGAGTTTCTCGAAGAATAAATTCACGCTTTTGTAGCAAAACTCGGTAACAGATGTTTCTGTTGGTTTCCGTCCGTCATGTTGGAGCTCATCCGGATGAGCTCCAGCATGGCGTCTCCAGTCTCCATACAAAGCTCTATAAATTTGGGTAAAACATTTCTTCGGATATCTCGTATATGAATTATTCCTTCGACCCAAATCTTGGAGAGGGTCTTTGTATATTTACCTCCTTTCATTTCCAAGATTCTGGACTTTATCTGTCGAATGGTTTTGATTTTGATTTTAATCTATTTTGAATGGCGTGACACTGAGAACTAGCAATAGATCAAAATAAAAAATCAAAACCGTTCAATAGATCAAGTCAAGAATCTGGGAAATGAAAGGAGGTACATATATAAAGACCCTCGCCAAGATTCAGGTCAGAGGAATAATTCGTATACGAGATATCCGAAGAAATGTTTTACCGAAATTTATAGAGCTTTGTATGGAGACGCCATGCTGGTGCTCACCTCGGTGAGCACCAGCATGGTGGACGGAAACCAACAGAAACATCTGTTACCGAGTTTTGCTACAAAAGCGTGAATTTATTCTATGAACTGTTTAGATAGCAAAATTTGCTGAAATAAGTCATTTTTTAAATATACATGACAGCTCTAGCTCTCTTGGCCGTCATGTAAATGCCGCGTCACGCAAAAGCGTAGAAATTCAAGCGTACTCTATCACAAAACCAAGAACCCTTTTGAAGCGAAAATTTGTATGAAAATTAGTTTTCAGCTGCTGTAATGCATCGTAAAAGTAAAATCTCGGTAGGATCGATAGTTTTTTTGTTTGAATTTTAGTGACGTCATGTGAAAACCAACAATTACCTTGTTTTTTTCACGACAGTGTCTGGTCAATTTTTTTCAGCCCTCGCAGCCGTTTTTTTGGATGTCACGCAACGTTGGGTCAACGTAAACACTGACTTACGTGACAACACGTACCACAGGATTCCCACGCGCTTAAAAGTGGCTATCCCTTCCAGTACAGTGAAATCGAAGTTATTTACGCGTGGGCCTTTGTCGTTCTTTCTTGGTTTTGGAAGAGATTGTATCAGGGCCAAGACTGTTTCTCAGTCCGATTTCAAAATACAATCCGGAATCGCTTTTAGCAAGTTTTACTCCTTCTACAGTTTCTGGTCGGTTTATCATCAACTCTCCCAGGGAAATGAGTTTCGGGTTTCAATTTTTAAAGACTTTAAATAAACCTTATTTTCATGTCTTTTTTGCATTGTACCAATATTTAGGGTAAAAAAGTACAAAACTTTGAGTGTACGGACTAGAGCAACCGTTATGAAATATGGTAAAATTGGCTCCTGGTAAAAGTATGAGAGATCCCCGGGGAGAGATACAGGGGTCGCGAGTGACAGTTCGGATCAGCGGCCTGCGATGTTAACCTCGGTTTGTTCGTCACGCTTTCATTTGAATGCGTGACGAACAAACCCCAAAGGACGTCTGCGGGGAGGCTACTGTGATGTGACAAGCGTTTGAATCGATATTTTGAATCTGCGAGCGAAGAAGTAAAGTGTTTGTCTTCGCTCTGATACAAGTCCCTTTCAGAATAACGAAAGAAAGATACAGAAGCTCAGGTAAATCTTTTTTTTTTCAATGCACGTGTACTCACTTCAAGCCATTACATACATCATCAGTGACGCGAAGTGCAAAAAATTCTCAATAGCAGAAATTTATCCATTGTTGAGTCCCGTTTAGTGTTTTATAGTCGACGTTTTTGCTTTTCGCTGACATATGCCCACAGTTCGTTGTGTAGATGTCTCGGGAAGTTCAAGAGTTGAGACCGTGCGGTGAAATTTAATGCTTGAAGCATTGTTCAAATGTTTTGAATAAAACCAGATAAAACGGCTGGGGAATGAAACGTGTGCTCATGGCTTTCTGCATTGTTCCAACAAATTCTCTTCCGTAGAACTAAGAGCAATGTTCTTGTTTTATTTGTTGACGTTGTATTTGTAGATAACTATGATAGAACTGAGTTGTGCAACGCCGACAGTCAACTATGCTACGCCAAAAGTGACAAAATATCAAAGATGCAACTTTATAATTCAAATCCACAAATTCACTATCAAGGTCGATACAATTTGCATCAACTTGCTTTTTGAATGTGTCAAGATTGTAGAATTTAATTTCATTTCTCACGTGTTTCTTGTCATGTATCAAGAGATGCGTTTTCTAAATCAAGATGCATGTTTTTCTAAATCAAGATGTATGTTTTTTAAATCAAGAAGAGAGACGACAGTTTTTTATCAGTTTTGTTTCCGAGAGGGACTGAAGACGAGAACACAGGTTGGAATTCAAGATGGCTCCTAATCGTTTCTATATTCTTCTATATTCCAAATGTAAATGAATTTTTCGAAGGTTTGCTCTCCTTGTTGCAGCATTGCGGGACTGTGTGAACGAAAATACTGATGTGGGGGGCAAGCAGAATTTCTTGCAAGGCGTCTAGAGGATAACTGTGAATTCTGCGTAGTGCAATATGAAATATGGCTTGCTTGATTTTTGCTGACCCACCCTTCTCCTTAAGCATGACTTTTCAGACCCCCCCCCCCCCCCCAAAGAAAAAAGAAAAAATTGGACATGCATTAACTAAGAAATAAGCAAAGTAACCACCGCCTGGTTAGCTCAGTTGGAATAGCGCCGGTCTGCTGAGCGGGAGGTCATGAGTTCAAACCCCGGCCGGACCATCAACCAAGGTCTTTAAAAAAACTGGTGAGATCATGCTTGCTGTGAGCCTTTCTCAGTTCAGATGATCGCGTCATTGGGCGGTGATGTTAAGCCGTTGTCCTTGTCTCCTTCATCCTTGTACTTCAATTGGAAGGGGACGTAAAAGAACCCGTGACATTGTTCGAAAAGAGTAGGGGACGTAGGCCCCGATGTCATGGTCTAACTGACATGTGTTCCGCATCGGTCTGGGTGGGCGAGGTGTGATCAAAACATCGACTGAAGTGGCAGCAAGAGTGCGCCTTTACATGCTGACGTCCGATCTCACCTCTCTGGTTCCTCCGTAATTCAGCCATTGGCTGCAAGTGAGGAAAGTTGGCACTGTTTATTATTTTATTATTAAATAAATGTTGATTTTTAGAAGTTATTTTAATAGTATTCCTTTCCTCTCTTGCTGTATTTAATTATAAGGATGCAGCTCAACATTTTATTGGCTTATACATTTGCATGTTTTCTTGTGGCCCCCCCTTAAACTTCTGCATAAAAAATGGTGACCCCCCTTATTTGCACCAGCCCCCCCCCCCCCTCTCGATAAATAATGACCGGTCCCTGAGCAGACTTCGTAACTCGACCATACATCACCCACAAATCACACAAAGTGCGTTGATATTCCTCTTAACGTCTTGTTAAAAAAATTCTGCGTGCCCCCATCGGTATTTTCTTTCACACAGTCCCCGCAGTACCGCAAAAGGGAGAGCAAAAGCTTCGAAAAATTTATTTGCATTTGGAATATAGAAACGATTGGAAGCCATCTTGAATTCCAACCTGTGTTCTCGTTTCAGTCCCTCTCAGAAACAGAACTGATCAAAAACTGTCGTCTCTCTTCTTGATTTAAAAAACATACATCTTGATTTAGAAAAAAACATGCATCTTGTTTTGGAAAACATATCTCTTGATACATGACAAGAAACACGTGGGAATTGAAATTAAATTCTACAATCTTGACACATTCAAAAATCAAGTTGATGCAAATAGGCCATTTCCGAGTTCCCAAAAATCTCACTTTCAAAACGAGGCTAAGTGCGAAACCTTTGTTGTGAAAATGAGTTTTATTTGCATAATAATTGCAAATCATTTTCATATCAATGGCTTCGCACTTAGCCTCGTTTTGAAAGTGAGATTTTTTGGAACTCGGAAATGGCCTATTGTATTGGTCTTAATAGTGAATTTGTGGATTTGAATTATAAAGTTGCATCTTTGATCGATATTTTGTCACTTTTGGCGTAGCATAGTCAACAAAATCGAACTTCCCACATGTTAACATTGTGGACATTTTGCTTTGTGTCCTTTGTTCACAGATAAGGACGAATGCCAATCTAACAATGGAGGCTGTGATATTGCAAATGGCCTCTGCATTAACACCCCCGGAAGTTACCATTGCGCATGTAAGCGAGGATATGAACTAAAGGAGAACAGTGAATTCTTGTGTGAAGGTAAGAGGTACAAATCGTAAAGGCCCCGGTGGCACCGCAGGCGTTATTTTCTCGCGTTTTTTCGGCGAGCAAAGACAAGAGCGCTCGGGGGGTGGGGGTTGGGGTGGTTACTCTCTTTTTTAAGCCATATATGTATGTGCGTCCCCGAAGGGTATGGTTTTTGGGCCTTTTTGGTCTGACAACGGGTATAGACTTTGCCCATTTTGGTCTGAAATCGGGTATGGTTTTCGAGAGAACTAGGGGAGCGTATGAACGTATTTATCGTTTCAATTCGAAATGAATCGAATAAGAAAAATAGAAATATGCGAATTCGAAAAGTATTTGAAACATTTTTCTGTTTGCGCTCTAATCTAAGTAATGATGACCATAATTTCTGCTTAAAGGGCAGGTCTGAAAACGGTTATGGATTTTAGGGGTCCTGGTCTGAAAACGGGTGTGGAAAATGACATTGTTTGGTCTTATAAACGCCCTCCTGCATAATAAAACACTAGGAAACAGCCAAATAGAGAAAAAGCATTCAATTTATTCAGTTTCTTGCTTGATTAACTAGCATTTGCGCATTGTCTATTTCAAAATAAGGATTCTGACGTCAAGATTAGAGTAAAAAAAAAACGATATGGATCTGAAAACGGTCTCAGTACGTATCAATCAATGGACTGGATAGTCTGCTATCATAAGTATAAACTGTGGTGATATATTCGTCGAAAGCATTTTAGCTTTGTTTAGTTCGTTGCAGTTATGGGAATAAACGCCCCCTATCTATTAAACGCCCACGCTTGGGGTCCTAAATTAAATGGACGCCCCTGGCGTTTATTAGATCATTTTAATAACGGTAATTCTAATTTTCCGAGGAGCATTCGGTCCCATCCCGTCCCGTCTCGTCTCGTGTGACACGAAATCGTAATTGGCAAAATTCAAACTTTGAGAACTGCCACCATACTGAGTGAAACACAGTGAATAACTGCTCAAAACATAGAAAAGGTATAGATGACACAGCAAATACAAAAGGAGTCACGTATGGATTAAAGAAAAACTGATTGCAATTGAGGTTTTTAGAACTTGTTATAATCCTAACATACGTGTACAAACTTGATGCTTTATCACTAACCCACTAATGCATCCTGACGTTGGTTATGTTGCTGTCCCCTATTTTCTTTTGTTTATTATTACCTACTACCTTATTTACCTAATTTACTTGTTTGTTTTCCCCTTTTTCTCAGATTTCAACGAATGCAGTTTGAATAACGCTGGATGTGAACACGTGTGTAACAACACTGGTGGAAGTTTCAACTGTGATTGTAGGGCCGGCTTCAAACTGAAACCGGACAAGAGAGGATGTGCAGGTCACAAAATGCATTCTCTTCATTAACTAACAGCTGCATGTCGCCATTAAATACTACTACAGCTATGACAGACGAGATAAACCTCATTTGTCATTACATTTACACGTTGCAATTGATCCAACTATGAAAAAATACTTCTTGTAAACTTAGTCCTCAAGCAAATGCCTAGACTTGAATTCCCTTTCTTCTTCCTGTTCGTTTAGCGTGAACCACGGGCATGGAGAACCTACAGTCCTGTCAACTTAATCTTTTTCTTTCTCCTTCTCTTGGTTTGTTTTTAAAAAGCTTTGCCTGTATACTTATTACTGCATTATTAGCCTGCCTTGTTAGGGCAAAAGGCGCGAGATTTCCTGGACGCGCGCGCGAAGGGAGAAAAGGAGAGGAGGCTTTCTTCCCCTTCGTGTGTTCCCCTCACGCTCCACGAGCGCCCTTTTAGAATATAGCCCAAAATAACCGGTGCCTGCTTCCAAACAAAATTCATTTTCCCTTAGCAACTGCAAAGTGAATAAATTGAATTATTTGACTTAACGTCCTTTCGTTTTTATTTTCCTTTTTAGACATCGACGAATGTACAGCAGACACAGACGGCTGTGAACAAACTTGTACCAACTACGAAGGCGGATATTACTGCTCCTGTAATGCTGGATATCGACTCATGGATGATGACAAAGGATGTGAAGGTAAGGCGTGCAACATTTAAGGGAAAAGTTTAAATGACGTACCGCAGAATTCCGAAAATAAGCCCCTCCATGTATAAGCCCCTCCATATATAAGCCCTCCAAACCGGTAACGCAAAAAATCCTCCGTTAAATCGCCCCTCCAAATATAAGCCCCCATGCAGGGGGCTTGTACTTGGAAAATTGCCCTCAACTACAAAGTAAAACAAAGCAAAACGGCAAATTTACTTCCAACCATAAGGTTAGCCGAATCGATTTTGAAACGCAAATTTCCCTCCGTAGATAAGCCCCTCCGAATATAAGCCCCTCCAAAAATAGGCCCCTCAAAAAGGGCCTTTGAAAAATATAAGCTCCGGGGCTTATTTTCGGAATTTTACGGTGTCTCTAGTCAGGGCTCAAAATAATTTTTTGACTGTTGCCAGCCATGCTAACCGGTCGTAGAAATTTCAGCTCGGTCAAATCTCTCTCTTTTGAGCGGTCATTTCAGAAAAATAGAAAAATAATACAATAATTATTTAAACCCGAAGCTTTAATGTAATAGCTTAATAAGCAAAAAATTGATAATTTCTCCTGTATAAAAGGTATACTTACATACACTCCAATCCATTTACAGTATAGGTGTCCGGTCAAAATGACTAGCAAACCGAAGGTCTGTACGTCATCTTGGCCGGACATTATTCATTGACCGGCCGTTATTTTGAGCCCTGATATGAAATCGTCGCACGTTAATGATTGCTTTGCGAGGTAATGCTACTAGCAAGTTCGAGCAATCACAACAACGGCAGCAACGAGAAAATAAATAGGAACGGGTTGAATGAGCGAAAAAAAAAAAACACTCTGGTGCAAGGTGCAGCATTCTTTTGGACATGCATATTTCTTTTTCGTTATCCCACGCGAAACGTTGGCAACTGAACTTAATCAAAATGGCATTGCGATCGTCGCATTGATCTCTAAGATGGTCGTTTTATCAATAGCGATCACCGCGACTTCGATTTCGTCGAAGTTACCCATTTTAAGAAGTCTTACAAATTACACTGGAAGAATTAAACTGTGTTTGAGAAACACACTGACCGTTTCTTGAATAATTGCCTTTTGGCTCTCATCACTAAAGCGAAAGCGTTTGTTGTTTATGACAAGCAAAAGCAGAAACTGTCCCAATCATTTTTACGCTGAGATTGAAGGACGTTATTGATAGAAAATACTCCTATCTTGCAGAGATATATTGCCCAGCCTTGGAAGCCCCATTCCGCGGTCTCATAGCGCCGACAATCTGTACAGACAAGAGATCCAATATCCGGCGCAGCACCGTGTGCTCTTATGGCTGTGATTCAGGACATAATCTCGTGGGAGGAAGCCAGTCTTTAGTTTGTCAGTTAAATGGACTGTGGCAAGGAACTGTCCCTTACTGTAGACGTAGGTTTTTCATTGCATATGAGATAAATTTAAAATAATACACCTTTTTTATCCTGTATGTTTCCCAAATCAGACCACGTGATGTTCTCAAGGGTTTTTTTTGGGAAATTAGTAGCCGAAGGAGACGTTTGAAAGAAAAAGTTTTCTGGGGTAACATCGCTTGGTTTCAAATGGGAAAACAAAATATGTAAGATAAAAAAAGGTCTATAGTAGTAAAATGCGAGCGATTATTGAGCTGTTGAAAAAATTTAACCTATATCATTTCTTAGCTTATTTTCTGAGTCTACTGCTTAAGTCGGTAATTTAAGATTGTCATTTCACGCAACCATTCTCCGGCTTTGTTCAAGAGAATTTTCTTCAAGGCTATTACAGGTACAGTGTATTTCAGGCGAAGGTACGGTAGTTAACGATAAGATGTATAAAACACAGATATTCCTCGAAAATTTCTTTGAAACAAAGGCGAACTTACACATAATCTTGGGTTCCTTTATGCAGCTAAGAAGGCTCGGGTTAAGCAGTGTGGTCGCTGGATTTTATTTCATAGATAGAGGATATTACATGGCCGTGCGCGCGGAGATACGAAATTTCTCTTCTCGTGTTGAAAATATTGAAATAAACACTCGAAGAGAAATTTCGTATCTCCGCACGGCCATGTAATGTTCTATTTATTATATAAACACCAATGAAATACAAAAAACCAGTTCAGTTAAACATTTTTTTTCCTGCGAAAGGCGCGATTTATTATGTAGCCATAGCAACGGTGATCTTTTGACATCTGAAGATAACAATCATATCACATGTCAGATATCATGTTTTTGCGCGAAAGCTCACCTGGTATTTCATTGGCATGCTTATATATAATTTTGAATATTCAACCAATAAGCAATTTTTACAGTTCTTTTATAGCTTGAAGTTTTCTGATGAAGTATAGTTACATTGGGTACCAAGTAATAAGCTCCGAAGTGATGAGGGTCGCTGGACTTGAGATATCAAGGCCGAGGCTGTAACCTTGTTTAAGCGTAAACAGTACGTTTCCAAACTTGACATGGAACTCTTTGTATCCGACTTCAATTTTTTTCGTTCTTTTTTTCTAATGAACCGAGGGACAGAGAGAGATTATGAACCCAGCTATGATAAAAACCTGCACGTAAATTTGAAAGAAACGATAAGTTAGTTTTAATTAATATATCTTGTATTTTGGAAGGCGTCAAAGAGAAGGATAGCCATTAATTAATTAATTTTAAGATTACTATTATAATAGGTTGTTTATCAATTTACTACTTTATTTGTTTCTTCGTTTATGTGCCTGACAATTGTTATTACCTCGCAGCGGTTGTTTGCCCAAAATTGACTGTGCCTGATAAAGGCGGAGTGGTTCCAGCGTCTTGCGCTAAAACAGACGTCGAGTACGGCACACGGTGCGTCTTCTACTGCGGTGATGGATATGAATTGAGTGGCCCCAGATACACCACGTGCCAAAATGATACAAGCTGGAGTGAGATTGCACCTCTTTCTTGTTTGAGAGGTTGGTTTGAATAGTCTTACCATATCAAACTCTTGTCATACATCGATGAACATTTGATATTCAGTGATCATACATGAAGCACTCGTTCACTGCGTATGCGTAGTTCAAGGCAACATTGCTAAATTTGAAATGGCGGAGTGAGGTATTGAGGTATATTGACGAGTATTTACCAGTGTTTAAAGCTAAGAACAAAAATAAAATGAGACAGGATAACCAACTGTGTGAAATTGAAATTCGCGAGGTCGATAACGAGAAGAAAAGGATCAAAATTCACTACAAAGGTTTTCGCGAAGATACAGATGAGTGGCGTGACTATGGCTCTGTATTTGACCTCGAAGGATTTCACGCTGTAGTAAATTTCGAATTGATATTTCGGTCCGGTTTTCCATCCATTCAACTTTGCCAGTGATTGTACTCCTGCCTTGCTCGCACGTCTTTAAGCCGTTTGCAGTACTGAAATCTTCTTTTTGAAGACGTTTAGAATACGGCTGTTAACAACAACATCGCTACGACGCTAGCACCAGATCAAAAATTATTTTCACGACAGCGACTGTGGCGGACTCGTAACCGATTTCTGCGTTTTTATTCTTCTTGCCATAATGTATAAATGAGAAAGCTGAAAGAAATAAAATGTAGACCCCGGAAAGTTAATATTATAGGAAATTATTGACTCAAAACGCAAATCTGATTTTAACCTGACAATATTTTAACGGCTTGACGTAAAGTACTTTTGTATCAATCCACATCCTAGGCCTCATGATCAGTATCTGAGCCAAACCTTCAAACGGAGATAAAGGGCTCAGAGAAGTACGATAACATTGAATAGGCACACTTACTTGTTCATTTCGTGTCGGAATGAAGGAACCGTTGCTTCCCGTACCATCCGCATTGCCAATTGCTTTATCCCCTTTTGGACCACTTGTTTCCTCGCCAAAATCGTTTTGTGCAGCTACCACCACCGCGAAAAGAGCCAGCGAGGACAAAATCACCAAGCGTAAACTTCGAGTCCCATTTCCCGAACCCAAACAATAATCAAACCTCATGTATTATACATCAAATTGCGCCAAATTTATTCCTCTTTTCGTATTTCGCGGTAATGACCAGTTTTGAGCACGCGCCTTAGAATTCTAGCCCCAGACTCTATGGCCAGTGCTTGCATGTGGCATGAACGTCTCTTCGACATGTCTGAATCGCTAACCAAAAGTCTAAAAAACCCGAACGAAATATTTTAATGATTGCCTTCAAATGCAGTGGTATAGAAAGCGTAAATATGTTAGTTTTATAAACTGAAGGTAAGAAAGATCGCAATTCAAATGGAATACACGAAAAATAAGAAAATGTTCGAAAATTAGCGTGTTTTTGACTGACCCCAGACTGCGTGACATGTCACGAAAATTTGTAGAGGCAGATGTTAACCGTAAGTTTGATATGATAAGTTTTTACTACATATTCGTGCGTACTAGGTTAATTAAGTAAGTATGTGACAACCAGTCTACCAGTCAACCAGTCTTACTTTTCGGTCCTGAGACTTAAGGTGACTCGACCCAGTTATTTTTTTTGGCGGTACCATCCTACTTTGAAGCTCGAGCTCTCTGGTATCCCCACCTTTACTTTGATCGTAAGTCTAACACATAGCATGGATGACATATAGATCAATCTACAATATAGCGTAAAATTTTTGGCGATAGTAGTAAATGTCACGTGGTTATAGTGCCACGCCCCTTTGGGGTCTAAGTCGAATTTCTGCTGTTGCCGGCATTTTTTCGTGAAAATCTTCTCGGCTACGTGTAGTGTGCATTAGTGCCTTGCGCTAAACATAGTTTCACCAAGATCGCAAAGACCCGATGCGAGAAATTCAGCGGTTTGCAAATTTAGGTCATTATTTATGTGAAAATGATAAGCAAACTTTACAAGATTATATCTAATAAACTATGAGATTTATCCCTTTATTTTGGGAATCTTTATAACAGATGGGTCCTTGCAAGTCAGCAAAAAAGCTTTAGGGCCTTGTAAATGCGCACGATTTCGAGCAATGCAAACCTATAGAAATAATTATTATAGTTTTAGTTATTTTGTTGACGTTTGTCAGCGTTTAAGTGTTCTTCTCACGAAAAAAGCATTTTCTTAAAAATTCGTAGATTTTTTTCTCCAAACTTTTTCAGGGCCACAATTGATTAACTAACTACCAGGATTATGAAGTTCATGGTCATTGAAAATCTGTAACATTATCGTCTATAAGCCCAAATTTAAGTAAACATTGAAGATTTTTAGCGTTTTGGCTGAGTTTGTGCTTTGGGAATTGTCTATTGTTTCTAGTCTGTCATGATACAGCATTCTTGTTCAGCACGCGTTCAATGACCGCGCTTGGCTGACTTCCGAATGCTCACCGAGATATGATAACTAGATATGAGAAAATAGAAGGGATTCCGGTCACGTAACGTCTCCAGCCAGCTGAGTGTACATCATATGCCGAGAATTAAAAACTCTAAAAAGAAAATGGCCGGCGTGTTGAATGCTATTCGGGCGAGCTTCAGTTACGTAAGTGTCCATTATTTTAAGAGTTAATTGAACATAATGTACAGGTGGCTGGAGACTTTTTGTGATAGGAATCCCTTCTATTTCTCTTACTAAATTATCATTGGCGATTTTGGTGAAACTCTGTTCAACTCAAGGCACTAATGCGTGCTACACGTAGCTGAGAGATTTTCACGAAAAAATGCCGGCAACAGCAGAATTTCGACTTAGACCCCAAAGGGGCGTGGCACTATAACCACGTGACATTTACTACGATCGCCGAAAATTTTAAGCTATATTGTAGACTGATCTATATGTTATCCACGCTAAATGTTAGACTTACAATTAAAGTTAAGGTAGGGATACCAGAGAGCTTCAAAGTTGGATGGTACCGCCTCAAAATAACTGGGTCGAGTCACCTTAATATGAAATTTGTATCACCCGCACAAACTTGCAGATTATTGTGAAGTTTAATGACTGCGCGATCCGTGTGCATTTTTAAGGGCAAGGTTTTAGCATAGCCCCCGAGTGTTTTTCAGAAATAGAAAAAAATGGATCCAGCCAATCAACTGGTAGACCTTGGTTGTTTTCTCAAGTAGTAATGCTAGAAACCAAAGCTTGATACTTAGTTAAGGTGGCTCGACCCAGTATTTTTGTAGCGATACCTTCCATCTTTGAATCTCTTATACTTAAATTTATCTTTACTGTAAAACCCATTATAATATACATGTATTAAAAAAGACTAAATTATATTATGTTATTTTTTGGGCGACTGGAATCAATATCACGTGACAATGACGTCACAGTAGTTTTAGCCCAAATCGAATTTCTGCCCTTATCGACATTTTCTTTGGAAATGCTTTACGCTACCGATACTTTGGATGCCTGTCTTCTGTTGTGCGAAGTTTCACAAAAATGTATAAGAGGAATTTTGAGATATCTTGGAATTTCTACAAACATTTTTACCATTATTTTTGGGATTCAATTGATGCGAAACAGTTTTGGCTTTTTGGATAGATAGCTAATAGAGTGACTAAGCCCCTTTGAAAATACATCATATGATGCTGAATATATTGAAAATATTTGAGACGATTTTCCTCTTATTCCCTTAACAGTATACACGGACCCATGGATCTCATGTCCAATCGACAGAGTAGAAGAACTTGAACCAGACAAGTCAACAGTCGTGCTAGGCTTCAAGTGGCAGCTTCCAAGAACCAACATGAAGAACGTAACCGTGTCTCCTAGCAACTACGATGAGAATTATGCATTCTCTGTTGGCAAACACCGTGTCACGTGGATAGGAACTAGTGACAGTGGAACACAGAAGAGCTGCAGCTTCTATATCACTGTTAATGGTAAGAAAAGTGTCCGTCCTAGACATGATCCAAAGCTAAATGTGGTTGTAGTGTCAAAGAATTTGATTGTCTTTTGAAACATCCCAGACTTCTCAGAAATCACCTCGGTGTGTAGTTTCCTGGTCAAAAATCTATCAAACTTTACTTTGAACTGCTATAATTCTATTTTGTTTCCACTTTCTTCCCTTGCCTTAAGGATCCGTTTTTAACATATTTAGGAAGAAATAAAGCGTGTCGTCCTCTAAACTTGTCTCCTTCGCAACCGTTCCTTGTGTCGTCACGCAACGCTTTCCCCGCGTTGCTTGACGATATAATAAACGGCTGCATAGGAGACCAACTCTTAACTAATCCCTCCACCCCTTGAATCAATCATAAGAATATATAACTTATGAGTTTTTTTAAAACAAAATCCAATGATGTGACCGCCAGCCATGCGTGCGCTACCTTTTATTCGGTATATAGAATGTATGAAGTGAGACTTGTGATTTTCCTTAAACTTTCACGGAAAGAGAGTAGGAGGTAGGAGAGAGACCTCTGTCGGCCCTCGGCACGTTCCTTCATGCAGCCGCCGAGCTTCGTGGTCAAAATGACTGGTTTTCAAAAGCGGTTTCGTTTATTATGAAATGCACCTGCCCTGTTGAAACCGCACGCTAAAAATTTTCTGAGCCCAAAGTTGCTATCGCATAAAACGATTCTACAAATTGTGCAGCGTGTGACTAAAACGTTAGGTAGAAAACGCATCGGGGTCCGGCAGATCTAGAGGTCTTTGCCTTTCCTATCATTTTTCAGTTCTCTCGCCATGAAAGACCTCTGCTAGCAGAAATTGATACTTTCGGTAATAAAATAATTAACCAGACGGACGAATTGTATGCCTGTTTTATTTCAGATGTGACACCTCCTTCCTCTCAGAACTGTCCTACGTCATTCTCAGATCAGTCGAACTCTCTTCAGAAACAAGTCACGTGGACGCCGCCCACCTTCACTGACAATGTAGGTGTGGCCAGTGTACTTTCCAATCGCCAGCCAGGATTTTTGATGGATACTTACACATCAATAGCAATCCAATATACTGCCACTGACGCAGCAGGAAATATTGCTTACTGCAAGTTTAACATCACTCTCGCAGGTACGTGTTCTCGTTCCGGATGGTCTTCGTTTAGTATTCAGTCGGAACCTTTCGTTAATTGTTGTTCTGCTGTTCGCCGTTTAAGGGTACGTTCCGTAACAAGTAAATTTTTACCAGTATACAGCAGATCGCACATAGTATACAGATCGCACATAACTTCATCTTCGAAATCTTAAGTCGCATTCACATTAAAGCGTTTTTTTGACCGTGTTGTCAAATTTCGTCCCCGTAGTTGTATGTCTAAGAAAACAGCTAACATTTCGCGACACCACGAATTGTTTCCCCTCGAAATGATGTCTGAGAAACGAGCGCAGAAATTCCATACTGATGACGTGTTACTACCAAGATCTGTATAGTGCTCCGGCTGAAAACTTGCTTCAACCAATCAGAAGCGCTACCCAGATCTGTTTTTGTTTCTCAGACGTCATTTCGCGGGGAAACTTGGGGTGGAGTCGTGAAAAGTCGGCTTCTTTTCTCAGGCTACGTAGTTGTCCTCGTCCAAAGTCGAATCTAAAAGTCTCTACTGTTGTTAAAGGTTCAACTTGTATAAAGATCGCTCATCCCAAGAATGGCAATGCCATGCAGCTTGGCTTATTTCTTCAGCTGACGTGCAAGAGTGGCTTCTTTTTCAACCCCTCACCGCCTGGATTACCGGGAATATTTCTGAACCCTTTCTACAGATGCATCAACAACCAGTGGGTCTCTCAGAATGATTTCAAGTCCGTTTTAAGAAAGGCACCAGATTGCATGGGTAAGAGTAGATCAGTAATTACCTTACAAAGGCTTAGTAAGAACAGAAATTTGGAAGTTGACTTTTTTAAATTCTGTTTAAAATTTGATTTGCGATGGTACTGTGCAGGGTACTTTATTATTTAGTGAAAGTCTATATGGACGCAAGTAAACTTTTTCCGTTTCTTTTACTCCGGGATACAGATTCTGCTGTTATCGCAACTAGCTGTCAAGTGAGAAAAAGGTTTATTATTGTGAAAGTATATCTAAACGATAGTATGAAAACCAACCTAACAAAATTTGCAGTCACTTGAGTGAAAAGGCGTCAAAAGGCAGGTTTTTTAAGCCCGAGAAGCTCCAAAATCATAGTAACGAAGGAAAAGGAAAGGAGAAAAAGAAAGAGCGAGGAAAATGAAAGGAGGGGAAGAGCAAAAAAACAATGGTTTTCACTCTTAGTTTTTCATGATAGCTACTTTAGAGATAGGTTTTTGGCCGAAAAAAACTGTTGGACGCTAAAGGTCTATTTGGCGATAACGTTTTCAAAAATCCAGCTAGCTATTATATGGACGCAAGTAATCCTTTCCCCTTCCCTTTACTCCGGGATGCAGTTTCTGCATCTTAAAGTAGCAAGTCTTTATAGCGAAAAAACAAATACAGAGGAGAGTGGTATGTTTTCAATACTCCGGGAAATCCTCCGTAACCCCTCTCAAGTCCGAGAGAGCATTGACTTGAGGCTTTTGTTTTGAATTTCCCAATCTTTGTCCATGTAGGTTAAACGCCAAAGGAAGCTCAAAAATTGAAACGTGTAAGTAACTCCTAAATGTTGTCCTTAAAGTTTTGTGCTTTCCTCAGAGTACTTGATGCATGACGGAACAGAGTGTCGTGGAGGCTCCGTGCTCGTGGACACCATCTGTTGTAAGTAGAACATGAATTTTTGCGATGTAAACGCCATTTGGACGGATTTCGTCCTTTTTCCGGACGTTGTTTACAATGTCCGAGGGACTTTGGACTTCTCCAATATTAATTCGACAATTTAAAGAATTTTCGGTGTTAGTTTGGGATTAAAGCCCTATTAATATTCTATTACTCGAGGATCTTATTAACCCTTTAATTTTGGAATTTCGACGAGTTTTTATGTTTTCCGTGACATTTAAGTCAACGAGTTTTTGAAAGGCTTCCACCCAATGTAAATCGAAAATTCAGCGAAACCAGTGCTGTCAGTTTACCATATTCATGTTGATAATAATTCATTTTGAAGACGACTACGTTATGTCCATGAAAGTGATTAGCTGCGCCTTTAAAGTAAACGTTTCTGAATGTCTATGTCGACAGTAAACTGTTATCCAGGAAGTTACAGCGCCAACAATCAGACATGTAAGCTTTGTAACCCCGGATTTTATCAGGACGAACAAGGAAAAGAAGAATGCCAGCCCTGTCCTGTCAACACTTCATCGGTCGTCACAGGATCCATAACAATGGCAGACTGCAAACGTAAGATTTCTTACGGACACACCTCTCCACAGTTAAACTCTGATAGAAATATTTGGGTATTTTGTGAGACATTAGAATTATGTGGGATATTAAGAAAATGGTGTTCTACTTCGAAAAAATATGATTTTTGAGACTTTAAAACATAGTTTGGGGTATTCTAGTCTTTTCCGTTCATTTATCTGATTAGGGACTAGATTCTGTCGATAGCCAGGAATAGAACTATCACACAATCATCATCATCATCATCATCACCCTTATCCACCTGTTACTAAAGGCTCTGCAGCTGCTACTGTATCCTTTGAAATATAGAGAGAAAACGAAGAAACTAAATTTTGCGTATATGTCTTGAAAATAAGGGTTGTATGAAGATGACTTTAGATGTATGGGGTTCGTTTGGGGAATTTCGCTATTGCCTTAAAACAAAGTGCAAAATAATACTTTGGTAGTCGTTACATTATTACTCTTTGTGTTTTAGCTTTCTGTACGGCTGGGCATTATTCCACTAACGGTGGTGTGGAGCCTTGCGTGCCGTGCCCCATGGGAACGTACCAGGAGAGGGTACAGCAAACCCAGTGCAGCGCATGCCCAGCAGGTACACGTACAGCAGGCACCGGAAGTACGTCACAGAAGAACTGTTTGTGTAAGTATCACACGCGCGAGATTGCCCGATTTCAGGTGAACAATATGGTTCCCTATAGAAATGTTAAAGTTTTTCCTTTGCTCTCTCAAAATAAGTAAACATGTTCCCCGAAATTTCTATTGAGAATTGCACCCTTAACGGGTATAATTGCTGTTGTGTCCGATACATCCATAGACGAGCTTGAATTCCTTTGAGCTTGCGTTGCCATTTGTACATAAATGGTCAGGGTTCGTAGACATAAAAATGATATTAACAATGGCGTTCGAGACCCGCGAAGAACTATTAATTCTCCTTTGTAAACACGCGTTCCAAACCACTTCACCACTTTTTCTGCGAAGAACAAAGTATGTGATTTGCGAGAAATGAGAGAAATTTGAAATTTTCAAATTTTGTCTTCCGAAAGACCTTTTTTTTTTTAAACATGAAAGGAAATTTTTGAAAAATAGGAAATCAATGCCACGAGAGTGAAAACGCTTTATTAGCAACACTGTAGTGCTCGACACTAACGTTTTTGGACACTAGGCTTTAGGCTAGTAAGTGAAATAAATCACTAACCCATGAGTACAAGCCACTGGTGCAAAAAAAGCCCAGAAAAAATTGGGACCACTCTTCTCCTTCTAATACTGACTCAATACTAGATATATATTAAATTCAATAAAAAGAAATAACGCTTGCTTTACTATCCTTCTTTGTTTTCAGTTCTTTAATAAAGTTAATACCTGATTATATGAAAGTTAAACTTAAACTGCCAGAGGCAATTAACTTCAAGAGTCAAACAATTAATGCCGCTTTGTTTCTTGTCTGTCTGGGGTTCAAAAGGCAATGTTTTGTGTTGAAACATTTATTATAAAAATGCAGGGGAAAAAATCTTTCATGAATCCTTATCGGGCCCAAACGGAAATTTCCTGTTCCTGTGGCAAAAGCAGAGTTCAAATTTGCTCTGGTTAACAACTAAAATCTGTCTCTGAATTATCGGCCATTAAAGAATGCTTTCTCGAGGGTATTAAGCTGTTGGAAAACTTCAAGTCTTTTTTATTCCCGCGGTGAATGTGCGCGAAAAAATTCCAAGATGGCGGACCTATGGTGGCTCTCACTGAAGCAAACGTACCAACTCCGCGGTATGGCCATTACACCCCTACTTTATTGAGTGACATGCAAGCGAGGGCGTACTGTAATTCCATTTCCAGTATGGCACGCGTTTTGCGAATCAATCGTACGACACCTCATGGATAGGAAGTCCTTTGGTTTACATTTAATACTTAAGCTATAGAAACTGACTTCAGAGGAAGCATTTTAGAAAAAGAACTTCCCAAGTCATAGAGATGGACAAAAATTATTTTGGCCACTAAACTAACTGGTCTTTGGGCTAGTAGGACATTTTTACTAGCCCAGCGTGGGAGATTTCACTAGTCCTGGACTAGTGGACTAGCGTTAGTGTCGAGCACTGACTGATTGCTTTTACTTTTTCACTTACATAAGCTTGTCTTACACTCGTTGCACGCTTTGCCTTTTGATACTTTATATGTTTTATTTTGTGTAATTGTCAGGCATGCGCTATTGTGCGATGTTTCTTACACTTCTTGTTTCCTACCAATTAGCTCCTGTTCGCATTACGGCAATCATTCCGTCCTCGGAATACACAGTATACGAAAACTATACCATACCGCTTACGTGCTACATCGAAGGCGATCCCACACCGAGTGTAGAGTGGAGAAAAGTTGGAGGTAAGACTTCGAATTCTAACTTCCTTAAGTCATTTTAATGTTTGTAAATTCTCGCCCCTCCCTCCCGGCCTCTCGAATCCGGTCGGGATACTTTGGATAATATAATATTTAACAATTAGTCACCAAAGGCGACGTGAATATCTGCGAATAGTCACCGAGACGAAGTCGAGGTGATTATTCGCCGATATTCACGTCGCCTGAGGCGACTAATTGTTTTAGTATAATTACATTCATTGATGATTATTCGACAAAATAAAAGTATTGGTCAATTTCCGACTCCGAGACATCAAAAAATCTGGCTGCCATTTTGAAAACTTCTACCCTTCAATGTTATAGCGGGATAAAGCGAAGTTCCTAGCCAATCACAGCGCTCTATTTTCGATAATCATCAATGTAAGTATACTAAATAGATTTAGACAGAGCTAAAGCGAAGCTTCCGTTTATAGAGCATTTTCACATGAAGTCACGGCGGCCATATTGGTGTCCCAAAACAATGAAACGGCGGCCATGTTGGTGTACCGAGACAATCCTGTGGGAGTTGAATTCTTTTCTTATTGCAAACGCTTTCTTTTGTTCCAATAACTTCGCATAGATGCTTGCCACGTGAGTGAAAACGCCCTATATACTTTTAGTATAATTACATTGATGACTATCGAAAATAGAGCGCTGTGATTGGCTAGGAGCTTCGCACTATCCCGCTATAATCACCACGCGGTGATTATAGCGGGATAGTGCGAAGCTCCTAGCCAATCACAGCGCTCTATTTTCGATAGTCATCAATGTAATTATACTAATGGCGAATAGTCACCTCGACTTCGTCTCGGTGACTATTCGCCGATATTCACGTCGCCTTCGGCGACTAATTGTTAAATAATCGAAGCAATCAAATTTGAACTGCAGTGGAACCTCTTCCTTGGGATACCTCTATTTAAGGGACACCTCTATTCCGGCGACAAGATTTGGTCCCAGAGAAAAGTTCAAATAATCTTTGCTTTGGTTGCCTCTATTGAAGGGACACCTCTTTTCAGCGGAAAGGGACACTTTTTCTAGGTCGCGAGACCTGGGTTTAATCTCCATTCAGGGGTCACCTAAGCAGTCAACAGTAACGTCAAAAGTGACTGACCACATAAAATCGTCGATAAGTTTAAGTTTTCACTAGTCACAATGGCTACAGTCCTTTCAAAACGTGAATTAACTCTCTTCAGTCAATGTACTGTTGTTGTGGGAATTCAACACATATCATCGCAGATAAGTTAATCATAATTTTTTATACACTATCTAGCTGCTTGAAATAATGACTGCAGCAGATTCCATGGTCTGCGAGAACCAACGCCTTTTCCGGCTCTAATGATAATATTTTATTTGTTGGTAAATTACTAACAACCCCCAGCCCAACCTCCATTAAGGGGATACTTGGCGTGGTCCCGAGGGTGTCCCCTGAATAGAGGTTCCAATGTAACAAGCTCTAAGCCACTAAAAAATCTTCAGATCCCTACTTAAATTTAGGAGCCTTCGGCATCACTTTACCATGAAAGGGTGGGGTTAAATGATTAAGAAAAATATCCCGCAAACGAACCTGGACTGAAAAAACTCTCCCAACAAGCTGAAAGTCGCATATTTACAGAAAAAAAATCACTGTGCATTAAGTTCAATCTCAGTAGTAGAATACTTCCCAACTACGTTTATAACATTATCAACCCCCTCCCACCACACCCCTTCTCGAAGACTTCATAAACAAATTTTGTCGCATCGATATTCCATAGCAATGGGGGCGCGCTATAACTTATATAACAAAAAAGAGTGAACGATAACATCTACGCTTATGCAATTAACGGAAATGTTATATCCT
>JBBMOI010000006.1:16090000-16100000 GCA_038088405.1 Porites divaricata | reverse complement strand
TTAGAAATTAATTGAGTTCAACGAATTAAGCGCGAATTCTGAATCAGCCGTCGAACTTGCATCAGTTCATGAAAAGTTCGACGTTTGAACTGGACCTTAACACGGCAACAGGCTAGGGAATCTATTTGCTAACCGGGACACTTGGAATTAGATTGTCCAATCACAACGTTTTCGAAAAACAAAAGATTCTCAAGGTTTTTGCAAACGGACCAATAAAATTCAAGTAACTGTTGAAAATTTTAAAACCGTTTAAACTTACCTGACCCCTCAGGAAACAGTCCTTAAATTTATGATTGCAAGGAAGTTAAGAATCTTTTGTTTTCAGAAAACGTTGTGATTGAGCAATCTTCCTCCAAGTGTACCAGTTTGAGTGACGCACTGTAACGAATTTCGCTAGCTTAGCAAGTCTCATCATCATCATCATCATCATCATCATCATCAGGGTTTGTATTCACTCTCGACAGAGGAACCCCTCCCTGGATCGATCCCACAGGTGTCTGTGCTTGGCTAATCTTGACCATAAGGGTCCGATTGGCCTGGTGAGATCGTCTCTCCATCTTGTTTTTGGACGTCCCTGTTTTCTGGTCTAATCTCTTGGGGTCCACTTTGTTGATCTGATGGTCCAACGATTATCAGATAGTGTTAATGATATATGAAATAAATCATATGTGAACTGCGGAAATGAAATGAAATGAAGAAATGATCGTCGCAGTGAACGCAATTTATGCAAATGCATAAAGAAGCCTGAAAAAAAAAAATTCAGGACTTCAACGGGGTTTGAACCTTTGACCTCGCGAAACCGGTGCGATGCTCTACTAACTGAGCTATGAAGTCACTGACGTTGGGAGCAGGTCAATTGTGGGTTCATATGTTCCCGTGAGAGAACATTGTTGACCTGAAATCCGATGGGTGTTAATGATATATGAAATAAATCATATGTGAACTCCGGAAACCCACAATTGACCTGCTCCCAACGTCAGTGGCTTCATAGCTCAGTTGGTAGGGCATCGCACCGGTATCGCCAGGTCGTATCGCGAGGTCACGGGTTCAAACCCCGTTGAAGTCCTGATTTTTTTTCAGGCTTCTTTACGCAATTGCATAAATTGCGTTCACTGCGACGAACATTTCTTCATTTCATTTCATTTCCGCAGTTCACATATGATTCATTTCATATATCATTAAGACTCATTTCTCTCACGAGAACATATGAACCCACAATTGACCTGCTCCCAACGTTAGTGGCTTCATAGATCAGTTGGTAGAGAATCGCACCGGTATCGCGAGGTCACGGGTTCAAACCCCATTGAAGTTCTGAATTTTTTTCAGGCTTCTTTACGCAGTTGCATAAATTGCGTTCACTGCGACGATAATTTCTTCAGTTCATTTCGATTATCAGATAGCCGGGCAATGTGACCTGCCCATCTATGTTTTGTTTTCCTGATTGCGTTGATGATATTGCTTCCGCCAGTTTCTCGACGGATACGGGTGTTTCGCTTTCTATCTCGAAGGGTAATGCCTAGCATTATGCGCTCCATCTTACACTGTGCGACAGCAAGCTTATCCATCATAGCATTGTTAAGCGCCCATGTCTCGTAACCATATGCCATATAACCATATTACTGGTAAAATGTACTCGTCGTGTAGCTTCTCATGATATCCACTTTAACAAAGGCTGTCCAACCAAGTGCGATCCTCTTCCTAATCTCTGGAAACAGGTCACCATCTTTCGTCACCGTCTTTCCTAGGCTATACGTAACTATCAGCGTCCTTGATGGTTTCTCCATTAACAGTAATTGTGCACTTTTTGGCGTGTTCATTGAACATTACCTTGCTCCTGCCAAGATGCATATTGAGGTCGGCTGGTTTGCTTGTATTACGAATGTCAGTGAGCATACTGGTCAGCTCCTCTGGTGACTTGGCAAACAAGATGATATAATCAGCGAAAATTAGATGGGAATGGTATTTACCGTCGATGTTTAGACCTCTACCTTGCCAGTTGATCCTCTTTATTGGAGACATGCTGTGAAAAGTTTATTGTCCCCTGTCTTGCACCCGTCCCCCTAGTATGGAGTTTCATAACAGAGGTGGCACCACTGTATAAGTCACGTAAGATGTAATGTAAACCTGATCAATGCAACTCCTTGATTCTTTCATGTCTTGAAGAGTGCTATGAAGTCGATGGAATGATCAAAGGTCTTCTTGTAATCTACGAAGGCAAAACAGAGTGGGATCTTGTACTTGTTTGCTAGACAAGGACAAAAGTTAAATGTCCTTGTCTCTAGCGGATACCTCTATTCGTTTGTAACTAACGTCAAAAAATCCAGGAACCCGCAACCGAAATTAAATCTATAGTGGTTCTACCATACATCAAAGGTTTATCTGAACCTTTTCGTCCTTGCCTACAACGGCATGGCGTACGATCTGTTTTCAAATCCGATACAACACTAAGATCGCACTTAGTGCGACCTAATGATACTGTGGATCCAAGGAACCAAAATGGAGTAGTTTATAAGATTCCTTGTGAATACGGCCAAGTATACATTGGCGAAACAGGAAGGTGCATGGTGAACGGATTAAGGAGCACGATAGGGATATACGGCTTTCACGAACTCAAACTTCGGCCGTTTCTGAACACGCCAATAATAATAATAATAATAATAATAATAATAATAATAATAATAATAATAATAATAAATGTTATTTAGCCAAGGTTACCTCTTCAGCGTAAAATGCTGATATCAATGAGGGTTCTGGAAAAAAGACTACCCTAAATTACAGTAACTAAAAATACATTAAGAGTTAAAAATACAACAATATTTAAAAAATCATTTAAAAAAGCTAAAATACAACAAGTAATTCATTTAAAAGCTAAACTGAGAAAAACGTAACAAGTAACTAAAAAACTTTTGATCTATATAATTCCAAAATACGAGTTTTAAAAAATCACACTTGCAATATTATTAAAAAGCTTAGAAAAGCTTAGAGCCATTAAAATACAAAGACTTCCTTGCCGTCTTAGTTCTGACTTTGGGAAGCAATAAGTTCTGCCCACTTCCCCTCGTGTTTTAGATTGTTTTAAAAACCTTAAAATAATCTTCAAAAAACATTAGAGGGGATCCCTTCAAGCATTTAAAAGTCAAATTAATAGTACGCATGTCACGCGTCATAGACAAGGGAAGCCACTTCAAAATTTTCTTGGCGTCTGAATCTTTGTGTTCTATTTTCCCAATGCTGCTCCATGCAACATCGCAATAATCCATAACCAGCAGTACAAGAGACTGATAAACTTTATTGGCTGCATCGACGGTTAGATTGTTTCTGATTCTTCCGAAGACACCGATTCTTTTGGAAATCTTAACCAGTAGCTTATCCACGTGTTTGAAATTAAGATTTGCATCTATTAGCACACCAAGGTTCCTGTAATGTTGTGGTTGATTTATCGGCTTGCCCCGAGGAATAAGCTTAATGGCCTATCTGAAAGGGTAGCCGCAGCGAATCGTTGTTGAGTGCCGAAAAGGACACATTCGGTCTTCACAGGATGAATGCGCAGTAAAAGATAGGTCCAGGACTGCAACTGTTTTAGGTCTATATTCAAAACAGTACTTATGCTTCCCATAGTGGAGTCAGCGCAGTAGAGGACAGCATCGTCCGCATAAAGTAGGATCTTTGATAGAAGTAAACAGTTGGGCAAGTCATTGATGTAAATCAAAAACAAAATCGGACCAAGTATCGACCCTAGTGGAACGCCAGATTTTATCTACTGAGGTGCAGACTGTGCGCTGCCATATACAAAAGATTGACATCGACTCGTAAGATAGTCCTCAAACCACCTCAGTTCATGGTTTTTGATACCATACCCAGGCAATTTCTTTAGGCGAATTTGGTGATTTACACTGTCGAAGGCTTTTCGAAAGTCGATAAACACCGCTGCTGTAACACAACCTTCGTCAATGCCTTTCCTAAAACAATCCGTGAAATGTGTAACGGTCCTGCGTAGAATGATTTTTTCGAAAACCACACTGGAAGGGAGATAAATGACTGGACTTATCTAAATTTTGGAGGAGCTATATTTGCACGGCTCTTTCAAGGATCTTCGAAGCCACCGGTGAAACGGAGATGGGACGGTAGTTATACATACACTTCTTATCCCCATCTGACCGGGCATACTCTCGTAGAGGCTATCTACATAAGACTTCACCCTAACAACATCAAGAGCGACAGTGGAATTAAGATTCCTGAAGCGTGGATGCTTACAATCAGACAATATGACAACTTACCTCTACCACAGCGGACCGCCGAGGGATTAGTTTCTTCCTCTCAAAATGTCAACAATGCTTTGGATCGAAAGCCACCAACCATGAGCGAGGTTTGCGATACACCAATAACTAACAACCACTGTGGTACAGATAGTTCGACGCAGCAAATCGTCACTATCGCCTGATGAAGACCTACATTGTGCGGTCGAAACGCCGCGATCAATATAAAAGTGACAATCGTGAGACAAACGATAAAACTAAACGCTTTATACACATTATCCACGATGATTAATATCTTTCACGACAAGATTGTTATTGTATGTATTAAGGTCTTCTGTCGTTTCTAGTTGTAGGGCCTCAAACCTGTTGGTCAGAAATAACTGGAATTCTTCTGCCTATTCAGAGAGTACCACTTCATTTGGCTTCTTTTGCCGTCTGGTGAGCCCTGCCTGCTCAAGCTGTGTGTTTACAGTCCGGGATAGTTATCAAATTTGATAACCCAGACCAAAACAAACCAATAGCCAATCGCTGCCAAGATTCAAGTTCACGTGACACGCTATCGAGGAAACAATTTTAAATTCAATATCGCGTCCTGAGGCCTAACCAGACCATTTCATTTGTGATTGTACATTTTAAATTGTTCGAATAAAGAGGGACAAATTCGGACTACTATGAAATTTGGAATTAAAAATTATTTTCCGTTTATTTCTTCAGAGCTCCTTTGCTAGTTTTTCACTTATTTCCGGGCTCCGGTTCTTCTCCGCACAAGCACCCAGCGAATATGACATGATACAATGAAACAATGAAAGTAGTAAGGAATATTCTCTAGCAAACGGTTTTTTATTTAATCATTTTAAAACAAAATCATTCTTAATCTAAATCATTTTCAGTCTTTGTCAGTGTCTTGCTTTCTTGGTGGACGGCGAAGCTTCCAGGTTTTCAGCGCTTGTACATGTCTCTAATACGGGTCCAACAATCTGTTAAAAAGTAATATTTGACAGAGTTTATTTCCTGAAGTGTTGCTACCTTGCTTGTAAATCGTTCTTAGCTAAAAAACAACTCTGGTCCCTGAGGGGAAATTATTGGGAGGCTGAAATTGTAGCGCATAAGTTTGCAGCGTCAAGCCCCGTGAATACTGGCTTGGCTTTGAATGACTGAAGCTTCTCGCAACAATTATGTAAGCTACATATAGGAAGTTGAACAAAAAAACAGACTACCACGCACTCAACGTACCTCCACGACCATATCTGTTCCTTCCTCTCCCATTTCTGAAACAACTAGCGACAGCCTTCTCTCCACTTCTCCAATATACTCTCCATTACATTCGATTTTCCAAGTACAGGGAA
The DNA here is from genome assembly GCA_038088405.1 of Porites divaricata. Taxonomy (NCBI): domain Eukaryota; kingdom Metazoa; phylum Cnidaria; class Anthozoa; order Scleractinia; family Poritidae; genus Porites; species Porites divaricata. Next base: position 16,094,398 of record JBBMOI010000006.1, on the reverse strand, counting down.
TAAAGGCTCCGCCGCCGTGCCTGACATTTTTATCCCACTTCTGATGTACCGGTGTCCTCTTTGTTGTTGTTGGCTTTCCAGTTATCATCCTGACAAAAATATACAGAAAGTAATAATTCATGTAAAACGAACCCTCGCACGTAATTTCAGATTGGAAATATTACCATATGTTCTTCATGATATGAACGCTGTGCTAATTATTACAATTCAAGTTGCTGCATTGGTAATCATGGCATTTCCGGTACTCTAATGCTCCAGTTACATACCCTTCAATTTTGTTGATTTTGCCGCAATCCAGCAAATGTTTGATTTCTCTGTTAAGAAAGTATTGAACACGGCCAATCTGCCTTCCCGCAACTTCTCTTAAAGTATATGTCTTCTTAGTGCTAGTGGATACCATTATTACATCTTGGAGTGTCGATGGCATATCAGCTACTTCTGGTAAAACGCATCGTAGCGCAAATGGATCTGCGTTCCCACTCTCAGGGTAAACATTCACCGGAATTCCTTCTGGTCCCTTTATTTTAAATTCGTGGTAGCTATGGAATACAAAACACAACGAGGCGAGCTGAGGAGAAAGCTTTATAAACGCTTATCTAGTGTTGTGGAAGCGCACATGGTTATGATGGTTCGTCACCATGAATCTGGGCATTCATCAAACACAACCCGTAAAATAGAATATACATGAAATAACAAGGAATTGTACCACTTACCCCTTAATTTTTCGACCTGTGATTCTAAGAACTGATCGGTGTGTACTTGTCATTTCTAAGAAAAAGTGTCGACCATTTGTCAGTAAAAGCAACGCCGGCGGTACAACATTAATAATAACACAAAATGGCGGTTAGTAACAGAATTATACCGCAATCAAGACCACCCCATGCACTTTTTCCCGGCAGTTTGCATTCGGACAAATAACAGTTGCATCGAAAGGAAATAGTTTGAAGATCAACTCCATAATTTTTTTAACTGTGACAAAATTCTTTTACTAGCCTAAACTTAAAGGCAAAGTTGAAAAGCATACCTCATTTCAACGTGTTATTCCAACCGTCCTGTCACTTCTCGGGCAAAAATTTCGCTTCAATCATCCTATGATGAACGCCATCTTTCTTGTACTTGAAGAGCGGTGTCTATTTTACCAATCTGCAATAGACTTATGGGTACATAAGGCGAGCAATACCGAATAAAAAATGAAAAACACGAACGGCGTACGAAAATCGCCGATTTCCGAAATGGCCGCCATGCTGTGACGTAACATTGTTATCAAATTTGATAACCATCCCGGACTGGTTGATAGCCAATCTACCACGTACCACGCGGTGGTCACTGCCCCTGTTGAACCGGTTAATAACAGACACATGGGTAAGAACATGAGGTTTGTCCGTGGGGATGTAGTCGATCCTTTTTTTATGGCCCCATTTGGGGAGATCCATGTCCACGAAAGCCGGGTGACTTCTCTAAAAATGTGTACATGATTTTCAGCTGTTGCTGTTCTGCAAAATGGAGGAGGGAGTGTCCTCTGCTATTGGCCGTGCCAAGCCCAAACGCACTTGTGCAGGACTTTGGCGTTGAAGTAGCCCATAATGATGTCAAAATGGGCTTTGCTATTAGTGATGAGGTTAGCCATGTCCTCATAAACTATATCTACTTATTGTTGTTGTTGGAAGATAAGCCTGGGTTATATTCAGACGATATTTGCCATTGATCTTAATGGTGAGTTGGGCCAACATATAGGACGCGCATTCGACACTGGTGACATTTCCTGCAATTTTCTTGTGTACCATGAAACCGACTCCCCTATGGCAGGTGTTGGCCACTGCTATTTAGAGTGCTGCAGCCTTCTCCCTTCCTTCGAACTTCACTGATTTCAACAATATCAAAATTGATCTTCGCCAGTTCATCCACAAACTCTAAAATTCTGTCGTCCGAGGTTAGTGATATGGCGTTATAGGTGCAAATTTTCATGTTCCATATAGTATAGTCTGCTATATACGCATCTATAACTTCGCTATTTCACAGCTATAATGGCGTTTACCATTTGTTTTCCAGCAGAATTCAGCAGAAAAAAGTTGAGCATTGTTTTTACTTAGACAATCGTGACAAACTTGGTTGTTTGGGGCTTGCTGCACAGTTAATCGTTCTGATATTCTGAAACAAAAACCCATATTGTTTTGAAACAAAGACTGCTATCTCTCCTAATCTTAAGATGCTAACATAATGCGGCCTCTTAAGAGTTTGTTATTATTTTGGCTTTCCCGGGGTTTGAACCACCTCACCTGTGTGACCCGTCAGATCACAAGAGGCTCTAAGTTGAGGGATTAGCCGATTGCGCCACTGCAACCGAAGGTATTTTGGGTTATGAAAAATAGCTGTGAAATTATACACTAGTCTCGGGACAAGATCATTGGGCGCGCAAGTTCGTGACGTTTCGGCTTGTTTCAGTTATTTCACGAAATAAGACCGCGGAATCTTGAGATCACAATTTACTCGAGCAATAAATAGAATTAAATGGCCGCGTAGAGACAAATAAGTTTCTCTTCGAGTGTTGAAAAATATCACGAGAGAGCGCTCCTTTCGAACTGTTTTTGATTAATTTAAAGTTACAAAATGCTGCACAAAGACGTTTTGTCTTTGTTGAGTGTTGCGTGGTAAAATTGCTGTCATGTGTTCCGTGACTTTCTCGAACGTTCTCTACGCTTAAGGATCATTCATGAATAATTGATTAGGGCATGTTTACATTTCAGCGTGAGTCAGAAGATTTGCATCAGTTACTGAAATCATAAAATATGTCGAGAAGCTACAACTATTCGCCTGTTTAGTATTTTGTAGAACCTTATGCGAAACGGTATACAAGTTCCAAGCGAGTTGTTTTGACGAACTAAGTTTTTTCCCACGAGCTGAAGGTCGATTTTATGTTCTGTGTTTACCAGTTGGCGGAGGCCGCAAGATATCTGAATTTCAAGTGACAGTTTGTTATTATTGGCAGAGGTTGTTTAGTTTTACTGAAGTTCAAGTCAATTTGTGTTGGCGGATGCTGTGCTTTAAAGCTCCGTAAAGACTATGTCCCTGAGTACATGAGACTAGGGGTGGCGAACGGTACCTCGAAAAACCTGGGTCTCGGAAAATTTTGGCAGGATCTCGAAATCTCGGAAGCGTTTTTGATATGTCTCGAAGTCTCGTTTTTGCATGGTTTGTATTTACTTTTTTTGAGTCTCGAAACTTTTTACCAAAGAGTCTCGGGCTCGGATTTCTAACTAGGATCTCGGCGTCTCGGCGAGTCTCGGATTTTACCATTCGCCACCCCTGAGACTGTTATGCTGTTTTTGAAGCCTGATGTAAAAAAAATGGAGAATTCTTTTATCACTGTTTGTTTTGTTAGACTTGTTACACACCGCCAGTCACCCCTTATTTGACTTGGGTCTAAACGTTTAGACCCAAGCCAAATTTAGAAGAATTTGTATGGAGTCATCAGAGCATAACTGGGCTAATATCTCACAGACAATTTGCCCGGCGGGAAATGCTAGTTTTTGGTAAGTAGGCCTCTCGGATGTTGCTCTTCAGAATATCCTGACAAATCACATAATTTCACAAATTGACACCTTACTCTCACCATATATCATTTCTTACTATTCCTCCGCATTTACAATTAATCAGTTCCGCAACCACGACGCCGAAGTGTACGCTCCCTAGCGTCTTATCTAGTGTCACTTTTGTGGCTTTCCCACAGTCTATCTCCAGGACTGTGTAGTATAGAGCTATTATTCATACTGCATATTACCTAACGTGAAACCACTATAATTATGATGGTTACACCACGTACTTACCCTCTCTCTACGCTTATACGCTGACCAAGAAAGCGAAAAACTCATCCAAGAAGAAACTCCCAAATATGAATGATTAATTAGATCTGAAGTTGTTTCAGAAATGAACGCATATTTTGATTTAGATGTGATGTGATACTTTGTTCAACTCACCCACTTGTAAGACGCTTTCTCGAGCAGCAGGAGTCAAAACCGTATATTGTAACGCATTTGATTTGCTCGGTGTTTTATGATAATTAATCTCGTTACGAATGGTTGAAATTCAGGATCACGGATAAACTAATTAGTATATCGATGTAAAATTTACGAAGGTGAATCAACAAAATTAAAATAACTATAAAACCTGATTATTTTACTAAACCAATTTTTTCACCACTTTAAAAAAGAAAAAGTCGGGAAGCTAAATAAATGCTATCTATTTCGATGACATATTTTTACATATAATATAAGGTACTTTTTCATTTATTATTTAAAGTAAGTATAGAAATCGGCCAGTTTTTTTTTGAGAAACTTATTATACCAATGTTTTTGTCGGTTGATTATCAGTACGATTAGAAGTGACCTAAAACATTCAGTC
>JBBMOI010000006.1:15977500-16085000 GCA_038088405.1 Porites divaricata | reverse complement strand
GTTGCTAGCGATGTTGCTAGTAGAAGTAGTTCCTGCCCTCAATAAACCCGCGAGTAAGAATCTAGTAGTTTGAGAACCTGCTGGCAGAAGTTTGCTATTTAATACTCGAAATGTAAAATCTGTAAAATCCAAGGCAAGTAAGATCAAGCAGACTCTTATATGTGGGTCACAGTTTAGATTATGATAAACAGTGGTTTGAGTTTGTTGTTGGTTCTCTCCCTTGCTGCGAGAGGTTTTTCTCCGCGTACTCTGGTTTCCCCCTCTTCTTAAAAACCAACACTTCCAAATTCCAACTCGATCTGGAACGCACGGAAACGTTTCAACGAGTTCTTATGAACTCCTGAGTGCTCCGTGGGTAAACAAACTACAAATTACGACTACAACATTTTAACCAAGTTTGATGTTGAGATTTCTTAATAGAAGAAAATGCTTTCGTTTGCTTTTTATCATGCAACTTTTGCTATGGAGTAATGCTAGATATATTACATAGTACATTCTGTAATAGCTTATCCTGATATTTTTAAATTATTAAAAAATTTATTCTTAAAAGAACAAAACCCAATTTTTTTCTGGTAGTCAACGACAATTAGCTTCTTCATCGAAATAAGAAACATATTTAAGAACCTACCTAGCCTAAATTGCCAATAACTACCTCAAAATACATGAAACGTTTTTGGCAGAATTAAGAAATTGTAGTTTGTTACACGCGGGCTTTTACTGTCTGTATTCACAATTTCGAATATAATTGTTGTTCATAGTTGATGGTGGTTTCAGTCTGTGGTCTGCATGGACAACATGTAGTCAGACTTGTGGGACTGGTACCCACACGAGAAACAGAACCTGCGACAACCCAGTACCAAACTATCATGGCCAAAACTGTACTGGAGACTTCAGTGAGGTAGCAAGCTGTAAAATAACGTCTTGTCCTGGTAAGTAAACCTGATAAACTGACAATTCCTTTGTATATTCCTTAAATTCCGACGAACTGTAGAGTTGGTTTATCCCGATGAGTATAACTATGGCAATAACCGCCTTACGGGTCTTTGACTTTTGAATTAATCATTCAAGAATCGCACGGTCTAATTTATGCAATGGGCTGCAATGCATTGTTTTGTAATTTTGTATCCAAAAAAATTCAAGCAGATTTTTAGGTGTTGCTTACAGGCAAAATATGCCAGTTTCAATTTGATTAATTCTCTCAACAAAAAGTGAATCAAAACGGTAACGCAGGGACTTCAACCAATGGTGACTGCCTTCCTTTTACAAGATCTTATCATTAAAATGTACTCAGTGCTACGGCACATGTTTCAATTCTGTAATAGGTCTCTTCCTACGATTTGATTACCCTAAATTAAAACCATTTTCAAGAACTTATGACTCCGCTTACAGAGTTGCCAATAAATGCAAATTCGAGTGTAATACAACGGTTAACCGCAAAAAAGCTTGAAATTCTTGAAAAGAAAGTCACAGAATTCCAATAAAAAGGTAAAGTTTGAATAAAAGCATACAAAACAAGAAAAGGAATGAAAACAAGAACACTATTGACCAATAGATGCGCCATGGGTTATTTTATATATTTAACTATAATTCTATTTGTGTAGTCTTAGCAAAATAACGCGGTTATTTCACGACCCAGGATACATAATGGAACTTACCAGTAACACCAATAAACACTTTGTGAATTTGTCAGTAGTATGTTACGCACCGGTTACTCCTTCTCATTAACTTGCGGGGGAATACATTACCGCCGATGACGTCATAGCCTTTTGTCTTTATCTTTTGAAGAAAAGGCGGAGGAATCTCATTATCTCACATCTTTTGAATTCTTAATACAATAAAATCAATAAACTCACGTAACCTTGACCGGTTTAAACCTGTTTGTTATTCTCTAGCTTTATTTATTATTTAGCTATTTTTAGATAGATGATGTCATAGTCTATTTTTAATTATGTCCTTCATGCCCTTACATGGGTATGAAGCCACCCTTGACGTAGAATCACTTAATCTTAACGTGATTATGCACGTTCTATTTCCTGCTGCTTTCATTATCACACAACTTTTAAAGTTCCGGTTCACTGAATCGTTTTCCCTCCTCCCTTTTTGCATCTCTACATTGTTTTCACTCCTTCACCACCACCTTCGCCACAGACGCCGCCACCGCCACCACCACCAGCACGTAATACAGAATAAAAACTAATTTACTCTTATTTTTAAGGTGCAATTGATGGAGGCTTTACAACGTGGTCTTCCTGGAGCACATGCTCAGAGCCAACATACTGTTTGCAAGGTGTTTCAAAACGAACACGTACTTGCACTAATCCCTCTCCAGCTAATGGTGGAGATGACTGTGTGGGATTGTCGGCAGAGAGTAAAGATTGCCCCACCCAAGCAGATGGATGCACAAGTAAGGCGTTTATGGTCAACATACCAGGGGAAAAGGGGCATGTCCCCTCACCTACTCTCCACATTGTCTTTTTTTTATGTTTTGACATAATAAATACTTTAATCTCTTTGAAAGTCTGTCTCGACGTGTCTCACTTTTTTGTTTATTTAAAGTCGAAATGATGAAGTCGTTTTACCCGTTTTCTGCACTCGTTCATGCCCTGCATTCAATAATATTTTAATTTCCCTTTTTTTTAATAAATTCAGTTTGATTTCTTGAAACAGAATGTCCTTGTTTTTATCTTACTGCCTCTTGATGGTTATTTAATAGTTATATTGTATATGGAGGAAGCTGATGTCTATTTATAATCGCATTATTCGATTTAGCTTATCAGCCAAGTAAGCCAGATAAAACAGCAGCTGACCCTAATTCCTGGATAGCTCTGGAGTGCGGTGCAACCGAGAAGTTCTCAGCCACAGGAACATACCAACAGGATGTTCCCTATGCTGTGTATACACATTTCAATTTCATGCAGGCGGAGTTGGAGAGTGGATGGTTTGCGATCAAAATTGAGCCGGATGATAAAGATGATTATGGACAGAAGAATCTCACCAAGGTTTGCTTGACGATTTTAAAAATGAACGATAACCGAACCAATTTTGAGTGGAATTTAATGTTGAGCTCACTTGAGCTCATCTTTGCGTGCTCTTTTAAAATTGCTTACCAGTTAAGTCAAACCGTTAAGAATGAAAAATAGTAATAATAATAATAGTAACAATAATAATAATAATAATAATAATAATAATAATAATAATAATAATAGGAATTAAAAAACACATACGATTGTCATCAACGCAGAGTCCTGTTGTCCTTCAAAGTTTTAAGCTCAAACGGATAGACCCTGTAAAACGTAGTTTGGAAGAGGCCACTTCTTGCTTGCAGCAGACCTGGGGTAAATAACGTCACTTTATTTATCTGTGCTTAAAAAAAATATTGATTACAGTGGACTGGCCCGCAAAATAGCAATTGCTAATCTAGGCGGACCAGATAACTGAGAAAAACAAAGTGAAAGGAAAGGAAAGGAAGGAAACTATTTTAAGTTACAATAAATAATATTTCTCTCATAGTTTTACTTTAATTACATTAAATCTACTAAGGAAAGACTATAAAGGAATTGGCGGAGAGCGAAAAAACAAATACTTAAGCTTTTCTACAGAAATCAATTAACTGTTGGCGAACTTTTTTAACAAAAATGACGTTAATCGTTCGTTCGTTCTCGTTCAGGTGTGTTTTGAAATTGTCAGCCCGTTAACTATTAAAAAGGTTGTGGATAACAAGGCAACGTACTATGCAAGGATTGATGTTCTACCTAGTTGGACACGTCCCGAACAAACCGAAAATGTCCCCGCTATCTCTATTTGGATTGATGAAGCACAGCTTCTGAGAAAATATGAGTTCCAGTGCTCTAAGTCTGATAAATATTCCCCGCAAGCTGGATTTGAAATAACCGATGTTAGGTCAGTACATACATATTTTATACATATTATATAAATTTTATTCATTTTCCCCAACGATGTAATCTAAAAGTATATAGCCGATGGTTTTGAATATTCTTATCACTAAATCCCCTGAAGAGTGAGCGATCACGAAACAGGCTTGTCGGGATGAAAGTGTAGTTTTTTTCCTATTTCCTATATTTATATTTTATACATGCATATTTATTATCTTTCCCGAAGGGGCCTTTCAAACATCATAATAGGGCTATTAACTAAGGCAGAAAATTAAATTAGTATAGGTAATAGCATGATTTGTAGTGATATTTGGCATAAATAGCACGAGTGATATTTCGAAATTGTTATGCGTATTAATAAATTTGAGTCAATTTTGAAATATCACGAGTGACATTTATGGCAAATATCACGTACAAATCATGCTATTATTTGTTTATACTACTACCCGCAGAAGTTTTGTAATTTTCACATCTAGGTATTTCAAATTCAGCTGAAATACCACTGCTCTAAGCCAGTCAAATTGCAGTAATTTCTTAACTTTTGTAATTAATTTTGAATATCTGTTATTTATGTATTTACTTAGGCCCGGTTCAAACGTCGAACTTTACATGTGCCGAACCTAATACCTATTTAGGTCGACCCAAATTATTAAGTTCGACTGTTGATTCAGACAGGGGCACCCAACGACAATTTTCGGAAAAATAACTGTTCGGAAGACGATTTGAGATCTAGAATTTTCGGAACATTTGTTGTAAAATTTCTTGCTTGCCTGCCTCTCCTAGAATTTTGGAACATCTAAAAAATGGTATAATTGCCTATTTTTAACGGATTTTTACCCTAAAAAGGTCACCTAGAATTTTCGGAAGCCTTTTTTCTGTCTGAAATTTTCGAAAAGGTAAGTTTTGATCCCTATAATTTTCGGATCACTAGACTTTCAGCTAGGAAATCCGAACAGATGAAAAATTTTTAGGGGATTAAAATATGCCTATATCTACCGTTTAAATACTAAAATACGTTTAACAATGCTATGTTTAAGTGGTTTTGAACTATATTCTCGTTGGGTGCCCTTGATTCAGAGGGTCGAACTTTACATGTGCCGAACCTAATACGCAGCGAAAAGAAATATCATCCTTACTGCTTAAAATAGGGAAATAAACTGAAAAAAGTAAAATTCACCAAGCCTGGAAATTATTGTTTTGATTTTAGTGTGATTTGTGCTCTGTTATGGCGAGGAGACAGCTGAGGAGATCGTGATCGTGACAAAAGAAAAGCAACTTTTTAGAAGCCAGTTTTGAGCTGTTCAGTTCTGTCTAAAAATCTACAACGTGAATGCTGGTAACGAGACCGTAAAGTCGTTACGCTTCTGTGAGTTCTGTCAGCAAAGGCGGGAAAACCCACTAAATAGCCAATGAGAAGCGCGGTTATATTGAAAAATACGTTAACATAATTTATGCATTAGGTTCGGCACATGTGAAGTTCGACGTATGAATCGAAGTCGATCTTTTGCCGTTCTATTCGACTAGCTCAGTCGAATAGAACGGCAGAGTCGACCCAAATACAAAAGTGCCGTTCCTAATTGATTCAAACGTCGAACTGTACATGTGCCGAACCTAATGATTAGGTTCGGCACATGTAAAGTTCGACGTTTGAACCGGGCCTTACTCATTCATTCACGTATTTATCTATGAATGTTTCACTGAAAAGCCCCGTGGGGACGTGAAATAAATGTATGTATGTATGTAGTAGTATAAAACAACAAATATTCTATTGTCTTCTTTTGTTTACCTCTCGCTATTTTGCACTATTTGTTCGTATCTGTTTCACGATTCAAGTAAAATCACTCTTGACTATAAAAATACTACTGAACTAAAGAATGTAATGCTAAAAATGCAAACCTTTTGCTTTTTTAGCCGTTCGCGTTGAGTGTCGTCGACGTCGTTTTGTAACCAGAAAAATTGTCGATTTGTGCAGTAAACATTCAAGGCCTCTTAAGCCTGGATTCCATATGATCGTAACGTTCGCCGTGATCGCTGCGAGCGCTGAAGAAAAAAAGCGATCATATGGAGACCACTTTCCACCGATCGTAGCGATCAACGATCGCTGAGGTAGAACGTTTTCTATCTCAGCTGCGATCGCCGTTTTCTCAACAATCCTAGCGATCATATGGAAACCAGGCTTAACTGTTTGTGTATCAGTTGTTTTTTTCTGAAATACCCTAAATTAGGTTTGTGAATATTTGGATATTTCTTTTCTTTATTACTCTGCTAGCAGAGGCTTTTCCTTTGTGTTTCTCAGCGTTGTACTGCCATTCTCTTCGCGGTTTTGGTTTGCTCGCGTCTTGTTTTGGTTGTTTCTGTGCCGAAGAAAAGACCTCTGCAGACAGCCGTTTGGGATTCCTGTTGAGCATGCGCGAGATGAAAATGCGGTTACCATGGAATTTCTGGGTCACCTGTCGGTAATACGATGTTTCTAGCACTTCTGGGCTGGTGAAGAGGATTTCATGACCAGCCAAACTGACAGTATCTTCAAGAGATGAGGCATCGAGCTTACAGGCTGTAATTCCTAGCTTGGTAACTGAGGCTATCTGATCATCTATCAGAGCGTTCAGCGGGGAAATAACGAGTACAATCAGTACTTCACTGAAGAGGCCAAGATGCTTGGAGACCGATGGAGCTAGTTGATATATCAACAATTTCCCATGACCCGTTGGTAAACTGACGAATGTATCTTCGCCATTCAATACATGAAACAAAGCTTTGGATTGATATTTAGTCAAAGACTCGATTGAACTATCTTTAAGGGCTTCTGAAGCCTTTTCAACAGCGTCGTTGAAACTTTCATGGGAAAGACTCGCACTCGCCATGTTGATATAGCGGGCTAACTTTTGCACAGCAAACTAGTACAAAAAAGATGCGCGAGTCGATAAAACCGGTTCACAACCGGTTTAGTCATGTGATTATCTCCTAGATCTTGGAGGTATCTGATACGCATGCTCAACAGGAATCCCAAACGGCTGTCTGCAGAGGTCTTTTCTTCGGCACAGAAACAACCAAAACAAAACGCGAGCAGCCAAAACCGCGAAGAAAATCGCAGTACAACGCTGAGAAACACTAGGGAAAAGCCTCTGCTAGCAGGGTATTACTTTATATACTTTTTATTAACACTCCTCACTGACCAGTCAACTCTAAATGTAAGTAATCATTTCTGTTTTTGATTTCTTAATCTAGGTTCTCCTATTACACAGAGGGAAGCACTCAAAAATTTTCAGCAAAAGGTAACTATACGCTCAAAACAGGAAAAGTATTCGCTACAGAAGTGTGGAAAGATGTAACAACTGGATCGGTGTACGCCAAGGGCACGGCTGCCTCTGCTACGTTTGGAGATATGTTAACCACGTTTGGCTTAAATCCTTCAAGTTTACCAGATTTTTTTGTTAATGCCCTGAAGTAAGTTGCCATTGTTTTTGGTTCGTTAATTTACTCGCTCTTGAAGTTTATACTTAAGGGGTAATGCTACTCTAAGAACCATGACTTTGCGCCTACTAGGAAGGTGTTATTTGAACTAGGTTTACTCTTTCTGTCCGGAGAGCAAACGTGGTAGCAGCGGAGCATGGTCACAAAAATAATTCAACTTTGTTATTAGGGTGAAGACGGACAGGAAATGCCAAAAACAAAAAAAAAGATTGCCCTTAACTTTCTGTATTCAGGTAGTTGTTCAGAGTTGTTTAAAAGACCAATGTCCGACCACAGTAATTTTTATTATTCTTTTTGAGTCATAATTGACAATAATATATGGATCGGGAACAAAGATTTTTTTCCCATAATCCCTTTTGCCCTAACATTTTAGATGGCAGATTGGAATGACTTCGTCAGCTACTGTTCAAAGTTAGGATGCTTCATGTGACTTAAACGCGGTGAAATGTTTTTTGCGTCGACCGCTTCGTGATCACGTCATTATTCGGCTGGCTCTAAGAAACAGTGATTAATCATCATGATTAATTTTCGCTGGCGCATTTCCTAACCCAGAGAAGATTCTCCATTTTAGTCTGTCTATGGCGGACTTGATTAATATCATTTTAGAGAAAATCTAAGCCATTGCAATGTTTTCTTTACTTGGACAGGGGAATTGGTGTGTGGGATTTCAATATGGCACCGGCTGAGTTTGCAAGGAAATTGGTACAATTCGGCATTTACCGTTTTACTGGAACGATTGATGTAGGCGGTGTTCCGATTCATACAGAAATTTTGGCGGGATATAAATTTGGAAGACCGCAGTTTGCGATTGGTTTTTCCTTTGATAAAGAATCGTATGGCAAATTGGCAGAGAAGCTGTCTGGAATAAAAATTGATTTCTTGGATTCCCTTGGAATAGACTTGGAGGTATCAGCTATAATTATGTTTTGCATTTCTAAGTGTCCCAGTAATCGATTTCTTTAACCCTCTCACAATCTAAGTTTAGAACAGAAGGTTACGAAACCCAGCTTGCAGGAGGCAAGCCAGTAGACTTACAAGCCATAACTGATCAAGCCAAGCATAACTCGGCCTAATGGTCAGGGCGGAAATTATCTGATTCTTCTTTGAGATTTTTCCTTTCATAACCAGCAAACAGGATGTATTCGGCATTGCTGACCCTAGCAATTTGCAGTTCGCGTTTCACAAGCGAAAGTAGTGACTGAAGTTGCTCGATCATCAAGAGTCCTTTCGTAGCTCAGTTTTAGTGTGCCCACTGATAGACTTTTAAAATGATGGCATGGACATTTTATTTAATCTTTCTACAATGGAGACATGACGTGTCTTTCATCTTTCATCTTTTAATTGGCGCACGGTGATTAGTGAGTTATTTTGATACTTTTGTATTGTTAACGAGTCTTTGACTGGGTAGTGGAAATTTCCATTTCACCGAGGGATATAAATTTTTGTGTCAATGAAAAAGGTCGCGTTTAAGAAATATTGACCGAAAAAGATATTTTCAACGTGTTAACATCTGCTAAATAACTGCAGTGTTATGTTTTGATACAGATATCCTTCTGTCAAGCCTACGTTAAATACAATTAATTAATATGACACTAAAATAAGAGTACCTCAGGGGTAATAATTATTCTACTACTTAAATTGCAACTTCGATAATGACGAATCTTTATTTTACGAAGTCCTTGGTATACGTCCTGCCAGTAATAGTGAAATATATGGAAAAGAGCTTCGATATTTCGAAACCTTTTTGTAACGAAGATACTTTGTCAGTCCTTTGGCTATATCGAGGTTCCGCTGTAGTTATTAAGAAATTTACCTGTTAAAATTTTCAATTACCTGTTATAGGTTGGTGTAAGCTTTAGTGTACCCGATTCACTAGGATTTCAGCAGGTCCTTGTTGATAGTACCACCACGTTTTCTAAAGAACCGCTCAAAAGTTTTCATACCGTCTCTGTCCCAGGAGGTAAGAAGAATCATGTAAGGTAAAGAAAAAGTGCAAGTAGAGTGATGATGATAGACTAAGTTGTGCGCACCTTTCGCGCCAGTTAAAGCTGCCATTTTACTACTTTCAGCAATGAACTTAAAGACTAAAACTTAAAGAAAAGTTGCCCCAAAAAGCGCGCGTCAATACTGAGCGAGTATATTGGGTCGTGCTTATATCCCCTGGGCATCCCATAATATTCCTTAAAACTAAGTAATTCAATATGGCTGCCGTGTCGGTAAAAAGGTCTATTGAATAACAATATGTTCTTAACAGACGGTTTATACTGTACTTTCCGTTTGCTGTATCAGTGTCGCTTCTGACGTTTAATTATAGTCAGACTGATGGTCTGGTTTACTAACGATCCATTTTTGCATTTAAGGTATTTTCGTCGCGGCCCAAATTACCCTACCGAAGGACTGTTCAAATAACAAATTCTGTGAAATTTGCAAGATGATTCTGGGACCAACAATCAAGTGGTATATTAGTGGACAATTTGAATGGAAAAAGGTCAAAGTCACGACCGGGTTTCGTAATATTAAACTCTGGGACGGACTGGCATTTGATAGGCTTGAGTTGTACGTCGAGGTGAGCTTTTGTACTTTCTCACTTTGCTAGTTGAAAAAGGCAAAGACATAGTACCACTGTCATGGATCGTTTTTAGCAGTTTAAGTATAAAGATATCCTCAGCTGTTTACTAATTAAATAAAAATAAAGACAGCTTCTTAGTCTAGAATTGTGTGCAAACCATAACCTCTCTGTTGTGCAACTGTTAGGCGGAATTCAACGCTAGCCACACACATGTCAAACTGGGCTTCCGTGCGGATATAAAAGTACCTGTGAACGGCGAGATCGAACGGGACGGCATCATAGCTCCAGGAAATGATCTGTTTCTCTTTGGTGTGTTGGAGTACGACTTTACAGAACAGCAAGTTTCCGGAAAGCTGGGCATGCGCGGAATGTGGCGAAAAGCCTATTGGATCCCTTGGTTATCGTTAGGAAACATCTTTCTTGGGTAAGAAGCTACAAGAGTTTCGAACGTAAGGGCATACGTTATCCTCCTCCTCTTCTTCGTCGTTATAATCATTTGCTTACACAACTTATGCCTGAGAGTCGATGATATCTTCATGATATAACCGTGTTGAATGAATTTTATCACTAACTGGTATTCAGCCAGTAAGTAGTTACAATAACGGTATTTACAATGAAATCAAATAAGATAAAACAGTAGTTAGAACAAAAACGCTTATTCTTAATTAAGTAAAAGCAAAAATTACATAATTATATGGTATTACTAATTTATCCTCAGTGACAACATGCTAACAGCTCTTTATTCACCTTAAGGTAAAACTAAGCTGCTCAAGGGTAAAGCGGATTGCTAGAGAATGTATGGGTCCTTAACCTCTTGTCTTGGAAATCTACGGGAGAATTCTTTTATTTATTCCACTCTCGTTAAATTACAGTTTCAAGAATTTCCAAGCCCACCTCTGCGCCATACAGACCAAAGTAGTTTAAGAACCCGAATAAGACGTTGTTGTCAGTAATTTGACGATGGATGTGTTTTGGCTCAATTTTATCTTTAGTTTCAATTTTCTTTCTGAGTATGGGAATGTTTGATAATGAATTTGAAACAAAGGTAAATAACAATTTGACCAAGGATCAAATAGACCTTTGCCGCATTCCTGTGAAACTTAGGCATCAACTCGAGGCTTGGATGGACAACCTACAGTGAGCTGTATGAAATTGTCCACCCGGGCATCGACCTCATTTCATTTTCCTCATTTCATTTCATTCCATGCGGAATGCGCATGCGGGAAAGGTCTATTGAGCCACGACAGTTATGTAAAGATCATCACATTTAAGCTAATGATTATAAGGAAATAAATTCTCTTTTCCCTCAAAACCTTTTCACCGAAACGTATTTTTTGAAGTTGTATTTATTTCTGCATTATTAGTTGTGCATTGTAGACAAGCATATACGTGTATAGCGATTTTTATTTAAACTCTGGACGTGTTAAGTATAGTATCTTGACAATTATAACAATTAGGCATTTGTTAAATTGAATGGGCTTAACGTCGTCCGCATACAGAATGTGATCACTACTGGTTTGATTTCCAACCGCCGCTCTGCTAGTAATATTTCATGTAATGGCTTTGATTGACAGGTTGACTTACAAAGTTGGAGCGCCTATACCCATAACTGGTGTGCAATTTGGAATGAGAGTCGAATTTGGATATGACTGTCTTATACCAGCAGATTTCAATAACGACGTGAGTTACAATACACGATTTGCAAAGTAAAGCCATTTTACGTTGATTTATAGCCTTATACTGAACCGTAGTACGTTTTGTTTAGTTTCAATATACCTACAACTGACTGTGAGCAGTCAACTGACTGTGACCTTTACAAGTCCACAAGACCGACGGTTTATCCCTTGTCATGCTGACAAAGATGCTTTAATTTTGCAATAACTGAAAGATGTTTAAAGGAACCTGAACTCTTAAAAAACATCTCAATTTTTTCATGATGACGCAAGTCTAAGAAGATATCTTAAGCTTTATATGGATCTTCGTCCGTATGATTTGTACGCCATGTGTAAACAAGCAATTAAAAAAATCTGTTTCCTTAAAATGCGATTAGAATAAAGTAGTTGAGCAAGCACTCCTACAAAAACATTAATTCATTTTATAATAATTATCAAGTAGTAAATAAACTGTATTTTATTTGCAGGGCCATTGTTTCGGTGGTGAAGGGTACGTCGGTGTCGGAGAGCCACAGTTCTTTTATGCTAGTATAACAGCTCTCACATTTGGGAAGATCTTCAGATTGCTGGGAGCAACTTTTGAACTTCCACCTCCAATCGCAGCTACCGGCTTTCCACAAGGGGCGACTGTAAGCTAGATATTAGATACCTAGTTTATATTCCAAGACAAGGATGATTAGGAGGACGAGATGTAAATTTGACGTCCGCTTTTTCTTGCGTATTCCGAGAGAACAGAAATATTGGAAGATTAAGATTCCTTTTCCTTTTTTCACTACCGCAAACGTTAACACGGTTTTTATTATCACTGAAAGTAAAGCCCTCTCTCGATCGCAAAATGATAAATCTCCTAACATTTAATAACTTTTATTTCGTCATTTATACTACATTTATCCTAGAACCCGTGGTAGAGGGACGGCGGCTATCGTGTTTTCCCACCAAAATGATGCTGGTTCAATCGCGTACAACTCTTTATTGGGGAAATCTCGCGTTGTCGAAGTCGTCCTCATGCTAGAATGTAATAGTCTTTAGTAGTACCCTTCTTCTTGCCTTGAATCGAAGTGGGGCCAAATTACACCTTCTGACTGTGATATAAAGCCATTTTATTTAAATTTGCTTAAATTGTTAGTTCCGAATTATATCTGAACTGTATTGACTAGGCTTTGATGTTATTTATTAACATCACGAAATCGGAGATGGTGTATCCAAGAAAGTCGCTGTTTAATTTTAGGCGTTAAAAGGTTAAAACAGTCATCTACTTGGCCTTTAGAGTAACTTGAATGTGTTATGCTGAAAAATAGTAATTTAGTTTCCCAATTACGGACTTCACATTTTTCTGTTAGGTTGCGAAATCTTCGGCCGACGTTGATCTCCGAATAGCGGGTGGCCCATTTATCTACGAAGGTTTCTATATGAAAGGAGAGGTTAACATTTTGGGATGGGGAATTTTCGCAGAAATCAGGTTATCACAAACGGTAAGTAACCAACAATACTCGACTTTTATGAAAAGCACTCCCACAATCACCGCTTAGTCAGCTTAGTTAGATGCGCGCCGGTCTCGCTGTCGAACAGAAAGGGACGGGCTGCACTGAACCCCGGCCGGACAACTAACCAGTCTTAAAAAAAAAAAGCTGATAAGATTAGTGACAGCCATGATTCATGTCCTTGTCTCATTTCAGATGATCGCTTCTTTGGGCTTTGTCATGAAGCTGTTAGCTTTGTCTCCTTCATCCTTCCTTGTCAATTCGAAGGGAACTTAGGAGAACCCTCGTTTTTGTTGGAAACGTGTAGGGAATGTAGACCCCGGAGTTGTCGTCTATCCGTTTTATTTCCAAGCAATACTTAAAATTGGAGCCTAACTCTGATGTTCATATTGCCTTACAACACCGAAATTTTCAAAGAAAATCTAAATGTACATTTAATCATGTATTATGTGTGCCAAAGGTCAATATACGTACCAAATGAAACATCGTATTTGCCCCTACCAATGAGTAGTAGCTACGGGACTCGCTTCTCTATGTTCTTTGCCGAGCTATAAATTTACAAACCTTTATTGTTATTTATCACTCTGGGCTGGTTCTGTAGCTGCTTCTGGCAGTATTGATTCAGTACGCATGCCCTCTAAAAGCACGGTTGGGTGCTACAGCTGATTCTAGCAGTTTTCAGGACGGTTATACATTTTTGAAACCCTCCATGACTAATTCCTAGACACCCGACTTGAGCGAGGGAATAGCGGGGGACTTAAGCAACGACGACGGCGACGGCAACGAGAACGGCAAAAAGCAGCAGGTTTAGACAAGCAAAACAACAACTTTGTACGTCTATCACGCCTCTTTGTATGTTGCTTTGCCGTCACTTTACGAAACTTCCTAATTTCACGTTTTACTGAAGACGTAAACACAAGACAACGATTTTCTTTTTCCCTAGTTTTTATGAACTTTATACAAACCTTTAGAATTCAACTTCAAAAAAAATCGCCAAACTTTGACAAATTAAACGAGCTGGAATTAGAGCGATAAGTTTAAAACAGCGCGAGTCCTTTTCTTCAAACCCCCCTCACAGACAAATTCCTTTTCCCCAATCACATTGTAAGGGTAATTACAAATTTGTCTTTTTTGCTTTGAAGATAATTTTTGTGGACTTAAAGCCTGACCCAGTGGACATTTTAGGTATTGCTAAAATTACCCGAAGCCCAAGCGACTCTTCACTGGGACCATGGTTCTATGTTAATGCCAGGCGGGATTTGTTTTATGTTGAGGTGAGTTGAGGAGAGTTGACATAAACGTGTACAGGTCGTTTAATTGCTGAACCATAAAATTTACGGTTTTTTTTTTTACGCTAATGGGAACCAATCCTTACAAATCCTCCAAACTCATCATCATCATCATCACTTTTATTTATACACGGCAAAAACATCAGGCACGTATACAATATCCTGAAAAAAGTTACAAACTACTGAATTAACTGACAGTAATAGCACTTAGAAAGGTGAATGTTGAAATAAGTTAATCAATAAAGTTAATTTCTGAAATTAAAGCCTGTTTTCCATGAATGCCGTGTTCGAGCTAGAAGAACACTACTCTTACTCCTTTTTGTTTAGTTTATCAGTCTTGCCCCAGGTTTAAACACAATTTTCGTTTATTTCAAGGAAAAAATTGAAACACAAACCGTTCATACTTTATTGGGCAAGACATAATATAGATACATAATAAAAAGTGGGGAGTAAAGGTATTATTTATAATAAGGTATTATAATACCTTAAAATGACGAACTTCTTTAACACTTCTGAAGAAACGAAGGTGGAACAGGAAAAAATGTGAGCATTCAACTCGTATGATTCGGTCCATCGGACTAGCACCCATACTAGTTAGCTACAAGAAATTTGTTTTTTGTTTTTGTTTTTTTAAAAAATGAACTAAGACTTACCACTTCCACTTACACAATTTCAGTGCTTTGAAAAAATGTCCTGGTTAACTCTGAGGGTTTAATATACAGATTTAGCCAGGGCTAAAAGCGAAGCTCCTATTAACTCGAATTTATGATTTAACTCAAACAATAAACTTGTATTCCACAATTCAGTTAACTTTATAACACATTCATGTGACCAATTTGAGGGAAAGGTTATTAAGTGATTTTAGAGAACAGTAATTTGCAAACAGTCAAAGCTAAGAGTGAACTTAATCTCACATCGAGTTGATAGCCTTATATATGTACACCCCAAAATAGTAATCATCTTCGATCCCATTTAAGAGCGCGGACTCTTGATCACAGTAGATTAGGCCTGGAAAACAAATCAGACGGAATTTTTTGCGTTCGACAAGCGGTCAGTATAAAACATGGACTGCGGACTGAGGACTGCGGACTGCGGACCACGGACTGCGGACTGGGTATAAAACACGGACTAGGTATGAAATGTGGACTGCGGACTGGGTATAAAACACGGACTACGAACTATGTAAAAAAGTAAAACTGAGAGAAACGGAAAGCAGCTTGCATAACAGTAGTTCCAGCTCCTTGCGTCACACAAAAATATTCCGTAAGCCGGTCACGCGCAGCTGTCTATATTCTCCTCATGTGGAGAAGGAAAGCAAACTGCACTGACAAGGAAGGTTACGCCGCTACTCAAGGCAACTGAAATTAAACCTGAATTTTATTAAAAGAAGGAGTTAGAAGAGAACCGATCAAAGAAGCACCGAATAAAAAGAATCAATAGCATTGGTGTTAGCCGAGTCAAAGTAAAATTCTTAAAGATGCCTCCATACGCTCTTCTCACGTATGGTAATATGCCCGTCCAACATCGTTTTTGAGTACAAGTTCTTTTGAAATGCTAATCGGACGATGTTTTCGTATTTGAATTTCAAAAAATTTTTTACTCGTAAACGAGGTTGGACGGGCATATTACCATACGTGAGAAGAGCGTATTCCGTTTCAAATAAAGCCTTGGGAATATGAGGAAATGAAGAACTCAGACGAGAAGGTCAGTATATGGGCATTCCGTGAAGTAAAAAAGCAGTATTTAGGGGGGAGGGGTTACTCAACTATACTTGAATGATAACCGAAATTTGAATCATCCAACCCAACGTTATATTCTACGCGATGATTATGATGACATGATTTATACCCTCCTCCTGGACTCCGGAGGGGGGTACTCCTAGGAATTTTTTGGTGGGGTTCTGCTTCCTGGTTCTCTAAATCCTTACCCTGTTTCAGAACAAAAAAAAATGTCATTTTCCACACCCATTTTCAGACCTGATCTCTAAAATCCATACTCATTTGCAGGCCTCATTTAGCCTGTTCCAGGCTCTCAGATATAGAGGAGACTACCCAGTTTCCTCCCGTTATATTTCGCGCTTTCTCAACTCTTCAGCGGACCCAACTATGTCGGGCCCTGGAACAGCCTAGGCCTGATTAGGCAGAAATTATGTCGTCATTAAATATTACAGATTAGAGCACAAGAGTAGATCATTCTCCTTTGAGCGCAAACAAAAAAATCTTCAAGTGCATTTCAAATTCGATCGCATATTTCTATTTCGTTCTTATTCATTTAGAACTGAAAACGATAAATTTTTGTCAGGCTCTTGATTCAGAAACCTCCACCAAGAATTCCTATCTTATACCCAGTCCGCAGCCTGCAGTCCGCGTTTTATACCTAGTCCATATTTTATACCCAGTCCGCAATCCGTAGTCCGCAGTCCGTGTTTTATACTGACCGGTTCGAAAAGTATACTGTACAAAATCTTGCCAACAAGTCTGGGGACGTGTAAACCAACCTTTTATACTTTTTATACATCACATCTGAGGTGAAACAGTACCATGAGGCGCTGTTTTTATCATACAGACCTCGGACAGAATGCAGTATTTCACAATTTTGCAATATATACAAATTGCACTAGCTCAATATTCAGGACGATCGAAGCACGTATGGGCTTTTAGCGAAACCGTTAAAAAAATTTCCAAAATCACCTATACGGCTAGCCAGTTCTCACTTTTGACAAGCGCCAAAGTCGACTGTTTAAATTATTATTAATAGAGTTATACGCTTCAACATAATAAAGAATTTATTATGTTTATTTTTTATTTAATGATTTTAAAACGATGTGTAATCTTCAAAAGCGTTTGATACGCGCGGCATTTTGACTATACTCCTGCATGCAAGCGATGTTCATGAGCGACTGAAAACAAACGGCACAGCTATAAAAATTGCAAAAGAGACTACCACCAATCAATAAAAGGACAATAATTTGGTGAAACATATACAGAGACAACAATTTTCATTCACGAACTCAAGACAAGTATTAAGTGTCTCAGAAAATCCTTGTTTATGTTTTTCATTTTGTAAGCCGGCTTCCCGGTGTTTGCTTTTTCAAAGATGAACTCGAGGCAAGAAAATCGCTCAAAACTTTCTTTTACAGCCAGAATTATAACGAAATATTCTTTGGAACGTTTTCTTTTTATTCGCGGTAAGAAAATGACTAAAGGCTTTTTAAAGTTTTATAAGCTTATAATCAAACCTGATACTCGGTCAGATCATTGTCTCAAATCTTACAATTAAAAACGTGCATAAACTAAATAGCCCCATAAATTACGCTCGACTTCATTAAATTAGATATAAAGAACAAACGTCAAATACGATAATTACTCAGGCTTACCATTCGAGATGCACTGAAAACTATCAAGTAAGGCCAGACTCGCTTCAGACTTTTCAACCCTCTCACGCATCAAGCAAGGTGAAAAAGGAAAACGATGCCATCCGAAATCGGATTTCCGACTTTAACAAGCGACGTATTTCTCAACCAAAAACCCAATAAACAAACTAGCCATGAATAACAGAAGACTCTTGATAGCAGCTGAATTTCATTTTGTTCATTCAGTGGAAAAAGACAGTTAAAACAACAGAAGTTGACATAAAACTCTGTCAGCTTCAGCTGTCAAAGTAAACAGGTTTCAAGATGCTGCATAAATTTTCCGCATGAACTCACCTGTCGAATTTTGACCAATCAAAGCATAAAAATTGGACGTAGAGCGTAACCAACGCGTGACCTTGGTGAGAAAAGTCAAAAAGCAACTGGCATGTATTCCCTGCCTGCAAAAACTTGCTGAATTTTAGCTTCCGAGGTCAGTTTGAAATCAAAATTTTAATTGTGCGGCACATAAAAAACACAACATATTTCATATGAATTAAAAAAAAATTAAACTTGAGCCTGCGATCATTTGAAAACTAGTAACTTGTCAGCGGATAACTTAAAAAAGATACTCGACCTCGATGGGTCGACACCTGAGCCCGCGATACGGTCGGGATACTGGTCAGCGGATACCCTGTTTTGACAGCTGTCAATTGATCACAACATTGATGTGCAATATATGTTTGCAATATCAGTCTTCCTGTGCTCCCAAACTTGGTAGAAAGTGTGAGGATTGAACACTGGTTACCCTGTGGTGCGGACGGGCGGGCGGGCGGTGTACGGTCACGTGATTACCAAATTTTCTGGGATGGGTAGATTTACTTACCCATGGTGCTCCGCAGGCGGGCTTCGCCCGCCAGAGCTCCGTTAAAAACGCTTAGGAATACAACCCTGGGCAAACCCAATCGCTCTCCAATCTCGTCAGCTCGAGGTACCAAAAAAAATGAAAGAAAGAAAAGAAAACAAAAAGACGGAGAGAAAGGCGCTCGTTGATATGCATATGCCTGATGTAGTAAGCTTATTAAGAAGTTTCAATATTGAAGTCACCAAATTAATAGTTTTAAGCAAATTATAAACAGCCCGGGGACAGAAGATATTCAGGTAAAAGGGTTACTATTTTTTTTGTTAACGACCGTATTTTTCATTCAATCAGGCGTACTTTGAGGGGTATACGGAGCTGCTTGGAATCTCAACCTATTGCCGTTTGAACTTTACAATGTCCAGAATGGAGCTGCTGATCCAAGGAAACTTTCTTGGGATTATAAAAGCTGAGTTGTTCCTCACGGCTTCTTACAGTTTAACCTTCGCTTCGTCCTCGTTCTACGTGAAGGTTACGGTGGACTTGTCTGGAATAAATGACGTAAGAAAAAGCTCTTTCTTCTTTAACTTAGCTGTCATGGCTTGAGAAGGTTTATAGGAAAAAACGGTGGTACTGAAGCCGTGATATGTATCACTCGTGTGCGTCCTAGTGTGAACCTTTAAATTTATTTATTCTGCTGCGTTGGGAATATGCTTTTAACCAATCAGAAGCACTTTCCATATCTGGTTAGTAACTCGTTATTAGTATACAGCTATTTCGAGAAAGGTTGTCGGAAAAAGTGCACGCGACAATCTCGAAAGGCATTGTGGGTGGTTTTGAGTTCACTGTTCTTCAGAGAAATTTGAAAGAATTGGTACGAAAGGCCATGAAAATGAGTTTGCGAGTGCTAAAGGAAAGCAACAAAAGTAGGTTCGACAGCTACAGTCCTCAAAAACGGTGTATCGATCATATCCCATATTACCTTTCGGGATTGTCGCGTGCACATTTTTTCCGACAACCTTTCTCGAAATAGCTGTATATGCAGTTTCTGCGCTCGTTGCTCGGGCCTCATTTCGCAGGGAAACTACGATCAGGCGTTCTCATTTTTCGGGAAGAAAGACCGCCTGATCGCAGGTTACGGGGAAACGGAAGTGGTGGCGTCGCGAAATGTCGGCTGTTTTCCCAGGCCAACTGGTGAGTTGTTAGTCTGATTTTTACCCCTAATGTCGCTTTAATCTTCATTGACTGCACCCGCCTGGGTAGAAAGAACCCAAATATAGAACAATTCGTAAGTACGGCAATGGTCCAATTAAGATTAGTTAATTCACCATCATATTTCTGTCAATACCAGTAGTAACTAACTCAAGTATCGTTTGACTCTTCTCCGAGAGGTAAATCCTTGTCTCTTTTCTCTCCTTTTTTTGTAGGCTTTAGACGCTGCTGCAAAGGCAGTCAGAGCTGTTTTTGATGCAGCAGAGAAAAAATTGAGGGAAGCGAGAGAATCGGTTGTCAAAGCGAAAGAGGACTGCAAAAGAAAGATGTCACTCAAGTGTGATAACTGTAAAAATCTCAAATGCAAACAAGCGGAGAAAGATTGTAAAGGTTTCTTGGACGCTGCTGGCAAGTGGATTTCCAAAAACGTCTTAGCCCCGGTAAATTTTCGATAATAGTTTGTATGATAATGTTGGCCTCTGTGTTGCAGATGTAACAACCATCACGTGTATTCACGACCACAGCAAAATCCCTTGCTTGAGCGCACCCCTTGGGACCTAGCAACGAAACTACGTAATAGTGGCGCGAATAGATGTTCTTTTGCGCTATAGGGGTAGCATGTATGTACATTTTGGTGGGCAGTTTCTCAGAAATTTATAATGATCCCATTTGTGTGAGGACGAAAGTTTTAAAGGAAGCGAGATTGGAAAAAGGCAGAAGAAAAAGGGAATTTTATAAATAAGTAACAAAAGAAGTCTAAATCCAAACAAAAAGACAAAGGCAACAGGGGCTCGCCCCTGAAAGGCACACATAGAGCTTGGTTGTCTCTAATGTTCAATGATGGCCGCTCATTTTGATTTTGGGGCTCAACCAGAGTCCCTAACCCATAATAGCGAGCGTCCTGTTACTGGAGTATGTTTCATTCAAAATTATGTAACTTTTACCGGGATTTTTTAAAAATAAGTTAAAAACTAAAAAATCATTTATGCACGAATCTTGACCAAAATACTATGTCAAGAGCAATAATTCCCACGAGTGAGATATCCTCTCGACACTCTGCACTATCATTTATATAGTTGTCGCCTGTATCCTCCCTTGTTTAAATGTATTTCTGGTTAGCGTCGTACATGTAGCTCGCGCCCTTGCATCTCAACTGACATTTTCACGTCTTTTTAAAGATTTTTTCGTTTTTTTCTCGTCTTAAATGTGTTTAGGTGGGAAAAGCCGTCAAGAAAGTTTTTAAGGGCTGGAAGAAGAAGCGCGGACTCGACAAACTACGTAATGACAATTTTGCCCATCATCTTCGGCGGCGTCGTTTTGTCAGTAAATTAATCTGTGAAGGAATTGTTGGAGGATCTTGCGCAGGTTAGTACTTAATGTTTCCTGTAAAAAAAATTGGCAGACTGCTTGCAATCTGCCTTTTTTCGTAAAATCCGTTCAGTTCTTATCCCAGTTTACGTGACTGTAAACAATAAGGTTACATTATGGGTTAAGCGTGGAGTAACTTTGGAAAGAAACATAATGGACGCTTATCCAAGCTTCATCTCAAATTCTTTGGACTCGTTAAGACGAAAGAAACGAAAATTCGGAAACGGTGAACAGAGAGGTTTTGCGCTTCGCTTTCACGACTTAAAAATCAATCCGACAATGTCCCGGATGGCGGAAACCCCCCACTCACTGGTAGCTGGAAGGATGCCATATTAAACAGTCTCAAGGAAGCATAAAATTAATTATTTTTTCGGAAATAAAAGCTTTTGATTGCCAAGACAAAAAAGTGCCAGGACTGGAATGTCGATAGGTGAAAGACTTTGATGGAGCAAATAAAATTATTCACCAGGGTCAAGACTTACAGTGCACAGTCAGATCAAAAGGGAACCGCGGAGGATATTTTCGCTAAAGTTATCCGGGTAATATAGAATTTTGAAGAAAAAAAATGCTGAAAAAGTTGATTAATTCTTCCACATTTCAATTTGGCCGAAAGTTTGTGCTTACTACGACTCGTGCAAGGTATTCATCTCTCCTGTTGGAAAATTAGGCTGCAGGCTTTAAAATGGTGTGGTATAAGATTTAATGGCTTGTTCTTGATAACAATACATACTGGACACCCGTGTTTGTTTTCAGGAATCGCTCATCTTTGTGAAGGAACGTGCAAGTTTGTAGAGGCTATCGGCAAGGGTCTCTGCAATGTTCTGGATGTGGCGGTTGGTTTCTTGTACTTAACCGAAAAGGCGACTGCATGGGTTGGTGCCGCAATCAACTTCCTCCTCACCGCTTTCAGGGTAAACAGGTAGATGTATCAACATTTTTTCTTATAACTGCCTTCCTCTTTAGGGCATTAGATTACTTTGGTTTCCGTTTTTATATGCCCACTACAGTGGTACCTCTCCTTTTGGGACACCTCTCTTTAAGACACACCTCCATCCGTTCAAGGAACAAGTTTGATCCCGGTAAAACGTCCTCATAATCTTTGCATCTGTTACCTCAGTCTCTTATACGCTTAATAGACACGTATATTCAGGGAAAAGGAACACTTTGTCTCGGTCCCGTAATCCCGCTTTAAGTTCCTGTCAAGGGATATCGATGATTTAAAAGGCCCCAGTTCCGTGGGTGTCAAGTGAAATAAGGTTCCAAATATATTCCTCTTTCTCTACTTCTTCATGACAGCCTCTGCCCTTGTACGCCCAACATCACGTAGAGTCGGCTTTCTCTACTTTGATTAGAAAATAATTTACAACTGGTAGTGCATAGCAACATAAAAGAGATATAAAGTCTAAAAGCGGCGCACTGTTAAGTGGTGTGGCAGACGTCAAAAGGAGGGTTATACAGTCACGTGATACCAATTTTTTTTTAAACTCGAGTTATCGAACAATAACTTTAAATTTTTAAAAGTGGTAATTAAAATTTAGGTAACAGTCTTTCAATCAATATTCTAAGCTGTGAGAAGTTTAACGATTTTACTACGATGACTACATCATCATTGTAGTTCCTCATTGGTAAACGTTCAATGCTTAGTTGGAACAGTAGTTTGGCCAACGGCTTAGAAAAGATGATGATCTCACTAGTTTTGGACACCCTGGTCAGTAGTCTAGCTGGAGTTCGAGCCTGGTGCTCACTCAGTAAACCTGCAGTTTACCAACAGTTCTTTATGTCCCAATAGCATCGTCATTGAGTTTGGCTTGGCAACATACGCTGGTGGAGGCTTCCCAGACGTGACTTTTGCCGCTGGTGTAGACATGACCATATTTGGAAAAAACCTTTACCTCTCCATCGCTCTAAAACTGAGCAGCCGGCAGTCAATTATAGACAGTCTTTTAGCGGGATCGGATAGTGCCACTAATTGGTACAAGGACAAGATGAACAAAGAGAATCCGACAGACACTTCAAAAAACTATTACGATAATCCGAACCCTGCTGTTGACTTCCAGCTTTCAGGTAATATTACAGACACCATAATGAATGTGTTATAAAATATTAAAACATCAAGTGGATTAAAAAACAAACAAACAAACGAGGCACTGCCAAGGTTTTAAATTGAACTGCAGGTGTTTTCTAGTGGTAATGTAGGATTCGTCAGAGATTTTGTTTGTTTTCTTTTCATAAATGACTAAGGTTTTAGAGGTACAACTTCAACAGTTTAGCATAATGTATGCATGGCTGGTGGAACTGCTGGCGCTGCCTTCAGAAGAGTAATGGTTTACAATAAGCAAACTTAAATGTACGAAGCACCTTCGCTTATGCATTTATAATATATAGATTTAGCCAGGGCTAAAAGCGCCTATTCACTCGAATTTATAATTTAAATGAAACAATAAAATTGTTTTCCACAAATCAGTTTACAAACGTGCATAAACTAAATAGCCCCATAAACTACGCTCGACTTCATTAAATTAGATATAGAAAACAAATATCAAATAAAATAATTGCTCAGGCTTACCATTCGAAATGCTCTGAAAACTATCATTAAGTAAGGCCAGAATCGCCTCAGACTTTTCAACCCTCTTACGCATCAAGCGAGGTAAAAACGAAAACGATCCCATCCGAAATCGGATTTCCGACTTTGACAAGCGACGTATTTCTCAACCAAAAACCCAATGAACAAACTAGCCATGAATAACAGAAGACTCTTGATAGCAGTTGAATTTCATTTTGTGCATTCAGTGGAAAAGACAGTTAAAAACATCAAAAGTGGACACAAAACTCTGTCAGCCTCAGCTGTCAAAGTAAACAAGTTTCAAGATGCTGCATAAATTTTCTGCATGAACTCACCTGTCAAGTTTTGACCAATCTGAGCATAAAAATTGGACGTAGAGCGTGACCAACGCGTGACCTTGGTGAGAAAAGTCAAATTCAACTGGCATGTCTTCCCTGCTTGTAAAAACTGGCTGAATTTTAGCTTCCAAAGTCAGTTTGAAATCAAAATTTTAATTGTGTGGCATATAAAACACAACATATTTCATATGAATTAGAAAAAAAATTAAACTTGAGCCTGCGATCATTTGAAAACCAGTAACTTGTCAGTGGATAACTTCCAAAAAGTACTCGGCCTTGATGGGTTGACACCTGAGCCCTCGATACGGTCAGTGCTACTGGTCAGCGGATACCTTGTTTTGACAGCTGTCAAAGTGATCACAACATTGATGTGCAATTAGCTTCCTCCTGGGTTCCCAAAGTAGTTAGAAAGTGTGAAAGTAAACACTGGTTTTCCTGTGGTGCGGTCGGACGGGCAGCGGGCGGACGGTGCACGGTCACGTGATTACCAAATTTTCTGGGATGGGTAGATTTACTAAGCTATGGGGCTCCGCCACGCATTAGGAGAAACCTATTGCTTAGTGTAGTTTTGTAAAAATTGATGACTCTAAAGTTACGGGACTCAAACGAGTATACTGCTCATGTCTCCATTTCTAAACGACCGACCTCTTTCAACTTTTAAGAACACTTCATGATTGAGAATCAGCAGTCAGCCACAGACGACAAATATGGACCTTGTCTTTATGTGGACATCAAAACAGAAGGTAGCTACATTAAAGTGACGGGATGCAATGAGACGGACGAAAGACAGTCCTGGTATTATACACCGAAAGGGCAAATTAAGGTAGGAAATTTCTTGCCGAAAAATATGCCTGTTAAAAAGACTGTAGGCTAAGTTATAGCTCTCTCAGAGCAGAGCTTTTATTTCACTCGCTTGATCATGAGTTTGGCGTATCTGCGTGAATCGAGTAAGATCTTCGTTGGGCATGAAATGAATGTTGATAGGATACAGTTTCGAAGCCAAGCCTAATAACCGCGTGCGTTTGGTACAGTGGGCTCAGTTTTGAATATCGTTTTATCAATAAAAAAGATGCACGCACTCGGAAAACTACTAGTTTGACAAGAGGAATCAAGACTGAGTAGTGCAGTGGTATGGGCTGCGGCAACTTCAATGGCTTGAGTCAATTCAGTCACAACTGGAAAAAAAAGGAAGCACTGTTAGTCGGATGATAATCCTGAGTAAATTTTGCTGTTGGGAAATGAGCGTAACATTCTAAATCCTTAGAAGGTATCTCCATTTGTCGTTGCTTCGTAGAATTTGTATTCGGAGTTGTGTATTGACACGAACGGAGCATCCCAAGGCTCGAAGTTGATCCAAAGCAAATGCGACCATAGGCAAGATGATCAGAATTTCCAGTGTGATCTTGCGGTTAGGTCCATCAAAAGACGAAGAGCTGATATGTGCTGGACTCTAGGTCAGTGTTTATTTCATGTTTACATTTCGAATCCAAAAATTTTCCCTGTTTCTGATGGCTATCATCCTTTTCTATGTTCAAGAAAAAAATAGAAAATTTACATTTTGAAACATACTAGATTACTGAAATCGATTTTTACGATCACGATACCACTCTTAAATACTCATTAATCACTCTATTTATTTATGGACATTTTTAAAAAATATTATACTTTTGATATAAAATAATGTGTTATATACTGTATATAAGAAGAATGTATTTATTCGATTTAATTTTTTGTAATCAATGTGCTTTTTTATTTTGTGTTTTGTTTTCTGTGTTTTGTGGTTTGTTTTCTTTCTCTTTTTTCACCTTCCCCTACCTCGATTAGATTTTTTTATTTGCGGGGGAACATTAAACATTAAACTCTTTTGTATTGTTGATGTGTTCCTAATAAAGTTTGCTGTTGTTATCGCAGTTTTCATAACAAAGTCTAAACATCGTATTTTTTATTGTTTAGGATCAACAAGTGTGAATGGACCAGGCTCCTTGGTTCACTTTGGTTCCTTAAAATGCATCCGTCCAGTTGGAGGAGGTGACAGTGTATCTGAGGGAAACAAACTGGAACTTTATTCTAGTTGTAATATGGACCGGTACGTAAACCTTACACACAGGATATTTCATTCTATTAATGTTTGTGTTAAAAAAAGGGAGAGTCTTGGGATTTTCAAACACTGAGTATTAGAACGAGATGGAGCGGTAATTGTATTCTCCAAAACTATAGCCGAATCTTTGTTGACATTTTATGCCTAATAAAAGTCTGCTTGTCTTTGTCTGACCAAGCTATGAAAATAACAACTCTGATAATTAATTAAGTATCTCTTAAATCAAGATTATGATATTCCGAATGGTTTTGGAAAAACTTTAAAAAGAATGTATGAGCTTTAGTTTTTCCACCCAGCAATTCTGTAGTTTTTGATTGCTGCTATTTCGTTTGTTACTGCTTTCAAAGAGCTCAAAATTGCTCAAGCATGCCAGGTCCTTCAACTTTTGATCCTATCATGTATACATGTATACGCGACGCCTTCTATACGCCACTTGCACATCTCCCATAATGCACCTTATTTGCCCGCCAAAATTTTGTATAACCATTGTTTGTTGCGTAGCAGGTGCTTGGAAGTAGTGGGCACAAGAAAGAACGGAGCGCGTGAAGGAGACACGCGAGGGAAGAGGGAGGAGCGCCTGCCCGAGAGGCCCATAAAAATCGTTTGACGAGTGACTCGCTTTCCGAGAGTGCGCAAATTTCCTATTGGTTGAGAGGCTCTTAAGGGGATAAGTGTTCACGTTAGGCGTGAAAAACTGTCAATCAAATTAAAGAAAACAAGAGATCGCTGGTAAACATGTAATACATGGACATGGTACAATATTATATTACACCACTAAATGGCATAATAGAAGTTAAGATCTTGGAGGTCACTTCAATATGGTTCAATGGGACTATGTGGCTGTAATCTAAACGAAAAGTTGGAGAGTTCAAGCGGTATTTACGAAGGAAAGATTTGACGGACACCAAGGACGCATTAGTAGAAGGGGCGGCACACAAAAGATCTGTCGAATCGTTGAAATGAAGATCAGAAGAAATAATATTCTTTGCTCCAAGAGAAGAGAACGCATACCATCAGACCTAGACAGGATTGATGAAATGGAAAAAAAATTTTAAAGCTGTGCGTTAACAGTCGGTTTATTGCTTTATTATCAGATAATCCACTAGCTGATCTTTATAACAGATATATTTAGACCGAGGATATAAATGAACAACGCTTCTTGGCTGCGCGATTTGTTTGTGCGAGGTCAATCGTTTTCTGTCAAAATTTTTGACAGATCACGCAGCGGCTGACAGGTAATTAGACCGGGGGCGGGAAACGATTTTCATGGGCGTCTTGGGTAGGCGCTCCCTCTCCCCTCGCGTGTCTCCCTCTCGCGCGCCCGTTCTTTTTTGCGCCCAAATACTTCCAAGTACCTGCTACGCAGGCTATTGAAAACAATGCTTATGCAAAATTTTGGGTGGCAAACAAGGGGCATTGTGGGAGATGTGCAAGTGGCGTATGGTTTTTGTTTTAGAACCGTACAATTTGGAACTAAGGCCCGATGCATCAAGCTACTAACACGCAGGCCCAGCACGAGCCACTTCACTCTTTGTAAACAAACGTTTCTCCAAAATTGAAAAATTCAAATTATTTCATACCCCTATCAGAATAGAGTTTAAATTGGACAATGGTAGCTGGATCCACACCAAGAGTGGAAAATGCGTGCAGCCGGTGGGAACAGTAACTGATGGCGTTGCACTTGGTTTGTACTCGTCATGTGGCGGTCATCAGTTTAGTTTTACAAGTGGAGGATCGTTGCAGCACGTGGGTAGCAAGAAATGCGTCAATACTAAATCAGGGGTAAGTTTTACTCTTAAAAGCGCAATTTGAAGAACGTTAAAAGAATCGCAAATTCATATTATTGAATGTATGCATTAGAAACGAAATTTATCGTTAACTTGGTTTGTTATTTGTCTTACAGTAATCAATAATTGATACTGATTATGTGCGCGCGGGACGTCATTTGATAGCGTCTGTTAGATGTGCAAGACTATTAGAAGTACCGCGGCTGTTTGTGAATGGTTTCTTACAATCCACGCCAATGGTTGCCAATGGTTGAATTCCGTTATTCTTCATTCTTGAAATTGTTCCCTGTAGCTCAGCGTTCATCCGTGGTAGTGATCGACTGTTGTCTTGATGTTAAAGGGGTACTCATGAGCCGCGCATGCTCGAGAGATCGCTGTCAAAACGCTCTACTTGCTCTCGTTTGAATCTTGTTTAGTGAAAAAGTGGTCGATAGGCAACACACGACTTTTACTTCCCGCCAAAGTGCTGCTTGTTCCAGTAAGTGTTCTTTCTCTGACGTGTAGATTGTACTCTGGAGGGTTCTAAATTTTAACTGAGCAAATTTAATATGTGATTTTTGCCGCTTGTTTCACACTGAGAGGCCATGACACGCATATTCATTTTCTCCTGTTGTGCAGGATTTGCCCTTTCTCTAACCTCTTTTGAAACGTAAAGTTCTTTAATTTTTTTCGAAAGTGCCTTCTAGATCTGAATAACTAATCGATTTTCCTTTTGTCCGTAAATTTGATGGTTTCAGTGCAATGTTTTGTCACGCTGGGCCCAACTAGCCGATTTCAGGCTAGGAAAATATTCAAAATATACAAAAATGAAAATATACAAATATGCCGCGAAA
Source organism: Porites divaricata (assembly GCA_038088405.1). Classification (NCBI taxonomy): domain Eukaryota; kingdom Metazoa; phylum Cnidaria; class Anthozoa; order Scleractinia; family Poritidae; genus Porites; species Porites divaricata. The sequence goes on along the minus strand of JBBMOI010000006.1, from coordinate 16,056,214 downwards.
TCTCTGTCGCTGGAACCTTCATATCCTACCTCCAATTTCACACCAAGCCACGACTGGAATATCTTATGCTCTAAAAAAAAACTTTTGTCTCTCTCTTTCTTATACTGCTGGTTACGTCCCGAATAGGCCATTTTACAGTAATGGATGGAAGCGAGGCTGGAGTTGACTTTGTTTTGATACAAACATTCCTGCTTTATTATGCAAATCAAGTTATTCTTATGCTAACTAGTATTTTTTAGAACAATTTCCATAACAAAGCAAAGGAGTTTTGTATCAAAACAAGGTCACCGTCAGCCTCAGATTCACTCGAAGGCTAGGGTACTAACTGCAAAACTGTAAAATGGGCTATTCTATCTTTTACCGTCATAGCCGCCATCTTGTTTTTGCCAGATTTATTGCTGGTTTTCAGTGTCACGTCATTCAAAATAGATCAAAATAAAAATCAAAACCGTCCTATAGATAAAGTCCAGAATCTGGGAAATGAAAGGAGGTACATATACAAAGACCCTCGCCAAGATTCAGGTCAGAGGAATATTTCGTATACGAGATATCCGAAGAAATGTTTTACCCAAATTTATAGAGATTTGTATGGAGACGCCATGCTGGTGCTCACCTGGATGAGCTCCAACATGGCGGACGGAAACCAACAAAAACATCTGTTTCCTAGTTTTGCTACAAAAGCGTGAATTTATTCCTCGAGAAACTAATAAACATTATGGTAATACTTTTTCTAATTCATGAACTGTTTAAATAGCAAAATTTCCTGAAATAAGTCATTTTTTTAACCTACCTGACAGCTCTCTTGGCCGTCATGTAAATATCGCGTTACGCAAAAACTTGGAAATTCAAGCGTCCTCTATCACAAAACCAAGAACCCTTTTGAAGCGAAAAGTTGTATGAAAATTAGTTTTCAGCTGCTCTAATGCATCGTGAAAGTAAAATCTCGGTAGGATCAATAGTTTTTTAGTTTGAATTTTAGTGACGTCATGTGAAAACCAACAATTGCAGAATTTTTCGAGCGTTGCGCCTCGGCTCGCACATGCGTGGTTCATGAGATTTAAGGGATGCGCAGTATGGCGCGCCGTTTGTTTCAAAATTAATTTTTTCATTGGTTGTAAATTTTTAATCTTTATCTGTTCGGAGTCATGGATATATAAGTGTATCATCGGCCAGCATATCATCAATCGGTAATCTGTCGTGTAAAATCGATCATATGTCTGTCTGAACGATCAATCATATTTTCATTCAGTTGTGACTAAAATCGATCAGTTGTTATATGATCGATCAGTAGTGCGTATTTTCATTCAGTTGTGACTAAAATCGATCAGTTGTTATCTGATCGATCAGTAGTGCGTATTTTCATTCAGTTGTGACTAAAATCGATCAGTTGTTATATAATCGATCAGTAGTGCGTATTTTCATTCAGTTGTACCTAAAATGACTCAGTTGTTATATGATCGATCAGTTGTCCGTATTTTCATTCAGTTGTGACTAAAATCGATTAGTTGTTATCTGATCGATCAATAGTGCGTATTTTCATTCAGTTGTTATATGATCGATCAATTGTGTGTATTTTTATTCAGTTTTGACTTAAGTCGATCAGTTGTTATATGATCGATCCGATGTGTGTATTTTCATTCAGTTGTGACTAAAGTCGATCAGTTGTGCGTATTTTCATTCAGTTGTGACTAAAATCGATCAGTTGTTATCTGATCGATCAGTAGTGCGTATTTTCATTCAGTTGTGACTAAAATCGATCAGTGTTATCTGATCGATCAGTAGTGCGTATTTTCATTCAGTTGTACCTAAAATGGCTCAGTTGTTATATGATCGATCAGTTGTCCGTATTTTCATTCAGTTATGACTAAAATCGATCAGTTGTTTAATATCTAATCGATCAATAGTGCGTATTTTCATTCAGTTGTTATACATGTATGATCGATCAATTGTGTGTATTTTTATTCAGTTTTTAATAAAGTCGATCAGTTGTTATATGATCGATCCGATTTGTCTATTTTCAAGTTCAGTTGTGACGAAAATCGATCAGTTGTCACATGATCGATCAGTTGTGCGTATTTTCATTCAGTTGTGACTAAAATCGATCAGTTGTTATCTGATCGATTAGTAGTGCGTTGTTTCAACTGATCTAATTAGAGCAACTATTAAAAGATTATGTGGGCCCCTGTCCATTACATTTCCGGGGGCAGTCGATTATTACGAATTAGGTAACTAAAAGAGACGATATAAGTCGTGCTAAAACAAAGTTAGGAACAATGCCCTTAAAGGTTCACACTGTATGAGGGACAAGAGCACCATTGTGGTCTCATTTTCTCAGTATGTACAAAAGTGAATTCACCTCCACCTCATGAAAACCACTTCAAAGTTTCATATCCAAAAACGTGACCTTCGAGCGTGTAATACCACCAACAGAAATGTAAATGTGAGGTGATCATGAGTGAATAATAATGCAGCGCCCTGATCTGGGCTGGTGCCTCTACATTGGGGTTCAGTTTTCTTGAGTGCGGCGGTCAGTAATGCGGGGCGACATATGATTTTGCATTCGCTTAATTCTATTTGCAAGACTTCGCCCGTTGATATGAAGTTTTTGTTTCAGTTGTGCTCGAATGATGGTCTTCCATTGGAAGGAATCTGGCGACTGTTGCGGCCGATAAAAGTGTTTTGATACTCGCCGACACTTCTCGGGATTATTATTTTCTGTTTTTGACAGTGTGACATGTATCCGGTTTTTTCTTTATGGTTAAGCAAGCGAAGGTCATACTTTGTCACACTCTGGTAACTGACCAGATTGTCACGTCTACGCCCAAGTGTATATGCAGAGCTGAGTAGTATGTTTTTTGTTTTTCGGTTCTCAAAAAAGAATTCGTGATAGAAATAATGCGCTTTTGCCGCCTCAGCTATATTTATCGTAAATGTCCGTTGTATCTGTGTCGGTTTTTTTTTCTTTTTTCGATCATTCTCGGTGGAAATAACGGAATGCGATTGACCAGCGAGGCAAAGGAGGGGTACCTATCACATGTGACACTGACTTTTTTAAAACCATCACGCATCACGTAAATGGGACGAAAATATTGCGGAAAGTTTTCATGGCAATATCTCAACCCATTGAATGAATCGACCCCAGCTATAATATTGTTTTCATCATCCTTTTTGGGTAGGATAGCGCCTTAACAGTTAATTAAATGAATATAATTGTACAAGAGGGTTCTAAATCCGTTGTTGTTCAATAGTAACAGGGTTTAACTGATAGCTTTTACTGATCTGAGATCAGAGTGCATAGAGGTTATAGTACTACTTTGACAGGAGATCAGTTGCAGGCGAGCTTGAAAAGCAAGGTTTAAAGTCAAAGGATAAATAAAGGTCGAGAGATCAAGGTCGGAATAAAGTTTTCCTCGGTTGCCTTTTTTCTTCTTATGATACAAAAAAACAATTTCACTTCCCCTTTAGGTGAAAAATACACCCCATGTTGCAAATGTCATCAGAGATTGCAAATCTCATCAAATCTCATTTTAACCATTTCCTTGCTAATTGGCGGAAAACCAGCAAAAATGTGATAGGGCAGAAAATGCGATACATAAACCTATAGAGTGTTTTCACTCACGTGGCCAGCATCTATGCAAATTTATTGAAACAAAAGAAAGCGTTTGCATAAGAAAAGAGTACAACTCCCAGAGGATTGGTTTGGGACACCAACATGGCCGCCGTTTCATTGTTTTGGGACACCAATATGGCCGCCGTGACGTCATGTGAAAACACTCTATTAACAATTAACACCTAATTTGTAGTATACTCTTTTATAAGGGCGGTCGAGTAAACCCTCAATCTTAGAATAATCTTCACCTGACATGTGATTTTCACACACATTAAGAAGGTCTTCAACAAAGTTAAGAATTAACTGTGAGAGTCATACCGTTTTCAATTGCGGCGAGAAGAGATATTTTATTTTTCTAGGGAATGCAACGCCACAAATCCGGAAACTCCCACTCGCATCTGATGTCATACGTATTTCCTCTTTTAAAGTCTAAAAACAGTAACTACACTTGCAAATTAAACTTGTAAATGTTGAGGTGTATAACCAACACTCATTTGGCAGTCTGACGACATGTTCTATTATCACAATTACAATTTCGCATTGGGGCCCACTATAGGTCACAGTGGCTAAGACTAATTGGGCCCCAAAGCATAAAAAATATGGAACACAATGGAAAATGTTTTGGTCGATCATACTCAACAACTGAACGATTTTAAGCACAACTGAATGAAAATAAGCACTACTGATCGATTTGAGGTGTAACTAAATAAACATATGCACAACTGATCGATCATATACCTTATTATCGGAATCTAAAATTCGCATTAATTTTTGTTAACGTCAATTTCCGCGCCATTAATTAAATGCAGCGTTAATCTCGGGTGATGTAGCAGCTGATCCTAAGAGAAGTCATCAATGGTGCGCAACCCTAACCCCAAACAATACAAAACTGAATAGCTTTAGTTTCGTGCACTTTTAAAAATTTCAGCTCAATCTTTACAAACTGATTACCGTACAAACAGTTCTTCTTCATAATAGCTGTGAGAGAATAACTCTCAACATCTGCTTCCTGGATGTCGGTAAACTTTAAATAACTTGGTTTCTGTTGTTTAACAACTTGCGTTTCTTTTTGTACGTCGCGTTAATTTTTCTGTCTTTAAAAATTTTACCCCGCCTTTCGCGTTAATTTCAGGCACAGCTGAATGAAAATATGCACAACTGACGGATCATGTAACAACATAGTTTTGCATTCTTCTATTAGAGTGATTTTATTTTCTGTTTACTGTTTATTAATTATCACAAATTTTACAGAAAGCAATATCCACTGCCCGCAGTTAGCAGGTTAGCTAGTCGAGGCGAGCAGTGGTTACACGTATGTAATATATATATACAGATAGATCACAAGAAAGACTAGAGAAAAAGAGTAGTTAAATAAATAAACAAATAAATAAAAAAATAAATTCAATTTAATCAAGTTTACAATCATGGACATTGCAAATATAAGAAGCCGAATTTTCAGGAAATTTTTGTTATTAAGTCGGGTAAATCAATACAATCATTTTCTTCTGAAAGTATTCGGAGTAAAGTGTCGTGGACATTGATTTTAAAGTTATTTTTGGACATTTGACGCATTTCACACGGTAAACTATTCCAGATATTTACACCATATCTTGAAAAAGACTTAGTTTGTTTGTCTAACCTTGAGTGTTTAACATAATAGTCACCTCTTGAAGATGATCTTGTATTACATGAATGAATATTACATCGGGAAGTAAATAAGTTAGATATGTTAGTAGGTCTTAAGCTGTCACAACTAAATGAAAATACGCACTACTGATCGATCAGATAACAACTGATCGATTTTAGTCACAACTGAATGAAAATACGCACAACTGATCGATTGTTGTAACAACTGAATGAAAATACGCACAACTGATCGATCAGATAACAACTGATCGAGTTTAGTCACAACTGAATTAAAATACGCACAACTGATCGAGTTTAGTCACAACTGAATGAAAATACGCGCAACTGATCAGTATTAGTCACAACTGAACGAAAATACGCACAACTGATCGATCATACAACAACTGATCGAGTTTAGTCACAACTGAATGAAAATACGCACAACTGATCGATCAGATAACAACTGATCGAGTTTAGTCACAACTGAATGAAATTACGCGCAACTGATCAGTATTAGTCACAACTGAACGAAAATACGCACAACTGATCAATCATATCACAACTGATCGATTTTAGTCACAACTGAATGAAAATACCCACTACTGATCGATCAGATAACAACTGATCGAGTTTAGTCACAACTGAATGAAAATACGCACAACTTATCGATCATATAACAACTGATCGATTTTAGTCACAACTGAATGAAAATACGGACAGCTGATTCATATCACAACTGATCGATTTTAGTCACAACTGAATGGAAATATGATTGATCGTACAGACAGACATATGATCGATCTTACACGACAGATTACCGATTGATGATATGCTGGCTGATCGATTTTACGCTTATATCTATGACTCCGAACAGAAAAAGATTAAAAATATACAACCAAAGAAAAAATTAATTTTGAAACAAACGGCGCGCCTTAGCGCAGAAGCTTGCGCAGAACGTTTTTCTGCCAACATTGACGTCACGTAGCCCCCGCTCCATCGCGCGGCCATTTCAGAAATGTTTTCGTGAAGTCTTTGGAAATGCTCGGATTTTGCTCTTTTATCTTTCTACTGAAGGCTTGGGAAGAAAAATATTTACCCAAATCTCACTTAGGATTGTTCTTTTTAGTGTTTGGTGAAGGTAAAGAGACAAAAGAAAATATTGCAATTTTTTGGTTCATTTGACCTTTAAACCATGTGTACTACGATTATTTTATTCTCTTACGTCATCAGGCTATGCTGGCACCAGACTATGATGAAATTGTATTGGGCGATAAATGTGAAAACACTGACCCTTCAACCTTTAAGCAGCACTTGAAGTTCAACTTTATACCAAGTAAGACACGGAAGTAAAGTTTCACTTTACATGTACACAGATACAGTGTACGTCAAAGGAACCCGTTTCAATTTTTGCTATGGACGGTTTTGCACTTTTGTTGATCGAAGCTTTCTTCCCTTAGAGACGGTAAAGACGATAAAGATTCAGTTGCAGTTTTAAAGTGCCCATAACTGAACAGTTTTTTTTTTTTTTTAAAGTACACAGTACTGCGACAACCTCTGCGGTAAAACTGTCATTTGCGATTTTAACATAACGTGAATGTTTTTTTGAAACGTTCAAGAGAAATTTTCCGCCATTTTGACACTTCATTCATCTCAGCGTCAATATTATCCTGATAGAACATCAGCTTTTGTTCAGGATTGAGACCCCGTTTACTACGGGTTCGGACAAAAATTGAACGGGGCCCACGGAACCCGTGTAAGTTTTGAACGACAAAGTGTACAACATCAGAAGTAATGCCAACTTTTTTTTTACCGGCACGGTTCCACTTTCACGAGGACTCACGTAAACACCTAGAGCGTGCAAATTTTGTCACATTTTGCGCAGTAAAACCCTGGAGCCTAAGTTACTCGCCCTTGATAAAAAAGAAGTCATTTCAGTGGCAAAAATTTTTACGGACCCGTGTAAACGGTACTGTAACAGAATTTCCACAGTTCCGCGTAAACGGGTTGCGCAGGTAAAACATTTGTCCATTTAAAATTTGTCCTGTGCCGGTGTAATCCGGGGTCAGAAGGACTCCCTAAGGCGTCCTTTAACAATCAAAAAACTTTTGTGGCTCTTCCTTAAGTGAATCTCTTTGTTAGCGTTCAAGTAGTGATAAGACGATCGATGACTTGAAGTGTAAATGGCCAACTAGTGACAGGTATTTTTTTGGCTTATAAGTTTTAAAATCTACGTTGTAGTTCTAAACATAACATTGCCATTTTCTATCCACAGCTGATCCTACTGTACACTTGGACAAGTGCACGTATTTTAATGCTGCAACGCTAAGACTCGACCAGAGGTTTGAAGTGGTAGACGAATCTGTTGTCAGCATTTGTACCAAGTTCGACAAAAGTAAGTCAGTTTGCATTAACTGCCGCTTACTTTAACAGTAATCTTGCCGCATAAGCTAGTATGTGATCTACCATCGTCACAACAACGTATTCAGTCGTCTTCTCTTGTATTTATATTCCTCACCTCGAGGTCTTTAATCAACTGGTAATATAATGCTGGCTTGATTTAAGATCTTGTCTTATTTCAAATAATGACGTCATTCAGATTGGGCGGTAATGTTAAGCAGTTGGCCAGCGCTTTAGCTTGTCATCTCCTTGGAAGGAAGTACATTGTGACTGGCGTTGCTATTGTATATTCAATATTTCATCTTTTGTCAACTCAACAGATCTTGCTTTAAAAAAAACGACAGCGCAATCCAGTACTGATTACAATGGCTTCAGCAGCAGGGCAGTAGATGAAAACTTAGGTCCTTATTATAGCAGTAAATCATGCACGCACACCAAGAAAGAACAGAATCCATGGTGGAGGGTTGACCTTGGAAGGGAGTACATTGTCACAGGTGTGTGATGTAAGGCTTGGTTCACCGCACTATACTGGATAGATTTTGCTCTGGCACAAAGACCACACCTTATAGGGCTTCTGCTCAAACTAAGAACGGTGATTTCCGCGCGATTTCTGTAAAGGGGTGAAGCTACGCCTCGCATATCTCTAAAGTGGAGTCACAGTCACATTTCGGAAAAGTGTTCACTTGGCACGAATGCCTCTGATTCGGTATAGTATAGTCTCTGAGACAAGCTGCAATGCACAGCATAACGGTGGAATTCAAATGAATGCGTAGCTGATCTGAAAGTTAAAATAAAAAATAGCCCCAGTTAATAGGGACCCTTTTTAGCCTTCGGGCGGTACAGTTTGTCATGTTTTTACATAAAAGTGGACTAAGATTTTCCGCCAGATGTGGCAATGGCACTGTGTCTCTATGTTTTTTTGTGTTATCCTAACCGTTTCTTTAGAGCATGAGGTAGTGTAATGCCATGGGTACAGTTTAGCCTTATCCTTGCAAGGAAGCGGTGAAGAAATAACAAAATGACCTAGGAAACGGCGTTTACAGTTTGACAAAAGTTAATTGTTTCTTACAAAAGAATTCACTATCAAATCATATACTAATCGACGCGAAAGACGTATTCCCGTCTGTAGATCCTCTTCACAGCAGATTTTTCATGAATTGTTTGACAGTCTACTAGATCTTAAGGGGGATTTAAAATTACAATTTAAAACCAGTGTAGTTTTAGAAATAAAGCATAATAAGGCGAAGAATGCGTGTTTACCTTAATTTTGCGATTGTGAGTCAATGTTTATTTCTCTTTGCAGACGTGCACATCATCAATCGTTTTGACTACTACGAGAGACTCAAGAATTTTGAAGTGAGAATTGGTGTTAACACGGATAACTTACAGAATCCCACATGTTCTGACCGAGTTACTTCCGTGGGCCAGGGAGCCGCTTTAACACTTTCTTGTGATCCACCAATCCCAGGGCGATATGTGTCAGTACAGATGTTTGGAGAAGGAATTTTGACCATGTGTGAGGTGATGGTGTACTCCAGAGTCGGTAAGTAGCTGATGTGACGAACATGGAGGAACCAACCGGTTTGTCAATGTTTTCTGTCATGAATAGCGACATTAGTTGATCATGATGCCTGGAGATCTCTCGGTCTCGGACTGAAGATTTATTGACTGACTGTTGATCTTATCTGAAATATTTAACTGTTGGTACAGGGTAGAAACAGGGAAGCGTGTCAGTTTCCCAGCCTGTCAGGAAATCCTTTTTTGGGCGGAAGTATTCAACGATGGTCAATTGTATCTTTTACCGGACGTTTAAAAACTTGCTCTACTTTTAAGGGTTAATCCCGTGAGGATTAGACGAAGCCCATGTGTTAAACTATCAGCTCAAAGGTTCCAAAATAATCTGAAATATTTGAAAATATAAGAAAGTATCCTTTGACTCTGGTTCTTCGGTAGGCAGCTCACCTTTTAAGTTGTCTTAATAGTCTGTGTCTCCTCGATCTAGGTTCCTTGGCTGACCTATGCCAGCTTGATAACGGCGGCTGTCAACAGCTTTGTTATAACCTGTGTAACCTGAAAGTTCAGTGCGGCTGCTGGCCTGGCTATACTCTCGCCTATGATTCCAAGACCTGTATGGGTAAGTAAAGATTAAGACTCAATGCACTCGACTATCATAACGTCAGTTTCGATTTTTACTGAAGTTGAAAATGGATGCGGACAAACAAAATTTCATAACTGTGGTTAAAATCCCGATATTTAGTCAGCTTCTTTTTAAATAAGATGTCAGGTTAAATAATAATACAGTAAGGCTACTCTTTTCAGGTTAGCAGGTTAGCTGTGAAAGGTAGGCCTTTTTTCCCTTAAACTGAATTATTTCATAATGACGCTGACCTCCAAAGCCGAAAAGATCATTTTCAAAACCCGACTCGCAAGATCTTTCATTCATCGTTAATTGCTAAAAGCAAGGAGAAAGCAATTCTTATTGGTAAAGAGAAAAGTGAATGAATTTTTTAGTCATACTATTTTGTTTGTAACGCGATTCGCAGTTGCCTACAATATCCAAGATTATGCGTTCGATCCGCACGAGAAATCCGCCCTGAATAAGACTAACTATTTGTGCCTTGTTTTGGTTCCGAAGCAATGGCGATGACAATACAAAACAGTCTTGCAGGGTCAAAAATGTTCTCTTTTAGGGGGTCTTTAGTCTTTTTCTCGCGGTCTAGAATTTGTTTCTTTTTTTAAAAATTTTTAGACAAAGATGAATGCCAGTCTAACAATGGAGGTTGCGATTACGCACGTGGTTTATGTATCAATACACCTGGAAGCTACCACTGCGCATGTAAACAGGGATATGAACTCAAAGAGAACAGTGAATTCGAGTGTGAAGGTGAGAAACAGCGGCATATTTGTTCGTTGTACAATAGTTATTTTCTGGCTCCCTACACTTGACTTTGTACTTACTATAGCAGAGCAATTATTATTATCATTCGATGCAAATGTTTCTTCCTTTTCATTGGCAGAGAGCCCACCACGTGACCTGCAAATAACTGCCTACAAATAATGGTGTGCTCATGCGCAATGTCGTTCAACTTTTTGGGGCTGCAAATACTATTCTGCTCATGCGTAGATGAAACCACGCTTGCTCCTTGCTCGTTTATGTGATCTCTGTCATTACTCCTGGAAGGCAGCGCGTGCTAACCGCTTTCCGAAGATATTATTTATTAAAAAGCAAACTCAGGGATCGAATGATAAAACAATTATTGAACTCGGTTATCGCAAAATATCGTGATTTGTCAGTGTCTCGCAGATCAATTATTTGCCTCAGCCTTCGGCTTCGGCAAATAATTGATCTGCTCGCCACTGACAAATCACGATATTTTGCTCAACCTCGTCCAATAATTGCTAATTATTTAAACGGTAAATAAAAATGGTTGTTTAGCTGCTTCGAATTCAGGGTATTACATTACATACATTACATTACATTACAGGGTATTACATTACATATTTCGAATGTGACTTTCTTTCATTTCCTTCCTCCCATTTTCTACCTCCCGTTAAGTTGGAGCCTTTCAGTTCAAGTATCTTTTAAATAAACTTCATTTTGATCAAACGTACTTCGACAGCACAACTTGAGTGTGTTTGGCTGTTGGGGTAATTCATCCATTACACACAAAGAAACTGAGGTGGTTTACCATTTACATAGGCAAACCGGTAAGTTCACGGTTTGGGTAAATGGTAAGCAAAATTTAGGACTGGTGAATTTCGTCGTGGATTCGCGTTAATAATTTGTAGAAATCTTTTTCATTTACCGAAAAACTGCCATGAAGGCCTGAAACTGGTATCAGAGATAGCTTTGAAGAAATGGAACACGAATATCCGTTTGGAACATTCCGTCTAGGACTGCTCTTTCAGACGTTCCGTTGCTCCCCGAAATTTTCCACTGCAACGACAAAAAATTAAGTGCTCAGTCTACTTTCCAACTGGATTCTCCGGAAACTTTTTTTGTGAACGATTAACAACCTTAATTAACCTTTGCTTAATATACAAGTTAAATTTTTTATCTTTCAGATTTTAACGAATGCAGCTTGAATAACGCTGGATGTGAACACGTGTGTAATAACACAGGTGGAAGTTTCAACTGTGACTGCAGGGCCGGCTTCAAACTGAAAGATGACAAGAGAGGTTGCGAAGGTAACGGTGATCTAAGGTCTGATAAGGATAAACAATATGTAAACCCAAATATAGAAAAAGAACGACAATTCATCGTCTTGTGTTTACATGCTCCATGGGAAAACGCTGTATAAGGTAATTTCACGCCGTAGTCGACGTGTAGTGGCAAAGAAATGTACAAGAAAGCGTGATGTACATGGCCAGTTGTTGTTTTGCTTATCAATTTAAGCCTATTTCTGTTTTTGAAGTGCTCGTCGCCGCCGTTGCTAAAGCTCCGTAATAGTGAGCAAATGTAGGGAACACGAAAAATCTTGTTCTGTTAGTATCTGGAGATTGGTCCTTAAAATACTTTGTCTCCTTTCTTAGACATTGACGAATGTGCCGCAGCAGATAAAGGCGGCTGTGAACACACGTGTACCAACTATGAAGGCGGACGTTACTGCTCCTGTAATGCTGGGTATCGACTAATGGATGATGACCAAGGATGTGAAGGTAACGAGTACATTGATAGGTTAATTCTGTCACCCAAAGGTTTGAACCATCCAGTACAGCACAAACAGAGTAGATCGTGTGAGGTATGAAACCAAAACCTAAGGAAAACTCGACTGGCTAAATATGGAGGCAAAAATTGTGAAACGAGATGACAAGAATGAGGAAACCATACCTTCACTGAAAAGGTTTTAGAATGACAGCTGTTACTGTTTGGGAAGAGAAGAAACGCGTGACGCTCAAGAATTGCAGAAGAACCCTATACTAATGTGTAACTCTACAAATCAGCTTCTGTATTGTTATGTTGACTCGTTTTCATTATTTTCAATACGGTTACATTTCCCTGCCTCGAATAGCGTTTCTTTGCTAATTTGCGAATACAAGTTTTGTTTTGTTTGTTTATTTGCACTTATCATGGAAACGGTTGTGGATGAAATTAGCCGAACCCAGATCTTTGACGTGGCGTTTCCTTTCTTTTGTACTTAACGCTATTACTTACCAATCTTTTTAAAGAAATTTACTGTCCTGCTCTGGAAGCTCCCTTCCGTGGCTCCATCACTCCCTCAAGCTGCACAGACGAGAGAGCGAATATCCAGCGTACCACGGTTTGTACCTATGGCTGTGAGACTGGACATTACGTTACAGGTGGGGATAATTCACTAACCTGTCACATCAACGGACTTTGGCAAGGAACTGTGCCCTATTGTCAACGTAAGTATAATAGCTGCTTTGTGACAAAGGGAAAGTTGTGACGTGAATTTTATTGCCCTATTAGCAGGCTTTGGGCCTGACTGCATGAGCCTGGCTGGTCCGGTTCCCAGGGCTGACTTGATTTGCAGGGGCACATCAGTAAAACACAGCAAAAGTGCAATTTCGAAATTATACGACAACTGAGCCTTCCGGTTTAGCTGGAATCCAGTTATTGTGATGCCGATAGAGCGATTTTCGTATGACCTTGAAAAAGGTTTCGGTAAGTGTTCGTTCTTTGTTTCATCAGCCAATGGATGAAAAGATCAGAACATGGCCTCTTTGTTTTCCCGCCAAAGAAACCCCAATATGGAGAAGGCATTGTTCGATTGGCCAATCATGTTGTAGTATGACGTCAAAGTGAAGTATCGGTTGATTTCTAGAAAGTTCTCGGGCATGAAGTTTTTTCACCTGAGCGTTCGCTTAACCAATGAAAAGCCAGACGCGTTTGTCTGTCCGTTCGATAAACCAATCAAATCGCTCTATTTCCGTTCGTTTGTCGTTTCTGTTTTGTTCGCGCGCTTTCATTTCAAAGTCATACGAAAATCGCTCTAACGGGTCAGGGAATAGATCTTATTCACGATATCCGCCATCTTTGCACCCGCTTTAGGACTGATGGGATAAAGTTTTAATGATCGGTACGCCTCAACTCCTTAATAATCTACCCACAGCATCTGTACGGATGCTTGGAAAAGAAATTACACCCTCTACTGTTGCTAAAGATCTTGGCATTTTTATTGACCAATCACTAACTTATAACGAACACATTGCTATAACAGTCTCTATTTGCCTACATAAACTCGTACAAATCAATAGAATAAAACACTTGCTAGATAAGAAAACAATACTTCTCCTTATGAACTCTTTCGTTTTTAGTAAGTTATATTATTGGTCAACTGTTTGGTCAAATACTAGTAAACATACATCAACAAACTTCAGTTAGTGCAGAATTTTGCTTCCCGTGTTATTCTTGGCTTCAAAAAGTTTGATCACATCTCACAAGCTATCAAATCACTAAATTGGCTGCCTGTTAATGACAGAATTTACTTGAACGATGCAGTGATGATGTACAAATGTATTAATAAACTTGTGCCTGACTACCTAATCGAGAAATTTACTCTGCGTTCACAAACTCACACTAGAAATACTAGACAATGTGATCAACTGAACATTCCAAGGTGCCGCCCAACCACTGGTCAGCGGTCCTTCACCTACCACGGTGCTAAGCTCTGGAATAATCTAAGAGACAATGTTAAATCTTCAGATTCTGTCAAAGTTTTTAGGAAAAAAATTTTTAACCTACTTTTCTCTGATCAATCTATGAATTTGTAAAAGTGAATGATCTATTGTATTTCACTTATTATTTTTTTTAACGTATATTTATTATCTTAGTTATTTGGTAATTTATTTAGCTATTTTAGTTGATTAGTTGATTAGTAGCTTTGTAACTGAAAAACTCTCTTTAGGGAGCTGCAATAAAATATGTATGTATGTATGTATGTATGTATGGGATAAAAGCAATGTCACGTGGTATTTCAGGGGAAAAACAAGTGATAGCATTTGCCAGCACCGGTAATCGCGTTCGAGGTTCTTCTATACTCTCACAAAACGAGACGACGATTTACTAGACACGCAAAATGCACAGTTAGAGTTTCGACAAGTTTAACTTCATTATTTCTTGCCATGAGGACATCTACGATCGCTGCTGCGTCCAAAAAACTGAACTATAATTTGCAGTCATCGTCTTAAAGATAAAAACTTCTTTATTTTGTGTTGTCTAGAAACTCCACCGCGATTTCTTGGATTGGAAAATTTTGTCACTTGTTTTCCCCCTGAGAAATCACGTGACATCGCATCACGCGACATCGCATCACGCCCATCAGTCCTTAAATTAGGGCTGTCCACAAGTTGCTCCAATTTTCTCAAAAGTTGCTCAAAAGTTGCCCCAAAATCCAAAAGTTGCTCAAAAGTTGCTTTCCATGTTTTAGTGTAAGAGATTGATTAACAACTTAAATAAAGATTTAATGAATAGATTTAACTTTGCACAGATGTTAATATATACATAATTATATCATACTGACTCATCAATATTGTAAGACTGAGTCTCTCAACCCAAATCATAAAAATCTGATTCTCTGTATTGGCTTTCTTTTTCGATAACCACGTGATTGTATTCGAACAAAACAAACTTTGCTAATATGCTTATTAAATATATAAAGTTTCTCTGACATACACGAGTGTATGTGGTATAAAACCATAGTCTTTCAATATTTACATCTTTGCGGATGTAGTACAGAGCACTGTTCCTGTTGGTCAATGTTTTGCACCACCGGCTAGTCCTCTACAGACATATAATTCAAGATTTCATGTGCGCTTATTGTAATTGCAACGTAACATGACCGATGTTTCCACTGTTTCCTCTAATGCTGCCTGTTGCTGCTTGCTAAATGCAAGATTTCCCGACACTGTAGTTAGGCACTGGTCTTTAAACTCGTTCACTCTATCCCACGCGAACACATTTGGATCGACTGATCCACGCACATTTCTCTTCTTTTCGGCTGGATTAGTCTGCACTTTTCTTTTCCGAGAGATACTGGCTTTTTCTGGAGTACTTAATCTAGCTCCAGCACTAGCTGCTACTTCTAAAGGATCTGAATATTCATCATCTTCACTGGAGCTTGAATGATCACTCGGCTTCGCCATTTTGAATTTTTAAGCATATCCGCTGACCACCTTCGGCTGCTACCACAGGCAGACCACCACGGGAATAGTGTGTATTTTAAGCAAAATCATGCATAAAAGCAAATGATGCTTTAAATTAGAACCGTTGGAATGGGCGGGTTTTAGTTAAAATTGCCTTAAAAAAGCAAGAAAGTTATTCAAAAAAGAAAAAAGTTGCACGAAATCCGAAAAGTTGCTCGAATCGAAGGACTAAAAGTTGCTCAAAAGTTGCCGGGCAACTTATGGACAGCCCTACCTTAAATGCGTGCAGAGATGGCGGGTATCGTGAATATCGTCTATTGTCCATGTCGGATAGAATTAGGCAACATCGGCTGAAGCCAGATTGTTTCTTTCACTAAAATGACAGTCCTGAAGAACAACTTAATTCCCACCTAACTGCGTAGTATAAAATACTGCTTTGAACCCGATTCATTTGCTTCATAACCTTCATCCATATCCACTACACCATTGACTACTAGCTCCAAATCCCGGAATTTTAAAATATACACGTACGTATGCTGTAATGCCGTATCCCATTACAATATTTGAAAGCTAACCGTCGCAGTTTAGTGCTTAACCCTAATCATTGCCGATCCGTGCTTAACTCTCTAGTATACCCTCTCCATAACTGGCGCTGTGCAGTTTTTTTTCAGCAATTCTACAAGGTTAGTGGGGTTCTGTTCGAGTCTCGTTACGTTGAGAGAATAATACTTTGTTTAAAGCTCATAAGTCCAATCTGGCTTCCCCCGAAGTTATCTAATGCTAACCGTCCATGTTATCATGCGCATGCTCGCCGGCAATCCAAACAAGCAGCAGGACATCGTGTGACCGAAACATTGCTCATGCGCTCTGCGGCTTCGAGCTGGATTGCTGTGCATGTATTATCGGGATAAAGGTCATCTGGGTAATATGGCAATTCAGGCATGGCTTTAACTCGAAAACTTTAAAATCATTATTGATCTAACGTTTCTTGTTTGTAATTCTTAAGAAAATACCAGTCATTAAGAGTATCTGCAGTTGGGAACAAAAGTTAATGAGCCAATACATTATTTGTAAAATTCCGAGTTTTTTAAATTGCGTTGCAAATTGTACTTTGGACAAGATTTTTCAGCCAAAATGAATTTGATTAATAGGAAATATGGCACATGCTTATATACATCATTTTGCCACTACTAGCTTACCTCGACCCTTAAATTTACTTCAATTTACTTGTCAGTTGCTTATTACTAAAACAGCTTAAAGATGAGGACGGGGTCGGGGGGGGGGGGGGGGGGATGGTGGAAGGTGACTCTATTGTTTTCCACCTACGTTTCTTGACCCACTCCGTCTGCCAGTGTGACGTCACATAGTAACAGGCAAGAGCCTCGGGTCGCTTGTTGAAACTAGCAAGGGATACCACAGTTATTATTAGGACGAGCAAGGTCGAGAAAAAGCTAAGAAGCTAGCAAATATCGCTCTAATCTCGTACCCAGATCTCCCACGGGTAGAGCGATAGAAAGGAATCTTTAAAAATCATTACACCACTGGACGTTTCATTCCAAAAAGATTCTAATAAGAGTCTTGTTTTGTATGACAATAGGAACCTTAAAATCTCCAAATCCAAGAAATCGGAACAGTATTTTCCGTGATAAATTTGAAATTTTTATCCGTTTCTTTGATGAACACTTTGCTCGACATTTTGAAAGTCACTGACGCCAGTTGTGACGTCATACTGGCAGGCGGACTGAACCACCGATTTCCTTGGAGACACCTTTTCCCCCTGTTGAGGACGTGGCTTGTTATCGTTTCTTATTTCCGTATTTGAATTGTTTTGCCTGAGCTTTATTAGTCTATAAGTACTAGGCGCAGAAAATGACCGTCTTGAATTGTCCAGCACTCTCTAAATTAACGACACATTAAAACTTGGAGGGTATTTTTTTTACCTTTAGCGGTTGTTTGCCCGAAACTTGCTGTACCAGACAACGGTGGGGTAGTTCCATCATCTTGCTCTCAAGCAGACGTCGAGTATGGCACACGCTGTGTTTTCTACTGTGGTGATGGGTATGCGCTAAGCGGTCCTAGATACACTACGTGTCAGAACGATACAAGCTGGAGCGAAATCGCAGCATTGTCCTGTGTGAGAGGTAAAAATTTTCATTTGATGCATACGATGTTTATAATGTGTCATACAGGGGGGAGGGGGGAAAGCTACTTCCCATACATTCTCTTAAATGAAATCCAAACGATGTTCTCACAACTTGCAAAGCGATCAGCAAGGGTCTTGCCAGCGGATTTGTATACTGATCATGCGCATTACGTCAAAATCCATAGATCAATGGTCTTGAGAAGAAACAAAAACATGGCGGTCGAAGGCGGGACTGTTTCTCACTATTATATTTTGGTAATTCGCAAATTTATTGGTTTGATGTCGCTTTTCAGACATAGTGTTTGGTTTTCTTTTTCTGTTAAACAATTTCCCTCTGCAGGGTTGGAATATGCAACATATAGCTCCGTACTGATAAGAACCACCGAAGAGTTGAGCTATCGAGCAGTGTTTTGCAGCAAACCTTAGGAAAGTCGATCGCTTCAAGGCACAGAGCTTTCAGTAGTAGTTTTGGTTTGTTTATTAGGATCGTTTTGATTTTAAGTTTGTATTTAAGGTGTTGACTGATCGTAATAAACGAAGTGAAGTGTTATGAAGTGTGAATGTTTATTTCAGTTATGATATGTAGAGCTGTAAGCTCATATTTATATAGCTCTCTGAATATACTTGCTTCCGACAAATTTGACACTTTCTCCAGTAATTTTTATCAGCATCAAGTTATCCTTTCCCGGCAAAGACGATGTAATCTGTAAATCGATCGAGCGCGTTTTGTTGGTTAAGATCTAACGCGGTTGCGTTTTAGTTTCCCCCGCAATTTCAGTACCGAAAGACAAATACGATATGCAAGAAAAACAAAGATGCATGATATTATTTTTTTCACTATTTTAAGCATTTCTGATTTCCTCTGCCGGTTCGCTTCTTGCTTCTAAAAAGTCTAAAAATATTTACTGTGAGAAAAATACTGCAATTACGCGCTGACCATGCAGTGTGACCGCTTTGCAAGTTGTGAGAACATCGTTTCTCGGTCCCAGACCTCGTCTCTCCCCCCCCCCCCACCCCCCTGGTCTCATAGTACAGCCAGTTAAACAAAATCATAAGGAGGTCTGCAGAGAAACACGTTGATTGGTCGGGAGTGACGTAAATGCTGTTTATTACTCATCATGTCACTCTTTCTGGGAATGGTCAAAGTTATAAGAACACTTAGAATGGAAGAAGGTTTGGTTTTATTGTCAGTTTCTAAATAATGTATCTGATTGAATGATTGTACGCACATTTTTCCATTACCAAGTCTTAAATGGCAAAAAATAAATAAATAAAACAAGCCTTAACTATTTTTTAACTTTCAACAGTGTACAGGGACCCGTGGATCGTATGCCCAATCGATAGAGTAGAAGAACTTGAGTCAACCAAGTCGACAGTGGTGCTAGGCTATAAATGGCAGCTTCCAAGAACCAACATGATTAACGTTGTTGTGTCACCTAGCAACTACAATGAGAATTATACCTTTCCTGTAGGTAGGCATCGTGTCACGTGGACAGGCACTAGTGACAGTGGAATACAAAAGAGTTGCAGTTTCCATATTACTGTTGTTGGTGAGAAATTCATTTGCTTCATGCAGTTCTTAGATTTAGTTTTAGATTTACCTTTAGGCACTAGGGGTGGTCGACGCTAGCTAGAGATTGTTACGTTTCACTCCTGCTAACTCGAACCTCGCGCTAACTCGAACCAAAGTCGATTTCCGCTGGATGTCCATCTTACATTAAGAAAAAGAGATTATTAAAACCCTGGGTAACAAAGGGGATCAGGAAATCGATTAAAATAAAAAATGATCTTTATTGTTCGGGCGACACCGCTGCCTACAAACTCTATCGGAACAAAGTGTTGATGCTCACGCGAATTAGCAAAAAAGATGTATTTTCACAAATATTTTGAAGAAAACTTTACCAATACCAAAAAAATGTGGGAGGGCATCAACAGCCTTTTAGGCCGGAAAAACAAAGTTCACAAAGATATTCTCTCTTAAATGTCCGAGTAGCAATCTAGTGTCACAAAATCCCTCTGAGTTTCCTGACATAATGAATAAATACTTTTCTTCAATAGGACATAACTTGGCTTCCAAAATGCCAAACTCACGAAA
The DNA here is from genome assembly GCA_038088405.1 of Porites divaricata. Taxonomy (NCBI): domain Eukaryota; kingdom Metazoa; phylum Cnidaria; class Anthozoa; order Scleractinia; family Poritidae; genus Porites; species Porites divaricata. The sequence goes on along the minus strand of JBBMOI010000006.1, from coordinate 16,036,237 downwards.
ACAATTTACTGATTATCTACCAAAGTTAGACTTTGCTAGTTCATTCTTTTTTTAACCCTGTATCTCCTTCTGAAATTGATTCTGAAATAATGACTATTCAACTAAACAAGGCACACGGGCTGTATTCACTTCCCACTCGCATTCTAAGATCGGCTAATCATATTATAAGCCAACCTCTATCTATGCTTATCAATAAATCAATTGAATATGGAACCTATCCATCTAAATTAAAGCTTGCCAAAGTAATTCCAATTTACAAAAGTGGCGATGAATCTGACCCCTCTAATTATAGACCAATATCGCTTCTCTCCATTTTTAACCGTATCTTTGAAAAGATGATGTATAATCGCCTCAAGTCATTTATTGAAAAGTGCAATATTCTCCATGATTCGCAATATGTTTTCGTAAAAAAAGGTCTACTGAGCATGCTATTTTAGACATAATTAATGAAATTGAAACTAACATGGATAAGAAGTTGTACTCATGTGGTGTGTCCATTGACTTACAAAAAGCCTTTGACACAGTAAATCATTCAATATTATTAAGAAAATTAAATCATTATGGAGTACGTGGAATAATTAACGATTGGTTTGCATCATACCTAGTGGGTCGTCAACAAACAACACAAATTGGCCCCAAAAACATATCCAAAAAAGAAGTAGTGTTATCAGGTGTCCCACAGGGATCGGTCCTAGGACCCTTACTATTCCTTATTTATATTAATGATATATCTAACAGCTCCGATAAATTGAAGTTCTACTTATTTGCTGATGATACTAATTTGTTATATGCTGACAAAAATCTTAAATCGCTTAAATCTACCGGTAAATGCAGAAATTTCTAGGGTTTATAATTGGCTAATCGCAAATAAATTATCACTGAATATAAAGAAATCTAACTTTGTCATTTTTAGACTAAGACAAAAAAAGTTAAATCACAAAGTCAACTTGAAAGTGTTTAAACATCATAACAACTCGTTCATTTCTTTAGAATGCAAAAATTATGTCAAATATCTAGGTGTGCTTATTGATGAAAATCTTTCTTGGATATAACATGTTGCTCACATCGCTTCAAAGATAAGTAAAACAATTGGCATCATTGCCAGCCTTAGACACTTTGTACCTCTGAATACTTTACACCACATATACATATCTCTTATTCAGCCCTACTTATTGTATGGCATAGTCGCTTGGGGCCAAGCTGCTAAAACTTACAAAAACAAAATACTTATTCTTCAAAAACGCGCCCTCCGCCTCATGTTCTTTGGTGACTACAATTCTCATGCAGTACCTTATTTTGTCTCCTCTAGCTTTCTTCCCTTAGATCTGCTGTACTTTAAATCCGTTGCTATTCTAATGCATGATATATCTAACAGCTTAACACCTACTAACATATCTAACTTATTTACTTCCCAATCTAATATTCATTCATATAATACAAGATCATCTTCAAGAGGTGACTAGTATGTTAAACACTCAAGGTTAGACAAACAAACTAAGTCTTTTTCAAGATATGGCGTAAAAATCTGGAATAGTTTACCGTGTGAAATGCGTCAAATGTCCAAAAATAACTTTAAAATCAATGTCCACGACACTTTACTCCGAATACTTTCAGAAGAAAATGATTACATTGATTTACCCGACTTAATAACAAAAGTTTCCTGAAAACTTGGCTTGTAAACTTAATTAAATTGAATTTATTTTTCATTTATTTGTTTATTTATTTAACTACTCCCTTTCTCTAGTCTTTCTTGTGATCTATCTGTATATATATTACATACGTGTAACCACTGCTCGCCTCGACTAGCTAACCTGCTAACTGCGGGCAGTAGATATTGCTTTCTGTAAAATTTGTGATTATTAATAAACAGTTAAACAGTTAAACATTTATTGCAAGTTTACCCTCGGTAACTCGAACCTCCCGCTAACTCGAAGTAATTTTTGTTTCCCTTCAGCTCATTTATATACAATTTTACCCTCGATAACTCGAACCATGTTATAAGCGCGTGACAAGTCGGGAAAAAAACCGTGAACTGAAGTCAAAACAACTGAGTAAATTCTTTGTCTTTATTTTTTTGTCACTCCAGTTCAAATTCAGTGTCCATTCCTGTATACTTTGTTGCTTTATTGCCTTTCCTTCCCATCCATTTGCTTATTTCCTTACTTCTGGTTATTTGCTTCAAACTCCCGATAATTCGAACTTTTTTCGATTTCCCTTGAAGGTTCGAGTTTCGGGAGTCGACTTTACGTACTTAGCCCTTTAAGTGGCAAGAGTGATCAACATCAGTTTTCTTCTAACAATTATATCAATGCATAATCAGGGGGAAAGGTTACGAGGATCGATAAAATGACCATTTATTGGAAAACTATGGATCTTTATATAAATTCTCTCTACTCATTCTTTAACAAGAGAAGGGAGATCAGCTTTGAGAATTTGTATGTGGATCAAGGGGCTAAAGGGGTAACGTTTTACTTTCGTCCCGTAGTCAGATCAGTGAAATTGCTGCGGACGGGGCATGTGGTTTTAATCCTTATCCAACAAGATTTATTTAGAAGGTTTAATAATTCACTGACTGGTGTGGAACAGTAGGCAGCACCTTTCGCTTGTTACTTTTAAGGTTTTGAGTCCCACCCAGAATCAGACCAAATCCCTAGCCTTGGCCAGGTCCACCCAAATAAGCTCACCAGTTGGAGGTAAAGAGGGTATGCCTCTGTGGGAATGAGGGTGATTGTGCAAATAGCCATGTGGCCAGTAGCTAGTCCCGAACATAATTTTCTATTTCAAAATTTGGCGCACCTTTCCCCAAACTGGAAGCCAACAGTTCCCCCATGTCAATGTGGAAAACGCTAAGTTAAGTTTTAAGGTTTGAATTGATCATTCTATTCTCCTAGACGTGACTTCTCCCACGGTGCAGAACTGTCCTTCTAATATAACTGATCGCAGCAACTCACTACAAAAGGCTATCACGTGGACAGCACCAACATTCACTGATAATGTGGCCGTGGTAAGCGTATTGTCCAATCGCGAGCCTGGATTCACCATGGATACTTACACATCACTAAGAGTGCAATACACGGCTTCTGATGCGGCAGGAAACATTGTTTATTGCACTTTCATCATCACCTTGGAAGGTATAGCAGCAATAATGGGTCTTCACTCCACCACGTCATTTTTAATCATCACGTCAAACGTCGCTTTTCAAAGGCCTCTCTTAGGGTGCTTTCCAAAAGTCAGAACTGGCCGGCCGGACCAGTCATTTTAAAAATGAAATAGGCTTTTATCAAAAGTTTTTGCTAAAAAAACACGTCCTTCGTGCTTACTATTTAGGATTTGACTAATCTGGCTAGATAGTTTTCATTGAAAGTGAAATTCTCATTACAACGGGATTGATCTGGCCGATCAGTTCTGATAAATGGAAAGCGCCCTTAGTTTATCTTATAGTAGTTTCAACCTTTTACGTCCGTGAGTGAAAATCATTAATTTTCGCAACAACTCTCTTACCGCTATCCACTGGATAAATCTCTGTCCAGTAGACAATGCGATTGTTTTTCTATTATAATATTAATCCTCAGGATAGTGATTTATTGGGTGGATAGCGCTATCCAAACAACCGGGCCAGAGTCCCACTCGATTCGGTGACTTCTTTTTAATCATAACTATAACAGAATTCTCAAATCTGATTGGCTATCAACTGTCCTGAGTTCAGGACTAATGGGACAGTGCAATAGGACAGTACGCTCCTTGCACGCGCACACTTAAATGGCTTTTTTTCACTGTTAGCAAAAACATCTCAGAATTTCTTTTGTTTTAAGTTTAGAAGGGCCTAAAATATCACAAATTTTGTTATAATTATGATTAATTGGTAACAGGACTTCTTGTCGTCCAATTCGGTCTGTAATCACACTTGCAATTAAACAAATCGTACTCCGGCTACACGGTCGTCCGATTTTGTTAACCACTGGTATGATTACGGACCAAATTGGACTCCACTCAGTCCTATTACCATTATTGATGTTCAGCATTATTATTGTTGACATCCCTGTTTGTTGTTCTAAAGCTGAAGTTAGGCAAAGGTTGAAAAAGTACATAATGGGGTCTGTAGGTGGTGTAATTGTGTTCTAAGTAAGTCTACCGTCTAGAGCCAGTTAATCCGGGATTCCATATCAATAGATAGTCATCTCCAGAGTCAAAGTGAAGAGGTAAGCTTAGGATACTCTGGGTCGCATAGGTATGTTGGGTCTGTAGCTTCGGAATTCCATACAGCTAAGATGGCTGCGGAACACTACATCTTAGCTGTTGTAACGCCAAGTCGACTTTGGCAGTATTATAGTTCAGTGCGGTTGTCGGGTCTCGTTTAAGTTCTGCGTAGATGTGGTTTTAAGTAACAAGTGTGTCTATTTTGTCGTGGTAGGTCGTTTGTCATAGTCTTTCTTGTCCATGACAACGGTCACCCGTCCTTTGTCCGGGAGGAGTATGGCCACTTTATCGTCAGTTTTCAGTCGTTTTCCTTTTTTCTTCTGCATTCAAGTTGCAGTCCGCAGTCTATCTTTGTTCTTAGAGAGGCGGATTGTAAAGTAAACTCTCTTCGTTTATGAATAAAGTGATGAAGGCTGGTTTCCACTTTAAACGGGTTCAAGAGGGGAGTTAAAAAAGAAGAAACCTTCTGTTTCTTGCGTGTCCGATTCAGTCGAGTTTAAAACTTTCTGGCGTACCAAGCGCCACTACACGAATAAGCGCCGCATGTTTACGAGAAATAATTCAATTAGCGCCGCGGCGCTAATTTGCGTATTTACAAATTAAATCCCCACCTTTGTTATGGCGCCTGATATAAAGAGATATCGAAACCATATCGCTTGAGAAATAAGACGTCGACCAACCAACTCATGAGTTATATAGAGGATATTACACGGTGGCGCGAAGATATGAATTTTATTTTCGAGTGGCAAAAACAGTATTTTACTCACTCGCTGCGCTCGTTTTGCCACTCGAAAATAAAACCATATCTTCAAGCCGCCGTGTAATGTTCTTTGTATTATATAGACTAAAAGACGTCGATAAAATGATACAGGGAAATTACCAAAATTACGTCATCGATAAACTCACGTGTGAGATTATGGAAAATAAACCACTCGGGTCCCGGATGTAGTTTTTATGTATAAGCGCCGCACCCATAGCAAGGAAAATGAAATAAGCACCCCGGCGGTTAATCGATCATTTATGGTATTCATTAGATCATAATTTACTAATCCCGGATTGTGACTCCGACTTCGACTGCGACTCCGCTGCTAGTGAAAACCCACCTTAAACTGTAACTCACTTTCACCAGGCCCCGCCTTTATGCATATATGTTATTCATTAACGAACAAACCACTAACTTTTGTTTTTATCCTTCGGTTTTGCAGGATCAACTTGCCCAACGCCAACGCAACCAAGTCATGGTGTGGCAACCGTTTTTGGGACGTTCCTGCAGCTGAGTTGCAATCAAGGGTATTTCTTCAATCCACAACCACCTGGTTACACAGGCCTGTTTATAAATCCATCATACAGGTGTGAAGACAATAAATGGATGTCCTTTACTACTCCGAAAGCCGAATTGCCTGGAGGAAAACTGGATTGTATGAGTAAGTTGATTACTTACATCCTTCAGAATCCTTCAGAGTTATACTTTCTTGTGCAATTGTCATTTAAACCTCACTAGGATTTACCAAATTTGAATATGAAAGGAAAGATGTGAAGGATTTTAGTCGTCGTAGTAATAAGGCGTCATCGTGCAAATAGTCTATTGAATAATATAAGTAATTGAAACAGAACTTTAAAAAAACCTTATGGAGTAAAACGGATATTTGCAGCGATAACTTGCTAATTTAAGCTTATTAAGCCAGCTGAAGAGCAGGCCAATCATGTATAAGCGAACTGGGTGAAGATATGAAAGTGGACGGGATCATTGCAGCTGAATGAACGGTTTAGCGGTTCATAGGCTAAAAAGGAATCTGAGAAATTGTATACGTTCTGTACAACTGCTTACATGTAGGTTGTCAAAATAACCGCAGTGATCACATCCTCTCTAGATCTGATTTAATCCATAGATTTAAATGGCAGTGAAGGAAATGGAAGCTAGAAATGAAGATGTTGTTATTGTTGTAACAGTTGTTTTATAGTGCTCTACTGCAAATTATGCACTAAAAGAGTTACAAACGACACCCGTTGTCGCCACCTGTATGTGTATATCTTTAATTCTTTAAGGAAGACACTCTCCTTTGTGTCTCAAAAGTCCTTAAACTTGTGTCTTAAAAGCCTCCGTCCACACGTGAACGACTGTCTGCAAGCTCTTGAGCCGCCGAACGCATGTGGATATAACCTTGACACCTACAATTTGGGACATTAGAACTTGGGTTCAATTGAAGGAATAACGTTGACATGTTGTGCTCGAACTTCTTTTTCCTTTTCCCTCAATGTTGGCCTGAAACTTGGACAATTCCCCCCAAAACCATTACAAAACAACATTGTAAGAGAGAAAGACATGTCTCAGAGCAGTGTAACCCAAGTTGAGTGTCAGAGATTGTAGATCTGGAATGCAAAGATTATTCTCTATTTTTTGTTTCAGAGTACTTGATATACAGTGGTTCACCCTGCCCAGCTGGATCCATTTTGGTGGATCACCAAGTATGCTGTAAGTTATTGGACTTAAATGCATTCCCGCCCTCAGGGACTTATATTAATCCTAATTCCTAATTCAAGTACATGAATAATAAGTCTTGCTCAATTGGATATTTATTAACTTTCAGTAAACTGTCCTCCTGGAAGTTATGGTGACAACGTTACCAACACATGTATAGAATGTCCCATTGGATATTATCAGGACGAAGAAGGGAAACCAGAATGCCAGATATGTGCAAAGAACCGCTCTACAGCCATCACAGGAGCCAAGAATATCTCTGACTGCCGACGTAAGAAATTTTCAGTCTTTCTACCACAGGGAATTATCCATACCTAGCCAGTGTAAAGAGCTCACCCTATAGGGAATAGAAGACATCTTATGCAGGCTAAGTCCATGAAACTTAGCGTTTTTTATAGGCATAAAAGTTAGAACCACCTTATGTGGTATACTGCCAGGATTTTATCCTAAAACCTAAAATAAAGCTCGACCACAGAGCTAATGTGGATCTGGTAGTTGAAAGAATGCATTTGTACTCGCCTCGATTGCGTGGGCCATCGAGTCCATTTTCATCCGGCCTATGGCCCAAGAAAAGGCTGCCCCTTCGCTGGTGATGTGGCTGTGCGCATGCGCTAGGTGCTGATCATACCAATGAGTTGTGCAATGTGACCACTGTCTGAAGATAGTTTATTATAGCCCTGAACAAGTAGCAATATAGCAATCTCCGCAGATATATCAATTTTTCTTTCTCAATTTTTTTAATTTCAAACTTTTGTTGTCTAGTTTATATGCTATTCACAGTGTTTAAGAACTTTTAACAACAAAGCCTCTCTTGTTTTGCAGCCGTCTGCCGGGCGGGAAAATATTCCACCAACAATGGCGTTTGTCCTTGTAAGAAATGTCCTCTTAATACCTTCCAAGAGAATGAACAAATGACCACCTGTAAAGCATGTCCTGCTGGAACTAGAACCTTGTACACTGGAAGTAAAACCATTGACGACTGCATAGGTATGTATAAGAAAGGGTAAACTTTCTATTATAATATTACTATATCAATGTATTAAGCATGAATATAAGGAGTTTAAGCAGCGACGTTTTTGAGCGTCGCACGTCAACCGGAAGTTGACTATTTGCAAATTTGGTGGCGTCAAGGCATATTAAATGAGATAAAAAGCTCACTTCCAGTTGATACGTCGCTCAAAACATTTGCTGCTTAAGCTCCCTTGTACTAATTAACTGAGGTCACCAAAAGACCCCTACCGGAGACGGGACCGCCAACCACGTGAAGGCCTAGTCTTTTGCAGGGAAGAAGCAAAAAACTGTCGCGAGTTAAAATTAAGTATTACTAGAGTGGAATGGGATGTTGAGCTCGGCGGACACTTATAGTCGGGTTAAACACTCTGGATGATAATAAAAGTCAGATTAACTTGAAATTTCGCTTCTAAAGCCTGGTCAAATGGTCACAAACTGTGTTGAGAGTCGATGCTTCGAGATGATGTGATGAGTGTCAACTCAACATATATTTTTTTTTCTGGAAATGCTGAAGGGCTTTTTCCTTTCGCGCCTTTTTTGTAATCACAAAGGCGCTGACTGGAGTGCCATGAATGTTTCACTTAGAGTGGTCTCAGAATTAGGGAGATTAAGATTTTATAACAAAGTTCAAACGACACGGATGAATCGTGTGAACAATTTGAATTCTCAAATTAGGAAATGAGCATGCAGATTGTTATGTGCACTAAAATTGCAAAAAGTGCCTTATAAATGATTCTGTCTTTTCATCGCGAATGGAAGCGAAAAGATTCTGAACTCTTTAGGACCCATTTAGAAAGATGTTTACTACAAGCGGGAAAACCTAGGAGAGTCGGATCGATGCTCCACATGGATTTTTCATACTGATTACCTACTGTTACTTACATGTTGTATACGAAGAAAAAAATTAAGATACAACTGTAGTGAGAGTTAATGGTGGTATTCATTTGCTGGTGCTTTTTTTTCTTTCTTTTCTTATTTTATTCAGCTCCTGTAGCTATTACCGAGACTATACCAGGTTCAGACTTTTCGGTTCATGAGAATGATACCTTCTCCATATTGTGCAATGTTGAGGGAAGCCCATCACCGTCTGCATCCTGGAACAAAACAGGCGGTGAGTCGATACATGAAACAATCTTTATTTGGGATACAATCAATAAACAATAGTCCTTTTTACAGTAACAGGTGGAAATCCGTTGTTTTATAAGGAGTTTGTCGCTTATTTGGACAAAAATATCCAAACTGAATTTTAATGCGGTCTTAACCCATACTAGAAACGCCGAGAATACAGAGTTTTGAAAGCAAAAAGTTTGCAAGTTAATCTCATTAAATTTTCCTGGTTTTTCCCTTTAACTACAAAAGCCGCTGTTTTATCTAAAAAAAGTAGAATATATTCCTTCCTTTTCTCTCTACTTGTGGCACTTTTATTGGAAGTTTATGTTTGAATAGCCCGCCGATGTAGCTCATGATTATGCGTTAATGTCCAGCAATTCTGCCTGATGAACTCTTCCTGCTTTAATTACTATGTACATGCAGGAAATCATGTCGTTCTTACGCATAACTTCCATAAGTAAAAGAACAAGGTTTGTATCAAAGCAAGGTCAACCTCAGCCTCATTTTCACTCAAAGGCTGGGGTACTAAACTCACAACTGTAAAATGGTCTAAGTTTTAATATCGTAGAGGTATTTCAAGACCATTTCCAAATGCCAGTAGAAATTGTCAGTTTTCCATTATGTTAACTTGAAAAACACACACAACCGACAAACAAAGAAACGAACAAACACAGAAACAAGCAAACAGCTTTTTCTAATTAGTAGACTTGCTCAAACACCAACTGCTGTTATTTCACCCAGTACTCGTTCGTTTCTCGATTGCTACGGTTTTCCTAAGAACAATGTAAATAAAAACTCGGCTTTGGCTTAGAAACAAATAATGTTAAACCTCAATTTGCTCTTATTGTATTCTTAAGTATTAGGACGATCATATTCATCTTTCTTATGATATGACCCCTAGGTCAAACCATTTACAGTATTCTGGTTTGAGTTTCTTCGTTAATGTATCACATTTTATACTTAGATTTTTGTAAGTTTTAACAGCAGACTCGGACGAACGTATTTTTTATCATATGACCCGTACGGCGGACCCCACGCGCAATTTTGTTGGAAGACCATATGAAAAAAGTCCCGTATGAGGGCCGTACGCGTCAAGTGATAGGGCCGGAAAAACGTTTACAGCCCTGCTAGAAAACCGTACTGATCGACGCGGGTTTGCGCTCCATCAGAAAGATTAAAAAACACAACGAACATATGATAAAATGCTTATTGATTGAGTTAGGTAGGACTGGAGGGGAAAATATTTGGTTTCCCGTCCGGCCCTTTCACTCAGTCAATAAGTACATAATCTTAGCTTACAGACGATATCACCACCGAGTCAAACCAGTCAGTACAGTATCCTAGTTTCGTCATTCACTTAACACTGATTTGTAACATGTTAGGTTCTCTCCCTGATGGCCGCAGTACGATACACGAAATCTCCGACCTGGATGCAAAATTAACGGGTGTGGAAATGGTTATTACTGGAGCGGTGATCTCTGATTCAGGCACTTACGAGTGTAAAGCCACCAATTCGATTGGCGTGGTTTCCAAGCAAATTACAGTTACTGTTCAGGCTGGCGCAGCACCCAGCGGTTAAGAAGGTAATAGTTGGATCATTGTAAATAACATTTCGAGCTAACAACAATTAAGCATTAACTTTACCTTTGCTGAGAAGATGACGACGAGAGCGTCAACGAGAAGGACTATTTATCTTCTTTTTCTTTGTTTCTTTGTTGTTGTTGTTGTTCTGGGGGGAAGGTCTGTAATTAGTGCTGTCGCCCGCGAGCTCTAGGTGAATACGAAAACGTTGGTGGGTAATTCGGAAAGCCGCCAGAAAAGAGAAGATGCAGGCGAAGTTTTATAGTTTATCGATGAGTCTGGTGTATTTTTTTTCCTCGTAGTTTTTCGACTATCGTTAGAATGTTGTTCCTACTCGTTCTACATGCGTATAATGTTTGGTTCTTGGTAGTTTTTTTATATTCTGTAAACGTCCTTCTTCGAAAGAACAATCGAGAGAAAACTGGCGCTAACAACGTTCTATTTGAGTCTCAGAATGCTGCATTTTCTTCCGAGCATATAGTTCGCAACGTTAGCAATTGTCCGAGTCTCTGAATAGCTATTTGAAAACGGGAAAAAGTTAGCTTTGTTAATAATATTTTCTGATAAATTATAAAAATATATATTTTTTTAATTCGAAGTAATAATATGCTGTTTAATGACCAAATGTAAGTGTACAAACTAATAATAATATAATTAAAGGATTTTATTACCGCCTAAAAGTACCAATTTAATCCTAAGTCTCGGAAATCTAAAAAATTTTTATTTTTTAACGTCGAATAGTCAGTAAATTATTACAAATGTAATATTTTAATTAAAGGTAATAAGGCAACTTTAACGATGTATACGGCAGGAACTCACTACTCGTTGTTTTAAGACATACGTAAAAAGTAACATTCAGTATTTTTAACTGTAATTACAACATAACTGTACACTCTCCTAACTGTCAGGGCCAAGTTGTTCGAAGCTGGTTTGAGATAACCCAGGGTTAGTGCGAGATTTGAATTTATATTTGAAAGCTTAAAAAGCATTTCAGTTTTAATTCTTTTTGTCCACAAGAAAAAGAAACCAGGGTTAAATTTAAACCCGGGTTAAGCGCTAATGGGCCTTCGAACAACTGGGCCCAGGCTGTAGGGAGCTTAAGCTAACAACGACGGCAACGTCTACGAAAACGTCACTTAAGAAGAGAATCCGCTCTACTTCAAACTTTATCGTGCTTATTCCAACTCGTTCAAATCATCAAATTTTGGCAATTTTTTCTGGACTTAAATTCAAAAAGACTGTATCAAAGTTCAGGAAAAGAAAAAGAAGGTCGTTGTCCTCGTTCACGCCCTGGACAAAACGTAAAATTAGGCAATTTCATGTAGTAGTCGTGCAGCGACGGCAAAGAAATGAACAAAAAAGCGCGATGAATGTGCAAAGTTGTTTTGTTTTGCTAATCTAAACCTATTGCTTTTTGCTACCGTTCTCGTTGCTGTCGCCGTCGTCGTCGCCGTCGCCGTCGCCGTCGCCGTCGCCGTCGCCGTTGCAGCCCCTTATAAGTCCAGCCCTAGTTTACGGCCCATCTACCTGTAATATATACATCCAGTTATATAAGCGCTCCCCAACCCCCCATTTTTTGTTCAATTTTTAACAACGTTTTGAAGCTTCTAAAGGCGAGTTATTTCAAGAAGTATTTTAATCAATACTGCAATGTAGCTTATTTCAAATGCTTTTTCTAGTCCAGTCATAAGCGCCCCCCGCCCCACCCTCCACATTTAGAAGTCCTTTTAGAACCCCTTATGAAGTTTTATAAAGCCCACAGCTTATAAGCGGAAGTTTACGGTATGACAAAAGATATGTTAAGTACCTTAACAAAGCAAATATATTAGCCGACCTTTTTTTCGTTTGTGCAAAGAGGTCCTTGGATTAATTTATATCGTGTATGTCTTGACGTATTGTTATTCTTCCTATTTCACAGATAATCTAAACTAAAGTAAAGAAGAGGTAACAAAGAAATTTCGCAAGCTTTCCAAAAGCAGTCATATTATTTCATTATTATCTAATATGTTGTAGCCTTAAAAGTCCATAATAAAATGTCTCTTAAAATCTTAAAATGTTTTATTTTCTTTGATGTATAAAAAGGTTATTTTCTGTATTTTCTACGAAGCTAAATATCTCGTTATTTTATTTTTTCTTCAAATTATTATTAAAATCAGGAGACTGTCAACTATGCCGCAAAATAATCACCTGCCCGCGGCCTATTCAAACCTTGTTGCCAGGTCTCTCTCCTCTTTCTGTTCCATGAAGCAAAAGTGAGTCCAAGAGTAAACGAGGTGTACCAATCTGTTTTATAACATAGCGCGCGTGCTTGCCCTATACAAGTCCTATTGAGCCGCTATGAACAAAATCTTTATTTACGCACGCCCGTGCGTAAATAAGATGACGTGAGCATTTTTCTTTTACCTGGCTGCAACGTTGTCGTCTTTTAAGCTGCAGTGCAGTTTTCCTTCTCTTTAAAATATGGAAGAAACCAGCAACGAACTGCCAAATTTTTCAATCGGCATTGACCTTTTAGGTCCTGATCCAATAAGCAGCAAAAATAAAGCCGAATTCAAAAATCTCGCAAGTTGCGCGTTTCTCAAATTTGTCGGAAGACCAGCTGCAGCAAATTTTGGCCGAGAGACATTCACTGGGAACAGAAAAGACACCAATTGGTCATTAACAACAGTTAAAGGTAAAATTTCCGTTTTTATTGTTGTTTTTAAATTTGTTATGCACTTTTGTTATCGCCTAATAATCCGACTAAATCAGGAAAATTTCTCTTGCAATACAAGACAAATTACACATTCAAGAAGACATATTTTAATTACTCATAAAAACAACTGCTGCCAGGTCTTCTCAAGTAGCCGTAATGGCCAGCCATTGTTCGTAAATGAATGTAAAGTAGGATGACAGTCGTCTTCGCTAAAAAAAGCAAAGGGTTTTCTGGATTTCGCCGAGCAAAACATAAACATCTCAGCGCCGGCTCCAAACCATACTCCACGACGTCTTCCGAACATGTGAGTATTTAACTTTAGGTGTACTTTAAGACACTTTTATCTTTGTTTCTGCTTAGTTTTAATTGATCGTTAACGAATAAATAAACAAATTTTCTTTCTCAGTTTTACAGAAAGAACTTTCTTTCAAACTAGGCGATTGTGGCGTGTTTGTAATCAGCCAGTAGAAGCGTTTGTTTTTCTGTGGCGCGCGTTACGAGAATTTTGCAGTTAATCAAAAAGTAAGCATTTTTGTCAGCTATGCTATAAAAGAATTTGCTCATGCTTTTAGCTGTGCGTATATCGAGTAATGGATGCACTTAGGAAGTTTGGAGAGCACTCAAGAAGCTAGAGTTGCACTCAGCTATCGCCTCGTGCAACTCTTACGCATCTTTCGTGCTCTCCAAACTTCCCGCGTGCATCCATAAACTCGATATACGCACGCTAAGCATGAACAAATTCTTAATTTTCTGGCGCGCTTTTCTTCCGCTCCATTTGGCGAGTGCTAGCTTGTAAGTTGAGATCTAGGATTGAATTTTCCCATAAAATACAAGTAGAATTGCAAACTACAATAATATTATAATTTACAGTAAATTATAAAAGAGAGAAGCAAACATAAATAAAAAGCGATTTAAAGGTGGCACAATTCTTCGTGTACCATTCCTGGGCCCAGTTACTGAAGGCCGATCAGCGCTTATCCAGATTTAAATTTTGTTTTGCTTAGAGTTACATTTTGTGTTAACATTACGGGGTGTTTCAAAAATTCGTTCCGATTTTTTATTCGCTTATAAATTTCACTAATTATTGGAAAAACCTCTTGTAAAACTTAATATGTTATTCATTATTCATTTAACAGTGAATAACTAAAATATTAGTAACCAGAATGTCTTCCTGTATGTTTTCTGACATTTTCTAAGCGGTGAGGTATAGAATGTACGAGCTCCCAAAGTGTGTCCAAAGTCACATTCTTCCAGGCGAAGCGTAGTCACTGTCTTAGCTCGTCCAGTGTTTTGGGGACTGGATCTTTGTATGTTGTCTCGTCTACGATAACCCAGATGGTCTATAGGGAGTTCACATCACTTTAGTTTGCTGGCCGGTCCTCCTTTGGTATAAAGTTGGCAAATACTTCTGACACCATGCTTGCATGAAGTGTGCACCGCCTTTTTCTCTACAAGGATTTCCAACTTTTTTTGGTAACTTATTCCCATACCGTTCCGCTGGAAACTTTGATCGATAATGTGAAGTTGAATTTTTTTTACCTTTCTGTTTTGTGGAATTATTACGCATATACTTACAGCTCTTTCAATAATATTTCTCACACAGTTTGTGAAAAAACGGCCATTCACCCCTTGGTTTGTCAGTTCTAAGGTCTTAACGTTTGACCACTCGTTCGGTCATCGTTAAGACGTCTTCAACAATTTGACAATTTCCTTTAGACTGAATGGCCAGAAGACCATAAAAATAGATGCCTAAGCTCTAGCACAAACATTGTAGGCCTTCATTTTCATGAAGCGGTAGAGAAAATAAAAGAAAAAGATAAAAATACGAAAATAGAAAACCTGCAAAATGGGCACGAAAAGTATGGCGGGAAAAACCACAAGTAAGTTTACAGCTGGGGCAAAAATTAAAAAAAACTATAATTATATTTTTTCAAATTTTAGTTTGAAAAGGCTTTGAACGGTTATTTAGATAAATTTCTTACCTGAATCAGTTTACATTTGCCTAAAGAAGCATTAAATGCTTTGCGCAAAATACAATACACAATCGGAACGAACTTTTGAAACACCCTGTACTGTATCTTGGAGTAAAGAAAGGCTCAACAGTATTTTGCAAGCTAGAGTTCCATGTGCTTAGACATGAAAACCTTGCTTAAAATTTTGTTTAATCCTGGGGTAAAAAAAAATGCACTTTATTTGAGTGTAAGTGTATTTAGCACGAAAGTACTAATTGGGGACTTTATTTTTTACGTCTCCAACTGGAGACGAGACCAACATTTTACGTGGTCATCCGAGCCACGTGACGGTCTAGTCGCTTATACGGCAAAGGAAGTACCTTCATTTCTCAGTTATTTTAAGACCCAGAGTGTTGATCCAGCCCCGGGAATCGAATCCATGACCTCCCGCTCTGCAGTCAAAGCGCTCTACCGACTCATCAGCTAATCCTGAGCTAATCCTTCGAGTTACCGGGCCCTGATCCGGACGACTTTTCGTGCCGACATGAAAAGCTGTCCGGTATAGTATGAACACCTATCCGACATCTGACTCTCCTCTTTGGATATCGGTACTGCGCAGGTTCGCTCAGTTACAGAGAGCGCGCCGATAATTAGGGAGCTTAAGCAACAGCGTTTTTGAGCGACGGACGTCAACCGGAAGTGGACTTTTTGCATCATTGGGCGGTGGTTTGGTTGAAAATCTCGGGTAAATCGTCTTTATAAGAGAAAGAAAGTTAGCAATACAAATTTCTTAGCGTCAAGGCATATAGTAAGGGAGAAGACCTAACTTCCGGTTGATGTGCGTCGCTCAAAAACGTCTTTGCTTAAGCTCCCTTATTACGGTTCTTGTGTGTGAACAGAAGCCCTACCCGGTATGGTTTTCGTGCCTGCGCAAAAGCTTTTCGATATAGTGTGAACACCTTTCACTTTACTGATCCGCGCAGCGCGACATTTCTGCGTTACAGTAACCGAGCCGAAATCATCGTCAGTTCTTATGTGTGAACAGAAGCCCCATCCGGTCTGGTTTTCGTGCCTGCGCAAAAGCTTTCCGGTATTGTGTGAACAGAGCCTAAACTTGAGCAAAATTATTTCTCATAAAAGAATATATGAAATTTAAATTTTGGAATTACGGAATAAAGATTTGTATAGGTAATAGCATGATTAGTAGTGATATTTGGTATAAATACCACGAGTGATATTTCAAAATTGTTGGCGAGTGAAATTTGAGACAATTTTGAAATATCACGAGTGGTATTTGTGCAAATATCACGTACAAATCATGCTATTATTTGTTTATACTACTAACCGCAAAAAGTTTGTAATTTTCACATGTAGGTATTTCAAATTAAGCTGAAATACCACTGCTCTAAGCCAATCAAATTGCAGAAATTTCTCATGTAGTAGTATAATCAATAAAATGGGGTCCTGAAAGGCGGGTAACAAATTTCATTTCCCAGGCTTATTTTATTTTCAGAATCTCGGTTAACAAATCTGAAATCCTATGATTCGGGCCGTGATTGTTCGCAAACCGATGTGCAGTTTATGAATAAATCAAAGGTACTGGTTGATTCTAGCCTGCGTTGCAGCCGACCCACGTATCTCCTAAACCATTTGTATAGTCCGTCTGCGAATTAGTGCAAAAAAGCTCTTTCTGATATCCAGCAGAGTTGAAAGGATATATGTGAGCGTTTCTGATAGGCGAGTTACTTAAGAGTTTCTTACGTCTTGCGAGTTTGAGGCAACTACCTCGCACTTATTTTTTCTAGTGGTCTTTGAAAACGTTTGGAATAGATGAAATTCATCATTTCAAAGGTATTCTTTGGGCACTTACCTACATAGATCCATAGCGTTTTCGAATGAGCGACGTGATGACAGCAGAGAGGAAGACCGAGGCAAAACGATCATTCTTTTATTGTTGTGACTACATTGCTGCGACTACAAAATTCTGCATGCTGGTGTTAGTCCTTGTAGGAAATGCCCTCGTGGAACCTACCAAGATTATGAATAAATGACCAGCTGTAAAGCATGTCCTGCTGGAACCGACACCAAATTCGAAGGCAGTACTTCCATTGAGCACTGTTCGGGTAAGTATTTGGGGTCAGGAATACCAACGTTTGAATAAAAAGGTGAATAATTGGGAAATCTTGGGTTGGGATCAGATCTAGACATCACAATCCATTAAACAAAGATCAGTCTTACAGAAAGCTATGGGTCCGTGAGGAAATATCGTAAGTTGATTGTCAAGAAGTCCGGGTTTACCAAATGCAAATTATTTTTTAATTCTTGTAAGGTGTAAGGAATTAAGAAAAAAACATTTCATTTGCAATAAATTGCTTTTATTCTACCGACGTTTGACTTTAAAGATTTTCCTTTTTGCTCTGTGTTATATGTTCACTTAGTTGCCTCATTCTTGGTTCAGCTTTTTATGTCTTCGAAAAATCTGTGAGAGAGGTCGTCTCTCAGTAAATGTATCGTCTCTTGATACTTTGTAGGCTCCCTTAGAATCACCGAAACTGTGCCCGATTCTGACTTCATAGCTATAGTAACCATCTCCATCTTGTGCAACGTTGAAGGAAGCCCTACACCGACCACTACCTGGAGCAAAATAAGCGGTAAGCATTTGCATTTAAGAGCTTTAAGCTAACGAGCACTTGTAAAGGTTTCCAACCTTTCCGTCACTAACCAGCCATTCTAAAATTGTAGGCCTACTCCCAGAGAACCGAGTTACAATTAAAAACATATATGACCTGGATGCTAAGCTGTCGGGTGTTGAACTAATCATTTCTGGAGCTGTTTCTAGTGACGCAGGGACTTACGAGTGTAAAGCTACCAATCCATTTGGCACTGTTACTAAGCAAATCGAGGTTGATGTTTTGGCTGGTACACAAGGCAGCGGAGAGGAAGGTAAACAATAACCATGATAACTTGAAAATTTGGAGACTGTTTTTCAAACATACTCTGACTCATGCTTTTTATTTGTAGCCGTAGAAGTAGTAGAGGATACTTCTTAGTGGCATAAATCCCATCTCTTGTAACTTAAAAACTTTTTTATAGTTCGTCTCAGCCGTCACTCAAAGTCGACAAATTATCATGAGATATTAGAGAGATTTAGACTCACGTTTAGGGGGCAAACGGCAAACGTGAATTTGTGCCACGTAACCAAGTTTTTTCCCTTTACTTGTCTTAAACTGGTTTTTACTTCTACATAAAAATAAGTACTTTCACGTTATTTTCATCCTTTAAAGTTGTTTTAGACTGTTTTCATCTCATCACTTTCTATTTTGAGAAATTCTCAACTTGGGTCTGCTGTTTGTCGCTTGCCGTAAACCTGGCCTTAAATCTCTCTATTAGGTAATGTGTAACAAACACAAAAAATTACATCAGTCACATTACGGTCGTTTATTGTGACCCCAGAGACACTAATTATGTTTTTATTATGGTTTTCTTTGTTCCAAAGTATCAAACAGTTAAACAGCAGTATACTACTAGTTTCTGAAAAAAGGTGCACGTATCCCCTTACGCAACCGCTTGTGTCCACGTTTTTCGGATGTACGTCACCATTTATGCAAACTGCTGTCATCTACGATAAATCGCTTATAAGATACAAGAAGAGAACCTACTAGAGCTAAAAAGAATAGCCCACGAGCAAGCACTCTGGGGGCCACAAAAAAAAATTTTTTTAATTCAACCGTAATTTTTCGCATCCAGAGTTGCACTTTTTCTGCTTTCCTCATTGTTTCAGATAACTAAAGTTTGAAGAGGACAAGACAGAGGATATATTCATAAGACTGCCACAATACAGTGGTGCTTATTTCCTTTTTCAGATTTAGGCTGTACTTGCAAAGGTGATAGCGGGTAAATAAACAAATATAAGAAACAAAACCTTACCAGCTGTTCTCGAGTTATTCTCCGGTCCCTCTTCACGATTTCCTAACAACTATATCCCCTTGCCATAAAACATAGATCTTCATTGGCAGTTAAATTAAGGAGATATTTTTATAAGGCACATAGCATCACTACAGTCCATCGCGGACGTCCGTATAGAAATTGCATAAATTGTCACGCACATGTATGAATTTACTGGTTAAAATTTTATGCAACTAAAGGTGCGATTGGCCTCGTAGACATACTTGTGGACTCATGACAAAGCCAAAAAGGCTCGAAGTTGATGTTGTTACTAGTCATGGTGCTACGCGCGTGCGTCCTTATGTAACACCTGCCAAAAACAAAAAACAAACACTAAACTAAAACTGTTTAACTTGTCTCTCCTTTTTTGATAACCATGCCCAAACTGCACTGCATGCTTACGCACGTTCAGTTTTTCTTTCTTTCTTTCTTTCTTTTGTTGTTTGCATACATCCAGTATCCAGTCGCTCAGCGTTAGCTACTTGCCTATAGTCTTATCTCTGTTTTCTGAACCGTTTGTGATAGCTGTCAATATACACTACTAATAAACCTTTAATTTATCGCAGTTGCTATTTGACGTACCAGTGACGCCACCATATCATACATATCATACATTAATGCTAAGACTATCAAGGCATCATTTCCTTCGTTTTGAAACTCCAATAAATTGCATTGGGACAGACAAACATTTAAGATGCCTCCGGAGCAGGTGATGTAGCTATTATAAATAATAAACGAATTTTGCCGCACCTAGACTCATTTTGCTCACCTTATTGGTCAGTCTGTAAAATCGGATTTCTTTGTGGCCATTTATGCTTTAGTCCAAATCTGTACATATACTACGTCCTTTCATTGAAATTCAACAGGCATTTTAGTTGAAAAAGTTTTAAAAATTGAAAACTCCATCAGTTAAGTTAGTACTCGGCTTCAAGAAGACCAAAACACAACATCTAAGGAAGAAGTTATCTGATTTCAAGATGTATTTTCTTGTTGCGTCTATTTGCGCCTTGTTTGTGCTGCATTCTACGGACGCATTTTGCGAACGTAAGTACAAAATGCCATACTGGCTACCCAAGTCGTTAGTGCAGAGAGCTGCCGAGTCCGACATTATCATTTATGCCAACGTTACCGAAAGTCCATGCTTGAAACCGACCTTCATCTACCAACGGACTACAGCAGCTCCGACCGTTGCTAACGCGACTAATTCATCAAGCAGTTTTCAACCACTTACGCCCGGTGCCGAAAACGCAGAGTTAAATACGACTGACGTCTGCGTCGTTGGCGGGCTGTACAATGTATCGGTTATAGTCCACTGCGTAATCAAAGGAGGTCCTGTACCCCGAGTGGTGCATTTACGAGCTATGGGTATTGGGCCTGGAATGTGCGCATATAGGGACTCCATGTACAATTTCATTGAGACTGTGCACTCCTTTCATGTTTACAAAGGAATGAATTACCTTATCTTCTTGGGACGGTAAGTTTTAATTCTCTTTGTCATTGCAGTATCCATTCTACTTATATTCCTCTTTCGTTCATATTTACACTCCCCCTTTGTTTAAACATATTAAAGAGATGATCGTACGGAAGTTGACAAAGTTGGCTATCCTTACAATATGAAGAGTTATGTCTGCAACTGTAGTTCATTGTGCATTTAGGTGTCGGCAAAGTTTTTTCGATAGACTCCTCAAACGAGAACAAGAAAGCAATAATGCAAGGTGATTGATAGGGATCATTATGATGCAGTGCCTTGCCCGTACGAACTCTAATTTGACTGACAAAAGCTAAGAGAAGCCAATATAGAATCTAACCATCTGACATATTACTGATCCTTGAAAGAGTTCATTCTTATATCTCCATCAGCAGCCTTCTGATTTCTAAATAACTGAGGAATTTTGAAAATTGAAAAAAGTTTCAAAACGATAAGTTAAGAGTTGGGAAATAGTTGTAAAAACACATTTAAAACTGGTACTTTAGCACTTTCTTATCTTCCACCTGTTATATCATGAATTATTTAGTAAATCGGTTTTTAAGTGTTTATATTTACTGTTCTAGTCCTTCAGTTTACAACACATGTCGCACTTGCAGTTAGTATCACGATTTTGGATGTGATTTCAGTTTGTCTGAGAATGAAATAAAAAATAAATTCATGGACCTTTTTGGTGTGACAAGGTTAAGGAAACATTGCAAAACGCCTAAGGGCAGGTTTTAAGTATAAAGAAAGAAACTATCATCCAATTCCTTCAAACAATTGTAAAAATAAAATTGTTTGATATAACTTCTGCAAAGTCATTTTAGAAATATTTTCAGTTACAAACCGAGCCGTAAACGCCGCCAACAAGTTTACAATAGGTCTCCCGCCTCTGAGTTGCCCTAATGGCCTCGTTTTCCGATGTGAGGCCGTAACGGTTATATAGTTATACACGATTTAAAACTGTCAAAGGATAACCTGTAGAAGGGAATACACCTTTAAATTATTTCAAAAGGTTACAAACTTGTAAAGAAACCAAGAAAGTTCTAAAAACATTTCTTCACACTTTATTATTAAGACAAGTTGATACCACCTCTCTCTTCAATCTTATACTATGAGTGTTTCATTCATTAAAATTCTTTCGTCATGTAGACATGAGGAAGATAGCGATTCTCATGGATTCTGGCCACACCACGTTAACATGCAGTTTGCAGCAGTGGAGATCATAGACGAGAGGATACTTCAATCAGTCTTTGCTGTCGCTGGTGGGCATGCTCATTATCCCAAGGGAGTACTGGCCAACGAAACTCACAGCATCTGTACACCCTATACTTCCTTCGCAGGAAATATTCGTCTTACTTCGGTCACACTGGTGGTGCTTTTAAGCTTATTAATGTTAATGTGAAGAATTTCAAATCAGTGGACTTCCAATGGAATGAACCCTCTTTACGAGACACGAGTTCTAGGAGACGATTCACAGAACCCGAGTATTAACGAACGATTGATTTTTCAACACAGTCTAAGATCGCGGATAAAGAGCATAAGCTCAATGACAAACCTCCGGCTAAAGGGGCACCCAACGGAAATTTTTGACAAAAAGACCCAAAAACAACAACAAAGCATGAATAAAAATTGCTGAAGACATTTTGAGCATTTTGGGAGATTGCTGGGAAAACTTTATCTGTTCCTCACTCCCAGCAAGACTGATGGAAGCGTTCTCAGCCAGCAAGGTGCACCTACAACCTGACTTACTGGGAAGTTTCCCAACAGACGTATGTCCAGACATTACTGGCCAGTTTGGGTGTGGCCCAAGGACCAAATTTCAAACTTCAGGCCTTCAGTTGGTGGGGGGGGGGGGGGGGGGGGGGAAGGTTTCTGATTCAAATCCCCTCAGACACCCTCTATTATCTCTTTCCCAGCAACGTTTTTCTTCAAACGACATATTATTTCTTCTGCATCTCCCAGCCAGCAAAAATTTGCCTGAAGAACAGATAATTTGAGGAACAGATCCATTGGGTGCCCCTGCTGCTACAAAGGCGTTGTAAACTGTGATAGGCCATCACTGACCTAGTATGCTGGCTCTCACTTATTTTTCAAACTTAAAACCCAGGATTCTCTGCAGTTTCGTTTTTGACCTGCTTTTGGCAATTTCACTTTGTAGCTGAACAATTAGAGAATCTTTGTGTAATAAACAAAACATAGGTTTTTACTGTCAAATTGCTTTCAGACTGCCCATCAGCTGGCCATGACATTTTAATGTCATTGTAAGTTCTGTGAGGGAATGAGAAAAAAAGGAGAGATAAAGAGAGCAGAGCTTGATTACTGTAATAATTAAAAGCAATTTCAATGTTATTTAGCAATAATCACCAGTTGTACAGAAAGTAATCTTTCACTTCAATTTCGGGCTACCTTTTGCTGGCGCTTATTGATTCTAAGATGTCGTCCTTTCGTTCACCAATAGTTACTTTGTTAATAGATCGTGTGCGTAATGCACCCTAAAACAACACCAACTTAGAAAAATAATGCAACCCATGACAATAATGGCAATAATGAAGATGATTATAATATTAATAATAACTGATTAACAATAATAATAATAATAACTGATAATAGCAACAACAACATTCATAATAAAGTTTTGTATAAGAGATGTTACTTTGAACAGAACGCTACACCGTCAGTTTGTACCGAACGGTACAGGACAGTGAAACCCGTTTCCAGAATTTTCCCCTTGTAACCTTCCAAAATTTTAAAGGTAAGGGAATGTTCAACAAAAAAAAAAGAAAAAGAATGAACAAAAGTGCCGTGTTTTGGTTTGAGTTTTTCTCCAAACGTTTCGGGCCTGGCCCTTCATCAGTGGAAGTTTACAAAGTACCCTGGGGACGAGATAGGGATTGTAATACTTATGCATGGTTCTATTGTGATTCAACTGATGCAGCGTAACCTTCCTTCCCACGCATGGTACTTTGCGTGTTTCCAACTCCAACACAAGTCTCGAAGCACCCCTTGGGGGACTGATGCTGTATCAATTGTAAGTGCGCATGATCTAACCTAAATCGTGCCAGGATGGGCTTGTTTGGAAGCTTCAATTTTGCCTTGACGCAGTAAGAAGAATAAAAATTGAAAAATACATACCTTGCTCTTCAGCAATCACTGTTAACAAAAAGCAATGATGGCAGAGTACACATGATATGATCATGAAGCGTTATAAAGAACGGGACTTTATGGCCGACGTTCATAGTGTATATGGAAAATGAGAATGAATCTTTCTTTGATCTCTATATTCGCACTGCGTTTCGGGTTATGAAGGTGGATTTTTAATAGTTACCGTAAAATTCCGAAAATATGCCCCGGGGCTTATATTTTTCAAAGGCCCTTTTTGAGGGGCTTATTTTTGGAGGCGCTTACATTCGGAGGGGCTTATCTACGGAGGGAAATTTGCGTTTCAGAATTGATTGGGCTAGCCTTATAGTTGGAAGTAAATTTACCGTTTTTGCTTTGTTTTACTTTGTATTTGAGGGCAATTTTCCAAGTATAAAACCCCTAGGGGGTTTATATTTGGAGGGGCGATTTATCGGATGGTTTTTTGAGTTACCGGTTTGGGGGGCTTATATTTGGAGGGGCTTATATATGGAGGGGCCTATTTTCGGAATTTTACGGTACTGAGGAGGTGGACTGAAAGTGAATTGATTTTAAGTTACTGAGGAGTTCTTTCTTCAAAAGACTTGATTCTTGATTTGAGTAAAGCACTATGTTTGAACCTGATACTCGCAAAATAAACAAAAGCAAACGAATTCTGCATTAATGACTGAAAGATATAAAAATTTCATATGGCAACACCTTAAATAACAGGTGGTTGTTAAATCTTAGAGTTTACAGACGCATCACTTAACATTTTAAATTATTCAACACTAAAGTACATTCAAGCTGTAGAATTCTTACGATTGTATTCTCAGCAAAAAATAGAACTGATTTCTATCCATCTCTGGTGTTATTTGAAGGCCACGAAATCGAATTATTTGAAATATGTTTATGCGCAAGGAAGCAGTAGTCTTAACAGCGCTGTTTGTGGCATCTTTGTTGAGTTCAAGCGAAGCAATCTGCAAACATCCCAAAGAAACCAAAACGTGGAAGCGTAAGAGTCTTATCGAGCGAGCAGTTGCGTCTGATATCGTTATATATGGCGAAGTAATATCCAGCCCTTGTTGGAAACCTGGTTATGTCAAACCAACACCTCTACCAACAACAGCTCGGGTTCTAATCAGCGGTGGTAACTCCTCTAATGTAACTAGCAATGCGACAGCTTCGGCTCCTCAAGTTGTGAATGCAACGATTCTTCCAACTACGCTCCCGTACAACTGCAGCTCAGAATTCTATAGCGCTATCATAAAGGTGATATGTGTATTAAAGGGGGGCTCTGTACCACTTTATGTTCAATTGGAAGGTTTTGGTCATGGCCAAGGAATCTGCTTGGAGGAATCTTATCACGATTACCATGCGTTCAACATGTTGAAGTACTTGATATTCATCGGAAGGTAAGGGGTGTTCGATAATTCTTTTTTTCAATTCCATTAACTCGACTGAATTTAGTACGCACCTTCCTGATGTTTCTTAACACTCCCTGTGTTTCATGCTATGAAACGTCGCGATAGAGACCATTTCTACACAACCTTAATTGGATATAACTATTGATGAAAGAAAGAGACAGGCAAAAGATAGGGGGAACTATAAAAAAAATCATTTTTAATTAATTTTACGGCAACAAAATTACCTGACCGGCACCACACGAGCGGCTGAGATGAAACAATTTCCGCGTTCTGATTAGCTACACGAATGGGCAAAATGATTCTTTATTCGATTCGTGGCTGAATCCGCCAGCGTACTAGTATCCTTCGCAGCAAACAAAAGAAGCGGGTAAGATGAAGCGCATCCAGCGTGCTGATTGGCTACCAGAGAGGGTTAGATGGGCCCATCTTGCCCGCTCGTGATTTCCCGCGTTGGTTCCGCAAGGAAAAAAGTTCTCTTCAGTTGGCCATGTAATAAATCCTTTATTTACCAAGCTTGTTAGGTCAAAATATGGCTAAATACTGGCCTCGTTCTTTTTTGCGTTTTTATTGACCTTGACTTCGTCTCGGTCAATTAAAATGCAAAAAAAAACTTCACCAACATCCAGTCATTTTGACCGAACAAGCTTAGTCAATAAAAGTTGATTTCCACTGACGCGTTTTTGGCTATACGCACGTTAACACACGAAAATTTTAATCACGTCAATAAAATAGTACCAATTACCAATAAAACGCACCAATTACTGATTACGAGTCTTCATAGCCAATAACATCACGGCTTAACTGGCAGACGACCAATAACATCGTGACGTAATTGACCAATCAGATCAATAACCAGAGTATAATACCATCAACTGACGTGATACAACTCACTTTGACTCTGAAGATGACTGCCGCACAGGTTGTCGAAACGTCAGTCACTGTCAAGAACAACAGTCCTATTCAGGAGTACGTTCACCCGGACGATCAAACTCAACCTACGTTTTAAGATATAATGTGATGAGATTAAACGTGAAGTTGAGCGAGGTTCTACTTTTACGCTTACGTACGACCTTTCATACATTGCCTCTACTTTATTTGCGAACGTAAATTTTACGCACGTAAGCACGTAAAAATTACGCGATAGTGGAAATCAACCCTATAACACACAAGCTCGGTATCAACCGCTTTGTCTTAAAAAAAGATATTGTTTCGACCAAGCTTTTTTTTGGCCTCGTTTCTATGTTTATATAACTTATGTTCATGATTAGAAGCCATTAAGACAAATATATTTTTCATTAATTTCAGGAGTAAAGGCGAAAGCAGTTCCAGACCTTTTTTTATCAACTCGGTGAACAACCAGCCTGCTGCTACTGAGATGAGCGATGAGAGCATGCTTGAACCAATCTTCGAGACCGCTGGCAAAAATGCTCACATGCCCACCGGAGCCAGCAACACAACTGCGCATGGCGTGTGCAAACCTTACGTTAAGAGCTCTGCGCATGTTTGGTCTACATGCGAAAGCATGTATTTACTTTTGACAATGGTGGCTAGTTCAATCTTGACATATGGTAGTTCCTATTAAAACTACAGCAGTTAACGCACAGCAAAGTGTTTATCAAATGTCAGATTCCCCCAGATACTTTTTTATGACACTAGTTATGTGAATTTACTTATTTGCAAAGGATTTGTTTTCGCTTGAGGATTGAAAGGGGAGAATATAAAATTCTCTTCTTCTGCACATATCTAACTGTGGTAACCGTTTTAGTTTTGAAGCCATGTCTTTAGTCTGTTCTGACTAAAGTTTGGTCTTTCGGACGTTCTATCGTACCGCGACATTTCCCGCTAGAAAAGGTTTCACGATTTAGGCTGCAAATTGTAATTCGCTCTCGAGTGACAATGTTAAAGCAGCTTGACTCGGAAGTCGGACTATCAGTGACGTGAATATGCCGTGGTTTATGTGTGTTTGTAACAAAACGTTCATAGCTTTATGTCGATGAAAGTGAAATTAACTAGGTTTATAGTGATTACCGGTCCTGCCTTTTTAGTGATATTTTGTACATGTAAAAGCCTTATCTAGCTGTCTGAAAATACAAATACAAATTGTTTTAAGTGGATGTATTCAAATGAAAAGCTTTTTATTTTCTTCATAACATTCTTGAGACAAAAGAGAAACCAGTTGCTTCCGTACTATATGTACTGTACTCGTTTTTTTCTCTACCACCCAGTCTCTTCTCCTCACCACTACACCCCCTCCCTCCTTCCCCGTCCCCTTGTTTTGTCTTTCGTCCCCGGCTCCTCTTTCGCGCGGCCGCATCACCTACTGTCTAGGTGATCTATGACGTCATTGCGGGGGCCTGGGGAAAGAAATTTTAATGCCGTATCCAATAAACCAACGCGCGCACCAATTCAATTCAATTCAATCTGTTCCCGTCAGCTTTGGGTTATGGGATACGGCATTAAAATTTCTTTCCCCAGGCCCCCGCAGTGACGTCACAGATCACCTGGGTACGAACCGAAGAACCACAAAGGAAAGAAACGCCTGTCACGCATGCTACACTGACCTACTATCGGTCATATCATTCACATAAAAGTCATTTTTATATTGCATTCGACCAATATGAACAACTTTTTTTTCTCCCTTTTTTCATCAGAAGATCATTCTCTCTTGTCAGAAGTGAAAGTATGATATTTAATGATGGGGAAAAGCCATCGCTCAATTGTTTTGCTGCCAGCTGCCCATAAATATAGATATAAGGCGTAGCCGATTAAACCCTAATATCAAAATTGAGATTCTCATTTACCGTCCCTATACTTTTTCAATAGAAGAAGTGGGGAGAATTGTGTTAAAATATCAACTAGACTCTTCCCTGATCATGTACTTCTCATGATCACTCTGTTTTCCGAAGTATTGATATAAAAAGGAGAAATTTCATGCTGATCATTCGTAGGGCTTAAAGGGTCTTTTTAATACAGCAGATTTGAAGAATCTAGAGTTCCTTGAACTATTAAAAAAAGCTTAAAATCTTCTAAAATATAATACCTTGATCCAAAGACTATTAAAGTTTAGGCAGTGGCGCTTTTCCTTAGTTCCAGCTTCCACTGAACTGGTAAGTTGATCCAGGGAGCAGCTATTGGACCTCGACCTGCACTCCATTACATAAGTGCTCACAGAAAAATATGTCGACAGGTAGATTAACAAAAACAAAAAAGGGAAGGAAAATAAATAAACCGACGGTGAATAAGCGATCGCGATCGCCTATGTACGTGATTTAGCATTGACTGTTGTCAAATAAATCTCATGCAAGATTCCTACCTCCCCCTTTTTATCGTTCGCCAACATGTTGCACCCGTAAACTGTTTCGCGTTGCTTGCTGGAAAAAAAACAACAAACAAACAAACAAATACACAAATAAAGCAGCAGCAGTTTAGTCAGTTTACACTGTGGCCCACAAATCTGGACAGAGTAAGACATTTGAAAATAAGCATTTGAAAAAGCATTTGAAAATAAGCATTTGAAGCATTTGAAAATAAGGTCCTGCCACGCCACTGTGCTGTTGAACCCGGGCTTTTTCCTACGTACGATTGTATTGGCTATTGCGCTATCGATTTGATGAAGCCTTGATTTTGTAGATACGAGAGACAAGCCAGAAATAGCACGAGGAGCAAGGATTAAACAGTCGGTTAGTACGCAGCCTTCTGTGCTGAAGGTCCTGACTTTCCACTGCGTGAAGCTTTAAGTAGCATACCGAAAAAGGGAGCACTGATCGATAGAGAGACTGAAGTTAGAATAAGCGCCCGTAGGTTCTGAGGTTTGTCAGTCAACTGAGGTAACCCATACTGTACTAGGAAAGATCTAAATTTTGGCAGGAGGGATGATTAAAGCTGCAAAACGTCAAGAGAACAAAGTTCTCGAGAAAAAAAAAAAATACTGCAAACATTCATTTGTTCAAGTGGACTTGACTTAAAGTTGACTAACTTTGCACGCTTAAGATTTTTTAAAAGTTAAGAAGAGAGGAAAAAAAGTAAAATATAGCGTGACTTTTTAAAATAACATTTTAAAAAGAGGTCATGCAAACGTCATTGTATGATCTTGCACCCTTTTTTTATCTATCAAGGGTACAATAATTATACGCACGCCAAGTCAGCAATGTGTGATATGTTAACTATTTGAAGTTTATAATTAGTTCCATTTCTTACTTAGTGGTTTTCAACACGCGATGTCCAAGTATCACAGCAGCTTATTTCTTTCAAGCTGCGAGTTTTTTTGTGTATCACTTTATGGTAAATCTGTTTTGACGAGAAAAGGCTAAGAATCCCGGGACTCTTTCGCTGTCAGAGTCTTCAAATGCCCTCTAGAATAGTCTAGAGTCAATTGTAACTTTAGGGTCTTTGGATAAAATTCCGAAGTCGGTTACATACTCATTACAGAAAGCTGTAAATTAGTGTTTGAAAGTAATTTTAAACAGGTCTTCGAATGTTTGGGTCCTTAGTTGACATTTAGTGGTTATCATGACTTGGTTTTAAATGTTAATGTATGTCGGTTATCGTTGCAATGATGAGGCTATATTCTTTAAAAGAGGTATTGTATCGATTACAGAATAGTTACACAAACGCATTAATTGCCCATGAAACAAGGAACCATTGGCAATGGAACTGATCACGTCAACACACTTAATTTTAAAGATGCCCAAAATCTGCATCAGTCGACGTGCAGCTCTATAGATCTTAAATAGGATCGAATCACTTTCCTGACATTCATCATTCAGGAGTTATCCAATGTAAATTGTAGCGGAATTCCGTCTGTCCATTACGCAAAGATCATCCAATCTGGCCCAATATATGCAGACCGCAAACTTATCAGCAAATCTGTTACCCGTAACAGAGAGGTTTGTTCAAAACACCAAGACAGGATATGGCCTTCTGCTCTGCTGTGATGTCAAGTGCAGTTGCTACGCTTTATCTCACCCACAGTGCTTACATTTTAAATCTCAAAGTTTATTTATTTACACGATCAGGAATTTAACAGCAAGTGCCATTTAATACCCCTGGTAATTCTTACTGTCATTACATCCTCGCGTATCAATTGCGCTCTTTTTAATTTCATGAGTGTTCTTTGAGAATTCAGTTTAAACTTTGAGTACGGTAAGTACATTGTCCGGAATTATGCGAAGGCCCATAATTTGCCCTCAAACTGACACTAATCCCCCTTCATAAAAATGGAATTAGCGGATTACCCTGTTTCTTTACTCTCGATTTGTACAAAAGGGTGCCATATCTTATATCTTATTACACTAGCACTGTCTGTTTATCGTCGCTTTGTTAGGTTCCTCTCGCGAGTCAACATTCTTTTTGTTTCTCCGTTTGCCCAAGCGTTAGCTCCCAATTATGCGTTAATCGAGGCCTTCTAATTGCCAGTGCATTAACTCCAAGAGTATTCACATCAGCTGGTATAATTACCCTCCCGCAAGCAGAAAATAAAGAACTCGTACGCAAAATTATTTTGACGAGGGCGCTTCCGAGACATTGAAGCGTTTGTATTTAAGATAACACAAAAGTGTTAAACCTTGTGTTCAACTAAACGGTTTCTTTTCAGTGAAATATATATTATTTACATGATACTTAAAGAGTTTTAAACACAGCTATTTGTAAACAATAAAACTATCAACCCCTAAGTTGGGTATCTTGGTTAAGGAATCTCAGAAAAAAATCGCCCTTTCAATGCGTTCGTTTGTCGCAATATAGTAATAAACGATATCCCATCGCAGGTCTTATTAACTGGTCTGTTTTTGCCTGAGCCTGAACAAAGCCGGCATGCTGTTTAACCTTTGTCATGTAGCGATATTCTCAACAGCCACACAGGAATGAACAGAGTCCATGTCGCCGTGATCACGTCAAAGAAAGACAGTTGGCTAATTTGTGTCTTCCTGCCGCAATCGGATCGACAAAAATACCGCCGGGTACCTGGATTCATATGTCTTCTGTTGTTTTACTATTGTGTAATATAGGAACACACGTGTTAATAATACATTGTACATTTCCGTTCCGCAGTACGTTCCGCCATTGTTTAGCTAAAAACACTCCAATTGAAGTATCGTGTTTGCACTCAATAATGAGTTCTACTTAAAATGATGATCTTGCCCTGCTCGATTGAGCCACCTCATGGTTCATCCTTTACGAAAAAAAGTCGCTAGGGTCAGCGCGACCCACACCTGCGCGCACGATCATAAACCAAACCGCACTCATCACTCTATTTGGCGACTTGTTTACCTTGCCTCGGCAAAGTCATACAAATCAAGTTTGGTGCCACTTAACAACAACTAAAACCAAACCGTGGAAAATCAACACGAAACACCAACAAAGGCTAGTAGTCCAAGAGGCCGAAGAATGACTGTGTAGGAGAAACTCTGCATTCCCTTGCATTCTTGTCGTTGTGGACAGTACAGTTTCTTTTGAGTACACCCTTGCTGATTTCAAAGTCTTTCTTGAGCTTGTAAGTCCTTTGGTTGAGTGAGTGAACTGTGTGGAAGGTGTACTAGAAACGTGACATTTTTTATGCTTTCTTTTCTTGTGCGGTTTATTTGACTTTGGATGGCAGGGTCGTCCAACGACAAAAGGCGAAAGTTTTGGACATCCAGGCAAGCTGTCTTTCCTTGCTCCTTCTGGCAAAGTTGCATTTTCTTTAAAAATTTTCGCGATGTCCTTAAGCACCGATTTGTACGGTTTATGTTTGACGTTAATTGTCGCGGGTTGCGTATTCACCCAGTGAGCATTAAAGCGAGTGCTGTTTGACCATTCATTCTTATCTTTACGAATGAAAGCTATGTAAGTCTTGTTCAAGTAAGCGTTAGATCGCGCACACAAGCCTCCAACAAATCCAAACCCGGACACATTGACATATTTAGGTAGTTTTCCTCCTTTGAAGATGCAATGAACTTCAAAGAGAGCGCTGTAGAAACCAAGGTGGTCCTTTTTAGGTCCATGACGAGGGCTCGCCCTAACGGTTCCATGGATAACGAAATCAGCCTTCCGTACTCTATCTGTAGGCTTAAGCGGTGACCGTCCGTCGGGAGAACAGGATAGCGCGGCACAAATAAAGTTCATCAAAATCCCCGAGAGAATTGCGACACACAAAAGCTTCATTCCTAAGCGTTCGTCTTGAAAACGCGACAAGGAGGACTCGAAATTCGGGTTCGCGATCGAGCTGTAAGAAGTGTCGAACTTTACATGCAGCAAAACGTCTACGTTGTAGTGCCAGCATCAAATGACAGAACAGGAGAGTGGGCGGCGCAAACGCTTTGTGGAAAACCTCCGCGGGGTCCCCGCTTGAGTAAACATCTCGCAATAATTTGTTGATCCAACCAACTATCCAGTATTAACTTGCAAATGGCGTACAGCTCTTGTGTTGAGACTGTTGATTTCAAATTAATTGTACAAATATTGGTTGATCGAAGTGAACGTGTTTTGGAAATCGAGGTCAACTGTGGAGATAGGAGTAAGCAATGCAGAGCTCTTGTACAAGCTTAACAGCCAGGAAATTGAGTAGGAAGTGTTCAAGATGTTATTAAAGTTTATCGCTCAGAGGAACGTGAATGAGACTCAATAATCGGATTAATCGATGCCTGGTTAAGCTATACAAGCATGCAAATTAGTGGTTGTGTTTAATGTTCTCTCTCTCATGCTTCGTCACCTATATTTAGTGTTTGAAGTATTGTCCTAAATTTCCTTGAATTGTGACTGTGCTAATAAACAGCTTAAACAAAACAAAAATGCAAATTAGAATGTTAACCGCTGTTCTGTGAAACGAAGGGAAATACAAAATTACGAACGTGACAGGCGAGCCTTTGTAAACCTTTGGAATACAATTGCACCATTCTGTTCTACCCTTATCTGGGAATCGGAGATCAAGGCCCCAAATCCGCAGCATTTCCATCCAGATAAGATAGGGGTGTTTTTATAAAAAACATTCCCGTGTCTATGCCATCAACGTGATTGTTAAGTGATAAGGATTGAAATGTTTCTTAAAGAAAGCTTTTGTCTTCGCCAACTACACACTTGATTTGTTAGAGAAAGCAGAAAAAAAGGCATAGTACCCCTGTTAGTTAACCGGAACAACAAATGGTTAATTTAAAACGGTATTGTCTGAGAAAGACAAAGGTCGACAAACTCTTTTTATTCTCTGCGGGTTCTTCCTTGTTCATGTAATTGTGGCAAAGAGTTCCACCATAAAAAGAGATCCGAAGACTAGTTCAGTTAAGTAACATATGTTTAAGTCGTTGGCACGTTGTGACCTTTTTATCACTGTTGTTCGCAGACTTCTCCTTGAGCGATACATCAGCTTACAACATGTTTAGGCTATCCTTGACTATCTGTTCGATCCAAATTCCAAACATTCTAATCCGGTATTTAAGGAAAGTATTGCTCTAGTAAACAAGCCGATATTTTCTTTGATAGCGTGTTCAGTTTCTCAAGAATTGCGTATTAAAAGCGCATTAAATCCCACAACAAAACAACAAATGTTTAAAGTAATCGGTTTTGTCTGATAACTAAGGCACAATTCTTAAGTGCTGGCCTTGAACTGATTAGAACTGCGCAATTTCTCGATGTTACGTGTTTACCGCAACCCAGTCTGCATTGAGTCAATGCGAAAGCAAAACCTCTAAATATTTGAGTCCATATTTGCAGTTTGCACAAGGTCAATTGTGAAAACAACGAAGCGATAACATAATTATAGCCAGCTGACAAAAGGTTCTACATTAGACCTATCTAGGGGCGTCTAAAAGCTCGCGGAAGCATTTAATGAAAAGCACTTAAAGGAGATATCCGGTTGTCCCTTGATAAGGACTTTTCTCTTTATTCGTGCGAAGTTGCCGCAGTACTGTGAAGGGCTTTTGGTACGTTGCGAGGCGATTAACTCTCAAGTAGGGGGTAAAACGCCAAAATTTGCAGCTAATAATTGTACTTAAGAGTTTGACATAGTCCAACTTAAAACATTAACCTTATGTCGATGACAGGCGAGAAATATAGCATGCGTTTGACGCCCCGTTCCATTTGACACTGGTTACGGGAAGAACATATCGATCGATTAAGAATCACACCCTATTCCCTATTATAATGGTAATACTGTATTCTTTGAGATCCTGAAAGGACCCAAGCAAAGATATATTTATATCATTTAGGCGAAAAAATTAGGCGTGCCTGTAGCTGTTGAATACCCAAAGAATGTCCGATGCTGTCAGATATTTATAAATTTATTTGCTTACTTTTCATGCAAGGAATTTCATTTTCAGATTATAAATATAAATATCGCATAATGTTTGAGTTAGGAAATTCTTGCAATCTGACTGGCTGACAAAAATAATCCCCGTAACAGGATATTTGTCCCAGGCAAATGAAATGTTGCTGATAAATCTTTCATCTTAAAATTTATAGTCAGCCGGCACGGTAAAATATGAACTTGTATTGGAAAATGATCGACTTCGTGTTGTAGTTGCATGAGAGGCTCAAACTCACAGTCCTATTAATTAATCACTGATATGTTTTAAAATCATTTATTAATCTAACATGAAAAACTAAAACTAAACAAAAAGAAAGAAAAGGAAAAAACAACGATATGGCAAGAAGGGAATAGACCAATCAGACAATTGGAAATACAGTGGGGCTGTGTCACGGTCCTGAGAACATCTTTCTGGTCTTGGCCATGGAATTATTAGCAAAAAAAATAATTCAATAAAACTTAAAATGGAAAACAAGAAAAAAGAACAATAGCCGGATTGCTTCCTTTCGATTATGAATCGATTACTTGCAATTATCTCCGGTGATTTACTTCTAAATTTATAACTGCTGATGTCATTTCCCTGAGCATGTTTTTAAATCCTACAAATCTTCTAATTGGCATTACCGGATTAGAACTTCCTTTCTCCAATTGTCCTGTACACATGATTCTGCAAATCCTCAAACTGAACCCCGACAGACTGTTTTGTTCAACCGAATTTGACGATATTGAAATTATTCAGCAGCCAGGTTCTCTGAGATTATAAACCAAGGGCGTCTTTGGTGACAGTATTCCTACATATATGAGAGCATGGAAAATCAGTTTATTGTTGATCTTTGTTTAAGAATTTAAGTACCGTTCAAATGCCGGTAACGTGAATAAGTGCCGGTAGAATTTGCAATCCTGTCTAACATACAAAATTAATGATGGAGGAAGAAGGAAACTCTAGCTCCATCGCCCATCATTTGCATTCTGGCGCGTTCTTCTTTCTGGTCCTGCAGGCCGAAATGAATAGGAAGGTATTCGAATTCATTTAAAAGCATCTACGTAAGCTCCTGCCGCACTGTGAAAGTTGATTTTTAGACAGACAGAGTACAGGGGCACCCAACGACTGTTTTCTGTAAAACTGTATCTGTTCGGAGAAGCAAATATTACCTAGAATATTCTACTACTTGAGAAGGGCTTAAAACATTTATAGATGAGCGTTCCACTTATGTGCAATTTTCGAAGCTTATCTAAACAATTTCTTACGATTTTCTGAAGTTTATTTTTTTTTTACATTTTACTCCTTATGTTAGGCTAATTTTCTTAGAAAAAGGAAGCCTTAAATTTTCGTATTCAAAAATGTGATAGAGAGAGGAATAAGAAAAATTCTCATGTTCGTAAAACGTTCAATTGCATCTAAAATTTTCGGGAAAATAACACCGGAAGCCCTTGCACTGCCCTCGAAAAGCGTCAAGTTCCCCTGACCGAACAGATACAAATTTTATAGCGCTGCGCATTCCTAGAAATCTAAAAGTACTCTGGATAGCCTAAAGAGTGTTTTCTATGTATTTTGGAGGAAACCGTTATGGGGTGCCCCTGACAGTAGTTGGACTGGAGAGTTTAGAGCATGACTGAAGAACTGTAGAAGCCCACTCTAGGTGTACGTTTAACCCTTTAAGCCCCAGTATCCACATACAAATTCTCCAAACTGATCTCCATACATTTCCTTAAACAATTAGTTGAGAGAATTTGTTCAAAGATCAAAGTATTTTCTCTTGGGTGATCATTTTATTGATTCTCATAACTTATCTCTTTACACTGTATGGATAATTGTAAGGAGAAAATTGATCTTGGACACTATTGGGACTTAAAGAGTTAAGGAATGCGCCCGAACGAAAAGAGATTTGATTGTGTGTCCCCGGCGGATCGCTCAAGCTTTGTTAAAAAATTCCGCTACAAGTGTGCAGCGCTGTATAAGAAGTGAATATAGAAGAAATCTTGACCCTCCATTTTCAATGGTCTAAACTATCAACGGGTCGCACAACAAAAATAAAACGACTAAACGAAACCGAATGATTCCTTGAAATCAAACTTGCAACTTTTGGAACATTTGCAGCCATGACTCTTACGACTGATAAGTTGCACATGGCTAGATTGTCATTAATTTGTGCTTTCCGGCGTTCCATATCAATGACGCACGCCAGTTATAGGTAGCGGATTTTCCGGGAAGACTTGCTACCACAAAAATTAGTACTCATTTATAGCTGGGATAATCCAATTATAGTAAATCTTTTACACATGTGCTAGAATGTTTTATGGGTTTTCTTTCCCAGACCTGACGCCGCAAAATATTTCATAAAACGACGCGTAAAAAGCCCGAAATTCTTCTCGGGTGAATAGAACATACATAATCCATTCGCTCCTTAAAAATGAACCTTTCAATCAATGAAGGCGATAGAAGTTTCACTTAGCCGAAAGATTACTTGCTGCTTCACTTATCGGACCTAGCCTCCCAGTCAAGAGTCTGTTGCCTGACTACTGAGCCACATCTGTGCGAACCCAATAGCAGAAAACCACACGAGGTGGAGTTTTAGAATTGGCAAGGTTTTGCCTCTTGGGCTTTTGATACAATAAAAAATAGAGCTAATACGATTGTTTTCTCTTTCTCGTCCTTTGATGCTGGCTGCACCCTCGTTTCGGCGAACAGGAAGTACAGTGTACTATTATTGACTTAACGACGCAACTATAGGTCATTTTGCCAATAAAAAGAGACAGTACATTTGAACTTTTTGGACCTTAATTCGATTTGATGGCCTCGAAAGTGTTGATCTATGAATGAGGTTCTAGCCTTATAGTCTAGACTACTGGACCATTCTAACCTTATAGTCTAGAATACTGGGCCATTTGATTGACTCGTATTGCACCGACCTCAGGTTGAAATTTCTACTGTACTTGAGTGAAGGTTAAGGGGTTGTTAACCCCTCAGGCATTTTAAAAGTATAAACGACACCTGTTCTCCAGACTCAAATGTTTCAATTCGGTTGGTATAGGACGCTCTATTAGGAAAATGATGGAGGACCAAAAAACTTAATGCAAGCCAAGTTCCCTGAAAAAAAATTCTTGAACAAGGAGAGTTAACCGTCAAGGTATAAAAACAAGTAAGAATAATGTCAAACTTCCTCTGCTAAACCGAGAGAGAAATTCTGACAGAAAGACATGCGACTAACCAACACCCCCGCTCCAAGTTCAACATTAAGACACCGACCCACGGTTAACGATAAGGAGTGAAATGAGTTGGCATGAGTTCAGTTGTATAAACCGTAGTCCAAGTGATAGACTGCGAGCAGTCCCTCTTCAGTCAGTTGAGTCTAAGCTCGGCAGGACATGCAGGAGAGTACGAAATGACCGAGAGGGAAACTTCCCCTCGGCTTCTTGTTTTTTGCCGTTTCGCTCGCTTCGCTAGATTTCCTCGCTCGTATGACCATCATGAGGGACTGCTAGCAGTCTATCCAAGTGACTACATAGTGAGACAAATGTACATATTTATTATGCTTTATTGTTGTACCTTAATTCATAAACAATATACCTAACAAACTTTTATTCTGTTATGCTGGGCTGTGGGGGAGAAATGACAGAGGCCACGGAAGCCTTCCACTCCAAGTTTATTCCTCCTTTCCCACGTTGTAGATGTTGTATACCGGCGCGAAAAACCTGTTGAATTAGAAATATGTAGTGTAGCATTACGAAGGACAGAGCGTAAAAAGTAAAGGACAAAAAAAGCAAGGCTGATTTTACAGTCGGGAATATATAATCTAACCAATATTTCGGAAGGCACGGCCTTCCTTCTTCAGGGTCTTACATATAATGAGACGTTACAATTTGAAAATAAGAGAATAGCGTGCAATATGATACTATGTTAGCAAGTGAACATTGAAAACAAAAACCGTTGAAGTAGTGATTGAAAGAAATTTGAAATAGAAAAATAAATGATAACAAAGAGAAGAAATAAAGCAACAATTTTACAATTTGTTTACTTGCCTTTTCTTTAAAAATCGCATGTTCACTACTGAATGAAAATACGGTGGCTCGGTATTGCATGTAATACATAGGTATGTTGTTAAGCATAGTTGAAAAGTCCACCAAAAAATTTCATGCAGAAGTGTTACTGGAAAAAAATCCTTGCATTAGCAATAACTGGAAAAATTTCCTGCAACTATCCCCCCCCCCCCCCCCCAAAAAAAAAAAAAATCACTTCATTTCTAATATAAATGGTCCGTCCCTAAAGAATGGTTATGACCTTCAGCATTATCAAGTAATTTGGCTAGACATACGACGTATCTATGGAGGAGACTTAAAGAAATTATTAAAAAATCCAACGGGCTATACTCCTTGAGCAATCCTTGCCCCGCCACTACCGTCGAAAATCCCACGAAGCGCCTGGGTAACTAAACGTTAACGAGGCAGACAAAGTAGTGAGTTCTCTCCCGATTTTGAAACCAAAGTATGTTGAAGAGCGTGATTAATTATAAAAGCAGGGTGAGTCAACGCACTTCGCAGCTATTACAAGCTAGTAGGACTCACAAGCTTGGTTGAGAAAACAATGGAAAATAAAGTAGTCCTAGTCCTTCCTTGGTCGTCCTGTTTTATGATTTTGTCGCCCGCAAAGCAGCTTCGCCTTCGCCACTGACTCCTCCCCAGGCGCTTCGAACAGAAGCGAGCGCGAAACGCGAATTCGCCCTTTTCCTTTATTTTCATTTCTTGAAAGCCGCTTCGCCTTCGCCACTTCAGCCTTCGCCGCTTCGCACTTCGCCTTCGCCACTGACTCCTCCGCAGGCGCTTTGTTTTTCGCGCAGAGGCGAGGGGGAAACGCGTTATTTCTTGACCATGTGACAGGTCACGTGACCATACATGTGCGTTGAGGCACAAAGTAAGACCTCACAACTTACATCTGGTGAAAAAGTAATACCTTTCAAGGCAGCGGGGAATATTGCAAAACAACCATATTTTGAAACAGCCACTTGACTCAGGCCTTAAAGTGGAAAAATACAATACAGTAAAACCCCGCGACTAAGGACCTGGATTTTTCGGGCCCGCCCTCCCCCCCCCCCCCCCCCCCCCCTTATTTTCAGACCAAACTGAGGCGCGAACGACCGAAAAAAAAATTTGGGGAGACCGGGCCCCCACCTTATCTGTAGGTCTTGATCCGCCACTGCAAATACGCTCTTGGTTCTGAAGGAAATACAATGTTACTAAGAGTATTTAGTGTATGTGATTCAGCTTATTCCTTATATAAAATCTGCGTACTAAAATTAGAAGTTATATTTAATTTGTGATTGTATAATAACAATATTTTATTTGATTTAAACATTAGTATTTACATTGCAGTAATGGAGTGTGATAAGGCTTTTATATGTCTCCAAAGAGGCTGATTTTGAATGTGATGGAAGACTGAACTGAACAATTCAAGGTCCTAACTAAAAATGACCACTCGTCAGCTATTGCTAGCTGACCATGTCAGTGCTACCGGACATAAAATTAAGTGGGATCATTTGGAAATTTAGCGTCTTGCCAATCAGATTACCATTGCAAGATAAAAGAAACATTATTTATTCAAGATCTTGAGCCGTCTTTTACTTTTAATGTCAACATCAGCAGTGAAAGGCTGATACTTTATTAGCTGTTGCCTTTTGTGTTTTCCCGTTAAGAATTTTGAATTTTTAGTCACATTTCCACACCCCTTGTAAATTTTGTATAATAGTCTTGTCATAATCTGTAACGGTCACTTAAGATCAGTTCTGAAACATGTATGTTGACTAGGATACGAAACGTCAAGTTTATCAGTATAAAAATGCGAAAGCACACAATGTTTATCACCGCTGTTCCGTGTGTTTTATTTCTGATATAACCACTATGGCCCAAGAACAAAAGTCCTTATTGACTTACTTTATTTCCCCGAGAGTACATAATTATTTTCATAGATTTTAGAAAATAAGCACCTAAGAACCTGTTTAGCCTAAAATTTGAAACATATAGAGGGGGCTTTACAGGCAAATTGTAGCCTAACAGGTTCTTAAAATCCAGGTTCAGTAGTCGCGGGGTTTTTACTGTATATTCTTTACCTGTGATGTTAAGCTTTCCTTAAGCTGTGTGTGTAGCGTAAAAATCGACCTAAAGAGTGAAACCGACCTTTTGCACAAACAGCTTACAGCATAAGAGTTGAGAATGCCCCAGCCTGATGAATAACAGGCGCAGTTTATGAGCCAAGCAAGGCAAACGCGGTATTTTGCGTGAAGAGTGAGACGAGGGGAGGAGAATAATAAAGCTCCTCCCCTCGTCTCGCGCTTCGCGCAAAATGCCACGTTCACCTCGCTTGGCTCATAAAGCGCCTGTTATGCGCTGTTATGAACCTATCAATGTTAAGCCCCAGGGTGGGAGAGGGGGGGGGGCAGGCTACCCACGGGAAATTGGCTGAGCGTGCCTTCCCCAGGGTCGGGAATTTGACATGGCCGCCATCTTGAAAGACCGAGAGAAACTGGAAATGAGTGACCTGCCATCTTGGTAATACCCAGAAGTCAACAGAGGTAAATGACCTCTGCTTTTCTTGAAAGTAACAAGATAACATGAGCGAAAGAATGGTGAGGAAATCTGTTTTATTTTTCGGTATATATGAACCATCACTTCTTTCATTGTATGATCGAATGTTTATAAATAGAAGAGTCTTCGTTCCTTCTGTTTCTGTTTCTATGTGAGGTTGTAAAAGACATATCCTTTCCAACCTGTCAATTATTAAGTCCTAACTCTGTTAGAAAAAGTTACCCCAGAGGCAGGAAATTGGCATTTAGTACAGTAGGTGCCTGGGGGTGGGGAATTTGACTCTGGCTGCCATTAAAATGTCAAATTCCCCTGGGTCTACCCCCCTCCCCCCCCCCCCCCCCCCCCCCCCACCCTGGGGCTTAACATTGATAGGTGCATTAAATGCTTAATGTTAATGCCGGCTGAGAATCTCGTTCCCAGAGCCTGCGATCCTTTTGGTTAGCACCAGGAAATAAGGGGATCTGGGTACTAGTAGTAAGCTGCACATGCACAAGTTTACAAACGTGTTTTTCGATGGTTAATTTTTTGCCGGTACAATCCATGGATAGAATCTTGTCTGAGTAGCTTTGGTGTACTCTTGGTTGAAATAATCACATCGTAGAACAAATGAAACAATGCTTTGAAGCTCGTGTATTAGCTTGAGGCGATGGATAGCAAAACAGTACGAAGAGTGGAGGCAGCTAAACGTAAAGCTAGAGCAGGTTGGCTTTTGTTTAGTGCACGTAGCTATTTTAAGCTCTTTTCGATTTAGATTATTAATTTTTGTTCACATTTTATTTAAATGTTTCCTTTTTGATGAACAACAGAATCTCATTAAAATCAAATATGTAGTATACTCTAAATAATATAAATTTGATCCGGAACTGGAACATAAAAAATATTAAATTAACAGTAAAATATAACCAAAGGGCTTATCTTGCCATGGAAATTCACCCAGTACGCAATTACCAATTAGTAAACAAGCAAAATGGCAGATAAATAAGAGAGTTAAGATGTGAACATAATTTTGCTAATGCTAGTGATGTGGTGGGTTCCTGCCACGGCTGCAGGAGAGACACTTCCTTATTTGTCCTAAACAGGTATTTGCCACTGAACAGGGTATCGTTTTAAGGATGCAACCCCAAACAGGATGCGAATTCCCACATCGACTCTGTGATCCCCTTCCACAATTCTAACCCTGACTCTAACCCTAATCCTAACCCTAACCATTAACCCCTAACCCGAACCCAACATCCCGAATCCTAACCCAAACCCTAAAACTCTTTTTTTTAAATGTAAGAAAAGGCCTTATTTACTGCGGAAAGGGATCAGAGAGTGGATGTGGGAATTTGTTTACCATCCCAAACAATCCCTAGACCTACCCTAGTTACCTGTGTCATGGTCTTTGTTAGATCTACGAGGTATACAGTGGTGTAAAACTTACAAAGCTGTCTTCTGCCTTTGATATCCATTAGCCCAGCCAAACAACTGTGTTTGTTCTTTTTACATAGAACTTAAAAGTGAAGAGGGCTGGACAAAGTTGAATCATGCAGAGGAGTTTGATACCAGCCTTGAAAGTGTCAGAGATAATGTCCCCAGACTGGACTGCAATAAAATTTCTAAATCAGAGTTTGTTGAAAGATATGAAAAACAGAGAATTCCTGTTGTTCTGACCCATGCAATGGATCACTGGAAAGGTATGAGGAAGTGGACAGTTGAGGTAAGTAGCACAAAATTATACTCTACATTATCAGTAGCTAGCCTGTTCCAGGCATTCAGGTGGTGAGAAGGGAGTTAAATAATTGTACACAGCAAGTCCAAAAGCAACACAAGGGGAAAAAAGAGGGGAGATTGAGATGAGAGCGAGGTAATCCTCCCCTTTTCTGCTTAATTTTTTCCAGTTTTTTGTCTGTATCCTACTATCTGAATGCCTGGAACAGGCTAATTCGCTACACAATTTCTGTAGACAACCAGAAAAAGATTGTATAGCGATAATTCAATACAAACCAGTGCCTACATAAAGTGGATTCAAAATACTTCCTAACAACTTCCCTCCTACAGATATGTTGTTTCCAGTTACAGTCTGGCTTACTGCAGTAAATCTTGCTTCATTAGACCTTATTTGTTTGTTTGTATGTTGTTATTGATATCCTACTACAGATCATGTGACTATATTGTAAGGAGTACTTTCTTTCAAAATTGGTCTTATTCATGCTGGCATGTACCAAACATTTCCAATGAGACCGATATATGGGCCATTAACACATAGTGCAAAAATAAGATCTTCAGTGAAGTTCAACCCTCTCTTTATGGACAACTCTCTTAGACAGACATTTCAAAAAGATGAACACTGATGTTGGTCCCTTTCTATTTAATTTTTACTCATTTTATTGTAACTTATCTCTAAGATGGACAGTTGTATTATTATGTCCCAGTGTTGTTTGTCTTAGAGAGTTTACTACTATTCGGGTTCGAGAAGGTGCATGCTTCTGACTTTGTGCGTACTGACCAGTCTCTATAAGACAGCGATTTAATAAGTTTGGATTATGAAATCAGTTCTTCAGGAATTTTAACTTAAAGATAACTTCTAGCAATGTATAATGTTCACAGAAACTGGCAAAGAAGTACAGGCATCAAAAGTTTAAAGTTGGTGAAGATGATGATGGCTATGCTGTGAAAATGAAAATGAAATATTATACAGAGTACATGGCACACCAGAGAGATGACAGCCCTTTGTATATATTTGACAGTTCATTTGGTGAGGTAAGGATTGCGAAGGAGATTTACTTAATAATATTGCTAGACTATTTAGACAGCAAAGTCCACAAAATAAGTCAATTCTTTAACCTAATTCTGCATCAAGCAAAAGCTTAGAAATTCATGCATACCCTATCATAAATATGAAGAACCCTTTCAAAAAGAAAATCTGTTAAAAATATATATTTTTAGCTTCTCTAATACTTCATGATAAGCAAAAACCCAGGAGGATCAATAATAATAATTATTCTTCTTTTTAAATTTTGATGACATTTTGTGCAAATCAGCAGTACACTAAAACCTACTATGTGGGAATGTGACATGTAATCATGCAATGCAATTATTAATAAATAAAGAAGTAAATAAATAAATAAATAAATATAATGTAGTGATTTATGGGTAGCCTGTGTGCAGACGATAACTAAACTCTGATTAGTACCGTCTGCGAAGCAGCGTAGAGATCCTTGTTCTGGACCCCCAACGAACTCAACGAATTACCAGAAATGCGTTTCGAATTTCCCTTCAACCTGATTGGCAATCACGACAAACAAAACAAAGGCCTTTTTTAACTGGCCAATTGTGGCGCGTGCTCAAATCTGGGTACACAGCTGGAAGTCCAGAACAAGGATTTCGGTGCTGTTTCGCAGACGGAGTTAACCAGAGTTAAATTTCGTCTGTGCGCAGGCTATTTATGGGTAGTTTTTTTGTCTTAACTTGCCTGGTCAAATAATTTAATTTGGAAATGTTGGTTTTTGAGGACAGGGGAAAACCAAAGTGTCCAGAGAAAAACCTGTTGGACCAAAGGAGAGAACCAGCAACAAACTTAACCCATGTATGGCGTCAGTGCTGGGATTTGAACCTGGGCCACACTGGTGGGAGGCAAGTGTTCTCACCACTGTGCCACCCTCGCACCCTTGCATTTTCAACTTCAATGTCCACTATCTATCACATGTAATAGTAAACATTATGTTCTCACCAGGATTGTCAGAAAGTTTTGAAGTAGACGGCTGAGTTTTCAAAGTAAGCGGCCAGTTTAGGGATATTTTATCTAACCAAGTAGGCAGCTATTTTCGCCG
This sequence comes from Porites divaricata, assembly GCA_038088405.1. Classification (NCBI taxonomy): domain Eukaryota; kingdom Metazoa; phylum Cnidaria; class Anthozoa; order Scleractinia; family Poritidae; genus Porites; species Porites divaricata. Next base: position 15,991,590 of record JBBMOI010000006.1, on the reverse strand, counting down.
CCAGCAGCCAGCTTCTTTTGACAACCCTGTCTCACCCCTGCTGAACATCTTCCAGTCAACTGGTTTGCTTTAAAATGTGCACATTCCAATAATGACATCAGTGATAAACAGACCTGTGTCGCAGGTCCATGTAATTTAATTTTGGCTATTAAAGTCTGTGAAGCAGTGCCCATATCCTTGTTCTCGGCCCCCATGGACTCAATGAATTACCAGAAGTGTGTTTTGAATTTCCTTCCATCTTGATTGGTAAATCAACAATCACTTTATTAACAGGCCAATCATGGGGCCCAGAACAAGGATTTCAGCACTGTTTCGCAGATGTACTTAGCCAGAGTTAAGTTTCCCTTGTGGCACTGGCTATGGTAAACGGGCCTGTTTGAAAAGCACTTCTCAATACATGTGAACTTGTGAAATATGCCCTTTTGTAGCTCATGACATAGTATTAAATATCCACTGTTTCACTCTTTTACTTTGACATTTTAAAGTAATTAATATCCGTCATTGAGGAAGAAGCAGAAGGGGAAAGATTACTCAGCGTTCCAGTTAATTCTTTCAAGTGGGGGGTCATGTAGACCATCTGAGGGGTCACCCAGACCACTGGCTAATTTTATTTAACCTAACATTTACATTTCATTTGTTGGGTCAGAAGCCTTTGTTTGGTCAATGACCCGAGACCCATCTCTTATCTGGAACACTGGTTACTGTACTCATGTTTTCATAAATCCACTTCATTTGAACAGTCAATTTTCCCCTCTTTGATTTGTTACACTTGACACTTACTATGTATGAACAAAAATCTTTGAAATCAACTACCATAAATCCTCTATTAAGCCCCCCCCCCCCCCCAGGAAAAAATAACAGATTCCCATTTTTGGACATTTTAGGGTATTTAAAGAATACCCATAAAAATCCCAAATTTGGAAGATTGAGACAAGTCCCAATCTGGGAACTTAGTTGGGAATTCCCTAGTTGGGACTTGTCTCACTTTGCCAAATTTGGGATTTTTATCGGTATTCTTTAAATACCCTAAAATATCCAAAAATGGGAATCGGTTATTTTTTCCTGTGCCCCCCCTCTCAATTAAGCCCCCTCTCTCTAATAAGCACCCCCTTTTCAGGGGAACAATGTTAATAAGCCTCCCTTCTCTTTTTAGTCCCCTCTCCCTCCCCCTTATTATTCTTCACTAATACATGATATATAAATGATAAATGATGCATTAATCAATCATGAAGTCCTGTAAAACTTCTTGTGGACTGATCTGGGATGGTTTATTCACAAGCTGGTAGTTTGGATTTGTTTTGCTGCACTTCTTGTAATTGAGCTTTAAATTTTTTACTTTGTATTCCAGTTCTTTATGGCAAGCTGATACCATTGTCTTTGCTAAATTAAATAAGCCCCCCCCCCCTCATTTAAGCTCCCCCCTCCTCAATTGTGTTTGAAATAAATTAGCCCCCCCCCCCCCCGGCCTGGGGGGGTTTAATAGAGGATTTACGGTATATTGATGTCTATCTGAAAGATTGCAAAGGTTTGGTGCAAGATACTGGGTACCATTCACAGTGATGATACTATCCTACAGTCTTTCACTAAGGGCACTTTCCATTTGTCAGAACTGACCAGCCAGACCCTTCCCATCATAATGAGAATTGCACTTTTAATCAAAACTTTCCAGCCAGATCAGTCAAATCCTAAATAGTGTGCAGGAAGGAGATGGTTTGTCAGCAAGAACCCTTGGAAAAAGCCTATTTTATTTGCTAACTGACTGGTCAGGCAATGGTCTGGCCAGCCAGTTCTTACAAATGGAAAGCGCTTTATTAGTACCCTTAATGAAATAAAATGAATTGCCAAGGGTTACCTCTCTAGGTTTGAATAAGCTCCTCCCCCTCTCACCCCTCCCTCAAAACTGGTTGGAAAAAGAGACCCAATGGGGGGCTTATTAGTGCAGGTATACTGGCTTATTTTTTGTGTGCAGACAGAAGAAGTTTGAAACTTCTTTTTTGCATTTGTATGGCCTGTATAGGAAGTTTAATTGTAGGTGATTCTACCAGTGATGTTTCGTTTCTTTTACAGCATACAGAGAAAAAGAGACTTCTGCATGATTATGATGTACCACGCTTCTTTGCTGATGACCTCTTTAGATTTGCTGGAGAGAAGAGAAGGCCCCCATACAGGTAAAAAAGTTGTGTAAAAACTCCAAATCACACTAACCCTACATTTGGAACAGCATATTCCTTTGGTTATGCAGCCATAGAGTAATTTGCCAACACAATGAAATCGTGTCAAAACAGCACTCCTCCCCTCCCCTCCCCTCCCTTCCTCTTCCTGGGGGACTCTTCTCCATACCAATACAAGTTGAATTTACCATGGCTGTGTCACTTTGGTTAACTGTCACTTTATTGTCTTTTTGTTTTTCTTCATTTATCAGGCTTATACATGTTCAGCTTGCCAGTGCTTTTAATGCGTTTTTTCCCTTTTAAGTGGACAGTTGTCAGTAGTGTATGGTGGATCCAGGGAAGCCCTCCCCCCTTATTTTTAGACCAAAATGAGGCCCAAAGAGCAGAAAAAATATTTTTTGGAGGCCGGGCCCCCCGCTTATCTCAGGGTCTGGATGACCGCCCCCCCCCCCCCCCCCCCGCCTTATCTGAAGGTCTGGATCCGCCACTGTAGTTAGGGGGATTAAAGTGAGCTATAAGAGAAAGTCTGTCATTTTCGTTGTAGTTTGTTCTTTAAAACACATTTTGAAACCAGCAGGGTTTGCATCTTATCCAACCTGTATTTTGTTAGGTGGTTTGTGATGGGTCCTGCTCGTTCAGGTACTGGAATTCACATAGACCCCTTGGGAACCAGCGCATGGAACAGTCTTGTATCAGGACACAAACGATGGGCGTTGTTCCCAACAAATGTTCCCAGGGATCTCGTCAAGGTCACCAGCGCAGAGGGCGGTGATCAGCGAGATGAAGCTATCACGTGGTTCACAAAAATTTTCCCCAAGACGCAGCTGCCCTCCTGGCCTCAGGAATATAAACCTGTAAGAACTTTGACCGTTTTTAATATTTGTCTCTTTTTGAATTGTTTTTGTATTTGTTATTGTTGTTGTTGTTTTGTTTTTTTTCACCACCTGCTTGTACCAGTTCGCCACCGGTTTCTTAGTTTGATTCAGTACTGTATCATGGTCAGTTCGCGATCGAAGCATATAAATTATAGAGAATTTATAACTTAAGCTAACTTTTTTTCCATGACATTTTTTAGCTGCTCTTAAAGTATTTATTAACTACCACTACGCATCAAAGCAACAGAAGCTAGCATTTTATTAGTACATGCTAAAAAATGACTAGCGAAGATTACGTGCAAGTATTAGTGGTACGCTCAAATTAGGAAAGCAATTTTGTGAAGGAAATGAGCTGAGTGACTTTACAAATGAACCTATGAAGAAAGTTATCCAACCAGAAGCACTACAAAGTTTAATTTTACGCAAAAGTGTTTTCAGTTTAAGGGTCGCGTTGTTAAAAACGCCAGGCCCAAAAGAGACGGAGTAGCCTAGTACATACAGCGATCAACGAGTTTAGACTATGCGTCATTATAAATATGTCACCCCAAACAGTGACGGTAACTTTCAAGAGGTTCCAACTATAAGGTTTTGAATTGAAAGATTTTGGTGTTTAGGAAGGGTAGTCGCTTACAAGAGGTGTTCTCATAGGGGCGAGTGTGCAACACAAGTCGAATAATTACTATAACTAAGAGAGAATAAAGGAGCAAACAGGGAATCTTAGGGCGTTGGCCGGGATATGTGAATTTCACTAAAGTTATTTTTAGAAGTTCTAATTAAACGAAAGTCTAATTCCTGGGATGTCCGCCAATTTTAATCGATTGTTTCAAACGTCATCAAGTCTGAGCGCGATTGTCTCGAAGCAAACAAATTCAGAATATTGTAATGGCGACTGTTTATTGAATTCTCTTTTGGCAACACTGCATAAAAGGTTGCGGACCTCCCCGGAAACCAGCCTTCGATTAATTCAAGCGTTTGATCGGTCTAAAATTAACTTGTGTGACATTCACATATCCCCAGGGCTAGAGGGCTAGACTGAGCGTCAACCTCTCTGTCCCATAATTCTCTCTTACCATAACTGATTTTGTCACGCGAAGTAGCTATTTCTGTTTCCACTGAAGCTTGAGATTCTTCACTGTCCTGGTGAAACAGTGTTTATTCCTGGCGGCTGGTGGCACGTGGTCATCAATTTGGACGCAACAATTGCTGTCACTCAAAACTTCTGCTCACCAGTCAACTTCAATGTTGTGTGGCATAAAACCATCAGGTAATAAATACATTATTTTAGATACTCATTGCTTTCTGATAAAATATCACGAATGACTGGCTTTGCTTTTGTAGCTTGTAGAACGGGCCCCTATTTTTTTTCCCGTTTGTCTTGCGAGCGAAGGCAGGGGCGAAGGGGGCTGGAATTTCCTTTGCTGTCTCTCTCTGTGGGGGGGGGGGGGGGGGGGGTATGGATATTTTCTTAAACTACACAATGTAATTCTATTCAAGAATGAGGTCAATCGAAAGCAACCAAATACAGACAAGCCCTGAGGGACTCCCATATGAAAGGGGCGGCGGGGATGCTCGTGGGAAATTTTAAATTAAACCCCCAAAGGAGACCAATCTGAGCGTGCCCCAACCTTTTTTTTGACCTCTTAAAAAACTTTGATTACATGAATCGAGTAAATAAAACGAATATATAATTTAAAAAATATATAAATATATATTGTATCTCTTCGCGTGCAACCTTAAAAGAGACCTTCACGGCTGAATATAATGGCGTTTTGCCCAGAACATCCTGAGTGAGACCAAAATCCGAAATTTACACTTCTAAGCGAGACGACAAGCATCCCCGCACCTTCCATATGGGGTCCCCCCCCCCCCCCCCTCTCTCTCCAGCGGGAGACAAACTCTTCCTATCCCCTCTTTAACCTTTGTCTTCTTATACTTGTTTCAATATCACGTAACTTTTATCTTTCAGGGGAAGACCAAAGTTGTCCCGAAAGTGGTATAAGAGGTTAAAGGTCTGTGTGCTATGATTCTAGAACTTGCCTGCTTTGATTCTGAGCCATAATAATTTTAAAGAATTGTTGCATGGTTCGTACAATCTTGAAAAAGGTCTTCAATTTTGGTAGTCGTCTTGAAAAGTCATTGAATTTGGTTAGTCCTTTGTAAAGTACTTGATTTCTTTATTAAGTCTTGAAAAGTCCTTGAAATTCACTACCTTATCTACCCCAGACACTATTTTCTGTAAAATTAGATTATTTCCCCGAGGAAAATTGGGCTTATCCTCTGTGTAAGAACCTGCAAAACTCACGGGTACGGTAAAAATATTTTTGTGCATAAACAATATTTTATTTGTCTCTTTATTTGAAATGCTTTTTCTGTACCTCAGATGCATTTGCAAGTCATACCCAGTCATTTTGGAAAGCGTTTTTGCCGAAAGTAGTGTAAAATAATGTGACCAATCATGGCTGAAGAATTAAAAATCGTAAATGACGTGTATTAGCCAATAAGGTATTCAAGAGGGGGTTAAAGTTGCCGATTTATTAAATAAATTGTAGTCCTTGAAAACTGTAATTTGTCCTTGAAAAATTCGTGAAAATTCCAAGATCAAGGGCAAGAGTGGCGCAGTGGTGAAAGCACAGGCCTCCCACCAATGTGACCCGGGTTCAAATCCCGGTGTCGACGCCATATTGAGTTTGTGGTTGGTTCCCTCCCTTGCTCCTAGAGTTTTTTCTCCAGGTACTCCGGTTTTCCCCTCTCCTCTAAAACCGTCCAATTCGAACCAGGAGTCAGGTAGACGAAGAACCACTATGTGGATGTGCTACCTCCAAATCGTTACTTATTTTATTTATTTGTTTATTAAATTTTTTGTTTGTAGTTGTATGAACCATGTCAGTTGTTAAAGCCAAAATATTACTTGCATACTTACCACCAACGCCCTAATCGTAGCTCTCAGAGCAAGTTCTTGTAAGGGAGCATTAGAACGACGGCGACGACAGCGACTGCAGCAAAAAAACAATGGGTTTAGATTGGCTAAACTTTTCTGAACTTAAATCACAGTCCTTTAGAATTCAACTCCAGAAAGATTCGCATACATTTGACAAATTGAACAAGATGGAATAAGAGCGAAGAAGATTGACGAGAAGCAGCGCGAAATCACTTTTTGTGTGACGTTATAGCTGCCGTCGCCGACTTAGATGCTAAAGTTTCCTAGATTGACGGGTGCGCTCATTTGAAACTAGTCTAAAACAACTTCAAAATCAAGTGATCAAATACGTGCCTGTTTTTGGCGTTGCCCCATTAGAGAGAAAGACCAGAGATAGCCGAGATAGCGGACGGCGTTCAAATAGATGAGCCCACTGGTGTCCAGTCCGACTCGTCATCCTCAGCCTCATCCTCATCGTCGTCGTCATCTTCATCTTCAAGTGAGTTTTCGGAGACAGAGACGTCGGATTCCGAAGGCGACAGGTGTAAAGAGAAGGTTAAACACAGCCCCTCACATGGAGACAGACGAAAGCGAAAACGGTAACATGCTTTACATAATAATTATTAACGTATTAACCCTTTAAGTCCCAATATCCAAATACAAATTCTGCATACATTCTCCATACATTTCCTTAGAGAATTAGTTAAGGGAATTTGTTTGCTGATCAAAGCTTTTCCCATCAGGTGATCATTTCATTGATTCTCCCAACATTTTCTCTAGATTATGTGTTGTTAGTATAATTACATTGATGATTATCGAAAATAGAGCGCTATGATTGGCTAGGAGCTTCGCTTTATTCCGCTATAATCACCGCACGGTGATTATAACATTGAAGGCTAGCAGTTTTCAAAATGGCAGCGAGATTTTTTGATGTTTCGGAGTCGGAAATTGATGAATAATCTTATTTTCTCGATAATCATCACTGTAATTATACTAAAACAATTAGTCACCTCAGGCGACGTGAATATCGGCGAATAGTCACCTCGACTTCGTCTCGGTGACTATTTGCCGATATTCACGTCCCCTTCGGCGACTAATTGTTAAATAGTGTTAAGAGGAAACTGACTTTGGTCAGTCTTGGGTCTTAAGGGATTAAGACGTGCTAGCACGAATCAATGGCACTACTAAATGTGTAGTTTTAATGCGGTTTGTCTTGTTGCTATTTTCAGGCTATTGACCATCGCCCAGTTGTTCGAAGGCCGATTAGTGATTAACCCGGGGTTAAATTTAACCCAGGTTTCTTTTTCTCATGTTTAAAAGCATTTTCTCGGATAATTTTCTCTGTAATTTTTAGAACTTCCAATCATCAACTTGTAGACGAAAAGAGTTAAAACTAAAATGCTTTTTAAGCTTTCAAATCTGAATTCAAATCTCGCACTAACCCTGGGTTATCTTAACCCAGCTTTGAACAACTCGGCCCAGAGGGAAAAGGCTTTTTGCTGGTTTTATTTTCCAGTTTTAGAGCATTAATGGGCATTTGTTATTTATTTGTTTATTTATTTATCTATATATTTACTCATTCACTCATTCATTTCTTGATGTATAGATTTCTTAGGACATCCACATTCCCAATTAGTACAGACTCGAAATTATAAAAATTTATGATATTTATTGTTACAATTTTCTTATTTAAATAGTTCATTTTCTTTCGTCAAAAGGCTATGCCCATGTCTTCTAAGGACTTGGAAAAAATTAAAATGAGTCATTACCTGCGTATTGCAAGCACCTGAACCCGTATAAATGAATAAAATCCTAGGTCACAAGAGTAAATTTCCATGTCTATTTCGTTTTACTTTTTAAAATATTATTCTCGTTATTTCAGGCCAAAGTTGAATTCGCCGGGGACGTCAAGAGATGAGCGTTCATCTTCTCCCAAACGTGGCAGATGACAGCCATTAAGGTATTACGTGTTAAGCGAAATTTCTCCTTTATTATTCAGTTTTGAAATCTATAGATTTATTACTTTGGAATTACGGTGTATCCATAAGGAGTGTAACCTGATTTTACTGGGGTTGGGGTGGGGGGAGAACTGGGAAAAGATGTGGAGGTATCTTTTTTTGAAATCAATCTTTTTATCCTATATTTCCAGGGGGGATACTCACCAAAGATTTATCAGGGGAGGTTCCGCCCCGAGGTCCAAACCCTCACCCATTTATATACCATTTATGACAGAAAAGGTACCCCTTTCGTATACCTTCTATTGACAAATGGTACCCCTGTCACGTATCTAGTTTAAAACTTTGCATCCCTCTTAACGGCTGTGAATGCATTGTCTGTACAATATGAATAAATCACAAGACCAAAATAAAATGTATTTGTTTGCCCTTTTGGTCCTTTTTACAACCCGAAATGACAGATTTCCCTACACTTTTGCACACTTAACTAGTGAACTCTCTACCCTTACATATACCTCAGGCCTAATAAAGGTACCCCCTTCGGGCGGGGCATCCCCGTGTGGGACATTATAGGGAGTAACACCCCCCCCCCCCCCCTCGGGATGTGGGTGCCTATATTCTCTAGTGATAAATGTTTGATTTTCTTTCCAGGATAATCCCTAAAGGATAACGATGGGAAAAGCAACAGCCTGTTCAATAAGTTATTGTAAAGAGTTCGACAGACAAGTTTAGTCTGTAATTTATTTCGCTAGAAAAGCCTTGAGTGTTGAGTTTTGACACTGTGATATGGAGTTACAGGTGAAATATTATTTAATGAAAAAAATTAGGTGAGATACTCTGTGTTTATCGCATCCAGAGTTTTGTCATTTTTGCGTTGAACATATTTTCTCCTTCGTCCGGTTGCTCAAAAGATGATTAATTTTATCCTGGTTCAAACTGGACTGTTAAGATTCTCTGTGTTTCCTGAGCGTTTTTGCCGTTAGCACAAAAAGAACTACCTTTGAACAAAACGGGGAGCCTGCTCGCCGTCTCAGTTCAAACTGACAAGAAACAATGGTAATAATGACAACTGTAAATGTATTTTACTTTTTGAAATAAGAGATATGCCCTGTAGCCCTTGTCCTTGGTAGAGAAAAGTAGTTTAAAATGATCGTGGGCAAAAAGTTTGCCGCGAATACAACCGTCGATTCAGAGCCGGAATTTGTGGTTAAAATCTTTTTGTTGTCACTTAGTGAGAGCTATTAAATCAAGTACAAGCTTGATTTGTTAGCTTACCTAGTTTAATTGTAAATAAAGGGTACTGCCATGCAACGAATACAGTGTATATTTTTGCGCGAGTACAGCAAAATGAGCAGGGACATGGGAAGCAGAAGGAAAGGAGTTCAGCTTTAACGGTCATCAGATAACTTTGACATCTCATTTATGCAGGGGGAAGAGATCTTTTAAACTGAACAAGCTCGATTTAGTCAAACGTGCACCGAAAAAAAACGGGAAAAATACTGTGTAGTTGACCCGAAAATTCCAATGACATTCTCATTCTACTAACCAGCCGCACTCCCTTCTAAGCAATCTTGCAATTCTCAACGTTTTCCTTAAAGCTTTCCCCACTAAAATGAAGCTTAGTCAATGCCCAGTAACAGAAAAAAAACGGGGAGGAAAGAAAGTAAGAGGTTAAAGTCGAGGGAAAAAGCGTCATACTCTAAGTTTTGCCTTCTACTCATGCCCGAACATGGGATGCTAATGCGTTGGAACCTCGATATAACGAACCTCTATTTAAAGAAGCTCAAGGTATAATGAACGATTTTCTTTTCCAGTTTGATAGTACAATATATGAAAAAGAACCCCGATGTAACGAGACCTCGTTATAACGAACACATTTTGCCAGTCCCTGGGACCTTCGCTATATCGAGGTTCCACTGTATTTAGCGTCGGGAAAGAAAGGTAGCCTAGTGCTCAAATTATAAACTGCGTCGTTTTGGGTCGTTTTAGGTCTACTTACCGGACAGTAACAAGAAAACGGTTTCAAAAGGCGTTCTGCGGCAAAATTTCGAAGAATGGGTTAATCATTACAAGTAAGGGTCAAATATTTAAACAAAGTCTAACTTAATCCGCCGCAGTTTCATGAATCTTTGAACCTCCAGATCTCTTCTTTGGTGGGCTGTTTTAAGAAGATAAATGCTTTTCTAGTCTTCTCTAGATGCTTTCATAAATTAAAACTGTTCCCAATAAATGATGTTTAGACAGAATCGTTGGGCAAATTGAAAATGACTTAGAACTCGGTTTTGTTTATAATTAACACTGGCTAAACTACCTTTAAACAAAATCTATTTCACAAATGGCTCCGACAGCAAGTGCGCAGTACACAACTGTTTCCAATACTTGCTTGGAAGGAGAGAGGGGGGGGGGGGGGGGGGGGTACGGGCATAGGTGCGGCATTGGTCAAATTCCCGACTCTTGGGACTGGAAAATAGTTCAAATGCAACACTTATGCCCCTACCCCCCCCCCAGCCCGCCCCCCCCCCCCCCCCCCATCCACCCGCTCCTCTTCATCTAGACATCATGGATACCTGCATTATTATATTCCACTGGCATAGCGCGAATCTCAAGAGAGAAGGAACGTGACTTTCTCCGTGGGAATTTTCCTTTCAAACTTGGTTGAAATCTGGTTGCTATATATAACAGAGCCTTGTCATAAATGGGAACCTCCGATCTCGGGGAAGTATGTGAATATGTAAAATTATTCAAATAGCAAGACAATTGTTTTCTTATGTGGTTAGTAATTTAGTTTTATAAGTCTTTGTTCCCTGCCCTCACTAAAAGAATTGCTTTTTGATCAGATTATTAAAGATTACCTATAAATATGGCATTTGCAGCTCATCAACTGGAAAAATGCAATTTTGATATTGTCCTGGGGTGGGTTAATCTCGTACCCAGATCTCACTCTGTTTTACACTTGGCCGTGGGAGATCTGGGTACGAGATTAGGGGTGGGTTATTTGCACACTTTTCTAAGCCCCACAGTGAGGGTTTTTGTATGAACCGTCCGGCCGCGCAGTGGGGCATTTGCAGCTTTTCTAAAAAGAAGTGATAAATGCCCGGGGGGATGCGCACGCTTGGAGTTGACTGAGCAATAAAATCTAAGATCAGATAAAAAAAATCCGTATCCACCTCCGTCAGAGCTGATTATAGGCTCCTACCTTCATTGTGGATCCTTTCGACCTATATTTTAAATCCAGATCTGGATTTCAGTAAAGAAACGCACCCTGATTACCTCAGTCTACAATTTCGCGGAGTTGGTAAAAAAAAAAAAACACGAAATTCGCTGAAAAACGAACATGCTTCACTACATAAACCATTAATCGTTAATCATTAACCATAGTCTTTGGCTGAATCCCACTGAGAAGCTGCGACTTACACGCAGTCAGGGAAAACGAATTGGTGTTGAATCTACACAACATCTTTTGAAATGCAAACTGTGTTGAAAGCGATTTCAACCGCTCTCTGTTTGGCTGTTTCCTTGGCATCTCTATCGGAGCCATGGACCGAAAAAGATAGCGAAAGTGTTATGTCAACAGATTACGTGAGAGGCTCCTTATGGCCCAAGCCTTGGATGTACAATGCAAGCGGGAAGGTGTTTTCACTCGCTTCCAGTGATTTTTCTTTTCATTCCACTGGGGAAACTAGCGATGTTCTAATGGAAGCTCTTAAACGCTACAGAAACCTAGTTTTTCCAGACCCAATGGGAAAATGTAAAGCAACATTGCCCAAGATCACAAAGTTAACAGTGAAGGTGGAGGAAAAATATTTGCCTCAATCGCTGGAAACTGACGAGTCATGTAAGTTTAATATTGAAGAGAATCAAGTTTTGTTAGATGCTTAGAAAACATACCCAAGGGGTACGTAAGTGTTGTAAGTTTAAGAAATTTTGCGTGACCGGAGAGTTGACATTGCGTGACTAAGTTACCCTTGCCATTGTCTAATACCGTAAACGTCTGTTTTTAAGCGCCCCAATTATAGGCCCATATAACTGTAAAAAAATACATCCGATTATAATTCCCCCCTCCCCGGATATAAGCCCCCTACAAGCTTGTATTGAAATGCATTCGATTTGTTAAGTCGTTTTGAAGCTTAAAAAAGCGAATAAATTATAAACGTATTTAGATCAGCACTGCTTAGGATATAACCGCCCCCCGCTCACCCATTTAGAAGCCTCCTTAAACCCCGTAAGAAGTTGTATAAGCCCAGGGCGGACGTTTACAGTATTTTCCCATTTCTTTACTTTATTTTAATTTTACTTTAATTTTATGGCCGAGACTGTTGTATAAATATAGTTGGGCACAGCTGGTGAATAATTGATCGTGCGTGGTAACGATCATTGACAGGCCTGTATTTTTAGCTTCTAAAAGAAGTAAAAAAGGGGGGTTCTCGGTGATAACGCTGGAGCAAGAAGAAATTAAAAGATTTTCAACTTAAGGCCTGAAATTTATTATTTATTATAAATTAATAACTATTAATCACATGATAATAAATATTTCCAAGCACTGAATTATTAATTTATTTCATTTGCTTGATTACTCTTGACTTATCTTTTATTGCACTGTTTCATTCAGATACCCTTGTAATCGATAGCCCCACCTCATCTCTTAATGCCAATACAGTCTGGGGTGCACTGAGAGGTATGTGATGGTTGTGCCTCAGTTATCTATTCATAGGACACCTACAGGAAAAGCTCAGATATAGTGTCCTTTTGTGAAAGATGTTCACATATATGATGTAATTGGCTGTCCAGAACACCACCTAGTCCTAGAAGTCTACCTTAGATAAGTCTCCACGTCTCAAAAAAGTCTGCCTCCTTCTATTTTGGTGGTTTTGGTGAATGATGGCCAGCCACTCAACCCCACCCCTCTCACTCTTCCTGAATTTTGAAGGGTCCCGTCGGGACTGCCTTTGTCATTCTCTTATTTTCATTAATATTGTCATTGTGTCCTTCATTTAACAGGTCTAGAAACTTTCAGTCAAGCTGTTTACCAGGATGAGACCGAATTTGTGAGGCTTGATTAAATAATTACACTATTTTGTCTCTTACCTCTTTTAACTTTGCATTACAAAGTTGATGTAGGTTTTATTATATTGCATTCTCTTAAAGTGGCAGTGTGCAGCCCCATCTAGGGCAAATCCAGGACAATCTTCTACCCAGACCTCTTGTGGACAAAGCCAGCCTCTCCTACAAGAGATCTGGGTGCGAGATTAAATCTAGGAATTTGATTGGGGTGAAAAGGAAGAGGAGGGTAAGACGAAGGAGGGAAATGTATCTGGGGTACGATGTGCAATTAATAAGCCCAAGGAACATGGTAGATTGAGAAACCACTGAAGATTAGTCGACTCTGAAAATGCCACTTACCAGTAGTCTAGACTACGAGCAGTCTCCTATTTTTCTTTTGAGCCACAGAAGATAGAGAGTATGGGCGAGGGGCAAATCTTTCCTCCTTTTTATCGCTAATTTGCATAATTTTACTTGGCGATAGTGCAGGCTAATGCCTAAGAGGAAAGCAAGGATGACTGCTAACGGTCTACTGGTAGACATCTGAGATTGGAAAATTCTCGTTCTTGCAGGATTCGTTACCCACTCTACCTTTTCAATCGACCTAACGCCATCCCCAGGATTTCCAAAACAATCGACGTATGGTAGCCCGCGGAGCGCAGACGTATTTCCGGTCGTCGCTTCTCTCGACCGGAAATACGTCTGCGCTTCGCAGGCTAACGTATGATAGCTTTCTAAGAATTCTAGAATAGATCAGTTCATAACATGTAATTTTTAATATATTTTTTACTATCTAAAAAATTCTCATTTCAGTACCTTGCCAATGGGACATCAATCAGTGACCACCCTCGATTTCGCCACAGAGGATTCATGATTGACACAGCCAGACATTTCTTGGAACCTTCTGTCATTTTTAAGTTCATCGTAAGTCGTCGCATTCTTGGCGGGAAAAATAAGGTTTCGCACAACCCACTGATTAGAAAAACTTTGAAGGCAGATTGTGGTCGATCTTGATCCCCTGAATAATACCTGGTAGTTATTGGATTCAAACTGAAGAGAGATTTTTCACCAAACGGGAAAACTTAAGGCGTATTTAGCCTTTTTTTTTTTTTTTTTTTTTTATAATCTCTAT